>OY744528.1:126296797-126496797 GCA_963556195.1 Sepiola atlantica | reverse complement strand
ATAAGTTTTATTATTGTTTAAAAAGATTTTTTAATTACAATTATTAGTATCAGTATTGGCAATTAACTAAATGATTTTCAACAACATGACTACGAGAGCCGGCACATTGCTTCTTTGTTTTATTTATATTTTTTATTTACTGTAACTTTATTTTAGATTTGATCTCTCTTTCTCTCGCTCTAAAAAGAGTAAGAATAAGAAATATTTAAATTTGTACGTTAAATTTTTAGTTATGAGAAGTAAAAATGTTGAAATTTGATTAAAATTACATTAAGTACATTAATTACCAGAAGAAAAAAATCTAATGTGAAAAATTGAGGCGTAATCCAAAGAATTAAAAAAAAAATGTTTAGCGAGTGCCACTGTCTGTTTGATGCCCGATTCCGCTAAAACATGTTTTTGGTACTTCTACAGAATTTGAACTGAGCGTTTTTGTTGTTGTTAATTCTAACCTTAACCGAAGTTTTAGGTTTAATTCGCCAAAAGTCGGTTCGGTTCAAATTCTGTAAAAGCACTATGTTTTCTACAGCATGTTATTATTTACTTCCTCGCCAGGAGGTTAGGTACAAGGTCAGGTGAGATTTTGAAAAGCCAGCGCACTAGAGGAAGTGCAATCTGGCCTACGAAAGTGCCTGAACAACCCTGTCGGTATGGGGCTTCGCATGCGATTCGCAATAAACTAACCCCTTCTTAAAGAGAGAAGGTGAAGCCTGGGAGGGTGGACCTCTTAGGACAGCAACAAACAGAATCATACCTCAGTCGGACAGAACAAACAGAATCATACCTCAGTCGGACAGCAACAAAGTCGCTGTCCGACTGATTGTCCTCGACTGGTTCGGACGACATGGGAATAAGTGAAAGAGTTTAGTCCCGATCACCTAAATCCGAGAATTAATGTCATGTTATGTAATTTTATTTATTCTGAAAATAAAATTTCAGTTGACGGAGTTGAATGGCGGCCGTCTCGTTTTTACACTCGTAAATCTGCAAACCTTTTTCTTTTTTCATTAAAGGAAATCTCCATTTATTTTTTATTTTTTTTTGTTTGAAACATCTTGTTCCGATAAAGAAATTGATCCGTTTTTGTGACCTTTCCTTTAACAATTATAAAAAAACCTTTTCAACCACCGATTGGTTAATAGCACTCTAATGAGTCCATCATTCAAACTCCTTGGCCTAACATTCACAGGCAACATGAATTGGAACAAATACATAGAAAACATTGCCAAGGCTGCTGCAAGGAAGGTGAGCTCCCTCTACCAGGCTAGAAAACTTCTCACACCTGCCAGTATCTTATATCTCTACAAAGCCATTATCCACTCATGCATGGAGTATTGTTGTTACATCTGGGCTAGTGCACCAACCACTTGTCTCTC
Source organism: Sepiola atlantica (assembly GCA_963556195.1). Lineage (NCBI taxonomy): Eukaryota > Metazoa > Mollusca > Cephalopoda > Sepiida > Sepiolidae > Sepiola > Sepiola atlantica. The sequence goes on along the minus strand of OY744528.1, from coordinate 126,495,421 downwards.
CCGCTTAGACAGGGTCCAAAAAAGAGCCTCTAATTTAATAGGTCCCACACTATCTACCAAGCTCCAGCCCCTGTCCCATTGCCGCAATATTACATCCTTGTACTTGTTTTACAAGTACTTTAATGGAATGTGCTCCGATGAACTTGCTGTACTGGTGCCCTCTCGACATAAAACCCCGACTGACCCATCATTCAGCAAAATCCAACTCTTTCACTGTAGAGGTATAAAAAAAAAAAAAAAAAATAAGTCAATTTCTACATTTTATTAATATAATTAAAAACGAAAGAATAAAGAACACTTCTTTTATAACAACAACCAACGCAAGGTTTACTCAAAGGAGAAGTGAAAAGTCTGCTGCCGCTTCGTAGATGAACTTATCTTCGGTTGAAGATGGCATCATGAGATGTCGGTGACAAAGGCAGAGGAGAAAATGAGGCGATCCGTCTTGGCTGGTGCCAACGAACCGTCTGCCGATTGTCTGCAATCTCTAAAGGGGCTGAAATAGTCCCTTAGGGAACTAATGATGTCAATGCACCCTGCGAGCTGATTGGCCAACATTTCGCCTAACCACCACAGGAACACTGATACGCACTAAGAAGTAAACCTCATTTATGACTGCTACAGAGGTACCCAGATGTCGGAGGGCTTTCTACTCGAATAGCTTCTTTCATCGAACTGCTAGCCTTTGGAATTTCCTCCCTGCCCCCTGTTGTGATTTAGAAGTGAGGCTTGCCGATTCTCACTATTTGGGAGGCGGGTCGGGCAAGTAACAGTCTGCGAAAGGGAATGTGCAATAGAGAATCTATGTGTGATGTTACCAAGCACTTGTTTGTGCATCTAGTATTTTTTATACCGGTTTTGCTTCAAGTCATCCTCGACTTCTCCTGGCCACTGGACTTGAGCAATGCCGGCTCAGGAGATATGGTGTGGTTAGTTATTGTGTAACCCTTGCTTCACTATAGACTCCACATACAGGCTAACCTTTCTATCCCCCATGCAATGTGTTGTGTGAGCTAAGGTTGTTCTCTTTTGTGGTTTCCCAGGCCTGTATATAGGCATGCAAAAAATCATAAAAATGTCAAACTTAAATCATTTTAGATATTAATCTAATATGTAAGAATAAATTAATTGAAAACAAATTTAAATTGAAAACAAAATTGAGCCAAGAATTATGTTTGGTTTTGAAACATTACATTTTGATTCTTTTCAAAAGGGAACCTGCTGATGTTGATCCATTTCAACCAATTAAATATAAGCAATTATTGGGTGGCCACAAAAGTCACTTTGATTCAGTAAATCTAAAATAGCAATTATTTTTATTTGCGTAAGGAAAGATATTCAATGCATGACTTGAAGAAAGTAGAAAAAACAAAAAGTCTCTGTTTCTGTAAGAAGGTCACATAATTAACCCGAGGGATGAAAACTGGTGAATGTATTAGACAAAACATTATGAAAACAATAAAAATAAGAAGTTTGTTGTCTAAATAATTCTTTGAACTTTTAATATTTAACGTATGATTCATGACGAAACCGGAATCCTTTTCTCCATGAAGTTATATAGAAAGAGAATCTAAAATGGTTGAACCGTTAAAACTGGAAACTGAAAACAAATGAAAAGAAAACATGTCTGAAGGAATGATACAATAAGACAAGAGCTTGTTGTTTTTAATTCAAGCTGGGTATTTAGCTAAAAGTGTATGATGTTTGAAAAAACCTAAAACACTTCATGATGCAAGGATGAAGATGCATGTAAATGTATGCTACTAGAGGTGGGACGTAATGGGTGAAAATTTCATTAGAGGTGGGACGTAATGGGTGAAAATTTCATTAGAGGTGGGACGTAATGGGTGAAAATTTCAGATTCATGCAAGTAGTATTTTTTTGTGTTCATAATACATAAATAACACTAAACAATGAAACATTTTGAAAATTTTGCAAAATTCAGAAGGTGTAGGCCAAAAATAGCCGTTAGGGCTCCACAGGACTCAAAATCCATCATTTTTCGGTGAAAAAGTGGTTTCATGCGACATTGCAGGTCCTAAAACATCCTCAAAAGCTATGAGTGGATATAGATGGTTAAATCTGATATAGTACTTTAATTTAGGACCATTTTCAGGCTGTATTATTACTATCAGCGATTTCAATCTTTTTTCGGTTTTAATTTATTTTAAACTAACGACTTCACCACTTAGGCAACAGTGGTGATTCTCTGCTGGTTAGTAATGGCAGAAGTTCCCTTAATTTACTCCATCCACTCCTAACTCTTGCAATTATACAAGCACCTGCTACAATTACTCCTTCTACAAATTCAAAAATGATGCTGACAAGATAAAACTTTTCTACAATGACAACATGACATCACAAAAGATGATTATTCTATTTTCACTTTTGGTTGATATTAAGTGACCCACTGACGTCATGCCGTATAACAAGCCAATCAAAGTTACAACAATTTTATCCATGTTTCATTGATTCTTTCTTTTGGTGCTAATAATTTTTCCCATACGCAAGAACAAATTTACAACTGCCAAACGTGAATAATGAATTTTTCGTTTTTTCTTCCAAGGTTGAATATCGATGGCTTACTTGTCTACTTTCCATATGATTACATTTATCCGGAACAATATCTCTACATGACAGAATTGAAGAAAACTCTAGATGCAAAGGTTTGTTAATAGCATTTCTATTTATTCTATTATTAAAATTAACATTTAAAAGACGATAGTGTCTTTTCGTTGGACAGCAGCAGCAGCAAAATTTCACACCTAATGTACTTAAACAAGTCATATCTTTCTTATTTGGGGGCCAATTTTTTTCACAATTATATGGATAGAAAGAGAATAAAATTAGCATTCTAATGATGTTAATTTCATGTGTCTTTTATACGTTAAATATTTTTATACTCCAAGTTAAAAAAAAACAAAAAAAAACGCTAATAACTGATGAACCAGAAAGGGAAACTTTTTTTTTTAATAATGATGCTAATTTTAAACCCCAAATCTTTGAGCTTTAAATTGTTATAACTTTTGAACTACTAGGAATATTTGCATAATTCAAACAGTTTTGAACTCCATTTACTGAGCTCTTTCGAACTTCTATGGTTAACTAACAATAATCTAAAATCAAAAAACTCAACTGGGAATGCTAATTAATATTACAAGCCAATAACGTCTTTTCATTGGACAACGGCAAAATTTCACACTTAAACAAGTCATATTTTTTTTAATTTGTGGTCCAATTTTTAAAACAATTATATGGATGGAAAGATAATAAAAGAAACATTCCAATGATGTAAATTCCATGTTCCATTCTACGTTAAATATTTTTATACTCCAAGTTAAAAATGAACAAAATGCTCAAAATTGACGAACTAGAAAGGGAAACATTTTTTTTTCATTTTTTATTTCATTACATTCCGATTAAAATGCGCAGGGTTAAATTTGATTGGATATTCTTGAGATTTCACAGGCTATTTAAACCTAGACTACTAATTCTATGTCACGTGACGTGGGTTTATATGACCACTAAAACCGAAAATATGAGCGCTCAAAGTTAACTAAGAATATTTCGAAATTAAAATGTAAGTCGATGTACATCATTACGCTTCATATGGATAATAGTTTAAAAATTATTTTTATGTGTATGTGAATATTTCTTATGTCTATGCTTTCGTGGGGGGGGGGGCAAGTAAATAGAGATTCTGTTGTTGTTTTTTTAACGTTTACTACACGTGTCGTACATGTGTGATAAAGTGTTTCTGTTAGCGTGCTATTTATATAACGCCTCACTTGTTAGAATTTAAATAATTATTTAAAAAAACTGATCATGAATTATGAATTAATTGTATTTTTTTAATGAAACTGAGGATATATAAAAAAACTGTTTCTTCAAGTTTTTTTAATATCGGAAAACTTTTTCCCGATATTTAAAGAGAACATTTTTTTGTTTACATACCCCACATGTTTTATTTAAAAATAAATAAAAACAGAACATTTTTTTGTTTACATACCCCACATGTTTTATTTAAAAATAAATAAAAACAGAACATTTTTTTGTTTACATACCCCACATGTTTTATTTAAAAATAAATAAAAACAGAACATTTTTTTTGTTTACATACCCCACATGTTTGATTTAAATAAAAACAAAACACAACTATTTCTACTTTTAATTCATATTCATCATTTTTTTTATATGTATCAGTTTGCTTTTCTATGCGACGTCTTTTTATTTTTATTTTGTTTATGAAGTTTGTTATTGAATTAAAAGTCGAATAAAATTGAAATTTTTTTTATTTTACTTTAAATTCTTAGTCCCTATTTTCTTGTCTCCCCACGAGGACAGAGTTAGACACATGGTTGGTTTTTAATGTGGGAAAATCCAACTCCACCAAAAAGGGCACTCTAGATTCGGACAAAAATTTTAATTGCCTTGGTCTAGAAAGATTTCTTCATTGATTGAGGACAGAAAAGATGTATCAGAACAGATATTACACTTTGATCCTAGCCAAAAGGCCAAACGTAAAAAAAAATAAAGCATTGTATTTTTTTATTATTTTGAAAAAAAACTTGTGAATTGGAAAAAGATGCTAATTTTGTACTTTTAATTTGTTTTTCTTATATGAGTAATGGTGCACAGTAAAAATGGTACAATTGAATAATTCATAAAAAATGGCACAAAGCAAGACCATAGAAAAGGGGCAAACATAATAAATATCTGCCCTATGATGAAGATGAATTAGTTTAGTTGTCAGTGGTCCAATTATTGAACAGAGCTGACAACTAAAAATATGTGTTATTTATACATTACTAGTTGTTGTCTGTTAAGAGATGAGCATAATCCGGTGTGGAAGATGATCCTCCATTTTACGACCAGATAACGTTTGAATGACGTGTAACCATTTTAGTTAACTTAACATCCGGACTTAGGGTCTGTGTCATTGGAAAAAAAACAGCTCAACTCACTCATCATTGTAGTTGTATCATACGTACCTACGTACAACCGAGACATTTGAAGAAACTTACAGTTAGTGATGGAGTCACATCGTTTAGTTCAATCATTATTTCTCGTATCTTGATTGAATAATTTGTGTAACATTTAATTAGCAATACACATGTAAAAATTTAAATTGCTTAAAATATCTCAATAATGGCATATATAGAAAGAGCTTGATGATCTAAGAAAGAATCTTTAAAAAAATTTTAAATCTGACTAAAAATAAGGAAATTATGACTATTTTTGTGCCTCGCACAATTGGATATTTTCCCCTCTTTAAGACCACATTTTTTACACTAATTTTTCAGTAAAAATGTTATATCTTTGTTAAAACACAAGATTAAGCAATGAAATTTACCATATAAGTGTATTTTTGTACAAGGAATCAGAATGTGCCACTGAAAATCTCCAGAAATTAATGGTTTCCAAGTAATCTGCACTAAGTGCACATAAATATGCTGCAATACCTTAAAAATACCATGTATCCATTAAAAGAAAGAAGTTAGAAAACTCAAAGTTGAATTGTAATACATTTTATGTAAAAGAAACTAAAATCTAATACTAGGACTGTTTAAAAATGAATATATTGCAAGATTTCTTTAGCATTATTGTAGATTTACACCTTCTGCTAACTCATCCCCCTTACCTCCCCAAAATATGAGATTCTACTTTTTTTATTTAGGCAATTACATGTTAACACCCTGAAAAACTTGGCAGAAAGAAAGAAACAAAAACAATTATTTTAGAATTTAAAGTGGGGATCAGTTTAACATAAAATAATCCCCCATTTCAAGGCCATTCTAGCGTTTTAGGACAGTTAATTATTTTTTCTATGGGAGATAAATCCTGTGCGTTTTTCTTGTTTTCTTTCTTTTGTTTCTTTTTTTTTTAGACGATTATGAGTGAACACCCTGAAAACTTAGCAGAAAGAAAAAAAAACAATTCATTTAGAATTTCGAGTGGGGGATTAGTTTCACATATATTTAATGTAGAATAATTCACCATTTCCGGGCCATTCTAGCGTTTTAGGGCATTAATCAATTTTTTCTATGGCAAATAAATCCTGTGCGTTTTTTTTTATGGGTGTCTGCTCTTTTTTTTTTTTTAGACGATTATGTGTGGTTTTAATGGGCTTTTGTAGGAAGGGGTTTTGTTTTGGATGGAGGTTGCCATTCGGACTTAGTGTTAGGGTTAAGGGAGTTTTTTAGGGGTGGCTTGCCACTCATATTTAAGGTTAATGATACGATACGTTCAAGAAGGCATTTTTAGGAGGTGGGCTTGTTAGTCGTACCTAGAGTTAATGGTAGAGTAATTATTTATTTTATAAATTTCACTAAAAGGCAAGAATGGCCGGGAAATCGGAGATCATTTTACATTAAATTTATATGCGAAACTGATCCCCCACTCTAAATTCTAAATTATTTTTTGTTTTGTTTTTTCTTTTTTTCGCTAAGACTTTAAGACGTAATCACCTACAAAAGTAGAATCTTAATTTTTTTTTTTTAATTGGCGACTAGAAACTCATTACTACTAGAAGTTCGAAAGTTGAGTGAAAACCAGTGTTTTTTAAAGTATTTTTTATAAAAGAACCAAATAGGATTAACTTTTTTAAGCACAAGAATTTTTGTCTTATTTTTACAAAGCTTTACAAGACTAGTTAGCTGCTGCTGATTGATTGTTATATCAGCAATACTAGCAGCCATTGTTGACTTTCGCTCAAAAAAAGGACAATATTTTTTCGGATAAGGTAATTTAAAATTACTACTACGGAAAGACAAAACAACATACAATTATAATTTTAATGCATAATAAAAGATAAAAGATTAATTTATTTACTAGTTGGGTACGAAAAATGTAACAACATTTTCTATATTCATATGTTAAAAGTTTTAAAATTCGTTCTAGAATGAAAATAAACAAAAATCGCCTCGTGTTTATAGCTGCTGCTGCTGCTACTACAATCAGTTTTTCAAACTATAAATCGAAAACACTTTTTTTTTCCGGATAGGGTCATGAAATATCATGATTACCAAAAGAGAACACATATATACAATTATAATTTTAATGCATAAAAAAGTAAAATGATTGATTTACTTACTAATTGGGCGACGGAAATGTATTTTTCAAAAATGTTCAACCGACGTCGAGTTGAAGGTTTATTTTTAAAATTTCCAAAAAATGAATGAGCCGAATTACTTCGTACACTAACAAACATTAAAAGTGATGTTTCTCCTGACTAGTTTCCAAATTTCAGGATGAAATTCCACACATAGCAATGGTACGAGACTTTTAAACGAAGGGGGGGTTAAAAAAAAAATTGACGTAAATTGCCGAAAATAGCGTTAACATTTTTTTGCCCTTATTTGCTCAAAACTCTTAAAAATATATAATGTATATTATTATTCATGAATGCACCTGAAAGGATATTCATTTCCTAACAAAATGATGGTATATTTTGAGTACTTAAAGTGCTTTAGTTTTTAAGATATGACTATTTTAATAGAACAACCCTCAAATCTGTGATTATCCAAACCGTTTTCTGGTCGATGTGTATTGCTAATTTAATACATCATAAAATGTTGTATACAAATTAATTTTCTGATTTGTTTGGAGTGTGTGTCGTAATGTCTACTGAATATTCAAAGATTTCGCTGTTTATCAAATATTATTTTCCTACAGGGTCACTGCAGCCTTGAGATGCCGTCAGGAACAGGAAAAACTGTCTCTCTTCTCAGTCTCATAACAGCTTACATGAGAGTAAGTAGAACAACTTCCGGCCAGGATTTTATTTATCCCTCTTTCTCTCAAATCCATCTTTATCACTTCCTCCCATGTTTTCCATGGCCTTCTTCTTCCAATCACCCTATTACCTCAACATTCAACAGCTACTAAACAAAGAACTCTCATCCATTCTTTCCAATGTGATCAAACCAACTTGGTCTTCTGTTTTGCACACATGTGCCTATATTGTCCAGATTTAATCTTCCTCTGAGGTCATCAGATCTAAGCCTGTCTTTAATACTCACATTACATATCCATCATATTATTCTCGTATCCTTTCTTTCATAAAAAGTCTGCATTGTTTCAAACTAATAACATGAATTAATGATTTCTTTGAGTCTTGATACAATAAAATGCATGATTCAAATTTTGTTAAAATTGAAGCATTATTTTTATAAGCGTACGAGAATTTTCATCTCAACAATTACACCAACAAGAATTGTAGCTTTAATAATTAAAGTGGTCGACCATAGTCGAGGGCGACCCAAAGGATCCTTTTTCATTGTCTACTACATTGCTCCACTTACCCTTGATCATCACCTTTAAATGCTGAGTGTTTAGTAAGAAGGCATCAAGTACCAGTTTTTTTTAGTGTTCGGTCTGACTCGACCAAGGATTGAACTCCAGTCTCCCGTCTGAGCAAAACAGTACGTTTAGCTTTAATATTTTAATTTATTTTGAACATCAGCATTTTTTTCATTTGTTTTACAAACGATGTTTGAAAAATCTGTAACGAAAAATAGCAGACAAAAGTGTGACATTTTTATTGATGAATTATCATAATGGATTATGTATCGATTTATCCGGTCAGCTGAAAGGAACATGATTAGCATGACACCATATCTGATGTCACTTTTCAAAAGCAAACAAAACTTAGAACACATCTTTTCAAATTGACTTGTTTCAATATTTTTTCATTAAAGATACAAAACATTATATTCATTTGCTTTGAAAAGTTCTTTAAGTTTTGGATGGAATTTATTCAGATTTGGTGACTGATTAGAGTGCGGAAATGGTGTGTTTTTAAATAAGCAATAAATGGTGTGTTTTAAATAAGCAATAAATGGTGTGTTTTAAATAAGCAATAAAACCTAACACGTTCAACTGAAGTGATGGCTCAGCAGTAACACTTTAATCATCTTCAGAAGAAAAAGAGTTAATTCTCACATTAATAATACGGTAATCTTTTATTGCTATTTTATAGGCCATTTCAGTCGTGGGATACTTACAACTTACAATCTATTTGGTTTGCATGCCTTGTTGCATGCCTTGTTGCATGCCGTGTTGCATGCCTTGTTGCATGCCATGTTGCATGCCATGTTGCATGCCTTGTTGCATGCCTTGTTGCATGCCTTGTTGCATGCCGTGTCGCATGCCTTGTCGCATGCCGTGTTGCATGCCTTGTCGCATGCCTTGTCGCATGCCTTGTCGCATGCCTTGTCGCATGCCGTGTCGCATGCCGTGTCGCATGCCGTGTTGCATGCCTTGTTGATTTAACTAAATGTTATAATGTCTGTGAATGATTGTCTCTAATGTCTTATTAAAAAAATGTTTTCTTTTTTAAATAGGCGCATCCATTGGATGTAACAAAACTAATTTACTGCTCAAGAACTATACCAGAATTAGAGAAGGTATGCCGTTTTTACATCTTTTTTTGTCTTCCAATAAATAAAGTAAAGTCAGTCTATTGTTTCTTTCTACAAAATCAATATTTGATGGCAGTTATTTTGGGCATCATTGCAGCATGTTGTTTAGAAGAATAAAATATAATTTTTGTATGAGTCAGAATTATTTCCAAATAGCTGCCATCTAAAAAAATGGACATAACTCTGTATTTGTGTATACAGAGTTATTTCGCTTTGATTGCAACAAAAAATAATATTTTGGAAAATAAAAACAGTATAATTCAAAAAATAATATTTTGGAAAATAAAAACAGTATAATTCAAAAAATAGAAAAGCAAATACTGAAAATAAAAACAGTATAATTCAAAAAATAGAAAAGCAAATACTGAAAATAAAAACAGTATAATTCAAAAAATAGAAAAGCAAATACTGAAAATAAAAACAGTATAATTCAAAAAATAGAAAAGCAAATACTGAAAATAAAAACAGTATAATTAAAAAATAGAAAAGCAAATACTGAAAATAAAAACAGTATAATTAAAAAATAGAAAAGCAAATACTGAAAATAAAAACAGTATAATTAAAAAATAGAAAAGCAAATACTGAAAATAAAAACAGTATAATTAAAAAATAGAAAAGCAAATACTGAAAATAAAAACAGTATAATTCAAAAAATAGAAAAGCAAATACTGAAAATAAAAACAGTATAATTCAAAAAATAGAAAAGCAAATACTGAAAATAAAAACAGTATAATTAAAAAATAGAAAAGCAAATACTGAAAATAAAAACAGTATAATTAAAAAATAGAAAAGCAAATACTGAAAATAAAAACAGTATAATTAAAAAATAGAAAAGCAAATACTGAAAATAAAAACAGTATAATTAAAAAATAGAAAAGCAAATACTGAAAATAAAAACAGTATAATTCAAAAAATAGAAAAGCAAATACTGAAAATAAAAACAGTATAATTCAAAAAATAGAAAAGCAAATACTGAAAATAAAAACAGTATAATTCAAAAAATAGAAAAGCAAATACTGAAAATAAAAACAGTATAATTCAAAAAATAGAAAAGCAAATACTGAAAATAAAAACAGTATAATTCAAAAAATAGAAAAGCAAATACTGAAAATAAAAACAGTATAATTAAAAAATAGAAAAGCAAATACTGAAAATAAAAACAGTATAATTAAAAAATAGAAAAGCAAATACTGAAAATAAAAACAGTATAATTAAAAAATAGAAAAGCAAATACTGAAAATAAAAACAGTATAATTAAAAAATAGAAAAGCAAATACTGAAATATCTCATAGATGCATTGTCAAATTTCTACCATTTTTCTTTGCTGAACGCCATTTTATACACTTTCGGTTTGTTGTTACTCTCATAATCAGAAGTCCTCATACTGCCACCCAAATCACTGGGTACTAATTTTTTTTGATATTCGCCAGTGAAAAAGAAGGAAAGAAAGTCTGGATTTGGTTTTTTTTCTTTTTTTTTTTCCTCTGACTGACCTACATTTGACTCAAATAATTTCTGATGTGGACAAACAGACAAATAATTTCTGATGTGGACAGACAAACAGACAAATAATTTCTGATGTGGACAGACAAACAGACAAATAATTTCTGATGTGGACAGACAAACAGACAAATAATTTCTGATGTGGACAGACAAACAGTTGGTTTTACTTATTAGATGATTAATTTTAAAACAATTTTCTCGCAGGTGGTTGAGGAACTGAAGAATTTAATGCTGTATTATGAAAAAGAGACAAAAGAAAAATGCAATTTTTTAGGCCTTGCATTGTCTTCACGGAAGAATTTATGCATTCATCCTATGGTGAGTATCGATTCTTTAATGTTCACTTTTCTCTTTGTGTCTGTGCGTATATCTATGTATATATACATGTTCACTTTTCTCTTTGTGTCCGTGTGTGTATGTTTATATACAAATCTTCCTCTTCTGCATTGGACAAAAAATGTCTTACCTCTAACTGTAATAAAAACAATTATAACTTAAATTTTAGTAATGCACTCGATGACCCATTGGGTCAACGTTGGTACGTTGTACACTAGTGCATACATTTATGCCCTTCATCGTTTGTGAAGGGAATATTTTAAAAGTACTTCCAGAGAATTACCGTCTGCTTTCAATTTGACGGAAATTAGTGCGATTTCACGAATAAGCTTCAGAGATGTCAGTTACACCAAAAAAAAAATCCGTTATTTCAAATGTCGATGAATAACATGAGAGGATTTTTAGATCTTGTTTAGTCGCGAGGAGTGGGTTGCGATGATTGGCACCCTCCAAAGTGTTCTTGTTGAATTCTAACGGCCTCGCGTTATATCCCCCCTAACCATGTAACACACGCATGTCTGGAAGAGAACATACAAAAGTACAACACTTAGGTAGGAAATATTAAACAAGTAGAGCTGTTAAACAACAAACTCGCAACCTCTTTTCATGCGTTCATTGAATTCTTTGCTGTACACTCAGCTTTACGTGAAATAGTAGGGTAGACTTAACTTCCAAGCCTTGGTGGCGCAACTAGTTTAGCAGAAGGAAAACTGTGAAACAACACAAGCTATTCACATGGTACTGTGTTGGTGGTTTCCAAAATATCTTTCGATGGGATTCAAATTATTGCTACTCAAGCACGATGAGCGACAGAACGTCAGCAGGAAAAATTGAAGATAAACATCCGTCATGCTGAAACTGAAATATACTAATTCGAAACACACAACTCGTACATCTAACATATCTTGTCGGATTTTCAAAGTCAGACCCAAATAGCATTTAAACTGACAAATCAAACTTTACTTCTGACTAGTCAGTTTTCATTTGTTATTGTTGTACCGTGTTATTGGCAATATAATAACGTCAATTTATTTTAAGAATTACTTAATCACCTGCCAAGCAACTGCTAATATGAAGCATTTTTAAATAATCGCCTAAAAATAAAAGTCAGCAAAAGGTTCAATTAATATTTTAAATTTAAGAATATAAGAAGAGTTGTCTACCCCACAACTAAAATTTTTTTTCTGTATAAGTTTAAAAATGTGAAAACAAATAAAATTTAAAGAATAGAACGACTTCATCGCATCCGTTTTTTATTTTTAATTTAGAAAATCAGAAACAATAAAGGTCCAAGGATCGATCTATGGTGTACACCTGCATTTATGTCATGTTTGGATGAACGGCCATCCTGGGCAATGCCGAGTAGGTACAGCTAGTTCGCTATTTCATTCAACTTGTTATTGTCTGTTAAATAAATTTGTAAAATTTTAATTCAACTTTTTTTTACAATTTCATATTTATTTGACAAATTTAACATTTATACCAAAATCTGACAGAAAATATTCTGCAATAAAAACATAGTGTTGCATATTCCTTGGATATTTTTGAAGTGTAAAGATAGTTCTCCAGGTACAATTGGAGGATTAACAGAGGATGTCTTTGGGAAACACCATATGAAAAATGGTCAGTTGATTGTTAGCATGGTGTAGGAGTGATTTGAAAATGAAAATTAAATTCAGTTCCTGGCAAGATTTTAGCTAAACTCTATCATGTAATGCCCTAAGAAATGGAGAATGCTTCAACTCTTCGTTTTTTCTATGGAGATTGTTCAGAATTTTAGTGATAATGTAGCACCTGTATTAATTAGACGAGAACAAAAGAAATGTTTGTATGAATTTGTTTTCTGCTTTTCAGGTTGGTAATGAACGTGATGGCAAAACGGTTGATGCGAGGTGTCATACCTTGACCGCTGCACATATACGAACAAAACACAAATATGACAAAACAATTCCTGTTTGTAATTTTTATGAGGTGAGTCTTGAAAATGACAGAATTTGGCACAACCACTTTTATTTCTCCACTTAATAAAAAAATTATTTAATTATTTTTTTGTTTATTTTATTGAATTCTAAAACAAAAAATAGAAATCTTTTAAATAAATGAAAAAGCATGTAACATTTATTATTTCGATTATTCTGACTAACATTCTAATCTATAGTAATAAGTAATAATACACAAGATTAGGTTAACGAATATTAAATTTCATACGAGAATGATCCGCATGGACATGTGACAACGGTTACAAGTAAGAAATTGAAAAAGTCTGGTAAGACTGACCTACATATGAAGAGAAAATGGAAACTATCTGCCTTTGTGAGACAATGTAAAATTTATTGACAGAAGAACGGTGGAGAGTAAGATGTCTAAAAACAGTGCAAATATTGAGTGACAATGGGACCCTAAGCAAGTGTAGAATTGAATACGATATGGAAATCAATAATGATAAATAGAAGGTTCGAATACCAGTAAGAAAATTGCAATATGAGTAACAGTAAAAAAAAAAACCCTAATAATCTTAATACACTAGGCGGTTGCATGTTTATTAGGTTGTATGTTTGCAATGCATGTGAATACCAGGCTTGCTGCACGTGAGTAATATTTAACTAAGAGAAGAGAAATCACCCAAGCGGCAAAAATAATAAAAAGAGAGATCACTAGTCTTATGACTAGTGATTTCTCTTTTTATTATTTTTGCCGCTTGTTTTTTACTCTAAAAAAAAGAGTAATTCAGTTCAGTTTCTTTCCGAAAATAATTATTCTGGCAAAGAAGATTATTACAATAGAGACATTTTAAATAATGACCTAAAAAGCTAAAAATTTCCGGGAGATAATTCCTATTTTAACTTAAAAGTAAAAATATGAGCTACTTTACATTTTGAGCTGTTTTCCCACTCTCTTTGTGATTTACATTTTAATTTTTTAATTTAAACTAAAATGACATCCATGAATCCCATCCTGATCGGTACAGCCATATTAATTTTTTAATTTAAACTAAAATGACATCCATGAATCCCATCCTGATCGGTACAGCCATATTAATTTTTGAAAATTATGTCAAATGGTCATCTGTTGATTACTTTTTCTTGTTTTCTTTCTATTATATTTAAGCAGCAGTTGCAAAAGTTTGCACAAGAATTAGCGTAGCAGTCAAAGGGATAAAAGTGTGTTCAAAAAGTCAAAGGGGAAAAAAAGTGTGTTCAAAAAGTCAAAGGGAAATTTTCAAAGAAAATATTACACACTCTTTTTGTTGTTTTTTTTAAAACTATTTTATTTTGTTTTTCAGGACCCCGAGCAACGCCGGGTAGCTTCGTTAGTTATAAAAATAAATGTTTTCTGATTTTCCTCCTCAGAATTTTGATGCGCATGGCAAAGAAGTCCCACTGGAACCTGGTATTTATGGAATTGTAAGTATCTTAGGTTTTATATATTCGCTTCAAACAACAATTTTCAGATGTTCTTTCAACTGGCAGATGTTGGGAGTATGTTTTTTATATTTATATTTTCTCAATGATGGTTCCTCTTTTTCTTCTACTTCTTTTTTTTTTTTTTACTAAGATGTCACTAAGAGGATTGAAAATGAAGAATATTATGAGAGGATTGAAAATGATGAGTAGAATGGACAAAATTTTTATTAAGTTTGCAGCAAATATCTGTTGACATTGAATTTGAAGACTACCATGTTGTCGTCTGCAGGGAAGTAGTCTTGTAATAATGAAACTATCCATGGAAATTCCATTTGAGACTAGGTACACAGAGGAAGAATCCAATGTCAATGAATATTTGTCATAAACCGTCCCCATCAAAAGTCATCAAACTTTGTTCATTCCATTCATCATTTTCAGTCCTCTCATAATATTCTTCATCATTCAATTGACAATCAATCCATCTCATTAACCATTATCCTCGAGTAACTTTTGGCCCTAATAAGTGGTGACTCCTTAGTAAAAACTAAATTGAAAAAGTGTTTGTTTACTTTAACCAACCAGTCAGTACTAAACACTGTTGTCCCCTAATTTAGACTTTTTGATGGAAATTTAATACGTCTTTTTATATGTTTGAGTCTTTTTCATTTTTTTCTAATTTATCCAATCGATTGAATTCTATATTTTTTGTAGGATGAACTCAAAGATTATGGAAAGAAGAGAGGTTACTGCCCTTATTTCCTCGCTCGATACACTGTAAGTTTTTTCGAAATTTTGTCAAAAACATGAAATAGGATCCATTAAAATGTAAAGGAACAGAGACTGGCATTTTAATGGCTTTGTTAGGTTATCAAATTTTAATGGCTTTGTTAGGTTATCAAACATGTTTTGCAAAACCAAACTTTGACTCATATGTTTTGCTAACTACGTCTACATTTTCTAAATTGCTGCCTCTTAATATATCGTACGACACATTTGTTGCTAATCATTATGCACAATCTAGCGAACAATGTTGCCTTTAATTCAATTGCTCGTACGTAACAAAATTCAACAAGATCATCTTCCAGAAATAATTATCAAGTAAAAAATTCAAGACGAATAAAACAAATAAAATCTTTTTCGAAAATAGATGGAAAAACCTGTAATAATTTGGCCATTGGCATAAGAAAATCATAAACACAAGATTACAAGAAAACAATCAACTATCGTCTGCTTGATTGATTAAAAGAGGGGGGGGGGGTCTGCCAAATTGTCGATTTTGCCATCCCAGCAGTTCACAGGGTGAAGATTAAGGAGGCAGAAAAACTAAACAAATCCATGGAAGTGGCCAGAGAAATGGCAGGAATCTGAATCATCAAGAAAATTACTGTAATACCAATAATTGTAGGAGTACTAAGAACAGTTTCCCGAAAAACCTGAGAAAAAGGAGAAATTGGAATCAAAGGGAGGATTGACACCCTACAACACACAGCATTGATGAAAACAGCTGAAATATTAAAGAAATTCCTGGAGTGCAGAAACCAATGCACATAACCAAGTAATGCCGACCAACCTCAGGTGACTTGAAATAGAAAAAAAATATAGAAAGAATATTATACAAATCCAAGGGAACTGAAACTGAATCCAACGATACGACCCCCCCCCCTCCACCCCCCCAACAAGCGGTAGCACCAGACTTGGTTGGTACTACACAAAATGATTGTAAAGGGTCAAGGAGGAGGGAGATCACCATCCGAACCTCTGTTGGAAGAGTGTGAAAGGCCAATGGTCATCATCAGTGAAAAATCAATGGTGAACAGTTGTTGCGATAATGCAAAATGATTTGCAACAGTTATTAAAAGAGATGGAGAATGTTGGTAATCTTGGGAGACTTGTTGTCACTCAGACTCCAGAGAACACCATTTGTTATTGCCAGTGAACAATCACTGATAGCGACTTTGGTGAAAATGAATAAATTACAATACTCTCCCTCCCCCCAATCCCTTTTTCAATCAGTTTCTAAATCATTGTCTACCTCAACTAGCTTTTGTTATCTGCATATTTAACCTCATCATCGGACAATTTGATCTGAATAACTCGACATTTTGATTTGAAAAATGATGCCTATTTTGTACTGTAATCGAGCAGCACTCATTGTCTAACTTATCTTATTTTATCTACATTTTGTATTTCCGCCAAGCAGAAATGATTATTTCTGCTTGTTTTATAGGTACTAGATGACACATCATGTTTCCGTGACTTCACGTCGTCAACGTTCAGGCAGGTCCCTGAAGCGGCCGAGAGTTGACGAGGCGAAAACTTTTGGAATTTAGATTAATCGCTTTCAATAACAAGAAAATGAATTTCTATGATGTGTCAGCTCGTTGAATTTCCCAGAGGACTTATCGAAAAAAGATTCAAATAAAAAAAAAAGGAGTAACATTTGCTTATAAACAGTTGACAAAAAATGTAAAAAAAAAAACATTGAACAAAATTTAAAAAACACAAATATTTGCTTACCAAATCATACAAAATCATCTTTTGAAACTTTCTGGTGCACAAACACAATAAAAAATTTAATTTAAAAACATTTGATTAACAATGGTTCTTTTGACAAAAAAACAAAAATCTAATTAATAACAATTGTTTAGCTATGGTTTGTTCGTTCTTTATTTTTGTATATGTATTTTAGTTTGATGTTCTTCGTCGTAACTTATCGGCCGTCAGTCTTCAATTTAGCGTTTGGCAATTTTCGCCTCGTTAATTCTCGGGCGCTTCTGTAACCTGCCTGAACGTTGACGACGCAAAATCACAGAAACATGGTGTGTCATACATAAGAATACCGTTTTATATATAAAGTTGTGTAAATCGTAAGGCGAGAAGTAAATTTTAGATTAGCAATGAAATAGTCTTAATCGTTAATTGATAAGATTTGTTGCTTCTATTAATAATATTAAGCATTTGACATTTGTTTCATGCTCGTTTCAATAAAATATCACAAAAAACTTATTTAGATTTCATCATTTAAAAAAAAATTTCTTTAAATCACTGCAGTTTTTACAATTGTAATTTTTATTTAATTATTAAAATTCAATTTAGATACAAAACATTTTGAATCCAATTTGCATACTTTAAAGTTTGCTGCATTCACAAAGAGGGGGGGGTCTTAGTCTCTTAATTTTTCTGGTGTGTGAATAAATATAAAAATGAATTATTTGTCTATTGTTTTCTTTTTGTCACAGATTCTTCATGCGAACGTGATCGTTTACAGTTATTACTATCTACTCGATCCCAAAATTGCGGATCTTGTGTCGAAAGAGTTGAACAAAAAATCTGTTGTTATATTTGATGAAGCACATAACATCGGTACGTATCTTTTTCGATTTGGCAGTTTTAAATACCGTTTTTAGACTTTGATCTCTTTATCATTTATATAAAAAAAGTATAAGATCCAAGGCTGATTGATTATTTCCCCTAATCTTCTGTGGCAATATATATTCTTTTATTAAGAGTAGGAAGGTCTTCTCAGCATTTTAAAATGCTTAACATGATACAATTTTATCCTGTGACGCTAATTCTGGCGTTGCAGAATTTAAATTGTTAACGTCTTTCCTGGAACAGTGTGAGAACATTCTCTTGGCGTCGAACTGACTTCACATGCCAGTTTCTCGGCTACCTTTTGAAATTCTCTTTTCTCCAGCTTTTTTGTCCATTTGTTTTTTTTACATGATGATTATTTGACGAAGAATCGACAACATTTGTGACACATGTGGAACATACATTAATTTTTTTTGATTTTAACACAAAAAAGATCATTAAAAAGTTTTTAAAAAGGTATAATTATGCAGAAGAATTCTGTTATTTTTCACAATGTTTACTTACATATATATATATTCTATGGTAGATAAAATCAAAATGTCTTTCGCAAAAATAAATCAACATCTGTGCAAATCTTAACGCTTCGGAAGATTGTGGAAGGCGTACCTGAAAGAAATCTGGAAGCCATCTTGTTCGTGGATTTCTATAAAGCTTTTCATTCGATACACACGGAAGATGAAGAAAATTATTCTGCATCTGGTATTTCAGATGAGACTATTGATGCAATAGAACAGTAGAATCCAGTCTATGGTACGATCGCCTGACTGCGACACTGGATTGGTGAATAGGTCAATGCTGGTGTTTATCAGGGCAATACTATATCGCTCTATCTGTTTATAATCTGTCTAGACTACATCAGCCGTATGTCAGTCGACAAGTTGAAAGAAAATGGCTTGCAAGAATCAAGAGATGTTCTGCAGCAAAAATTACTGACGCAGGCAATTTTTGCTGACCCAACTAAACAAGATGAAGATCTACTACAGTGTCTTGAAGAAACGCAAATTGCATTGGCAAAGCAGAGCCCATTCTCTGAACCAGCGTGAAAATATCTCAAAAATGTTGATGAGTTTACCTATCAGTAAAGTTACAAAGCAAAATTGCACAGACAGTGAAGTAAATGTGCGAATCAGCAAGATGAAAGAAATGTAGAAGTCAAATCTTCCTACCAAGATGAAACGTGTCATCTTTGAAACCATTGTTATATCAGTTCTCTTATATGGAAGTGGCATCTGCATTTTTACCAAAAGATTAGAGAAGAAAATTGACGATGAATACACCAGAATCTTAACATCTTCTGAATGTAGTACCCCATGAGAGAGCAATTTTACGGACACCTTCCTCATATCTCAGCCCTGATCAGAGAGAGGAAACAATATATTTGTTGGTCACTGCCGGAGGGTTAAGAATGAAATCGTCAGCGATGGTTTTTTATGGGAAGATCGCACAGAATCTACGTCAAGCCATTAGCAGAGGACTCACAATGCTGGTCTGATGGAGGATAGAGAGAGATGGCACAAGAGAGTCAGGAGGATTCATGACACTACCACGATGATGATGATGATGATGATGTGGGTGGTGGTAATGATGATGATGATGATGATGATGATGATGGTAGCCGCTGTTATCTCTTTCCCCAATTTCAAAAGAATTAGTGCAGTAATTTCGGAGTTCACATGAAATATATCACCAAATGTTACTTTATATTTATAGAGATAAGAGTTACCTCCCTTAATTTAGAAAAATTCAAATTATTGCAAGGGAATTAACTCTGACTGTTCTGCATTGATTCATAGTCAACTTTTGGGTTAGGATCAAAATTCTTTCACTGAAATTGTGTGTGTGTGTGTGTATGTATGTATGTATATGTATATATATAAATATAATTTTAAAATCCAAATCGTTGGAGATATTTTAAGTAGGATAGTCCATAAAGTAAATGTGGTATTGTGGTGACTGCTGAAGTGAAAGTAATGGACAAATGATGAAAGAATGAAACAAACAAACAGTGCTTGGATGAATTAGTCAAATGCATCTAGTTAAAAGTAGTCCACCATCTTCGAGACAAAGGTTGGTCATCATAGCCAACTTCTTTTAAATAATATAACCCTTTATAAATAGTTAGGTCAGTCTCCACCTGCTACATATAAACCTGTGCTGCCTGTTCAGGATTAACTACAAAACCTATGAAGGTGAAAAGGATGCTGGACTCCATCCTTCAGGATTAACTACAAAACCTATGAAGGTGAAAAGGATGCTGGACTCCATCCTTCAGGATTAACTACAAAACCTATGAAGGTGAAAAGGATGCTGGACTCCATCCTTCAGGATTAACTACAAAACCTATGAAGGTGAAAAGGATGCTGGACTCCATCCTTCAGGATTAACTACAAAACCCATGAAGGTGAAAAGGATGCTGGACTCCATCCTTCAGGATTAACTACAAAACCCATGAAGGTGAAAAGGATGCTGGACTCCATCCTTCAGGATTAACTACAAAACCTATGAAGGTGAAAAGGATGCTGGACTCCATCCTTTAGGATTAACTACAAAACCTATGAAGGTGAAAAGGATGCTGGACTCCATCCTTTAGGATTAACTACAAAACCTATGAAGGTGAAAAGGATGCTGGACTCCATCCTTTAGGATTAACTACAAAACCTATGAAGGTGAAAAGGATGCTGGACTCCATCCTTTAGGATTAACTACAAAACCTATGAAGGTGAAAAGGATGCTGGACTCCATCCTTTAGGATTAACTACAAAACCTATGAAGGTGAAAAGGATGCTGGACTCCATCCTTTAGGATTAACTACAAAACCTATGAAGGTGAAAAGGATGCTGGACTCCATCCTTTAGGATTAACTACAAAACCTATGAAGGTGAAAAGGATGCTGGACTCCATCCTTCAGGATTAACTACAAAACCTATGAAGGTGAAAAGGATGCTGGACTCCATCCTTCAGGATTAACTACAAAACCTATGAAGGTGAAAAGGATGCTGGACTCCATCCTTCAGGATTAACTACAAAACCTATGAAGGTGAAAAGGATGCTGGACTCCATCCTTCAGGATTAACTACAAAACCTATGAAGGTGAAAAGGATGCTGGACTCCATCCTTCAGGATTAACTACAAAACCTATGAAGGTGAAAAGGATTCTAGACTCCATCCTTCAGGATTAACTACAAAACCTATGAAGGTGAAAAGGATTCTAGACTCCATCCTTCAGGATTAACTACAAAACCTATGAAGGCCAGGAGGAGCGAGCCAACGACCAAGCGAGGTTCGCAGCAAGGTGGCACCTCTCCAACTTAACAAGCAAACTCAATATTGAATTTGGCAAAGAATAGTTCTGTTAGTTGACGGAACACATGTCTAGTGACCCCTGATTTGGGGCTTGTGTGTTTCACTTGTATTAGTTTTAGGGGTCCATCTGATACAGCTATTAGTCTCTACATATTCATTATGCTTCAAACAAGAAAACAAATATTGAATGGACCACGGTGGTCAACTTTCATCTCAAAGATGACACGTGAGTTTTATATACTTAATATATATTTTATTAATTTATTTATTTGATTGTTCCTTCTAAATATCAAGTTAACACACAATGAAGATGGGGGGGGGGTGATAAATTAAAAAATTTTATGCACATAAAATAATTTAATAAGCAAAGTTAACATTGTTAATTTATTTTTACTAAACTATTCTTTTGATATAGTTAATCGAATTTACTTTTAGCTTTATAGATTTAATCCTTGGAAATTGCATGGTTTCTGAGAAATAATTATTAAAGATTAAAGGAAGATATTTTAGTTTTTTTAATTTGAAGTGGAAAGAAATAGATATGAAAGAAATAAGTCAAATGAAATGGACTTGAAGAGAAATGGGTCGAGAGGGAAAGAGAGACAACTAATCTCACAATATATTGACTAGCAAAAATAGCCTCCCTATAGTTGTCTATTTTTGCTAGGCTGCCGCGTCAGAAATGAATGCTCACCCATAAACTGATGGAGGCCCAGTCATATTTCTTGGGTGGTTAGACATTGATTTTCTTTGTTTCGGACCAAGAATATTTTTTGTTAAGTAAAAAAAAAAAAAAAATTTCGACATGAAAAAATGGACAGAAGTGATAACGATGGAGTTGAGAGAAAGAGGGATAATTTAAACTTGGTCCGAGCGAGATTAGCTTGGAAGTCAATTTGTAAAAGCCGTCCAACACAACGAACCGATGATGATTATGATTCTTTTAGATTGTTATAAAATTTAAATTATCTTTTTATTTCAGACAACGTGTGTATAGAGTCTATGAGTGTTACCATCACACGGCGAACTCTAGATAAATGTTGTAACAACATAGACACTCTTAAAAAACATGTACAACGGTAAGCGCTTTTTTTTGTCATTTTTTAAAGTTTTTTTTTTTTAGTCATTTTTTTAGTCATTTTTTAAAGTTTTTTAGTTACATTAAGTAAATAATTGTATTCATCTTATACGAAAGTTTTGAAATCTGTACATATTTCTTTATAAATTTGTTTGGTTATAAAAAAATAATTGTTAATATAAAACTTAATTTAAAAAAAATATCTGATTTTTCATTGAACATCTTGGCTCAAAATAAAAACTTATAATTCTTCCTGTTTTTGAGCGAAGACATTTTAGTTTATTTCTTAATGAAGATTTTATTTGACAGGCTCCGAGAAACAGATGAAAAAACATTGCAATGTGAATACCAAAAACTTGTAGAAGGCCTGCGAGATACGAACATTGCTCGAGAGACTGATGTCATCCTTTCCAATCCGGGTAATTTTAGGGTTTTTTTTTGTTTTTCTTTTTTTTCTTTACCCCTTCATTATGCAAAAAAAAACGCTCAATGATTTTTTTATCCAATTTTTGCCGTGGGTATTTCAAGAGGCATAAACTCTTAGAATCTCGGAGTGTTTTATTTGATATGTGATGTTACATCGTACTTCATTTGGCTTATAAGTTCATTTAATTCGACAATTCAAATCATACTTAAAAAATCAAACCTTGTTTTCTGGCGGATGTCACGGTGTCCACGCACGCTTTCGCTGGGTTCATCGAAACCAAAGCTAATTAGTAACTAACAAAGCGATCCGATGCACGTCTAATTAACATAACATTAATTACACACATCTTAATGAAGGTTTTATTCATCTCAGTTTAGTGCGGCAAAGGGGCATGGGGACACAAAGAGAGACAGAGAGAGATACTTATTTATAAGCTCATAGCTTAATTATTATCAAACTTGTCAAAACATTTTATGACACATCTTTTCCGCTCAATTGCTTCCATCCAAGTCCTGATTGCAACCACCACTCTCTCAAATGTCCATCTGATGTAACATCCAGCTCAATTTCATAGCTTCTGATTCTCGCAATATAACTTATATTCTGAAGGTCACCAATTTGAACTCGGCTGACCCCTCCATCTACAATTCATCCAGTTTACGAGACCACCTGAACAAACATATATTTAACTAATATATATACTAGTTAAAGTTGTGATAAAATGCCTTGTCGCCACTCGTAGCAAGTAAAAAGAATGTGGAAGGGATTTACTTCAAATTTAGATTACAGCAACTCATAAAATGATTGATATGACATCAAACAGACAAATCAGTGCTTACTTTGTAGAACAATATGTAGAACAAAACATGACAGTATGTAAAATTTGGAACTCCCACCCTGCTCTCTGTTTCCCGACTGTACTGACATGCAGAAGTTTAAAACAAGCATCTCGCTGCACAGCTCCCAATTTAAGATGACCTCTAAAACTTTTACCCTAATTCTCAGTAGCATCTTACGTCTACAGTAGCAACTTGTCTTGTTTGGGGTGAACTCCGTTTAAAAAAAAATATGATTGTATCCTTGAGTAGAACACCGACCATCAGTACCGAACCCATGACGCTAGGTTATGGGACTCCTGCAACAGAATAGACTATCTGTCACATTAGACTAATGCACACACGTGCACATTAGTAGCACGTAAATGTGCTCATGCCAGTTGTCTGACTCGACAGCATTTACCAAACGTCTATTTGACATTTTACATGCTCTTAATGACATAGCTTGAGTGTAATTGTTTTTCTCACGCTTTTTATGAATTGTTTGATTCAATCATTTTTATGAATTGTTTGATTCAATCAATTTTATGAATTGTTTGATTCAATCATTTTTATGAATTGTTTGATTCAATAAATTTTATGAATTGTTTGATTCAATCATTTTTATGAATTGTTTGATTCAATAAATTTTATGAATTGTTTGATTCAATAAATTTTATGAATTGTTTGATTCAATCATTTTTATGAATTGTTTGATTCAATCATTTTTATGAATTGTTTGATTCAATAAATTTTATGAATTGTTTGATTCAATCATTTTTATGAATTGTTTGATTCAATCATTTTTATGAATTGTTTGATTCAATCATTTTTATGAATTGTTTGATTCAATCATTTTTATGAATTGTTTGATTCAATAAATTTTATGAATTGTTTGATTCAATCATTTTTATGAATTGTTTGATTCAATCATTTTTATGAATTGTTTGATTCAATCATTTTTATGAATTGTTTGATTCAATAAATTTTATGAATTGTTTGATTCAATCATTTTTATGAATTGTTTGATTCAATAAATTTTATGAATTGTTTGATTCAATCATTTTTATGAATTGTTTGATTCAATCATTTTTATGAATTGTTTGATTCAATCATTTTTATGAATTGTTTGATTCAATCATTTTTATGAATTGTTTGATTCAATCATTTTTATGAATTGTTTGATTCAATAAATTTTATGAATTGTTTTATTCAATAAATTTTATGAATTGTTTGATTCAATCATTTTTATGAATTGTTTGATTCAATCATTTTTATGAATTGTTTGATTCAATCAATTTTATGAATTGTTTGATTCAATCATTTTTATGAATTGTTTGATTCAATCATTTTTATGAATTGTTTGATTCAATCATTTTTATGAATTGTTTGATTCAATCATTTTTATGAATTGTTTGATTCAATAATGTTGAAAGTACAAAGCTACAAAATTAATTGTAGTCGTAGTTATGGTGATATTATGAACAACTAGGTGCACCTAGCCGGAAGCGTGGCTCAGGCGTGTATTTACTTGCAATTTATTTTGCTTTGCTTTTTTAAACTATGCCATGAAAATAGAGAAAGAAATGTATAAACTTTGTTATGTACTTACGTGTTAGCTGAAGAAATTATACAACTTCATCCACTATTTATTAAATAATAAGAAAAAGAAAAATTTTTTTTTATGTATCTGTAGACATTTATACTTACTTATTAGACAAGGGAGATAACTCACTTTTTTTTCGGGGAAAACTCAAAATAGTGACCGTGTAGTAAAATCGTTTTTTATTTTTAATTTAATAAATACTGGATGAATTTGCATAATTTGTGTAGTCTTCTTTTTCAGCTACCACGTAAGTACATAACAAAGTTTATGCATTTCTTTAGCTATTTTTTTTAAGGGAGGTCTAACATGTCATTGTGAAAGTAAAGAAGCACCTTTTTTGTTTCAAAATATTATTTTTTGTTCCAATCAAAGGGAAGTAACTCTATAGACGAAAACAGAGTTACATCCCTTTTTTTAAGATGGCGGCAATTTAAAAATAATTCTGACCTAGACAAAGTATTTTCTGGAAAGAATTAAATAACATTTTATTCTTAAGAATATGCTACAACGATCCAGAAGAAAAACTGACTGACCAGAATCAAATATCGATTTTATAGGGAGAAAGCTATTGATGAAAAAGAAGCAATAAAGATACTGACCTTACTCTATATATTAGATGAGCAAACGGACAGACGACTTCATTGCAGCACCCACTTCCTCCTCAAACCCCAAAAATCTGACGATGCTTTTTATATTATAAGATGTTTTCTTTATCTTTCAGTTGTTCCTACTGAAATTTTGCAAGGTAAGTTGTTTTGCTTCTCTCCTCTGACAAAATTTGTTCATTAAATTTGTTTAGAATTGTTTACATTTCAATTGGGTGATAAATGATGGGAGGTGATGATGCAGTGGTTACAGGCGCAGAATGAGGACTTTCTATTTGTTCGCGTTCTGGGTTATTGCATCATCATTATTTCATTAACACACTTTGGGAAAGGTATGAATTGATCTGTCCACTCTCCAGCTATAGTTTAAATAGTCAGGTAGACTAAACACTCAAGCCTTGATAGGGCAACTCGTCTTAGAGAAGGAGCATTCTGAAATAACACTAGTTGTGTAAGCTAACCTTCAATTGTAAAGAGGGGAGGGGGGGGGCACTCCAAAGACGAAAGAATAAGTGACGGGTTTTTTGTTTTCAGTTTAATTTATTAAATGAATGTTTTGGATTTTTTAATGGAAAACATATACTAAATCGATTTGGAAATATGTATTTTGTTTATGATTGGAAAGGTAGGTGTGGTCTTTTTTAGTGATGCCAGATGTGGTGTCAGGCTAAATTCGTTCCATTCAGCTGCTAGCATGATTGGGGTGCTGAAAATATACCCGGTCCCAAAGTTGTTCACATTTCTACGTTTTTTATGCTTTTTTATGAGTAAAGTTGTCCACATTTCTTCAATAAATCATTGTCAATATGATTCGGTTATTTGAACTTGTTCTGTTGCCTTTCTTTAAAATGTGCAGATCAGTTTATATTTTGTGATGAAGCTAGGAGCATGTATGAAAAAATAAAGATAACGTCACCAACAGGACTTGAACTCACATATTCTTGAAAGCTTGTCTAACATGGATGCAACTAAACAATTTAATTCTCAAAACAAATGAGTGTTATAAAAAAAATTTCATTGTTACATGTTCACTTTGTGATTTAGTTTTCATTTCTTGGGACTCCATGTGCATCTAGGACGCCATATTGGATTTCACCCTCATGGAACAAAATGTGCCCTAAAAAAGGATGATGCAACAATTAAATCAAATCACATTTCTTGGCCCCAAAAATGGCAAAGTGCAACAAGCCATGTAAAAAGACAGAAACTATTTACATCTATATAAAATCTGAATGTTTGTCCACTTTAAACCGAGATATGGTAGGTATCGTCACGGCCTTCCTTGGCAGGCCATTCCTACAGAATAGAAACACAAACAGAATTCTGTGTTTCTTCTGTTGAAACAAAAGCGATGATGTTGCATCTTCTGCGGTCGCTGGAGTGAAAAACTCCCTGAAAGTTAGATTTAAATTCCCGTTGATAATGTTGTATGCCAGAATCAGGTCCCCTTATATTCTCCGCTGCTCAAATGAGAACAGATTTATAGTCTTTGAAGCCGCTCTTTGTAGGTAAGCCTGGAGAGTTCCGTCACCATTTTGATGATGTACTTTATTTGCACCATTTTGATGATGTACTTTATTTGCACCATTTTGATGATGCACTTTATTTGCACCATTTTGATGATGCACTTTATTTGCACCATTTTGATGATGTACTTTATTTGCACCATTTTGATGATGCACTTTATTTGCACCATTTTGATGATGCACTTTATTTGCACCATTTTGATGATGTACTTTATTTGCACCTGGCTTAATCTACCTGGTTTCATAATTAAATCATTCAGTTACGTTTCTTCATCTCGATTCTGGATACCTTACGCGCTGGACATCTCAGGTGGTTTGGCCATGTATAGCGTGCCATCTCCTGCATTGACTCAATAACACGCATAGATACCCCCAGGCACATGACTGATATCAACTCGATGAATCATGCTGCATGGAGAGTAGGCGTGAGACGTTGCGTGATGTTGCCCACCCCGGAGTGTGGGACACTCGCATCACCTTGAATATCAAAACCGTCTCCACCAATCAAAGCTTAACACGAATAAAAACGAACAAGATAAATAACTAAAAAACTAAGTTTGTTTTTTCATCTGAGAAATTCAGCCAACTTTACGCAACTTTACGCAACTTTACGCAACTTTACGCAACTTTACGCAACTTCCTGAACTGCAGATGTAAATCCGCAATTTAAGACGGAAGAGTTTAAGAATATCTGACTAAACTTGAATATCATCTCTTTATTGGCTTCATTGTTATCGAAATGAGATCAGCTTCCAAGAATATAGGATGTGAGTTCCACTTCTCGTAAAGATTTTTCTCTTTGAATTAAAAAAAAAAATTGCCATGTGATTTTATTCTTTTCGTGTTTATTTTGTTTTCTTTTATTTTCCAATCCTTTAGAAGCGGTTCCTGGAAATATCAGAAAT
The DNA here is from genome assembly GCA_963556195.1 of Sepiola atlantica. Classification (NCBI taxonomy): domain Eukaryota; kingdom Metazoa; phylum Mollusca; class Cephalopoda; order Sepiida; family Sepiolidae; genus Sepiola; species Sepiola atlantica. The sequence continues at coordinate 126,467,116 of OY744528.1, read as the reverse complement.
GCTGAACACTTTTTATCTTTCTTCAGACGATTTGTTGAGTTTCTGAAAACGAGACTTCGAATTCATCATTTTGTGTCGGAAACTCCGCCTTCTTTTCTCAAAGATTGTTTACAGAAAGTTTGTATAGAACGAAAACCGCTTCGGTGAGTAAGAGAGTTCTGTCGGTGAATTTCTTAGCAACTAAAACCGCATGCGAACATATGCAATCTATATATGCGAACATGTGCAATTTATGTGATTTCATGAATTTTAAACACGTCATTGACTTTAAAAATATTTATTAAATGACATATGTCTAAAAAAATATATCCAATTACCTGTTTAAAAAATCTGAAAATATCTTTAAAAAATTAACCAATTATTGCTAAAAATATGGTTAACTTTTAGTTTTTCAATGAATTAATATAAAAACCAAAATTACTATTGTGTAAGTCACATATAGGCGAGAAACACGCACAAACACGCAAACATGCAAAGTGGGCGCATAATGTTATTAATATAGAGAAGAAAATAAATGCTTATGAAGGTAGATAACTCCTATTATAATCTTCAAGTTAAACATATGAGTTATCTCCCTTACATTATTTGAGCTTAGGAATGAAGACACCATTTACAAATGATGTGTCACGTGATGGCTTTCCTGTGAAAAATATTCATAGAAATAATATTTAAAATATTTGCAAAGAAATTAAATTGAATTATAACTTTTTCTTCTTAACAACATGGACCAACGATAAATAGAAAGCAATGACTATTCAGAATGAAAGTTTAAGAACTGTCTGACTTAATTTTATATATTTTATATATTATTAAATAAAATATATAATATTCTATTTTTATAGTCCATGTTATATTTAGAAAAATTTTCAGACGTATATAAATTCTTAACCAATCCAATAATTAAATTGAATGAAAAAGAAAATTGTTAACCAAAACCTGCAACTATGCTAATTTTTTCCCACTATTATTGACACAACTAATTAGAAAATTCGCTCCGTGAATAGCAGTTCAAGACAATGTTGTTTTTAAGCTTGTAAGTGAAGAAAGTGTTTCCTCTGCTGCGAGTAGAATTTGTGTTGGCGACCGATCAAAAAAGGGAACTCTGTTCGAAATTCAACTAAGGGACAAAATCTCAAAGAAAACTTTAAAAGTCCCCTAACCAAGACTTAGAACCAGTCAGATTCTTCAACGTGTCTTTTCTACCCAACAAGAACGACATAACTTTTCTTTTTATTATTGTTACACACCTGTGTTCCAATAAATATTTGTTATTGTTCTCGGCGAGTTTTTCTTGTTTTTGGGTTGCCAACAAAACCGGCCTTCAACATAAGTTCCTGACGCAGCTGAATCAACACGAAAGTTCCGCGGATCTTCAACACAGCGTGGGCGTGGTGCGATTGATGGAGCAGCTAGTCGGAACGCATGCGATCCTCGTGACCTCGAACTACATTTAGTTCCGAGTCAACCAGAATACAACACTGAGTGACTCCCCGGGTCACGATAGTATCACACTGTGAGAGATGAAAATATCTTTTTGCACAAATATGTTGTTAGAAATTGAATCAAAATGTTATAGAGAGCCAAAAATGATATGGATGACTGGAATTTAGCTTTAAGATTGTCGTCGTCACAAAATATATCAATAAGACTTTCTTCAAGTATCAAACACGACTTTGCAAGTCGTGTTCGATGATACTATGGCTGGATGATGACGTCACATTTGTGGACCCGTGTTTATTTCAAGATTACATAATACATTTTTTGGTACTTGTCATTTTTGAATATGAAAATTCATAAAAAGTGAAATAATGTCTCGATTTTTATGCGGACCATGAATTTTTTTTACCATTGATAGTGCGTGTATCACTGGTTGGCCAATGTTTTGTGCACCCAAATGTCCTAATAGTGTGCATTTTGGGCTGAGGAAAGCAACATGACAACACCTGTAAACAAGAAACATTTTTGGTTTTGGAACAAGAATGACTCGTTATCAAAATCCAACAAGAGTGTAAAACTATTGAAGCATTCACAAATTATTTTATTAATAAAATAAAACATCATTTTTTAATGCAGCTTTCATTGTAAAAAAAGAAAACATTTTATCTATTTTTTTTCGGTTTGTGTGAATCAGTCATTTTGTCATTTTGTTCTTGTTTCTAACTTTGTGCTCATTTTTTTTTTTTTTTTCAGATTCTGCTGTGAGCGACTACGCTCTTTGCTGAGAACATTAGAACTCACAGACATTGATGATTTTTCCAACATGAATCTCATCGCCAACTTTGCCACCCTCGTCAGCACTTATACAAAAGGTAATGGCATCATTTACGCATGAGTCGCCACAAAATTTGATTTTTCTTTTTTTTCATCTCAAATTCGATTTCCTTTTGATTATTTCTCCGACCACATAATAGAAAGCGTGTCTGAAAAGTAACGGGACTGGTGGGTCAAACAATTCATTTCAATTGCAAATAACAAACGACATAGTTTCACCGGCAAAGTATAATTCCATCCTTCTCTGCTGTGCGTCTATGCACCGCTGGGAGGATTTTTCTGGGATACGACTCAGCTTTGTCGTTATGGCCCTTCTGAGGGTCTCTCTACGCTTTCTAAATGGGTCCTTTTGATGATTGCCTGTTCCAGTATGACAATATTCTTCTTGGTCAGGAACTGCCGGATCCTCAAGGCATTGTGAGAAGGTGCATTGTCATGGTGAAGAACAGGAAAAAAGGTCATGTGATAAAAACAAATGCAATGGCTGCAGAAGGGAAGATTCCATTTATAAACTCTCAAGATGTCATTTTAGACGATGACACAATCATTTTATACCTCTTTCACCCATAGCTCACACAGCACGTCCAGTCCCATTACTTTTCAGACACACCTCATATCCCGCTCACAATCTTCAGAGATTTCTCAAGAATAAAGAAACTAAACGAATGACTTATCTAAAATGTCTCCATTGATAAGATTTGTTAGGGTTAGGAAACCTAAAGAATTATGAAATAATGGTTTGAAAATCTGCATCGTAATTCCTGGGTTTCTACTTTTCTAAAGCAAATGTGTGCAAGGGTGACCATTACAATAAATGGTGTTGAAAAATGACACAATCGGAAATGGAAAGAGTTTCATCATCATCATCATCAGTTTAATGTTCATTTGACATGTTGGCATGTGTTGGACGGCTTTTAGAAATTGACTTCCAAACTAACCAATCTCTGGCCACGACTTTATTTATCCCTCTTACTCTCAAGTCCATTTTAATCACTTCCTCCCGTGTTTTCCTTCGCCTCCCCCTCTGAAATGACCCTGCTACCTCAACTGTTCTACATCTACTAACCCAAGTAGTCGCATTCATTCTTTCAGTATCACAAAACCAACACAGTCTCCTGTTCTGTGCATATCTCCCTATACTGTCACGATTTATCTTTCTCTGAGGTCATCAATTTATTGGTATCATTATGTAAGACTTTTATTAGACGTTCTTCAGACTTTTATTAGACGCTCTTCAGACTTTTATTAGACGCTCTTCAGCCATCGCTTTAAAACGGTAAACATACTTAGGATTCTCATCATTAGTCTTGAACGGCCATCTCGCTCAGAACATTGATCACCTGCAAACTGTTCTGAGACGTGCAACCAAGCGAATACCTTCCTGTCATTCTCTGAACACTATGCGTCCCTGGTCTTGAAAAGCACCAAATTCAACCAACAAAATTAGTAACCATCTCGCCGCCGCCGCCGCCAACAACAACAACAACAACAACAACAACAACACTGAATACGTTTTTGATGTCCATGTCTCCAACACACAAAGACATGCCTACAATGTCAGAAAATAGCACAGCTATGGGAGCTGTGCTATTTTTTGACATTGAATTTCAGAAAGATTTTTTTCATGCTCAGAATTGCTGAAGCATCGAACAAATTGTCTGCATCAGTTTTTGGCTGCTGAGACACTGCATTCTTTAAAAGCCTTACACTTAGCAAAATTTGCCAAACCTGCACCTGATGTCCCCCTTCCATACACATGCACACATGCACATAAGCACATGCACACATACACATGCACATGCACACACACACATGCACACATACACATACACATGTACACATGCACACATGCACATGCACTTGTTGTGCACCTGATCACTGTACACGATGATGTCATTTTCATTATTATCAGAAAGGGTGGCGGAAGATGGAGAGAAAACAATGGAATTTAGTGTAGCAACCAATTTTGCATTCATTTTTTGGTCTGATGTTAAATCATGTATATTTATATATCAGTGGCTTTCAGCAGAAATCAATTCTGATTGGCTAACACCGAAGCACCACCAAGTGTAAATTAGTGTTTCCCTTGCAATGAATAGATTAGTAACAATGCCATCACATGTCAGCAGGTAAAACAAAAATTAAACCTGTTCAGTTTGTGAAAAAGGACTCGGGTGCAATTTACATTTTTTGTGGTACTTGTAAGCATTGGATAAACAAAAAGGGCAGTGGAAGTACTGGTCGGTTGAGAGAGGATAACCAGTTTGTCTGCAAGAAGTGTAAGACAATGGAGATGGATGAGAACTCAGATGTGAAGAAAGTATATCTGTATGGCAAAGCTATTGAGAAGTTTTGTTACCTTGGTGATACCATTGGAGCACAAGGATGAGCAGGTGCTAATGTGATTGCAAGAATGGAGTCAGTTCAGGGAACTTCTGCTATTACTAACCAGCAGAGCGTTCCCACAGCAAGGGAAGAGTCTGTCAGGCATGTGTATGCAGCGTGATGATGTATGGAAGTGAAACGTGACCAGTGAGAATTGAACACATGTTTTGCATGGAGAAAAATGATATGAGAATGATATGATTAATGTGTAATGTGAGTCTTAGTGTGCAATCATTTATATCAGTTTGAAACCGTCTAAATTAAACTTAAAACGTTGTTTATGACCGTTTGGTACAAGAGAAAAAGTCCATAGATAGTGGCCCACAGCCACGAATTCGGAATAGGGGCGTTTGAGCGAGAAACTTCATATCACCAAAAATCTGTTTTGGCAATGATTTAGGTCAATTATTAGTTCGTGTTTTAAAAAACAAAACTTTTGCTTTTAATCGATTTCATCGATTTTAATATTTAATTATTAATAAGTTGACGATGGACAAATCCACAGATGAAAGGAAAATAATAATAAAAGCAATTCTACTTTGTAAGTAGATTCTTTGCTATTCTAATAAAATCCCGCTTTGTTGTCAATCGTCTGCAATTGTGTCAATTTATTTTCAAATCTTTTCTCTTTGTTGTTCTTGTAGGCTTTATTATAATTGTTGAACCATTTGATGATCGAACGCCGACAATTCCAAATCCTGTGATGCATTTCAGTTGCATGGATGCTTCGATTGCCATAAAACCCGTCTTCGATCGTTTCCAGACGGTTGTAATTACATCAGGCGTAAGTTATCTTTTATTTACTTCAAAGAAGAACACCCTCTTACATCTGCGTATGTAATCGGCAGAATCGATAGCTCCTCCCACACTCTCTTATGATATTATGTAAATAAAACAAAAACTGTTGATAGGATTAAATATAAAAATCTAAGAAATCGTAAGTAAAATTTTTGTTGTTTATAACATGGACCAATATGTGCCCTAAAAATATGTGCCCTATCCAACTAACGAAACAGATTTTTTATAAAACTTGATAAATATTGTTCAACTTTTGAATCTGAAGTCTCCGGCTGACATGATAACCCTTAGAATTTTGGAGTTTTGCCACTCTTTCCACACACACACACACACACACACACATATACAGTAATCCAGTCCCCCTCCCCCAAAGTGCCCCCCCCCCCCAGACACATGCACACTTTCTGTTTATTAGAAATGCCATTGTTTATAAGTTTCGACAAATATTGGCAAATACTGATTAATTCTTCTGATCTGATTTCATCTTTTGAAGTTTTTCTTAAAAATGCAAAAAACTAGAAATTCACTTTATTTACATATTTTAACCTGAAATTATGAAAATCTTTCTTAATCAAATTTTTTGTTTAATTCTTTTTATATATTTTTTGTATCGTAAGACATTATCCCTGTGAGAAATGTATTATTTTTATACATTTTTTTATTTTCACAATTGGAAATGTATTATTTTTATAGATTTTTTATTTTCAGACATTATCACCATTGGAAATGTATTATTTTTATACATTTTTTTATTTTCACAATTGGAAATGTATTATTTTTATAGATTTTTTATTTTCAGACATAATCGCCATTGGAAATGTATTATTTTTATACATTTTTTTATTTTCACAATTGGAAATGTATTATTTTTATACATTTTTTATTTTCAGACATTATCACCATTGGAAATGTATTATTTTTATACATTTTTTTATTTTCACAATTGGAAATGTATTATTTTTATACATTTTTTTATTTTCAGACATTATCGCCATTGGAAATGTATCCCAAAATTCTTGATTTTCGACCGGTTACCATGGCAACATTCTCAATGACCTTAGCTCGACCTTGCATTCTACCTATTGTAAGTTTTCCCTTTTTTTTTCATATTCTTTTTTTAATCTAGTGAAAATTTCTGATTGAACTTTTGAATGAATCCAGACGAATATTGAGGATGCGTTATTGGCCTAATCGATACTAGCAGATACTATAATCCAGCTATGCCGGGTTCAAATCCTAGTAGATCTATTTTATTCAATTATACACGAATATGAAAAGGTATGAACCCACCATTTTCCTCCAGATATGAGTAAAATAGAGATTTGTGTTCGACTAATGGTATACAATTGTTAATAATACGTGTTGTGTTTAGACATTAAATGACCCAAAAAGACTTGATGTGCCATAAAACAGAAAAACCAAATGAAATAGCACGACTAAATCTTCTCATTAAATTGATGTAATCATTTATTTTGTGTATAATGTGTCGTATCAATTCTCCGTCCTTTTCCTTCTTCCTTTTATGCTAACACGATAAGCGAAATAAGTTGAAAGACGAATCAAGTCCAATTAATGACCATCGGATGTGAATGGTCAGCAAAAGTGTTCAACCAAACAGTCGACCAGAATCAAAAAACTTTGTATCATCATTGAATTCTATATTTCTCTTCAATACATTTCTTGGACGATACTTCAAGCCGGAACATTGCAATCCGGCAAGATGATGTCACTTATTGTCGACAGGATTGGAAGAGTTCTTTTTGGACTAAAAGTGAAACAAGTTTCATATATTTTGTGTGATGATGTATCGAAGTTGAACCTGGCAAGTGAGGATATGCGTTGAATAGAGAAAAATGATATGAGAATGATACGATGGATGTGTAATGTGAGTCTTAAAGACAGACTTAGATCTGATGACCTCAGAGGAAGATCAAATCTGGACAGTTTAGGTAGATTTGTGCAGAACAGGAGCCTCAGTTGTTTCGATCACATTGAAAGAATGGATGAATGTGCTTGGGTTAGTAGATGTAGAACAATTGAATTAGCAGTCAGTTAACAGGGAAAAGCATAGATAAGGATGGATTTGAGAGAGGAGTGATAAATAAAGACCTGGCCAGAGATAGTGTGGAAGTCAATTTCTAAAAGCGATCCAACACATGCCATTATTTAAAACAGACGTTAAACTGATGATGATGAAGCTAAGTACACGCCTTTGTCCCTAACACATAAAAATCTAAAAAGGATGCAGTAAACTCCCCCTCTCAGGAATCTTTTTCTTCTATTCATTTAACGTCACTTTTGCCTTGTTTAGGGGTCAGACGTGTTCTGATATAATGCCAGCTCACTTTCCAATTCTCACGGTTCAGCGGGTCAGTTGTCTCCAAATTCTACTTTGTGTGGTCTTGTCCAATCACTTGCTTCCAAGTTTTCCTTGGCCGGTCAACCTTCCTGTTATTTAAGACATCCATGCTTCTACAACGGTTTATCCAGGAGAATGAACATTCCACATGACCATATCAGCGTAATTGATTCATCCTTAGGATAACCTCCTCCATGCTGGGCAAATGTGGTGCTTTCAGCAAATCCTCTGACCTGATGTGCTGGGTTTGGTCAAATTTCACAACGCAACTTTATCTGAAATTACAATTTAAGGATGATTTTATTTATTATACCATAAATTTATGGTTAGCAGCAACAGTAGTAGTAGTAGTAGTAGCCTGAAAGTATGTCTGATGCTTATCTTCGGTCTTATCGTGTTAAGTGAGACGGATGGTCTGAACCATTCTTGTGACAAGACTCTAGTCTGTCGCTGGTTTGACTCCCAACAAGGCTGATACCCATGTATACGCTTAGGTGAAGTGTTTGTGTACAGAACTTGATATTGCCAAATTGTCACCCATCTACGTATGGCCAAACTCCACGTTGCTTAATGTTGCCAATGTATGGCTGAGAAAAGAGATCTTGTAAAGGACATGATTCATAGGATGGCACCTGATGGACAGTCAATAATGGCATATATTTTGTCTGCAATTTTACTTCCATATCAGTTTGTACATTTTTGTATAAAAATGTCCATCTCGGTAGAGTCTGCTGATCTAACACGCAACTAACATGCAACTAACACGCAAGGTTTGTGTGCACCACTTTTAGGTTGTTAGAATGTGAAATTTAATAAAAATTATCCCCTACCGCTAAGCATTGTTGAGTCAAACCAATCATTACTAAACCTATAAATGAAACTTCATAATTATTCAATGGCACGTGTAACATTTTCGACAGACAAATATCATTTTATGATATTTTAAACTTGAAACATTTTCAGTTGACGATCATTGTTGATTAATTTAAATTTTAATTAAATATTTAGAATGAAAACAGGAAAATTTCAAATAGAATTAATTTATTTACAGTTGAGAAATCTTTAAAAATGCTGTCATTATTTTTTAGAGTGAAATGAAACAATTCTAAAAAAATGAAACAATTCTAAAAATTCTCTCAAATATTCTCGTGTCATAAAAAGATTTTTACCGTATCTTTTCAGATTGTGAGCAAAGGAAGTGATCAAGTTGCCATGAGTTCAAAATTTGAAACCCGAGAAGACATCGGTACGTTTGATATTCCGCTCAATTATTTTAATGAGTAAAAGTAAAATAATTCTCAAATATTTTGATTCTTTAGTTGCTACTACTCCCAGGTCCACTCTGACCCGGAGGAGTGGTAGTACCTGTCAAGTCCCCATCTATGGGTTAAATAATATTTGTTCACAAAATATAGGTTAAAAAATGACCCAAGATTGTGTGTAAAAATAGTTTGATAACAACGATTCAATTTTTGTCGAGTTTTTTTATTCTTAATGTGAAAATTGTTTTAACATTCAGAATAAATGATTTAGGCTACAGGATTCTTGAATAATTTCTAAAGATATATCAAGTAGAGTCTAATTTTTAAGATCCCTCACTATCCACCAAGCTCCAGTGTTGCATCCTTGTGCTTGTTTTACAAATACTTTCATGGATTGTGCTCCAATGAACTAGCTGCTCTAGTGCCCCCTCGACGTAAATAGACTAGAACAAGCCGACAATCAGCTAGGTCTCATCCATTCATTCACTGTGGAGGATGCTGGAGAGCCTTCTACTCCAATAGCTTCTTTCCTCGTGCTGACGGCCTCTAGAACTCCCTTCCTGCTCCCTGTTTCCCCGACTGTACCGACATGCAGAGGTTTAAAACTAATCTAAGCAGATATCTTGCTGCACAGCTCCCAACTTAGGATGACACCCAAAATCTACTCCCTAAATTTTAGTAGCCTCTTACGTCTACAGTGGCGCCTGCCTGGTTTGGGGTGAAATATCATTAAAAAAAAAAAGGAAAAAAAAGTAATTTGTTTGTCGATAAAATTTTATCTACTCTGCTATTTTTGTTTCAGCCGTAATTTATACTCCGATATTTTTGTTTCAGCCGTAATTTATGCTCTGATATTTTTGTTTCAGCCGTAATTTATGCTCTGATATTTTTGTTTCAGCCGTAATTTATACTCCGATATTTTTGTTTCAGCCATAATTTATACTCTGATATTTTTTTTTCAGCCGTAATACGAAGTTATGGTAATCTGTTAGTAGAGTTGGCTCAAGTTGTTCCAGATGGCATCGTTGGTTTTTTCACAAGTTATACCTACATGGTAAGCGTGTTTTCGATTTAAGCAGATTTTCATCAAATTTTTTTGTGTTTTAATAATTTAATTTTTTCTTAAAAATGCTTTTATCTTTCTATTCTTTTTTTACAAATTTTTAATGCATTTCAAAACTGAACAAATTTTTAATGCATTTCAAAACTGAACAAATTTTTAATGCATTTCAAAACTGAACAAATTTTTAATGCATTTCAAAACTGAACAAATTTTTAATGCATTTCAAAAATGAACAAATTTTTAATGCATTTCAAAAATGAACAAATTTTTAATGCATTTCAAAAATGAACAAATTTTTAATGCATTTCAAAAATGAACAAATTTTTAATGCATTTCAAAACTGAACAGATGCGTAAGATTTGAAAAGTCTGGCTGGTATTTTGTCCATTCTCGGGACCTCACAGAATTTTGGGTTCACTGAATTGAAGACTACTGCAAATTCTATGAAGCAGCTCACAGTGACACATTGTTGATAGCATCTCGGATTTCCATTAACGTGGACGGATTCACGTCATAATATGGATCAGAGTGTTTCTGATGCAAATCTGTGATTAAGTCAGTTCAAGTGATTTCTCGATCTGTTCAGCTGTTCATCCAAGTTGGTGATCACTTCACTCGTTGAGTTAAGGACAGGGTCACTGTGCGAAGATGAGCACTTGGTGGATGTTTTCAGCAGTTGATAAACTTTTCAAGAATCTCCGACGGCAACTGCCTGCTTCATGCTAGTCGCAATTAAGCTCGTGAACTTTGTAGATTATAACTTTTGTGTGCCACTTGTGTTGCTGGAGACAAATTGTTAGATAGAGAAGGGGGGGGGGGTATACCAGAGGTTCTGATTGGTTGGCGAAGGCCATTATAGGAAAGAGAGGGTTTCTTCTTCTAACAAGTTATCTTGCCAGATTGATTTTCAAAGTCATACCCAAATAGTAATCCATCTGACATTGATTCAAATTCAACTATTTTTTTTTGTTTCTTCCTTCTACTATGTTATTGGCATGAATGTATTTTATTTTGTGTCAGTTTCTTTCTAAAAAATACTTATTCCAGAAAAGAAAACTTTTACAATGGAAACTTTTTACCTTACTCACCATATAGTCTTATACATTAAAGGGAAGTAATCATGTCAAGAGTTAATTCCCTTGACTTCTGCAAAAAATCAATATTTAGAAAAAAAAAAAAAAATCAATATTTAGAAAAAAAAAAAAAATCAATATTTAGAAACATGTCAGTCGTTTTTTTTTTCTTTTACTCCGAGCAATACTGAGTAGGTACAACTAGTGTTTGGTATATTTAAAGTAAATCAGTTGATATTCAACAATGGTGACGTATCGAAGCTGCTGATGGATTTTGTCCTCATGCTCTGCCGCCTTAATTGTTTCTAGAAATATTTGCGGCTACCAATCACCTGATGAAAGATAACTCAATTGATATTCTGAATATTTAACGTATCTTTTAAATATAATTTAAAATTTTTAATTTAAAAAATCTTTTGTTCACCCCAAACAAGTCGCAATACCACTGAGACGAAAAGGGCGACTGTGAATTAGAGGCATCCTAAGTGGGGAGTTGTGCAGCGAGGTGCATTTTCACATTACATTTTAATTTCTGCATGTTGGTACAGTCAGGGAAACAAGAAGCAGGAGGGGAGTTCCCAAGGATAGCAGCTTGAGGAAAAAAACTATTGAAGTAAAAAACCCTCTGGTGATCTCTACAGTGAAGGAGTGGGATCTTGCTGATTAACGAGTTGATTGGGGGTATTTACGTCGAGGGGGCACCAGTGCAGCAAGTTCATCGGAGCACACTCCATTGAAGGACTTGTAAAACAAGCACAAGGAAGCAAAATTGCGGCGATGGGACAGGGGCTGGAGCTTGTTAGTTAGTGCAGGACCTATTAGGTTAAATACTCTTTTTTGGACCCTGTCCAAGAGGAGAGACTAGTGGTTGGTGCACCAGCCGAGATGTGACAACAACAAAACTCCATGCATGGACGAATGGTGGTTTTATAGAGATATAGGATGATGTCAAGTGTGCTAAGTTTTCTAGCTCAGTAGAGGGAGACCACCTTCCTTGCAGCAGCCGTGGCAATGTCTTCTATGTATTTGTTCCAATTTATGTTACCTGTGAATGTTACGCTGAGTAGTTTGACTGTTGAACTCTCGAGTAGGGTGCTATAATCCATGGCAATCGGTGGTTGAAAAGTTTTCTTATAATTGTGAAAGGAAAGGAGCTTTGTTTTGGCAGAATTAAATGTAACCATTCATTTGTTGGCCCAATTCCACTACAGACTTGAGATCATTTTCTAACGATTCAGTCATTGCCTTGGATATGTGTTCAATTTTTTCACACATGTCGAGAATATAGTGTGGTGTCATTAGCAAATATACCCATCGCAGACACAATTGCATCAGGAAGGTCATCTATAAAAACTCCAAACAAACTTCCAGCTAAAAGAATTAAGACTAACCAAGATGGCGACCCTGCTCACCATGTGGAGTTCAGATAAAGCCACTAGACAATCTAAACGGAATATTTAACAATAATGTCAGCCGCCATCTTCCGATAACTATTTGTTCTCTAACAACTAAATAAAAAGATACTTCTGTGTCTTTCTTTAAAGATGGTTCAATCAAAATGTGTCTTTCTTTAAAGATGGTTCAATCAAAATGTGTCTTTCTTTAAAGATGGTTCAATCAAAATGTGTCTTTCTTTAAAGATGGTTCAATCAAAATGTGTTAAAACAAATTATTTCCGTCATGTGACTAAATCTTAGAATAATTTTTCGTTTTTTTTTCCAGGAAACTATTATTGCTGCTTGGTATGAAACGGTGAGTTTGACTTTTTTTTTTAACGTTTTCAAGTTATTTTTTAATGTTTGCGTAGTAGAGTGGTCATAAGTTGAAGTGGTATAATGGATACTGACATAGACTTTGTGTTTGGCATTTCAATGTTCAATTTACTGAGGTGCTGAATCACTTGCATTGAGTCACTAATACTCATGGGGGAGGTATTGTTAGATAGTGAAGGGTGCCAGTGTGCGAACGCACCCAAAAGTGGGAGGACGCCCTTAATGGTGGTAGGAGTAGCAGGGAAATCGGAGGTGACGTCACGCCGGTTGGAGGGTGCTTCAGCCATTTTGTACCTGACGACCAAGAAAGTAGTACATGAAAAACCGTGCTCCGCTGCCTAGTGACAGCGACCAGCACGGCAGATGCACAGATGGTCTGGATATGTTTCCCCGGTAATTCCTTTCCTCGCTCTCTCTCCCTTGCATGCAAGCAACAACACCATCTGTCAATGTCTGTTGTTAAATAAATCTTCTAAAATCTATCCACGATGGGGCAAACAAGCACCCACGTGCGTTTGTCACAGTGGTGCCTAGCGAAAATATACCCGAAAAGGTAAGCAAATATTCAACATCCCCGATTCCAAATACAACAGTATGAACAGGTCAGAATTGGACTCATAAGAATACTCGGAATCGGAGTTTTGAATCTCTGAAGAATCAACAGACAGTCCGAATATTAAAATACGGAGTCGGAGTCAGATCTTATACCTTTCGACTCCGCAACTCTGGATATGAATCCATATTTTCTCTATCTACATATTGGAGAAATTATACAATAAACTGGAACCTTTGTAGAGCAACTAACGTTGGAGAAGGAAACCTGAAATGCAAACAGGTTGATCTATTAAATGTGGTATTGTGCCATCTATCTGTACAGCAATCACCTTCCTCGGATTCTTTCAGAGGGTTTAATTCAATTTCCCTTGAATCAAAAGGGGCCTTTTTCAACAGACTGGTCAGCTCATGACTAATATATAGAACTAAAAGAGTATCCCCCAAAACAGAAATTTGGGAAATATTTATAAATTGATGTTAATATCTATTGTTTAAATTTCACAAACATCGAAGGGTCTGAATTTTCACAAAGGACTCCCATACTCTCTTTGTCCCCTTTTTGCATAAAACTAAATTAGTTTAGAAGTGAATTCTGTACATACAAATATATAACACTTTATATATATATATATATATTACTATTTCATGTATCCACATAAAATTTTATAAGGAGATATAATTTTTGGTGTATCAATTTTCAGTATTTACTTCAACAGTGCTCGATACGTAAGTAGAGCTAGGTAGTAAGCTATGAAAATATATTTATGGCAATTTAGTTACACAGAGGCTCTTGCGTTTCATCCCCGGGGGGAATCTTCAGACTAAAATGCATTTTAGCCTGAAGATTTCCCCTGGGGATGAAATGCGGGAGCCTCTGTGTAGCTTAATTGCCATAAATATATTTTCATAGCTTACTATATATATATATATATGTATATATATATTGTTCTAAAACTGAGTTAATCAACGTTTTTTTACTATATATTTTAATCACGGAAAATACATGTTAAAATATTCCTTGGTTTTGGGATTGAGTTTAATTGTGCTAATTAGCTAATTAGCCATATTTTTTTGCAATTTACTCAAGTCACCATCCTTTACAAAGTTTCTGTCTTTCGTACTTTCATACTGTATGTTGTTCGTCCCACATCCTGTTCTTATTTTATGTAGTGTCTATCACTCTCGCTTCTGTCACTCTCTCTCACTCTCTGTTTATTAACAGTTAAAGGTAATAAAACTATAAAGCAGAAGATTAGAATAATCTATTATAAACAATAGGGAATATCACCACAAGTATTGATACTATTTAACCCATAGCTGGAGAAAAAGAGACAGAGGGAGATATAACGAACGGAAAGACTAATTTGGCATTTTGTCTTTTCATTTTTTATATTTAGCTGGCTTTGCAAACTCATTTTTTCATCATTCGAACAATCTAACCCGAGCTCAACGGATGATCCAATGGGTCACATTTTTTCTAGTACAGAATGTTCAGTATAAATTTGTCACTTTTTGGAAAGTAAAGAAACAAACGGTCATATCTTGGCCAATAATTGCTAAGTGCATCTCTTAGCGGATCTTTGTCAAATACAGCTATTCACTCGAAGAAGCCGTTCTGATTGTTGACGATGGCCTGCAGGCGAGACCTGAACCTGGATTACACGGCCTTCGCGGTGTCCTTTCAAAGACACCTGAACACCAGTTTGATGCTGACAATCAACAATTGCCGTTGGTGTCGCGAGTCGTGCAGCTGGTGTTCTTCTCAATTGCACCCGACACACAATTGATCTATGCTGTTGCAATCAGGTGAGGTTGAGAGGTCAAATGTTAGAACTGGTCAAGTCGTAAAAGTTCTCAGCCATCCACTTCTAACCCTAACCCTAATCCACTTCTGGGTTTTCTCGGAGGTTTGACACTGGGTCGAGTCCTGCTATTACAACAGCGGACAGCAACTCATTATAGCCATCTGAATTCAGTCTGAGTCCCTTTTCGAAGATGTGGGGTGGCATGATGTGGCCTTCGTTGGAAACACATCCAAAGACAATCACAGTTTAAAAAAACTTGGTCTTCATGATGCACGGGACTTCATTGGAACTGTCGGCTAGCCACCTGTTGTTCTGCGTATTGTGTAAGTGGTCCTGAGAAGAACCAGAGCATTCCAGGCTCGACTGAGGGTTTGACCTTGTTTGACCTTGCGAAGGAGTTTCGTGACTTTCATAAGACGGTTCTCTTGAGCCTTGCTACTGAGTAGTTGGCCTTTGCGACTCTTGTATGACAAATAGCAGAGATCCTTGTTCACTGCTTTCACCCTGATGCCGATCTCTTTGACCAAAGTCCACGTTGTCTTGCTTGGATCTTGCTGCACTTTCTTCATGAATTTCGTTGTGAGGACACAGAACATCTGTTATGGTCCTTCCTGCTAGCCACTGCTTCCGCATCTTCGTCACAATTCTCCAGCTCACATCTCACCGCCGGCAATGTATTCACGGAGCACGAAGCTGCAGCTAAGTTTTTTCTGATCCAACGTGAACCATCATGATGCAGTTCACTCTCTTCCAATATTCCGGTGATTTCCAGTCGTCCATGGTTTCCAGCTATCAAACCCACCAATAATACACACAAACAGCTATCCATTGCACTTTGCCGCTATTAAATACTTCAAATGGTTCTGAAATGAAAATATCAAAAAATTATTAAATTTGCCTCGAACACCTTGCATGAACGTTAATTCAGATATTTTCTGAGTTCTGTTTTTTGTTTGAAGAAGAAAAAGCATGGCTGCCAGACTCTTCTAACTTTAAGATGATTTTAAGGTGAATTATTTTTACTTTTAACTTTCCAAATCTTGAATTTTGTAAAAGGTTTAATATTTTGTAAAAGGTCAAATATTTCTTACCAAATCTTTGACCCGTTATTTGTTGCTATTAATCATGGATTTTTCTTTGCAGGGAATAATCGACAATATTCAAAAATGTAAACTCTTGTTCATCGAAACACAAGATGCTGCAGAGACGAGCCTGGCCTTATATAATTATCAAAGGGTAATTCCATTTTTTTTTTCGCATTTCTAGTTTAAATTCCATTTTTTCGCATTTCTAGTTTGAATTTCTTGTTTGAATTTAAAACAACAAAAAAGTCTGTAGAAAAGTGAAAATGCTGATTTTGTTGTTGACTGAATTTGATTTGTTTCGACTTTGAATAAACAGTTGCTTAAAATTGGCGAATACATTCAAAGGTTGCACAGGGTGACATCGTCAGTGATGAAGCCTCAAATCATTGTGGTTTATTATCTGCTCTCTAAGGTGACTCTTCAAGAGATAATAAGACTAAAGCTGGCAACACTTAATTTAGCTTCTATGTCGATTTTGTAATTTGACAAATTTGAATCGAAAATAACAAAAAATGACGATGAATTTCCTGCTCACACCTTATATATACATGTGTGAACTGTGATAATACGGCCATACCTGTGTGATACTATGGAATGCTCCCCCCCTCAGACAATGGGAGGAAATGATTCACGAAGACACACAAAGGCGATCCGAAGTAGGATTGATAGTCGGCTAGGAGTGGTCGAGACGGCGAGTGATTTTCCACTTATCAGTCACTCTGAGACAAAGACGAGACATTCA
Source organism: Sepiola atlantica (assembly GCA_963556195.1). Taxonomy (NCBI): domain Eukaryota; kingdom Metazoa; phylum Mollusca; class Cephalopoda; order Sepiida; family Sepiolidae; genus Sepiola; species Sepiola atlantica. Next base: position 126,449,946 of record OY744528.1, on the reverse strand, counting down.
GGATTTCCGGTCATGAGTCAATATATTTAGGAGTTTGAGTTAGTTTGCAACAGTTTTATGGCAGTTGACGGTCGGAGGGGGGGGGGGGCAGATCGGGCCAAGCAAACGATGAGAAGAGTTGATCAACTGAATGAAAATGGTGGCCTCGACACAAACAACTTCGACATTTCGATGTATTTGAGTTTGTGTTTTTTCTTGTGAGTCTGCGTTGCTTTTGTTTTTCTAAACTTGTGAACCAGTGAATGCACCCTCGGCGATCGCAAATGCGAGAGACGATGACACGGCAAGAACGAGAGATGAAGACGACACGGCACACAGCATTGGGGTCGGCGATTGCTGAGGGGGCCGGCATGATTCTATACCGCATGTCATTTCATAAATGTGTGAATGTTTTTGTTTTTTATCAAGGCACTCGAGAATAAGGATTAATGAGATGGATAGATTGTCAGTTGAATGATGAAGAATATTATAAACGGATTGGAAATGATGAAGAATATTATGAGAAGATTGGAAATGATGAACGGAATAAACAAAAATTGATGACTTATGAGGATGGTTTTTGACAAGTATTTGTTGACATTCGATTTAAATATGACCATGTTGTAGCCTGCATGGAAGCAGTCCCATGGTATTGTATTCCACAAATGGAAAGTTCTTGGAAAAATCTCCTCATGGTAATTCTGTTTGATGATGGTGGGGGAAAAAGGAAATTTTTTTGCAGGTGTCGTAGGAAGATGGGTTTTTGCTAAGAATGTTTTAGAATGAGGAATGAGAGATTGAAGCTTAGTTGAGCACCTTTGATGGAAATAACGATAGAGTAGAGAAAGACTAGCAATGTCTCTTCTGTGAGAATTGGGCTGTAAGGAACAAAAGAGATCATCCCCCACTAGATTGCCAAGTCAATTTTGTAATATCATCAATTTTTGATTACATTTAAGTTTGTATCTTTCACTTAATCGCACAACATCTGACAAAAAAAAAAATTATTCATAAACAACCAAAAATTATTATTGAAGAAAAAAAATGCAACAACTTTCCAAATTAGAACAAGGGTTCTTAATTTTTTTTATAGTCACAGACCCTTTTGAGAACTCGTGTCTTTGACCCCCTCCATAGAAAAACGCAAACAAAGATAATATCGCATGCAATAAATTAATTCTTTATTCTATTGAAAATTCATAGCTTCATATGTTGTGTATGAAACAATGAATTCTTGCTGTTTTTCATGCAAAAATTGATGGTCATCATCAGCGGCGGCGGCATCATCATGGTCATCATCATCGGCGGCAGCATCATCATCATCATCATCATCATCATCATCAGTTACTCAAAACTGAAATACAATCATCTTGTGCAAAATAAACAAAAAAAAAAACTTTAATTTGCATTTTAATTTTAAGTTCATTTCACTGAAAATGTCATTGTTGTTTCTTCAACATTTCAAATTTATGTGCGGCTTGATACAAAAGAAATATATGTCAACCACCGATTGCCATAGCAAATAACACCCTACCTGAGAGTTCATCATTCAAACTCTTCGGCCTAAACTTCACAGATAACATGAGTTGGAATAAATACATTGAAAACATTGCCAGGGCTGCTACAAAGAAGGTGGGCTCCCTCTACCGTGCCAGTAAACTTCTCACACCTGACATTATCCTATATCTCTACAAAGTCACCATCTGCTCATGTATGGAGTATTGTTGCAACATCTGGGCTGGTGCATCATCCACTAGTCTCTCCCTCTTAGACAAGGCCCAAAAAAGAGTCACCAACTTGATAGGTCTTTCACTATCCCCCAAGCTCCACAATGTTGCTTCCTTTACAAGTACTTCAATGGATTGTGCTCTGATGAACTTGCTACTCTGGTGCCCCCTCGACGTAAATTCAATAGACCAACCTGACAATCTGCCAAATCCCATCCATTCACTGTGGAGGTCCCCAGATGCCAAAGAGCTTTCTACTCCAAAAGCTTCTTTCCTCGTGCTGCTGGACTCTGGAACTCCCTCTCTGCCCCCTGTTTTCCTGACAGTACTGACATTTAAAACTAATGTAAACAGACATCTCGTTGCACAGCTCCCAATTTAGGTTGACCCCCCCCCCCTCCAAAAAAAGTAGCCCCTTTAAATCATAATCTTCTTCGTTATTTAATGTCAACTGAAAAGTTTCTGACATTTTTCTTTTCAGGCTTGTGAAAATGGCCGTGGTGCTGTGCTCTTATCTGTGGCACGAGGGAAAGTCTCGGAAGGAATTGATTTTGGTAAATCATTTTAATGTTCTTATATTATGATGTTGAAATTGCCGTTATATGCGGATACATCATTAGAATCATACAAAGAATTAAAATTTTAAAAAGAAATAAATTTTTATTGAAAAGTTATTTTCACGTGAAGAATTTTCAAAGAATTAAAATTTAGAAAAGAAATAAATTTTTATTGAAAAGTTATTTTCACGTGAAAAATTTTCAAAGAATTAAAATTTAAAAAAGAAATAAATTTTTATTGAAAAGTTATTTTCACGTGAAGAATTTTCAAAGAATTAAAATTTAAAAAAGAAATAAATTTTTATTGAAAAGTTATTTTCACGTGAAGAATTTTCAAATGAATTAAAATTTAAAAAAGAAATAAATTATTATTGAAAAGTTATTTCCACGTGAAGAATTTTCAAAGAATTAAAATTAATTAAAAAAGAAATAAATTATTATTGAAAAGTTATTTTCACGTGAAGAATTTTCAAAGAATTAAAATTTAAAAAAGAAATAAATTATTATTGAAAAGTTATTTTCACGTGAAGAATTTTCAAAGAATTAAAATTTAAAAAAGAAATAAATTATTATTGAAAAGTTATTTTCACGTGAAGAATTTTAAAAGAATTAAAATTAATTAAAAAAAAAAAAAATTATTATTGAAAAGTTATTTTCACGTCAAGAATTTTCAAAGAAGTAAAATTAATTAAAAAAGAAATAAATTATTATTGAAAAGTTATTTTCACGTGAAGAATTTTCAAAGAATTAAAATTTAAAAAAGAAATAAATTTTTATTGAAAAGTTATTTTCACGTGAAGAATTTTCAAAGAATTAAAATTTAAAAAAGAAATAAATTATTATTGAAAAGTTATTTTCACGTGAAGAATTTTAAAAGAATTAAAATTTAAAAAAGAAATAAATTATTATTGAAAAGTTATTTTCACGTGAAGAATTTTCAAATGAATTAAAATTTAAAAAAGAAATAAATTATTATTGAAAAGTTATTTTCACGTGAAGAATTTTAAAAGAATTAAAATTAATTAAAAAAAAAAAAAATTATTATTGAAAAGTTATTTTCACGTGAAGAATTTTCAAAGAATTAAAATTTAAAAAAGAAATAAATTATTATTGAAAAGTTATTTTCACGTGAAGAATTTTCAAAGAATTAAAATTTAAAAAAGAAATAAATTATTATTGAAAAGTTATTTTCACGTGAAGAATTTTCAAAGAATTAAAATTAATTAAAAAAAAAACTCGAAATGTTCAAATGACGTCAAATGGTTGTACTCGAGAAATAGCAGCATTTTAGCTGAACAACTTCAATGCGAAAACAACTTCAATGCGAAAACGAATTCCATTTGTTTGTTGCTTTGAAAAATGATATAAACTTTTATAGATTCACATAATGAATAAATTTCAATCCTCCCCTGATAAACGTGTTTAAGTTCACAAAATGAAACATTTTCTCACCTAACGTAAACTTCAGCTGCCAATGTTTTATTTTTATACAATTTTCACCAAAGTTTCGATTGATTTTAAGTATTTTCGAGTCGACCCTTTTGCATTTCTTTAACATGCAAGAATCTCTCCGTTCTGGGAAGACTTATTAAGTATGACGTCATATTTTGATTTGAAAATATTTTTATATTTTTTGTTTTCTTTTAATTTTCCAGATCATCATTTTGGACGAGCCGTCGTCATGTTTGGGATGCCGTACGTTTATACACAAAGCCGGATTTTAAGAGTATGTTTTTACAATTTACTTATTTTTAATTATATTTCCTTTTCTCTTCAAATTTCTGTCAATTTAAAAAAAATGCTTAGGCGTGTTTTATTCTATATAAATAAAAGTTTAATTTTATATAAATAAAAGTTTTATTTTATATATAAATAAAAGTGTTATTTTCTATATAAATAAAAGTTTTATTTTCTATATAAATAAAAGTTTTATTTTCTATATAAATAAGTTTTATTTTATATATAGATAAAAGTTTTTTATATATAAATATAAGTAACAAATATTTTTAAACATAATTTTTGTAATCGGTTACTATTTAGATAATAACCAGCAGGGTATCCGGCGTTATCCGGGTGTGACTTACACTCACATATTTTGTTTAAATGTATTCACGTCTCTTCTTTATAATTATTCTAGAGCAACGACTACACAAGAAATTAAATTCTTTAATTCGTCTACAATTTCGAAAATAACAAAAAATATTAAATTCTTGTTAAAAATATAATTTCTTAAAAAATGTTTAAAAAAGATTAAACATTTTAACATATATTAGACCACCCGTTATCCAGTTAGGCTCACATTTGTTATATATATTATTAAATATTTTGAAATTCTCTTTGGAACCTTCCTCATCCGACCTAATTTTGTCCTAAACTTTCTAATTGCTACAAATTCCACTTGTAATGTGTTTTTACTTGTTTTTTCTTTCTATTTCTCTGATTTGTAATCGTAAAATTGTATCTTTTTAATCATTATTTTTTAAAATTCATTTTTATTTTATTTTTTTAATCATTATTTTTTAATTATTTTTTTAAAATTATTTTTTTAATTCATTTTTTTTAATTCATTTAAAAAAAATTATTATTTTTTTTAATTACTTTTTTGAATTTTTATTTTATAATTTTTAAAAATTATTTTTTTAATTATTTTTTTAAAGTTATTTTTTTAATTCTATGCACCTTGGAGGAGGCCAGAAAAAGAAAAAGTAATTGGAAGATATGAAGTTAGGAAAAAAAAATGAAATAAAAATAAAAACCAAAGTAAAAATATTTTAGCCGGTCAAACATTTTGGTAAACATCTTCGGTAATTTTTAAGGAAAAATTGACGTTAGGCCAAGAAAGTTATGAGAATTTTGAGAAATTGTTTGCAAAAGGTTTAGGACAAAATAAAATTTAGTTATGTTTTTGAATTTTTGATAAACATTAAAAAGAAAGGGAGAAAAAACATTACTGCGTAGCTTAGAAAGTGTTTATATGAACTAAACAAGACATATTCGATTCGAGGAGAGATTGACCCCAAAACTTTGAAGCGACAAATAATACAGCGGATGTCTCCATTCCTTTCTCTTGCAAAGTATTATCGTAAATTAGCAGCAACTTAAATATAACAAAGCGTCCATAAATTATTTTCTTTGCGATTTCAACGTTTGCAGAAAACAAGGGAAGAAGACAACATCTTTTGGATGGCCACAATCTCCATCCGTCGCCATCTTGACAACTTTTAATGAGTCAGAAACTTTCACTAAATGTCAAAACCCTGTAATAACATCAAAATACTGATGCCCCATGGTAACCTTAATATGTAACATGTTTGCTTGGTGATGTGAATATCTTTCTGTTGACTTTTTATGCCACAGTATTTTTTCCTTTTTGTTCTCAGGCTCGACTCGAGTATATGCGGGAAAATTTCCAAATTCGTGAGAATGACTTCCTGACATTCGATGCCATGAGACATGCAGCCCAATGTGTTGGCAGAGCTCTACGAGGGAAGACGGATTATGGCATCATGATTTTTGCGGACAAGGTATTTCTTCTTTTTTTTAAAGTTTTATTTTCTTGATTTGTGTTTTAGGATTTAAATGAAATTGATACAAAATGTTGGTTTTATGATACAGGTATGTTTTATGATACAGGTATGTACGTTATAGAAAACATTATACATATATAGTTTTTAGTTGCATTCCAATGACAGAGGAAAAATCAATCCATAACCATCATTTTTATTTACTTTTTCAATTTCTTTATTTTCATATTTAGACGAATACCTGTATTTTTTCTTCATCTTACAATCACCATTTATATATATATTTTTTTTCTAAATTTTATACTTTTTTCATAACTTACGCGCGTTTCACAACTCAGTTAAGAAAAATATATCGTCTTTTGCTGATCATGAGAGCAGTAATTCTATTTAATGGTAATAGGAAAACATTATTCGAAAGACGGGAGAAAAGAAAATGGGAAAAGTTTAAGAAGTCTTGATAAAAATAACGGCAAGTTAAAATACATGAAATGACTCACATAAAAAAGGTGACAAATAGCCAGAAATCCCCCACAAAAACATTGTTTTCGAAACTTGAAACGATTTTTCAAACGCATAAGTTATAAATAAAAATAATGGTTATGGATTGATTTTTCCTCTGGTCATTGGAATGCAATTAAAAGGTAAATATGCTCTGAAGCTTGTAACACAACTTCATTGAGCTTGCAATGTGAAACAATTTCGGATTAAGGAGTATATACTTAAATATATATTTTTTATAAGAACTCATAAATATATATATATATATATATATATATGAGAGAGAGAAGTGCGAAAATATATATTTTAGCATTTGCCTTCTATACTCTATGTATACCAACCTCTTTCAATTGAAAGCTCGATGATTGCCAACTTGCAACAACAGAGCATATATAAGTAAACAAGAGTTTGTTACATTTATTTATCTCACGAAACATTTTCAAAAGAGTCAATCTTTTTTAGTGCAATTTTTTGTTTGTCTTTCATGTCACACAACACTGTATAATTTTTCAAACCGAGAATTATTTTGTCCTTTCTGAAGAGTTCAAGGAAGACAGATCCAATATTGATAACTAATGTTGGTTGGTTCCCTATAAACGAAACGAATTCGTAAAAAAATTGCACTAAAGATTGTTTTGAGAATGTTTTGTGAGATAAATAAAATCTAACAAAATCTTGTTTACTGATAGATAGATATATATATATATATATATATATAATAATATTTTTATAAATAAATATTAATTATTTAAATACCTACAGACATCGATGTTTCATGCTAACGCAATCTTCAGTGTAGGAACTAATTCTCAACGGTCGGTGGGCGCGAACCCCGAACACAAATCGCCACTGATTCGTAGTCGAGGATCTTATCCACTGGCCATAGCCAATTAGTTAATAAATATAGAGGACATTTAAATGTAAATAGCGAATCGGCGGCTATGTACCAGGCAGTATAGAGTGATCTACGAAACGGCGTTCGGATCGTGCATATAGCTATTTGCACTGCTTGTTATTAAAGTTACTCAAGAGTGCCCAGCCTTTGTGGGAGGGGGCTGATAAACAATAATATTTATAAATAAATATGAATTATTTAAATACCTACAGACATCGATGTTTCATGCTAACGCAATCTTCAGTGTAGGAACTAATTCTCAACGGTTATATATATATATATATAACCGTTGAGAATTAGTTCCTATACTGATATATATATATATATAGTCTCGGAAGTTTCTCCACCATTAAAACTATATTAAAAAACAAAAAACAAAAAAAACTTATAGTCCCAAGTCTTTCAGTGGAAAATCACTCATGTAAGTCAATTTATTTTTTACAGTTATTATATTAGTTTGTTTCTAATATATATATGTAAAGTAAACAAGATATAGATTAGATTTAATATACGGAACGTTTTTGTTCTTGTCTTTTGTAAGGGAAGTAGGGTCTGATCAACTCTGTTTTTAAATTCGCGAAACACTTTGTCATGGTAAACAACTGATGATCCCTTAAATAATGTTAAGACTAGCGTAAATTCATGGAAGCAAACTAATATAGTGACTGTAAAAAGTAAATTGACTTACAAGAAAAGTAATTTTCCACCAAACGACTAAGTGTTTTTTTTTTCATATAGTTTTAATGGTTGAAAAACTTCTGAGACTATATATATATATCTTGTGTAAACTTTATTACATGATCATTTATTAAAGTTAAGTGTGGCTATGTCTATATAAATTAGAATAAGGATTCTAGACATAAGGTTTAGTATCATATTTTCACACACTGAACCCACAGTTAACACCTGTAACCCTTACACAATGCCATTCATATATATATATATATGTATATATATGTATATATATATATGTATATATATATATATATATGTATATATATATATATATATATATATATATATATAATCTGCAGAAAAAAAGGCTGATCATCATATCTGATGATGTAAATAATGATTTAAAAAAATTGGATTTATTCAGTTCATCTTCTTCAGATTTGCACGTTTAACACAAATCTTTTTTGTTTTATCACGAACACTAAAATACTAAAAACTTTGACACAACTGTAAAACATTGACTAAACAACTTTCTTATCTCCGAATAAGAATACAATTTTTTACAAAACATCGAAAACATAATTGGTGAAAAAAATGTATTTTTTTTTCCAAGACAAACAATTGTTTTCACAAATTTATTCTAAAAAATTTTTTTTAGTTATCAAAACAAAGGACTTTCTCAAGGAGAGAGAGGCATTCATTTTGAGTGGGCTAAAACATGGATCTGAGCGATGGTGATGAAAGGAGAGAATCTTTGTTTTAGAGATGTTAAAAGTAACAAACCGCTTTTGCCCCATCACGCCACATGTTCCAGATCCAAAGAAAAAGAAAAAGTGAGAACTTGATCACCAATGCTCTTCGTGGTGCTGCCATAGACAGTGATGTCGTCAGCAAATGATCTGCGAATATGATTTTGAAGATCATTAGTGAAGATTAGGAAGAGTGTCGGGGTTAGATCCGAGCGGCACTTCTTATATCAGTCGTCCTCACTTTGTTTGAAAGAAGTTCCTCCGGCCATTGCTCTCGGCCGTTGTGGGTCGCCTCTTTTTTTTAGCATTGCCAGCTTTGAAAAGCATCGATGGCAGTCAGTGCCATACCGTTATATTGTTTCATATGTCTTTTATGCTCCAATCTTTTTTCTTTCAGCTTTTCGAATGTTTATTTATATGTATTCATCATCATCATCATCATCATCATCATCATCATCATTATTTACCTATGTATTTTTTGTGCTATTTCAGCGCTATTCCCGTGTTGATAAACGTGGCAAACTTCCGTTGTGGATCCAAGAACATCTTAAAGACAGCCTCTGCAATTTGTCGACAGATGAAGCTGTGCAGATTTCAAAATGGTTTCTCAGACAAATGGCTCAACCTTTTCGAAAAGTAAACATTTTTTTCGATCTCACATTTTTAAATTTTTGTAATGGTTGCCATCAAAAATGTTTTATTCCATGGACACAAAAGGAAATCGATCGATCAGCTGATTTGGAAAGCAAGTTCATGTTATTACGTGCTTGTATTATGTTACCAAAATATCATTTTTGCAAGAAATAAATATGATAAAAAAGTATATAGCATTATTTAGAGTTCAATGTTGGTACCAGCATTCGCCACCAGCTTCTGTCATATTCTCTCATATTCTCTCTTCCATAAAATATAGCCACGTCCACAAGCAAAGATATTATCAAGTTCATGATGTCATCCACTAAAACAGGTGGATGACACTGAGAAGATCCGTTTATGACATCGTAAATTTCATTAAAGAGGGGGAGGAAGATATCGGGGAGCGATCTGTTATTACGCCAGAAATGATGGAATAACAAAAAGATGACGCCATTCATTAAATTAGAAGATAGAGGTCAACACCATATTTGGTTTAATGTCCGTGTTACACGCTGGCATGTGTTGGACGGCTTTTAGGAATGGACTTATCTCTGGTCAAGTCTTTATTTATTCCTGTATATGAGATGACAATGAGCTAATAAATATTTCCATGACAACAAATTTCTAAAAATTTCTAAAAATATTTGTATCTTCTATTTTCTTATGTTTTCTCATTTCTTTTGTCTTTCAATTAAATAAAAGCAAAATATTATTAGTTTTCTCTTTTTGCAGTTTTTGAGATATATAGATATAGATATAGATATAGATATATAGATATAGATATATATATATATATCTATACAATTAGCCTGATGATTTCCTCTTGAGAATGAAACACAAACGTTACTGTGTGGTTTACTTGCCATAAGTATTGTTTATACTACTATATATCTCAATATATATATAATCACACACACGTCTGTTGCGTGTCTGTTTTATGGAAAATCCACCCTTTTCGAATTATTTAACGCAATCAACCAATTGTAAACAATTAGTTAAACACAAGTTGTAAAATTTTCTGTTTTATTTCAATTTCAGGAAGATCAGTTGGGATTGTCTTTACTCACTCTGGAACAACTCGAATCAGAAGATATGCTGAAGAAGTTGGAAAATCGGACTCAATATATCTAACGATATTTCTAGGTTTCTAGGGAAACATAGAATCCCACATTCGGATACGTATTCTACTTCGACCAGAAAAACGCAACTGCTTTGCAGTGAAACCAAAAGTTGACAGTCAGCGTTTGACAACCTCAGAATTGATCAGAAATTTTGTGACTTTTCAAAATGAAAATAAAGAGGGAGGGAAGGGGTATATGGAACAGGGGAATTGGAAATTCCATGGAATTTTATTTTTGTAAATTTTTTAGAATCTCTTAAAATTTATAAAATTCGTTTTGAAACTTTTTTTGATTTTAGTTTTCAATTTTTTTTCAATCAATTACTGTTTGGTTTGTCTTTTTTATGGTTTATCGAACCTTTTGGGATCGTTTAAGGTTGAAACAGTTTAAGGTTGAAACAGTGTGTTGTCAACAGCTTTGAATACAGTTCATGTAATATGAATAATACAGTAAATATTAAACTAGGTTTTTCGCAAACAACTATTCGAGCGTTTTCAGCAGAAATGTCTTCGACTTATACTCAGGTGGCAGGGCAGAAAAATCTGGCCAGAGAGCGAAATTGACTTCCAAACTAACGCAACATATTTGTAGCCTTCTTTTTCTCATGTCCATCCTTCCTCCCATTCCAACAGACCCCATCCATTCTTTCAATGTGACCAAACCAACAAAGTCTCCCGCTATGCACACATCTCCCTATACGATCTAAATTCAATCCTCCTCTGAGGTCATCAAATCTAAGCCCGTCCTTTCAGGCTCACATTACACATCCATCATAGCATTCTCATATCATTTCTCTCCATGCAACGCATATCCTCAACTCTCAGTGGCCAAGTTTCACTTCCATACATTATCACGCCGCGCATTCATGCCTAATAGACTCTTCCTTTGGTCCTTTGCCTTCATGATACCATTGGAGCAGAAGGAGAAGCTGGTGTTGTTAGAAGTGGATGGAATAACTTCTGCCATTACTAATCAGCAGAGCTAACCATTGTCGACCAGGCGTTATTATCCACTTACGAATTGCAACAACAGCCACACAAAATTACATTCTGGTTTCTCGATCAGAAACAAAAAAAACAGGATTTGGCAAAAGAAAAAAATTTATATGAAAAGAAAAACTCCTGGGCGATTCCGGTTAATTCTAATATATAATATAAATATATATAATCTATTTAGAGGGGAAAACTAAATAAATCTATAAAAACAAATGAAAAATAAAGTAACAAATGAAAAATAAAGTAACAAATGAAAAATAAAGTAATTACATAGAAGGATATTTAATGTGATTTGATTGTTTGACAGCATGTCAACGGCATGTCAACCCTTGTTAGGTCATTTTATTTCAATCAGATTCGATGATGCCTTCATAAAGTTCAGTTAGAGATTTTATTCAAATTTTATTTTTATTTCAACCTATATCTTGGAGTATATCTTAATTTCCCTAAGAAATGTTATTATTTTATTTGGGTCAAATTTTATTATTTTATTTGGGTCAATCTTGATAAATAATTTGTTTACATTGTCTATTTGGTTAGATTTTTTACGGATTAGGTCAAAATCCATACACTTCACTAGTATATGTTCTACTGTAAGTTTTGTATCACATGCGCAGCACATAGGTGGGTCTTCCCCCTTCAATATGTATTCGTGGGTGATATGTGTGTGGCCAAGTCTGAGTCGGGCCAGCACCGTTTTTATATTTTCCTCACTTCCTGAAGGATATTTAAAGGAATGAAAGAGATCTTTTGAATTTAAGTGAATGTGAAAACAATATTTCTTCATTCACTCAAGAGATTTGATGCGATTGTGACAGGAAAGATTTTTTGGAGAATAATTCTCTCTCGCTTGGATGTCAGTGATCTGATAGGGTTGCTTAATGGTTGAGGTTTTTACGTCTGGAATCTCTAATGCAGGTGTGAACAGCAGGATGTTTGATGAAAGAACGGATAGTTTTTCTCTCTCGTTGGGATTTTTGACTTAATTCAAATACGTAATTCCATTACAACAAGGCTTTTAAGCAATCTGAAGTTTTGGCTTGAAACAAATTGAGTGCGACAGACTGGGGGGGGGGGGGCGACTTAAAGATTAGATGGGGATTTGCTTCGAAACGAATCTGTTATTCTTGCAGAGAAGCAAAAGAAAATTTGGCTCTTCAAAGATGAGAACTGGCCAGTTTCATCTCCCATCAGAAATGATTTGTTTCTTTGCGGAGATCAAAAAAAAAACTGATCTTAATTTGTGCATTGGAATGTTATGTAGGTGTGGAGCTGGTTTGTGGCACAATGGGCCCTGAACGCTCCTGTTTGCATCGCTTTGAACCAATCCTGAGAGGTTATGGTCGGACTACCTGCAGTCGACAAATGGATATATGAAATGGGATCCAGAAACAATGTCTGTATTCATTATAAACAAAATCCATTTTCAATCGCAGAATCCCCGATCCATGCTCCCTACATTTTCGCCGTGTAGAGAATTAATGATAAAAGAAAACCAACTGACCCACTCGTCCGAATGGCGTTTACAAGAAAGAAGTTTTGAGGATCTTACAATGTGGGCTCAAGACAATGAATAAGCAACTGTTGTTCCCCAGAATCTTGTGTCGTGCCAGAATGATAAGATCCCACCCCGGGATATCTCCATAATGCAGCCACATGATAGTTTCACACGTTGATCTTAATGATTCGGATTCAATTTTAGGTTTGGCTTTGTGCTGACTCTTTTTTTTTTTTATTTCCAGACTTCATGCGACGAAGGTTATAAAAAGTTTTCGAATACCAACGAACAATATCGAAAACGGAGATTTTATTCCATGTCAGAGAATTAAGATTCTCTTGTTAATTTTGTATTCGCTTCAAGGAAAGGAGCTTTAAGTTTTCAATAAAAATGAAAGCGGATATGTCAGAGGTTGCATAAGGAGTTTGTTAAAACTAAAAAAGAAAATTCTATATATAAACTAACATTGCAATTTTTTATATATATTTATATGAATGTTATATTTTGAAACACTGTGCATTGTGTAGTAAGAGATTTGTTCAATGCGGGAATGCAGTGTGAGCACGGGGAAAACTGAAAAAATGACAGTGAGACAAAATATATGGTGTTTTACAACTTGTGGGTCATAATTTTCTTTTATCATTTATTTTCTTCTTAATTTACAGAGTGTAGACCAATGTAATCTTAATATTTCAAGATATTACCTCCTTATCAAAGGTTTCTACAAATTATAGTTTAAGTTAGGGCCCATCATTAGGGTCATAAGAGAAAAATAATTCAAAATATAATTTTATCTTTAAAATTAATTTTAATCAGATTTTAAAAAGTTTGTTTTAGTTTTCTCTTAATTTATTTTTTATTTCAATAAATATTCGAATGTGTATCTATGCAAGTTATGTACAGGCGGGTGTTACGACTCCAACCATGGGACCCAATTTATGCTACAATTTCCAGATGAAAAAAGCCCAATTTATGCTACAATTTCCAGATGAAATGAGCCCTAATTTATGCTACAATTTCCAGATGAAATGAGCCCCAATTTATGCTACAATTTCCAAATGAAATGAGCCCCAATTTATGCTACAATTTCCAGATGAAATGATCCCTAATTTATGCTACAATTTCCAAATGAAATGAGCCCCAATTTATGTTACAATTTCCAGATGAAATGACCCCAATTTATGCTACAATTTCCAGATGAAATGAGCCCCAATTTATGCTACAATTTCCAGATGAAATGAGCCCAATTTACGCTACAATTTCCAGATGAAATGAGCCCCAATTTATGCTACAATTTCCAGGTGAAATGAGCCCCAATTTATGCTACAATTTCCAGATGAAATGAGCCCCAATTTATGCTACAATTTCCAGATGAAATGATCCCTAATTTATGCTACAATTTCCAAATGAAATGAGCCCCAATTTATGTTACAATTTCCAGATGAAATGATCCCTAATTTATGCTACAATTTCCAAATGAAATGAGCCCCAATTTATGTTACAATTTCCAGATGAAATGACCCCAATTTATGCTACAATTTCCAGATGAAATGAGCCCCAATTTATGCTACAATTTCCAGATGAAATGAGCCCAATTTACGCTACAATTTCCAGATGAAATGAGCCCCAATTTATGCTACAATTTCCAGGTGAAATGAGCCCCAATTTATGCTACAATTTCCAGATGAAATGAGCCCCAATTTATGCTACAATTTCCAGATGAAATGAGCCCCAATTTATGCTACAATTTCCAGATGAAATGAGCCCTAATTTATGCTACAATTTCCAGATGAAATGAGCCCCAATTTATGTTACAATTTCCAGATGAAATGAGCCCCAATTTATGCTACAATTTCCAGATGAAATGAGCCCCAATTTATGCTACAATTTCCAGATGAAATGAGCCCTAATTTATGCTACAATTTCCAGATGAAATGAGCCCCAATTTATGCTACAATTTCCAAATGAAATGAGCCCCAATTTATGCTACAATTTCCAGATGAAATGATCCCTAATTTATGCTACAATTTCCAGATGAAATGAGCCCCAATTTATGTTACAATTTCCAGATGAAATGACCCCAATTTATGCTACAATTTCCAGATGAAATGAGCCCCAATTTATGCTACAATTTCCAGATGAAATGAGCCCAATTTATGCTACAATTTCCAGATGAAATGAGCCCCAATTTATGCTACAATTTCCAGATAAAATGAGCCCCAATTTATGCTACTATTTCCAGATGAAATGAGCCCCAATTTATGCTACAATTTCCAGATGAAATGAGCCCCAATTTATGCTACAATTTCCAGATGAAATGAGCCCTAATTTATGCTACAATTTCCAGATGAAATGAGCCCCAATTTATGTTACAATTTCCAGATGAAATGACCCCAATTTATGCTACAATTTCCAGATGAAATGAGCCCCAATTTATGCTACAATTTCCAGATGAAATGAGCCCAATTTACGCTACAATTTCCAGATGAAATGAGCCCCAATTTATGCTACAATTTCCAGGTGAAATGAGCCCCAATTTATGCTACAATTTCCAGATGAAATGAGCCCCAATTTATGCTACAATTTCCAGGTGAAATGAGCCCCAATTTATGCTACAATTTCCAGATGAAATGAGCCCCAATTTATGCTACAATTTCCAGATGAAATCAGCCCCAATTTATGCTACAATTTCCAGATGAAATGAGCCCTAATTTATGCTACAATTTCCAGATGAAATGAGCCCCAATTTATGTTACAATTTCCAGATGAAATGACCCCAATTTATGCTACAATTTCCAGATGAAATGAGCCCCAATTTATGCTACAATTTCCAGGTGAAATGAGCCCCAATTTATGCTACAATTTCCAGGTGAAATGAGCCCCAATTTATGCTACAATTTCCAGGTGAAATGAGCCCCAATTTACGCTACAATTTCCAGATGAAATGAGCCCCAATTTATGCTACAATTTCCAGGTGAAATGAGCCCCAATTTATGCTACAATTTCCAGGTGAAATGAGCCCCAATTTATGCTACAATTTCCAGGTGAAATGAGCCCTAATTTATGCTACAATTTCCAGATGAAATGAGCCCCAATTTATGTTACAATTTCCAGATGAAATGACCCCAATTTATGCTACAATTTCCAGATGAAATGAGCCCCAATTTATGCTACAATTTCCAGATGAAATGAGCCCAATTTACGCTACAATTTCCAGATGAAATGAGCCCCAATTTATGCTACAATTTCCAGGTGAAATGAGCCCCAATTTATGCTACAATTTCCAGATGAAATGAGCCCCAATTTATGCTACAATTTCCAGGTGAAATGAGCCCCAATTTATGCTACAATTTCCAGATGAAATGAGCCCCAATTTATGCTACAATTTCCAGATGAAATCAGCCCCAATTTATGCTACAATTTCCAGATGAAATGAGCCCTAATTTATGCTACAATTTCCAGATGAAATGAGCCCCAATTTATGTTACAATTTCCAGATGAAATGACCCCAATTTATGCTACAATTTCCAGATGAAATGAGCCCCAATTTATGCTACAATTTCCAGATGAAATGAGCCCCAATTTATGCTACAATTTCCAGGTGAAATGAGCCCCAATTTATGCTACAATTTCCAGGTGAAATGAGCCCCAATTTATGCTACAATTTCCAGGTGAAATGAGCCCCAATTTACGCTACAATTTCCAGATGAAATGAGCCCCAATTTATGCTACAATTTCCAGGTGAAATGAGCCCCAATTTATGCTACAATTTCCAGGTGAAATGAGCCCCAATTTATGCTACAATTTCCAGGTGAAATGAGCCCCAATTTATGCTACAATTTCCAGGTGAAATGAGCCCCAATTTATGCTACAATTTCCAGGTGAAATGAGCCCCAATTTATGCTACAATTTCCAGATGAAATGAGCCCCAATTTATGCTACAATTTCCAGGTGAAATGAGCCCCAATTTATGCTACAATTTCCAGGTGAAATGAGCCCCAATTTATGCTACAATTTCCAGGTGAAATGAGCCCCAATTTATGCTACAATTTCCAGATGAAATGAGCCCTAATTTATGCTACAATTTCCAGGTAAAATGAGCCCCAATTTACGCTACAATTTCCAGATGAAATGAGCCCCAATTTATGCTACAATTTCCAGGTGAAATGAGCCCCAATTTATGCTACAATTTCCAGGTGAAATCAGCCCCAATTTATGCTATAATTTCCAGATGAAATGAGCCCCAATTTATGCTACAATTTCCAGATGTAATGAGCCCCAATTTATGCTACAATTTCCAGGTAAAATGAGCCCCAATTTATGCTACTATTTCCAGATGAAATGAGCCCCAATTTATGCTACAATTTCCAGATGAAATGAGCCCCAATTTATGCTACATTTTCCAGATAAAATGAGCCCCAATTTATGCTACTATTTCCAGATGAAATGAGCCCCAATTTATGCTACAATTTCCAGATGAAATGAGCCCCAATTTATGCTACAATTTCCAGATGAAATGAGCCCCAATTTATGCTACAATTTCCAGATGAAATGAGCCCCAATTTATGCTACAATTTCCAGATGAAATGAGCCCCAATTTATGCTACAATTTCCAGATGAAATGAGCCCCAATTTATGTTACAATTTCCAGATGAAATGACCCCAATTTATGCTACAATTTCCAGATGAAATGAGCCCCAATTTATGCTACAATTTCCAGATGAAATGAGCCCAATTTACGCTACAATTTCCAGATGAAATGAGCCCCAATTTATGCTACAATTTCCAGATGTAATGAGCCCCAATTTATGCTACAATTTCCAGGTAAAATGAGCCCCAATTTATGCTACTATTTCCAGATGAAATGAGCCCCAATTTATGCTACAATTTCCAGATGAAATGAGCCCCAATTTATGCTACAATTTCCAGATGAAATGAGCCCCAATTTATGCTACTATTTCCAGATGAAATGAGCCCCAATTTATGCTACAATTTCCAGATGAAATGAGCCCCAATTTATGCTACAATTTCCAGGTAAAATGAGCCCCAATTTACGCTACAATTTCCAGATGAAATGAGCCCAATTTACGCTACAATTTCCAGGTGAAATGAGCCCCAATTAAGCTACAATTTCCAGATGAAATGAGCCCCAATTTATGCTACAATTTCCAGATGAAATGAGCCCCAATTAAGCTACAATTTCCAGATGAAATGAGCCCCAATTTATGCTACAATTTCCAGATGAAATGAGCCCCAATTAAGCTACAATTTCCAGATGAAATGAGCCCCAATTTATGCTACAATTTCCAGATGAAATGAGCCCTAATTTATGCTACAATTTCCAGATGAAATGAGCCCCAATTTATGCTACAATTTCCAGATGAAATGAGCCCCAATTAAGCTACAATTTCCAGGTGAAATGAGCCCCAATTTATGCTACAATTTCCAGGTGAAATGAGCCCCAATTTATGCTACAATTACCAGATGAAATGAGCCCCAATTTATGCTACAATTTCCAGATGAAATGAGCCCTAATTTATGCTACAATTTCCAGATGAAATGAGCCCCAATTATGCTACAATTTCCAGATGAAATGAGCCCTAATTTATGCTACAATTACCAGATGAAATGAGCCCTAATTTATGCTACAATTTCCAGATGAAATGAGCCCTAATTCATGCTACAATTTCCAGATGAAATTAGCCCTAATTCATGCTACAATTTCCAGATTAAATGAGCCCTAATTTATGCTACAATTTCCAGGTGAAATGAGCCCTAATTTATGCTACAATTTCCAGATGAAATGAGCCCTAATTTATGCTACAATTTCCAGATGAAATGAGCCCTAATTTATGCTACAATTTCCAGATGAAATGAGTACCAATTTATGCTACAATTTCCAGATGAAATGAGCCCTAATTTATGCTACAATTTCCAGATGAAATGAGCCCCAATTTATGCTACAATTTCCAGATGAAATGAGCCCTAATTTATGCTACAATTTCCAGATGAAATGAGTCCTAATTTATGCTACAATTTCCAGATGAAATGAGCCCTAATTTATGCTACAATTTCCAGATGAAATGAGCCCTAATTCATGCTACAATTTCCAGATGAAATGAGTCCTAATTTATGCTACAATTTCCAGATGAAATGAGCCCTAATTTATGCTACAATTTCCAGATGAAATGAGCCCTAATTTATGCTACAATTTCCAGATGAAATGAGCCCTAATTTATGCTACAATTTCCAGATTAAATGAGCCTTAATTTATGCTACAATTTCCAGATGAAATGAGCCCTAATTTATGCTACAATTTCCAGATGAAATGAGTACCAATTTATGCTACAATTTCCAGATGAAATGAGCCCCAATTTATGCTACAATTTCCAGGTGAAATGAGCCCTAATTTATGCTACAATTTCCAGATGAAATGAGCCCTAATTTATGCTACAATTTCCAGATGAAATGAGTCCTAATTTATGCTACAATTTCCAGATGAAATGAGCCCTAATTTATGCTACAATTTCCAGATGAAATGAGTCCTAATTTATGCTACAATTTCCAGATGAAATGAGCCCTAATTTATGCTACAATTTCCAGATGAAATGAGTCCTAATTTATGCTACAATTTCCAGATGAAATGAGCCCTAATTTATGCTACAATTTCCAGATGAAATGAGTCCTAATTTATGCTACAATTTCCAGATGAAATGAGCCCTAATTTATGCTACAATTTCCAGATGAAATGAGTCCTAATTTATGCTACAATCTCCAGATGAAATGAGCCCTAATTTATGCTACAATTTCCAGATGAAATGAGTCCTAATTTATGCTACAATTTCCAGATGAAATGAGTCCTAATTTATGCTACAATTTCCAGATGAAATGAGCCCTAATTCATGCTACAATTTCCAGATGAAATGAGCCCTAATTTATGCTACAATTTCCAGATGAAATGAGTCCTAATTTATGCTACAATTTCCAGATGAAATGAGCCCTAATTTATGCTACAATTTCCAGATTAAATGAGTCCTAATTTATGCTACAATTTCCAGATGAAATGAGCCCTAATTTATGCTACAATTTCCAGATGAAATGAGCCCCAATTTATGCTACAATTTCCAGATGAAATGAGCCCCAATTTATGCTACAATTTCCAGATGAAATGAGTACCAATTTATGCTACAATTTCCAGATGAAATGAGCCCCAATTTATGCTACAATTTCCAGATGAAATGAGCCCTAATTTATGCTACAATTTCCAGATGAAATGAGCCCTAATTTATGCTACAATTTCCAGATGAAATGAGTCCTAATTTATGCTACAATTTCCAGATGAAATGAGCCCTAATTTATGCTACAATTTCCAGATGAAATGAGTCCTAATTTATGCTACAATTTCCAGATGAAATGAGCCCTAATTTATGCTACAATTTCCAGATGAAATGAGTCCTAATTTATGCTACAATTTCCAGATGAAATGAGCCCTAATTTATGCTACAATTTCCAGATGAAATGAGTCCTAATTTATGCTACAATTTCCAGATGAAATGAGCCCTAATTTATGCTACAATTTCCAGATGAAATGAGTCCTAATTTATGCTACAATTTCCAGATGAAATGAGTCCTAATTTATGCTACAATTTCCAGATGAAATGAGCCCTAATTCATGCTACAATTTCCAGATGAAATGAGCCCTAATTTATGCTACAATTTCCAGATGAAATGAGTCCTAATTTATGCTACAATTTCCAGATGAAATGAGCCCTAATTTATGCTACAATTTCCAGATGAAATGAGTCCTAATTTATGCTACAAATTCCAGATGAAATGAGTCCTAATTTATGCTACAATTTCCAGATGAAATGAGCCCTAATTCATGCTACAATTTCCAGATGAAATGAGCCCTAATTTATGCTACAATTTCCAGATGAAATGAGTCCTAATTTATGCTACAATTTCCAGATGAAATGAGCCCTAATTTATGCTACAATTTCCAGATTAAATGAGTCCTAATTTATGCTACAATTTCCAGATGAAATGAGCCCTAATTTATGCTACAATTTCCAGATGAAATGAGTCCTAATTTATGCTACAATTTCCAGATGAAATGAGCCCCAATTTATGCTACAATTTCCAGATGAAATGAGCCCCAATTTATGCTACAATTTCCAGATGAAATGAGCCCTAATTTATGCTACAATTTCCAGATGAAATGAGCCCTAATTTATGCTACAATTTCCAGATGAAATGAGTCCTAATTTATGCTACAATTTCCAGATGAAATGAGCCCTAATTTATGCTACAATTTCCAGATGAAATGAGCCCCAATTTATGCTACAATTTCCAGATGAAATGAGCCCTAATTCATGCTACAATTTCCAGATGAAATGAGCCCTAATTTATGCTACAATTTCCAGATGAAATGAGTCCTAATTTATGCTACAATTTCCAGATGAAATGAGCCCTAATTTATGCTACAATTTCCAGATGAAATGAGTCCTAATTTATGCTACAAATTCCAGATGAAATGAGTCCTAATTTATGCTACAATTTCCAGATGAAATGAGCCCTAATTCATGCTACAATTTCCAGATGAAATGAGCCCTAATTTATGCTACAATTTCCAGATGAAATGAGTCCTAATTTATGCTACAATTTCCAGATGAAATGAGCCCTAATTTATGCTACAATTTCCAGATTAAATGAGTCCTAATTTATGCTACAATTTCCAGATGAAATGAGCCCTAATTTATGCTACAATTTCCAGATGAAATGAGTCCTAATTTATGCTACAATTTCCAGATGAAATGAGCCCCAATTTATGCTACAATTTCCAGATGAAATGAGCCCCAATTTATGCTACAATTTCCAGATGAAATGAGCCCTAATTTATGCTACAATTTCCAGATGAAATGAGCCCTAATTTATGCTACAATTTCCAGATGAAATGAGTCCTAATTTATGCTACAATTTCCAGATGAAATGAGCCCTAATTTATGCTACAATTTCCAGATGAAATGAGTCCTAATTTATGCTACAATTTCCAGATGAAATGAGCCCCAATTTATGCTACAATTTCCAGATTAAATGAGTCCTAATTTATGCTACAATTTCCAGATGAAATGAGCCCTAATTTATGCTACAATTTCCAGATGAAATGAGCCCTAATTTATGCTACAATTTCCAGATGAAATGAGTCCTAATTCATGCTACAATTTCCAGATGAAATGAGCCCTAATTTATGCTACAATTTCCAGATGAAATGAGCCCTAATTTATGCTACAATTTCCAGATGAAATGAGCCCCAATGCTTTATCAACACATGAAATTCAGATTATACGATTGTTTTGAAATTTTGCAACAGCAGCTTCATTTAAATAACTGTAATTTGTAAACTAATAATCGAATCAGGCTCCAATTTTGGCATTTGAAGGTTAGTACTCTATAGAAAATCATGGATTTTTTTAGTTTTTGTCTGGTAGTTTTATTAATCGAATAATATTATTATTAATAATATTATTATTAATAATTTTACTAAATTAATAAAACGTTGTTCACAGCACTCATATTTCGAATGTGGTTTTGAAGCTTTTAACTTTCCGTGAGAATAAAAAGGAAAAGAGTCAAGTATTATTGTTCATTTGTTCTCCTAAACTACAGGAAAACATTAATTTTCAAAAGCCGTGTCTGTCATCTAAAAAAAAGAAAACGACAAAATGAGTGAAAGTCAACTGAATATCTTTCGTAGAATTGTTTATGTCGTAGATTGAACGCTGCTTCTTTTGCTTCGGAATTAGAGTTTCAGCGAAATGTGTACAGAATAAAAACATTGATTTTGTTTTTGCTGCTGCTGCTGCTAATTATAATAATTATCATTATCATTAATAATTAATGATAATAATAATTATTAATAATTAATAATTATTCATTATTAGTAATTATTAATAATTAATAATAATTAATTATTAATTATTAATAATAGCAGCAGCAGCAGCAGCAAAGGTAACACTAGTTGTAAAGCTAACTGGGCGTTTTTAACTAATTTGTTTGAATCCCGGTTGTTTTGCGCAGTTCGAAAATAAATAATTTATTAGTATCTACTTTTTTTAGTTAAGTTTTGCATCATTGGTTTTCTTGAAGCTTTATCGGTGAAATTTATAATATATGTGTGCGTGCGTGCGTATTGGAAATATCTAAAGTAATGAGAAAGTCAAAATCCATAAAATATCAACTTTATTTCTGCTTTGTTGAACAACCAAAAGTAAAGAATGTTCAAAGGATCAAAGGCCGAAGAAAATGTTCGTAGGTGTGGACTTCGAGAGTGAGTTCGAGAGACCGTGACAAGCTGTTGTTATAGTTAGAAGTCCATGTCTGTGACTTGTGTTGTTTGCCGAGATGCCAGACCAGAGTTTGTTTGCCAGCCAAGAGTATGTGTAGCAATTAGTAACACAGTGTTGTGAATGACATAGGTTCCTGTGGAAAGTTGGGTCTCTCACTAGAGACAGCTCTTGGGCTCTCGTTTATATAGATAATGGGAACAGGCGCCTGATCGGTTTAAGTCCGATATAGGCAACCAATTGAGATTGAGTATTTTCATCCAATCAGTATTTCAACCAAATAAACATTGAATATTTCAGAGATCGTTTCTCTGGCACTGTTGTTGTTATTGGAATAGGGATTCCACAAATACCCACAAATTCTAGATCGAGTTTTACATGAAAATCGAAAAATGTTCATTGAATAAAAAAGAAAAAAAAATGTTTTAAGATAGAAATATACATTGATGACGGTTTCTTGAAATTCGAATTTGTTTGTTGTCAGCAAATTTTGTTGAATTTGATGTATCTCTCTAGTAGTTACGTCTTCTTATTGCCGCTCGTGTAGAGTAAGGCACTGATGTAAGGGTAATAGCTCTCGTTGACTAATAAGGCACTGATGCAAGGGTAATAGCTCTCGTTGACTAAGAGATTTTGTTTTTCAGAAGAGAATTTGGGATGCTAAAACCAACACAACTTAGAGGAATTGTACTTTTTATTAAAATGTTAAAAATGCGACAATAGTTGCAGAGGAATTGAAATTTTTGTTTAAAGAAAACTGCGACAACACAAAACACCTAACCTGTTTTGGATGGCAGATTTTATATTTAGTTGAACCCATTTAGTTGTTATTTCATATTTCTCTTTGAAGAAACCATAAAACATCACCCGAGCGATGTTAGACTGGTGGTTTGGTAATTTATATTTTTTCCCTTTAATGTTATGTTTATATGCAACTAAGGCTTTAATAGACCCCTTTGCATTTTCATGATTGTCTCTCGTTAATGTCATGTAGTTTCGTATCTCTATACTTTGAAATGATTCTTTTTTTCAATTTAACTCTAAATTCCATATCTTATATAATGATTATATTTGTTTGTTAACTTACAACCAATTAACTATTAACTCTTCAGACAGTTTTTTCTTGAGAAATGCTGTGCATATTTTTCTTGAGCAATGCTGTGCATATTTTTTCATAGCTTTATTTCATAAAACAAGATGGCTACTTTTTTGTGTTGCGATTCTTAAGTCTTTCCGTTCAATGTGAGTTTGTTTTTAGATTTTATTTACTGCTGCATCGTATTTTTTCTGAACAAGAACTTTTTGGTTTTTGACGAGTCTATAGAGGAAAAATCCGAGATTGATATACAAATGTCGGATGTTCTTCTGTGAACGAAACGGTCCGTAAAAGTTTTTTTTTTTAAATATAAGGTGAATAAAATCTTGGTCATTAGAAATGTATCATAATATTGTTATATATATATATATATATATATATATATATATTGATCACATGTTTGAAGCATCCATATATATGAATATTTTATATCAATTTGAAAACCGAACATGATGCAATTTTAAAATTAATAAAATCATTTCTTTCTTTTGTTTTTAGGCTAATACGTTCGATGAATACATCATTTTTCTTCATTTTGTTGGTATTACCCGGGGGGGGGGGATCAACCGTATATATATGTAATAAAAGTATTAAGAAGGCTGAAGGCAATGCAGAGAGCCGGATTGATGAAAAGCTGGAAAGAACAAAAATAAACAATGGAAATAGACGACTTACAACTATCTATTTATTTTTATTTTCAATCTTACATAAATAGCAAGTATGGTGTTAACTGTGTGTGATGTCCGGATGAGGATTACAAATCATTTGATATTTTGAGAAAATCTTCCCCTTGTGAAAAATGGACACAAAAGAAAAGTTCAACTGTGTGGAATTCACTAAGATATATATATATAGATATATATTAGTAGTAAGTTTTTAAAAGGCTGTGGGCAATGCAAATTCCGGGTAAGATGTAAGCTGGAAGGAACAAAAATAATAAATCGAATTCGAAATGTGACTTACTATTTATCTTTTCTTAAAATCTTACATAAACAGCTAACACCACACTTGCTGTTGTGTGATGTCCGGATGATTATAAAAATCATTTATTTAATATTTCGGGGAAAGAAACTTCCCTTTGTCAAAAATAATAAACATCAGAGGAAAACTCCATCTGTAAAGAATCTGCCAAAATGGATGCCATACTACTACTATTCCCAGCAATGCCTCAAGCAAACTACCATATATATATATATATATATATATAGATATATCTATATATAATTTTCTGTCATTGATGTCTGCATATATTTCTCATGAATCAAATCCTCGACATTTAAAGAATTTTATCCTGTAACTCGATCTAGTGATGACAGCAACACAGGTGTGTATACTGCGATTATAGACATTTTCTTGCATCGATATTCATAATTATTATTTTAGAAAAGTTTCATTATTCTTCTGCACGATTTCCCTTGTCATTTATTATTGCCTGCCATAAAATATGTCTTCAAAAATCTGATGCAATTAACACATTTCGTTTTTGGTCAGATATAGTTGCTTTATCAAATACTAAACATTTGGGCGATCTCATCTTTTAAGAAAAGGGGGGAATGGTGATAATGTAAATACAAACAGGAAACGTATAATTATATAGATAAAAATAAAGATACTTATTTTACCATCTAATTTACATGTATGCACCACAAACACGTATGTAAATTAGATTGCCCCCACAAGGAGTCTTTTTTTTTTCAAAATGCTCAGACATTAAGAAATATAAGAGAATGGTTGAATCAACATAGAATGATAAGGTCGAGAGAGCGAGAGATATTTGTGACTTGTTCAGTTAATTATAAATTACGGCTAATTAGAACAATTAAAACAGATTTTTTAAATCGTAACTCAATCCGAGAACTAAAATGTTTTAGTATATATTGGTGTAAATAAAACAAATGCCATCAGGAAACAAACGTTGACTAACTCACATTATTATAAGCATTCATAATTTTCTTATAAAAAAAAAAAAAAAATTCAGGATTTTTTTAATGCAAAATTTAAAAGTAAAAATTTAAAAGAATTTATAAAAATTTTTAGTTATCAGGCTTCCATAATCCTGAGAATAATTTGCTTTTAGCATTAAAAAATATTTTTAAAAGAATTTTAAACGATGAGAATCTAATTTCTTTTTATTTATTAATGATTATTTTTCAACTTTGTGACTGTTGTTGAGGGTTAAAAAGATGAGGGAATGTCTGGTCTCTCCTCCCCAACTCAGACTAAAAAAGAAATTTTTTTTTTAAAGATTTTGGCAGAATACACGGATTGTATTTTTTCACTTTTAATGAAGCCAAAACACTTGAAGCAGATGTTACTCTTAACAGCAAACTCGATTGGGCCAATCAACTGTTTTGTTTTTTGTCTGAAAAGAAAGCCTAACTCTAAACTACTTAACAATTCTTGCGATGATAATGCCTCATCTCTAAATCAACAATGAACCGAAAATAGACACAAAGATGAGTTTCGGGCCGAATTCACATTTTGCTGGTCATGTGATCAGTTTTAATAAATTTTTAGTTGGATTACTTCAACATTCCAGAAACCACAACCATGATAACATATTAAAATCGTTAAAAAAAAAAATTTGATGTTAAATGAAATATATATATATATAACTTTGAAATGTGAGAATCAGTTAACATGACGCGAGATTTTGAAATGAAATATTTATTAAATCATTTTTTTTTTTTTTTATATCCAAATTTTCGGTTTTATAAAACCGAAATTTTTTGATCCAACCTGGTTGCTGAATTCCCTGGAATTCAGCAACCAGGTTGGATCAAAAAATAATTCTCTGCCTGATGAGACCTCAGCTCTTGAGAGCTGTAGATCGATAACATCGACATGCCAGTGTAGCAGACCTTGTACATGTTTGAATAAAAGCATTCACAATACAGCTCTATATTTTTTATTGAGCACTCTTTTATAAACCCGGTTTGATTCCCTTTGGATTTCTATCCTGTGGATTTTACTCTACCTGGATTACTAATATATATATATATATATATATTAATTTTTATACGTACATAAAGACATGCGTTTCTGGCTCACAGCCGTCATCAGCATGGCTAACTTAGGATCGAACCTTCGATATTGAGGTTTATAAAGTTAAGGGCAACTAATAATGCAATTTTCTGCATCTAAATCACTTAGGAAGTGAAAATCGAAAAAGCAAAAAATAAAATAAAAAATAAAAAAAGACTGATTTACTAAACAAAGCAGTGAGTTATCGATCTAAAAAAAAAAAAAAAAAATTTTTTATTTTATTTGCTCAAAATGAGGGTACTTGTCCAGATATTGACCCTAATTTCCGTGACTGCCCGGCAGCAGCAAGCCGACAGCTAACGGAAGTGTCCGAGACCTGCCGAGTCGGCAGACGACAACAATGTAAGACGATGAATATACGTAAAGAAAAAGAAATGCATATTTTTTTATACAAAAAATGAAATAAATGAACAAACCCATAGCTGAAATAAATAAACTTTTTTTTATTATTATTTTTTAACCATTTTTTAAAAACTTTTTGTAGAAACGCTAACTTTTTTAAACCATTTTTTTAAAAACTAAAATAAACTGTTTTTTTTTACTTTAAAACGCGAAAATAATAGAAACTGTTGTTTTTTTTTTTTACTTTTTTAAACCATTTTCTAACTTTTAAACTCTAAAATAATAAAAATTGTTTTTTTTTAAAACTTTTTTTTTGTAACTTACTTTTTTTTGCAATTACGCATTGTTTTTGTTTCATTATTTTAGCTTTTTTTGGAGGGTTTTTTTTTTTACATTAAGCATTTTTTTCCTTCATTAGATTCTTTTCCTGGAGGGGTAAGGGCTTGTTTGTTTTTTTGGAGGGGGGCTTAGCGAAATACAGGCAGAAGAGGAGGATGGGGTCGTCGTCGAGGATGTGGAAGGAGGCGGAGCAGAAGATTGTTGGTCGGCGACGACTGGATAAAGTACGGCTATCTGCGATAATATGGCGTCGAAGGGGTCTTTTTTGAAAGTCTGACGCCACATGAATTCCCGCAGATAGCCGTCTATTAGGGTCCTGCTCGTCCCGCATTCTTTCTTGTTCCTCTGCTTCGCTTCCTTCCACATTCTCTCGACATGATTAGTGCATGCCCCCGTCGTCGGGTCCACGAAATGTTGGGCGTGATTCACGGTTAGGTGGCGATATCCATCCTCCTCTCCTATCCTGCTGTAAGCCCTCCAGCAATCGGAGACGACCGTGGTGGTCCCAGGGGCGACGTACTGTCTGATTATTGGAAGGAGGGTTTCAGCATTTCTGTTTGGTACCGTCACCAGGAAACTTTCCTTCTCTGCGGGGTCGTATCCCCCGAAGACCCAGAGCGGCTGAAGAACACGGCCGACGTTGTTTTTCCTACGGTTGAACAGACTTTCGTCTATCTCAACCGTATGCCCTGGGCCTCCGAGTCGTCTGGGGTTTCACGCTAGGTGTTCGATGCACACCTCCCGCAGGAAATTTTTCCAGTCCACTTGCGTGGTTTTAGTAAGTTTTTCCCGGTCGCTATATCCTGGGACCACAGGTATATCATCTTTAAAATTGTTGCAATTTCTAGTTTTGACCGCGAAAAAAAAGTCCCCGATCGCAACGAAATCCAAGCCCGGCATTCCTGGGTGGAGCATCTCCAGGCATATTTCTCCGTCACAGTCTTTCGCGGTACTAGCCGGCAAAGTCGGCCGCCGCATCGCATAACTTTTGCCAGCAGAGCTTTCTGCTGGCAAAAGTTAATGCACTGCTCCGGAGAGGCAATTGTACGACACAGCACTTCGAAATTCATTTTCTACAATTGCCAAGCGTCTACTTCAAATCGCTATCGTCTGCTTTTAACGCCAGCCTCGTTTTCGATTCGGCAGGTCTCGGACGCTTCCGTTAGCTGTCGGCTTGCTACTGCCGGGCAGTCACGGAAATTAGGGTCAATATCTGGACAAGTACCAAAAAGAGTATACGTGGACATGTATCAGAAAAATAGCCGTTGCCGCAGGACAGGTAAAATTTCCAGTTTTGCACCACTTTTAGGTTCCGATACAAAGATATAATTATACTGAACCTTTTGTCTAGAATCGTTATTCAGATTTTGATCAAAATCCACTAAATGATTTTGATTCACGAATGTCTAATTTAAGCTTAAGGGGTCGTAAGAAAAACGTTGACATTCAAATTCGAGTTAACGAATATGGAACAAATTGAAATATTTGAATTTTCAAGTGGGGGGGGGGGGGGGGTCGGGGGTGCCCATATTATGTTCCCTAAAATCCCTTTAAAATACCAAAAAGAAAATGAAATTTGGACAATATTTACTAATATATGTCTAATAACTAATGCTAAAATTTAAAATATCTAGTTTTTTTTCACAAAGGGAAATCGCTTTTTTTAATCCTTTGCATTTACATTAAACTAAATATAGTCTACATTTGGACACCTTATGCTTAGCAGCTGTGTTGCAAAAATTCATAATGATCGATTAGTTTAGGAGTGAATTCTGTACATGCAAATATATACACAGCTCTAACTTTATGAAAAAGGAATATAAAAATAAATATTTTTATTAAATATTGGAGACATCTTGTTTTTTTCAGCACTGATGAAGCCTTTGTGAAGGTTTGTATAGCATAAAGGTGTTTGTAAATAAAATGTTAAAAAAAAAAAAAACTAGAATTATATCAAGTTTATCTCATGTATAAAATATATATATGAGAGAGAGAAAGCGCGAGGTTTCCTTTTTGTCTGTAGACAAAAAGTAAAAAAATAAAAAGTAAAAAGTAAAAAAAAGTAAGCAATCTGCTTAGTATTTTCATTTGAAATGTGAGGTTATTTTGGGACAAAATCAGATAAAAGTCGGCACGGGCGAGGTTTGAACTGACACCCTCTGCTCCTAAGTGTAGTGCATTAATTCATTGATCTATGGCCACAGGTAAGAAATATTCAGGGTTTTTTTTCTCACCCCTTTCTCTCTAGTCAGAATGTAGGTCAGAGGCGGGGGAAAGTAAACGTTGAAGACGTTCTTAGCATGGTGCGGAATTTTTTTACGTGAGGATAATTTGTATTATTATTCAGACTACTATTCTCGTCTCAGTTATATTCAGACCATTTTGAATGCACCTGAAGAAGGTTGGTGGTACATCAGTCGAAACATGAATATAACAACCAAGATGAGAATGGTAATCTGAAGAATACAAATGTTCTTTATTTTACGAAACAATGTGATTTTAAGATAAAAAACTTAATTTACTAAAATTAGACATTGAACATGTAATAAAAATGTAAAACTCAACCCATTTTTACCGACAGTCACTGTATATTAAATACAGACCAAAAACAATGAAATCTACGACAATGACGCATATTCTAATGAAGGGGAATTAGAAAAAATATACAAGGTTAACATCGATACTAATGTGATTTTCTAGATATGAAAAATAGAAATACATCGTCACTTCGTAACGTTTTCAAGCAATTCTGAATTGTTGGGTTAATAAATTACATGTAATTTTTCTCTTTTTTGACTTGAGAATTCAGACATTTAAACATTTTCTAAGTAATTGTCTGACTTTGCAACTCATTTTTCTATGTAAGCGACCTTTTCTACTTTACTTGAAAATAACATTGGTGGTTTTTAAGAAAACATTTTTGCTGTGAAGGAGTCAATTTTTTTAGAGATAAATGAGTTAAACAATAGACAAATGGTGATGGATCATTCATGTGCTGAACGACAGCCGCTCTTATTTCAATACATTTCAATTAGTTTGAAATTAATTATTTTTACCTATTATGACATACAACCACTTTTAAATGAATAGTTTAATATTTCTATCAAACAAGTATTCATGTTTTATCTGAAAGCTAATAGAGAAATGAAGTTTTTTTTTTTTTTTTTTAAATTTATTAATGTCATAAGCAGCTGCTGTGTATGCGATTGTTTAGAATGCAGCCATTTTTTCACTAATCTTCCGAGGTGTTTTGAAAGAAACTAAATCGAAATACATTTTTCTTGCAAAGAATATGGTGAAAAAAAGAAAATTGGTTAGTCATAATCAAATTCAGTCAGATTCAAAGCTATTGATGACAAAAGCCGAGAAATAGACTTATAAAAGAAGGATAGAAAATATATCTGCTATAAAATAATTTACAAGCTGAGAAAGATTTCGAGTTGGGGGAAAAAAAAAAAAGTGAAATAATTACTTTATATTTCATAGATCACGCAGACTGCATAAATTTGCCAAGCGATTAGTGCAAAAATTGTTTACCGACTTCCACGATTGTCATTAAACATGTCTTCACCAACTCGAGTGGTAACTCATTTCAAGCAGATAACGTCTCAGCACGCAGCATTAGTACTGAAAAGAACCGCTGTTCCATATAAATCCAAAATGAGGATTTGATATTTGTTTTGAATATGATTACTCTCGCCTACAGACAACTGCTTCGTTCAGATTTACATGTGACAATGTTTCCTTACTAATCCAAGTATTTTATTTTAGCAAAATATTTCTCCCATTGCAGACCTGTCGTCCACATGCAATGCAGCATGCCACAATTCGAGATTTTTTTAAAAATCTGCTTTTTAAGTCCAGAGAATGGTTTTGCTAATGCTTTCTATTTTGTGGAAAGTTTTTTGTAAACTAAAAAATCTTGTGATTTGCGTGGATGTATGGAAGCGTAGAGTCATGTATTTAGGGAATGAAACATGAACGTTTCTGTACTTGCCATGAATTTTCATACTGAACATGAAAATATATGCAATATGTATTATCTCAAGTACGTAGTGTTTGGGGTAAATTTGACACAAAAAAAAAAAAAAAAAAAAAAAAAAAAAAAAAAAAAAAAAAAAAAAAAAAAAAAAGATATTTAATCAATGTATTCAAAGTATCTGAAAATCTTGCCTAATACAGTTCACTCCAAGCCTCCAGTCTAGAGGCGGGACCCGAATCTGAAACGCGTGATGTTCATGGTATCCTTTGAAAGAATCTTCATTTTATCCTGGTGGTCTTAACTGTTCCTTAGAATAGTCCATTGGTTGCAATTATGCAAGAGCAGATGTTGAGACTGGTAAAAGGGTAGAAGTTCTCATCCACTTCCAAGAAAAGAGGAGAGAGACGAATCCTGCTGTCACACGTGGCCTCGACAATAAATCAATATAGCCATTAGAGTTGAATCAAGTTTTTCCCTAAGATGTGAGGCAGCATGACTGGGTCTTCTCTGGAAACACCCAAAGACCAGTTTTCAAGCGGTGCGGGATTGTAGGCGAACCACTTGTTGCGCAACCAATGCAGAGAAGAACCAGAACACGCTGAGTGTTTGATCTCGTCAAAGACTTTGATTCGGTAAAGCAATTCTCTTCAGCGTTGGTGGTGAGTAGTTGGCCCTTGTGACTCTGTAGTAGCGAAGAACATAATTTAGCATCGGCACGACTCCAACGGCCACATTGCAACTTTAATTTTCTTGTGCGAACCTACGATTGGTTTCCTCATCGGTTGCAATTTTTCAGTTCATGGCTTTAAAAGGAGAAGAGCTGAAGGTAAGATTGCTGAATTTTTTTTAATCCAACACAAATCAACGATGCAGGACCGTCTTCCAACAGTCTCCAACTCTCAATCTTATGTCATTTTGCTCCTATTAATTACTTCAAATGGTTCTGGGGAAAAAAAAAAAAATTTCCAAACACCCTTTAATTATCAGGATGCGAGCTGTGTGAATCACCAAGCATCTATGACAGAGCACAAGCGAGAAGGTGGGAAAAAAAAAAAAAAAAAAATTATGGGGGGGGGGACGACGACACTGAGAGGAAGTTAGTGTTATAGGAACCCATATTAATTGTGCTACACGGTCATTAAAGCTGAATTGTTTAGACTTTAAAGTGAATACTATCTAGTTTTATCTGACAAGAAAAAAAATGCATTTCTTAGGCAATTGGCTTAAATAATAAAGGATCGAAATTGACAAGGGTTAAAGTTTTAAATGGTAAAAAAAAAAAAAAAAAAAAAAAAAAATCAAGAGAAAAAAGTCAAATTGTTTTTTTGTTTTTTTTATTATATATTTTTATACAAGTCTGAATAGTGAGTTTTTTTTTCTTTGCAAACATTTTAGAACAAAAAAGTTCTCATCCAGGTTTACATTTCCTTCTCCAAAGTTAATTTGTTGCATCATTTTCTTATATACACATTCGCTTTATATTGTGTAGAAATGTAACTAAAGTTATACATAGAAATCTGGGTCTGAATGGAAAAGGGGGGGGTCTTGATATTGTATCTGATGTTAAGAAGAGGGGGAGGGCATGAATAGCAGTTTGAAGGAATGCAAAATAAAGTTGGTCAAAAATAAAATTGGTGGCAAATTGTTAGAAATAATTTGCACAATATCTTCCATACTTTTTTTTTTTTTTTTTTAAATCCAAAATATATCTGGAAGGAAAAAGTATAAAGAAAAAAAATGAAGCAGGTTTAGCAATTTTCAGTAAAATTTGCTACAAGTTGAATCGCAATTCATGCCAACAATTGAAAAACATGATCCATTCATGACGGTGTCTCAGATTTTGAGGTGGGGAAAGCGATAATAACATCAAAATAATTTAACACAAACTACATCTTTCATAGATAGAATTTATTTCAACTTTCGAAAACAAATTAAACAGAATATGAAACTTTTTTATTTTCATTAAATTAAGTTTAAAAATAACTTATTTTGATTGGTCATTATACTAATATCTAGACAACTCTTAAGACGGTCGGATAATGAGGAGGAATGTGTCTGGCAGGACAAGTTCTACGGAGACAGCAGTTAAGATCCTCAGCCAAAGTTTTTGTTCCCTCCAACAGCAGCATTCAGGAGCCGATTGGACGGACAGGTTGCAGTTAGGGGTGGGGCGTAGAAAAATATCAGATTGGCAAGAGTACATACAGTTTAGCACAACTAATTTCACAAGTTTTAGTCCCATTCCAACCCATAACTTTCAAATTGTACAAATGCTTACTTCAGCAGGTCGTCAGAGTGACCATCAATCAATTAACGATATTTTTAAAGAAATAGTTTTAACTGTGTTGATTAATTTGTTGGCGCCGTTAGCGTTCATAATTGGGTTAGATATAAAAAGTTAAGGCTCATAGTCAGGCTAACAAAATAAGCCCGATTCAACAATCAACGACTTCAAAACATTGAAATATAAATAACTTTGAAAATTTTCATGTTTAATTCAAGATTTTTTTTTTTTTTTTTTCAAAGGCAGACTTATGAACTAAAGTTGAAAAGAGAAAGAAAGAATTAGATTTAATCTAGAGAATCCCACCTTGCCAGTTGTCAAAACCTTCGTACTGGAAAGAAAGAAAAAAAAAAAAAAAAAAAAATCATGGAAGACATCTTGTTTGAGGCAGAGTGGAAGGAAAGAAAGTGGAAAAAATAAGTAGAAGATCAATGATTATTGCTGTAAGATTTACTTTGAACTCAAAAACAGATTATACAGGATTTTTTTTTTTGTAATTTTTGTAATTTTTATAGAAATCTTATTGGAAAACTATGTGGCTTTTGAGGTGAGAACATTTGCTTTCAATTTCTTAGTAACAAGAAAAGTAAAGCGTCTCAAAGGCTTTTTAGTTGTGGGAGTCAGTCTAGCAAGCAGCAGTGTGTAAATACGTATCATCTTAAAGTGGAGGTTGAAAAAGTGAAAGATGGCGTCAACCCGTGTCTATATGAATCTACACACAAGAAGGAAGAAGAGGGGGGGGGGAAAGAAAGGGGGGGGGTGGGGTCCTGCGCTAACTGCCCACATAACTCGGCCTAAGTCAAACTTCTCCCTTTATAAAGGCCAGATGTTTCAAGATGCTGGAACATGTCAGGATTAGCTGGAAATAGAAAAGAAAATCATTTAAGGTTTTTAAAAATAAAAATAAAAGACATTTAATTTTGATAGATTCAAAGGAAAAACAAACAAACATAGAATTTGAATTTCTCAGCTGCGATGGGACGGGATTTGAACTCTTCATAGCAGATTCCATAGTCCAGTTATAACATTTTTTATCCAGTTGACGGTGGGGCAGTGTTCAGTAGAGAAATAAATTATGAAGAGCTGACATTAGTGTCGCTAACTGACTTTATGACAAATCTTTATTATTATTGTTGCAAAATTACAAGTCTTGACCGTTAGCAATACTAGACAAAGCAGGATTGCCCATTGCGATTTCAACATCATGAAAATTAAGAGTTAGCTGTAAGGTGGAGAGAAAAAAAAAATTCCCATAAAACGTGTTTTTATTCAACATTTTCTTTAGAAAACAATGGACTAAAAAGATTTTGCAAATTTTGTACAAATTTCAGAAAAGAAATATTCACGCATGAAAACGTAAGAGCGCTAATGTTGGAAGGAAAAAATACCTTAAATCCCCAAACAATTTGTGGTAAAACTAATTTTCTCTTAATTCTCCCAAAATGGTTTAATACCAGTTTCATGTAATGGCGAATTTCTTTCGGATTCTGAGAAAACTTATTTGTAGTCAATTTTCCTGGCAGAAAACACTGGTAGTTTTGCTGATCAAGTTTGTATTAAACTTGAAAGGCGTCAGATTCTTTTTTTCATTTGTATAGAATCTTGGAATTGTTGGAAGGAGTAAGGGGATTGTTGGTGATGGCGGACACAAGTTTTTTGTCAGGTTAATCTTTAAATAAAAATTAACTTTTACACGGTATTTGTAGAAATTTCCTCAAATTAAATCTAAATAAAATAATGTCTACAATTTTATTTTCATAGATGTTATTCAATTATTTCATAATTTATTTGAAAACTTTAATTCTAGTAAAAAGGTCAGTTCTAGAGAAAAACGTAAAAAAAAAAATTCTTACAAGGCCTCAAATTCATCAATTCGTTTCTTCGTGTTGCCCTGTCGGATCTGTTTCAAAGTCTTGTACTTGTCTCTGCCTTGTCTGACATTTTCTGCATGGAGGATGTCATTCTTGGTCTCTTTTGTAATATCTTTGGATGTCTGCAATTGCTCACCAAGCACCTGAAGAGGGGGGGGGAAAAAAAAAAAAAAAAAAAAAAAAAGAAAAAAAGTTAACATTTTATCAATACAAAGCAAACACGAAAAAGATTTAACCAAGTTAAAAAAAAATCATCGCTGAAGCATTTAATTTCATTGCACGCGGTGAAGCCAAAAGCCTTCTACAAAGTTGCTAGGCAACTGAAAGACAGCTCTGACGTGTCGAGTCACGTATTAAGTCCGATGATGGAAAACTTACAAAGAAGCCGACTGAAATTGCCCAAAGATGAGAGGAATATTTCAAAACATTAATGTGAGTTTGAACATAAACATTCCTGCGGAGGTACTGGCAGGTCCAAGGCTGGCAATATCGAGGGCAGAGGTTGCGATGGAGATATCAAGAACAAAGGCGCAAGAGATTTGCTGAAACGCGAACGTCATCAGATCACTTCTGTCACCCCCCCCCCAAAATAGATGATACTTTACGAGAGGACTAATAGCAGCAGTGTACCATTTGATAAAAGCAAAGGCGACGCATGGCAGTGTGGAAGTTCTAGACGACCGAGACTCCTTGAACACGTCTTGAAGATCTATGTAAAAAAGGTACTAGGAAATCGGATTCTCCTGATCAAAATAGACGGACGACAGTGCATCTTTCAAGTACTGAAGTAGACGACGGATGCTCCTTTTCTACTATCGCAACTCCACAAGGAATTCCTTCAGATTTTTCAAGTCTTCATCGATCGGAGAAAGGTCTTTGGGAGTGCACCAGGGATCAGTACTTCACCCCCCACTCTTATAATCTCCCTCGACAAAAACCCGCAAAAAGTGATCCAGTGGATATTCTGTATATTGTTATTAGTGCAACCAGACGTGAATACAGCATTTAACAGGTGGAAATCAGCACTTGAAGCGGGTGGCTTCAGGGTTAGGGTGAAAGGGGAGGCTTCAGGGTTAATATGACAAAGATGAAGCATATGATAAAGAGACAATCTCGGTCCCAGAAGGCATCTGTAAGCTTGGAACAAAAAAAAAAAAAAAGCTTGGAACTTAAGACCCCTAACCCTAACCTGACCAGAAACAGTAATTCATCAGCATCTGATAGCAGCACCATGGAGCCGGCAGACTGACCTGCATGAGTCGGTGGTTAGAGCGAGGAAGGGAAGGAGGACATACGATAAGCAATGAGAACATGCCAAAGAGTTGATGCTCCGGTTAGCGTTGTTCATCGCACACAAGAGGAATTCTTACCTTAAGTTGTTCTTGGAGGCGTTGGTTCTTCCCAGCTAAAGTCTGTCTTTCCTCTTCAGGCCGGGGTAATACTTCATTCTCATCAACATCAAGTTCAGCACCTGAAAAAAACAATTTTAAAAAACTTATTCACTTAAATAAATTCAAAAAGATTCAATTTTTTTTTTGCTAATCAAATTCTTGTGTTTATGGAATCAATTTCTTTACAAGAGAAATGGAATTTCCAAAGGAGATCGAATTCATGTACCACTAAGTTTTTTTTCTTCATTTACAAATCTATAGAAACAAAGAATTGGTTATGTGGTCGAGTAAATTTCCCTAGAAAGTCATGTTAATTCAAGACCAGGATTGGTAGATTTCACAGGCAAGTTTTTAAGAATTTGATTTCGAAAACTTTTAACCAAGAAGAGTTAGATTTCATTAGCTAACGCCTATTTTTAAATAAAAAAAAGCAAAGTAGGTGAAATGAAATTCAAGTTTCATGTTGGATGATGCGAAGAAATCAGTTACCATATTCCGTGTTCTCCTCCAACTCTACGGTCTCATCGTAGTCGTTCTCTTGAACATGAGTTTGGTTGATCTTATTCATTTGAGACTGTTGCAAGATAAGGGCACTGTAGGCGGCATCTTTTTCTTGAGCCTCCAACCTGATCAACTCGAGTTCATCCTTCAGTTTAGACATCGCATCTTCCTTCTCGGCTATTTCAGCCGCACGCTTTTCGGCAATTTCTTGAGCCAGTGTGGCCTCCTCTTCCTGTAATTCAACAGAAGATGACTTTAAAATTCAACAGTAGTAGGTTTATAAACAAAGAAAACACAAAACTTGTAATAAATGGTTGGTTTTGTATTCAGTTTTTATTTACATTCGAAAGCTAGAAATTCAAGAGTTCAAGCATTTGATTACTTTACGAATTAAACTTTGTCCGATTTTCATTTGTCAAAATTCAGCTGGTCATCTTCTCGTACAAGGCTAGTATCTATTACTTTGCAGATTCAGAGTGAAAATGGAGTTTCATTCATTAAGATTAGTTCAGTATGAAGGCAAATAGATTTATAACCGTTCACATTTAGTGAGATAGAAAATGCATTTTTAGGAATTTACTTTTTACACCAATTTGTATATAGCTTTAAAAAGTTTTAATATAGGACGTGTTGAACTTTTTCAGGATCAAGGGGTTTTTTTTTTTGGGGGGGGGGGGGGGGGGGGGGCAGTTGACATTTTTGTTAGAGGAAATGTTTCAAGCAAAATCTTAAAATTAGTTGGAAGAGTTGTTTAAAACCTGCCTTTACACACTAGGGCAAGATGGAAGCCAAAGTCGATTTAATGCGTAGGTGACTAGTTGTCGACAAAAAGGGGGGAAAAAAAAAAAAAAAAAAAAAAAAAAAAAAAACACACATGTGCAAGAAGATTGACGAGAGCAAACTAATTTTCTTCACGCCTCCTACCTTTTGGGTTCTGACTTCCTTTTCTAAATCCGCATGTTTTAAAGCTTCAAGTTTCATCTCCTCAGCTCGCGCTTTTTCGTAGGCCAAACTTTCCTTTTCTTGATTGAAAGTTTGTAAATTATGTTCCAATTCAAGTTTCTTTGCTTCAGACATTTCCAAATCTGCAGAAAAGAAAAAAAAAAACTTCTGTAAACAAAAAATAGGATAATTTTTTGTATAGTCAAATTAAAGATAATGTTTGTGTTTGAAGTTAACTTTTATACCGTCTTAAGATAGAAACGATTAGTCAAGTGATTTAAAAACAAAAACCCTCAAAAGCAACTAAAATGAACTTATCAGAATATATTTCAAGATATTTGAAACGATCAATAACTAAATTTTCAGAGGAATTTAAAGAACTCATTTCAGGATCAAATTTTTAGTATTGTTTTACAAAAGTACTTTTAAAATATCCCAAGCGTAAATTTGACATTTTTATAAAACGAGATTCTATTTTTTTTTTCTTAACTGTTCCACATTTGTAGTGAAAATGTTTTTTGTAACTCAGACCTCAAATTTGTACTGGATTGTGCAGTTAGGCCATTTCTGCCGATAAAGGGGTAGCTGTCTGGTCAGAAACCGCTGGTACAGATGGCTAATCAGCACACCCACTCCTAAGACTAAAAATAAGAGCCTTATAGAAAATGGACGCATGTAAAATTATATTTCTAATTTTAATACTCTTTATCAAAATATGTATTTGATAAAAAAAATGAAAATAAAGCCAACTGGAAGTTTCAGCTTTGTGAAATGTTGATTTGTCTTAAGATGCACGCGACAGCTGTACGAGAATAATGTTGCCTTTTTAAACATAGAAAGTGTGCACACGTATCTTTAAATTATTATTAAGAGCAAATGATTCCTTTAGTCAAAGTTTCATTAAAAAATAACCATTCGTCTTAGTTTGTAAAATTTTTTTGACATTCTAGACTTTCAAATCAGAGTTCAGATCCGTTTTGCAATTCAGTTTTATAATCGTATTTGCTTGTGCGCATGAATTTGATATTAAAATAACTTTGATGTTATGGAGGGTTATGGTTTGTTGAAATGTTTGGTTATTTGGGAGCATGTGTTTCGTCTAATAGAAAGGTAATTTGGTCTCGCCTATGTATACCCTATTTGGACATTTTGTACAAAAGATGTCATTTATATTGGAGGTAAGGTGTGGCCCTTGTATTAGGAACTTTGAAGTTGGAATCTGATAAATGTCGACAAACACGACATCTAGGTTTATTATGTCGTATAAATCACAGCCAAATAAGTGTTAAAAATCAAAGTCGTCACCTTTCTGTCGTAATTTAGCTTCATTGATGAGTTCCTCGAGTTTATCTTCGTAAGATTTTAACTTTCTCTCAACTTCCTCTCTCTTCTGTCTTTCCTTTTCGATCTTCTCACTGAAAGAGAAAACAGAATTAGTCAAATTTAGAAATTATCGTGAACTTTTCATACAAACGAAAGAATTAAATTTTTTTTTAAATAAACTTAAAAAAAAACAAAACAAAAAACAAAAAAAAACTAAAAAAAAACTAACCGATCTTGCTGCTTTGCCAATTTCTCTTCTCTGGCTTGAGCCTTCATCTGTTGGACTTCAATTGTGTCAGGTTTTCGACGGCGCATATACAACTCGTGATTACCCATACAAAGGGCCAAAATTCGCTTGTTAATCCGTAACCGAGGTGCATAGAAAACAAAGTCCTGTAATTAAAAAATTAAAAAAAAATTTTTTTTTACATAGATCAGTTTAAATATTTGACATGAAATCAAACTCAATTTAAAAAAAATAAAATTAATCCTATGAATTGTAGATAAGACAACTCATTAGCAATAGTTTAAGTCTGAAAAGTCTAATAAATACTTCAGCTTTTCCCAAGTTTTCTTTTGCCACTGAAAATTTTAATCATTTCATGTTCGGATTTCAAGAGTTAGTTAATTTTCAGGCGGCAATCATTTTTAGAACTTTAATTTTAAAAATCAATTATTTATAAAAAAAAAAGATAAGAATTAACGACATTACTTCACAGCTTTTAGATTTATTGCTGAAAAGCTTTTGAATTTCATTAACTTTGATTTACAATTTGTACGAGTTATTTTGATGACTTGACATTACCTACTCAGCAAAAGAAAGATTAATATTTTGAAGAACTTACTGGTGCTTTCTTATCAATTGGTTTGATTACAAATTTCTTGTCATTAAAAGAAATGTTTCTTATTTCACTCCATGGAAAGCCAATTTTGGGGGTTAGCCTAAAAAGAGAAATTTAATTACAAATAGAAAATCGTGCTTAAAAAAAAAAACTGACAATTTTAACAGAAGATGAAAAAGAAAAAGAAAATGAATATAAATTTAAAAAGTTGATAAAATTGGAACGGCTAAACATTCAAATGTGTCTAGAAGAACTCTGGGCATAGATAGAAGTTAATTTCACAAAAGTAAAAATAATTATGGCCGATATTAACAATTAAAAGTACTCACGAGACCGATCTTGCATAACAGGTCTAAAAAGGGTCTGTCGAAAGATTGTGGTGCACAAAATTTAAGGTAGGCCAATTGTATCGCTGAATATTATCAGGATTCAACTGAACAGCATAACATACCCAATATTTACAAAACTATTATAATTTTAATCTAAAAAATACAGCCAACAGTAAAATATTCATATTTTCACCTAGAAAAATTAACGGTTGTACCGTTGACCCCCCCCCATCAAGGGTAGTTTAATCATTAAAAGCACAAATGTGCATGCGTTCTTAACGATTTGTGCACAAATGCAATTATACTTCAACATTAATTAAATCCACTGATGTTCATTAATATGGACAGTTATTTCCTAGAACTTACAGGTGTTCAGTTTCCATAAAAGTTTAAGATGGTTTCAATTTTGTGAATTCTGGTTACAAATGCGCTTTTGTGATCTTGAAATGAAGGGGGGGGGGGGAGTATTAAAAAATTTTTTTTTTAAATATTTGTAAACCACTGCATAAGATCATGACATTTGTTCGGGCTGAAATGAAGTTTAGAAAATAAAGCGAGGATCGATTGATATCTGAGTATCATAAATTAAGGGTCCCTTACCGATCATCCTTTTCATAAACATTGAGTCCTAAGGCATCAACACCAAGCCATAAATCAGTTCCACGTTTGTTCTTAATTTCAAAATAGTTCACGCCATACATTTCTAAATCCTGAGCTATCTTCAGATATTCCATCATGGAATCTTCCCTGAAAAATAAAAATTTCAAAACATTAACAATGCAGGTTTAAAGTAAAGTAATTTAAGTGTTCAGACTCGACTATTCTTTGCATAAGAGAATTCATAATATAAAGCATACATTCCAGTATTATTGAAGTACGTAGCATTTCTGCACGTTTATGCACAAAATATTTTACATACTAAAAATAATTTTACTATACAATAAAATAATCTGATGTTTTGTATAGTAGGGGAAAAAAAAAAAAAAAAAAAAGCCGGCAAAAGTAAAAGAAAATTTCAGTCGGTTTATACTAAAAGTTTAATGTTTTTTTTTTTTTTTTTTAACAAGTTTATAGATTTATAAACTTTAAAGTTTATAGATTTATAAACTTTAAAGTTTTAATCCAAAGTTGTTTTGTACTTTATTCAAAATAAAGTTTTTCTGCAATTCCAGAAACTAAAAGACAAAACAATCCTGAAAGTCTCAATATAAACAAGCAGAATCAGAAATTGGTCAGCCAAACATCAATAGAAACAAGCGGCGCGTGCGTGGTCCCCCTCTGTATTGAGTCGATTTTTGACCCCCCTTTGAACCCTTGCTCATTTTATATCCAGAACAATTGCCTCTACATTTTGGCCAAGTATCAGAAAAATTGAATGGATGGATCAAGCGTTATGGGAGAAAAGGGTTTTTTGACCCCCCTGGAGGCGCGAACCAGATTTTTTTTTCCAAGGTCAGCGATACTTATTTTCTATTAGGAACAATTGCCTAGTTTCAGAACAATTGAATGGATGGAAAGTTATGGGGCAAAAAAGATTTTTTTTTTTTTTTTTTTTTTAAATTGGAGAATGTCACTTTCTAACCTGACCAAAGTTACAACTTCATGCAAAATTTCAGAGAAATTCAATAGATGGTTGCGGAGAAAAATCTGGACGGACAGACATGCCTCAAAACATAAGTCCTGATTTTTGCTGAACAATATTTACCTCAACATTCTTCTATGCTCAGTATACCAGGTTACTATTCTCTCTTCCCATTGGGCT
This sequence comes from Sepiola atlantica, assembly GCA_963556195.1. NCBI lineage: Eukaryota > Metazoa > Mollusca > Cephalopoda > Sepiida > Sepiolidae > Sepiola > Sepiola atlantica. Next base: position 126,406,700 of record OY744528.1, on the reverse strand, counting down.
GTAGCAAGATGATGTTGGTCAAATACTCTGAAAACAAAGGAGAAATACGCGTAAAGTTTGATAGTAAACGACTTCGTTTAAGACATTCTTTTATAAAAGAATGTCTGAAAGTTTATTTGGCGTAACAAGTTTATTTTAGTTGAAATCATTTACCATTAAATCATGTGTTTTCAAAAACTCGACAAGTTTCAAATATAAGATACAAGTTGAAATAATATTGTTCATTTATTACCAATGATCAAAGAAAAGGTGATTTTATTACATTTAAATAAAGATTCCGTAACATCCATCATAAAATGCCCCCCCCCCCCCCCCCCAAACAAAATTTACCTTTGTGGGAGGAGGCGTTCATGTGAGTCGTTGATAAAAGAACCTGCAACATGTTTTTCAGAGTCATAATCTCCGTATTTGGCTTGCAGTGCATATGATGCTAGAAGAACAGAAGTCTCTGGTGGACAATATATATCGTCAGACAGAATTGCACGCTTTACTTGAAGAAAGAACATGCGCTGCAACAAAAAAGTTTTAATTAGATTTTAAATTTTATAGGAAAAAAATAATTAAGCTTCCTGCTATATATATATATAATAAAAAATAATTAAGCTTCCTGCTATATATATATATATATATATATATATAAATAAAAATTAATTAAGCTTCCTGCTATATATATATATATATATATATATATATAGATATAAATAAAAAATAATTAAGCTTCCTGCTATATATATATATATATATATATATAGATATAAATAAAAAATAATTAAGCTTCCTGCTATATATATATATATATATATATATATATATATATAGATATAAATAAAAAATAATTAAGCTTCCTGCTATATATATATATATATAAATAAAAAATAATTAAGCTTCCTGCTATATATATATATATATATAGATATAAATAAAAAATAATTAAGCTTCCTGCTATATATATATATATATAGATATAAATAAAAAATAATTAAGCTTCCTGCTATATATATATATAGATAGATATAAATAAAAAATAATTAAGCTTCCTGCTATATATATATATATATATATATATATATATAGATATAAATAAAAAATAATTAAGCTTCCTGCTATATATATATATATATATAAATAAAAAATAATTAAGCTTCCTGCTATATATATATATAGATATAAATAAAAAATAATTAAGCTTCCTGCTATATATATATATATATAGATATAAATAAAAAATAATTAAGCTTCCTGCTATATATATATATATAGATATAAATAAAAAATAATTAAGCTTCCTGCTATATATATATATATAGATATAAATAAAAAATAATTAAGCTTCCTGCTATATATATATATATATAAATAAAAAATAATTAAGCTTCCTGCTATATATATATATATATATATATATATAGATATAAATAAAAAATAATTAAGCTTCCTGCTATATATATATATATATATATAAATAAAAAATAATTAAGCTTCCTGCTATATATATATATATAGATATAAATAAAAAATAATTAAGCTTCCTGCTATATATATATATATAAAAAAAATAATAATTAAGCTTCCTGCTATATATATATATATATAAAAAAAAAATTAAAAAAAAGTTTTATTTTAAGATTTGCCTTTTGTCCAGTCATTTGAAAAATTACAGCAAGTTTCAATGAATACCAAGAATCAGGTTTAGTATTCAATTTTTTTTTGAAAAATTGTCAAAATTATTAATACCTCCAACTTCTGGTATAAAGCCGCAACCTTTAACTGAGGGGTGCTGCAAATGTTTTTTGTAGATTAAATAAATTCTATAAATTATAATTTCATTGTGGATACGTAAGTGTATACTCGGCAATTTGTCTTCTAATCTCCCTATTTTCAAAGTTATTTAGCAAAATCTTAAATTTAGCCAAGTCTACAAAGTAGAGTTTGCTACCAAATTCATCTACAAAGACATTTTTATTTTAATTACAGCAGATTTTATGGAATTGCAAAGTTCTAACATCTTTTCTAAGGATAGAAAAATCTAATGGCATTTACATAACGATTTTAGTAATAAATTCATTAGTAATAAATTTTAGTAATACAATTAAAAATGTTTCAAAGAAATCGTTTCTCCAAAGTAAAGTCGGATAATTATTTTGGTAAAACTAATTTGCAGTCTAAAAGACAACAGCGGAAATGTCATTTGTGTTGGAAACGAGAAATTCAAAAATGAAAGCACATTTATGCAATTATTTTTCATCGATTGTTGACGAGTCAGATGACGTTACATTTCACACTAGAATAACTTAAAACGAAATGTGTAATATAGACGGAGAAATAAGTGAATGCGACGAGAAATGATAAATAGTTTTGAAAGAATGAAATCTGGCATTTTATAGATTTACTTTTAAATCTGACTTCGAAGGTATTGAAAACATTTTAAAAAAGCTAGGTAATAAACGCAGAACTGCATTATATATAAAAAAACGTTCTTGATAGAAGACGACGATTTCTCACATTTACAGCAGCAAGAGAATTGGTGCTGAAATTTTAATAAAAGTTCTAGCAAGGGATGCTTTGACACGTGTACATGTAGAATTATTTTTAATATAAAAGTTTCCTTAAAAAGAAAGGACAAATTTATTGCATAGAAAAAAACACAAATTTTATTAAAGCTGAATTATTTAACGGTTGTATTCCGACGCGTGAATAAAATTCAGACGAAGGAAATATTAGTGACACTAAAATCGTAACATTGTACAACAGATATCCGAAAATAATGCCAAAGTTTGGTCAACACTACATCTTTTATTCATATTTACGCAAACTTTAGCATCAGTTTTCAATATAAACACAAAATACACTTTCGTACAAGCCATTCATTTCTCGTCTTCGACGTTTGAAATTCGAAAAAGGTCAATCATTAGATTCCATATACGAACCTGTGTGACTTCTTGAATCAGTTCCTCAGACACGTCTTCAGGGAAGAATTTGGCCCTAAATTGGAAATCTATTGGCGTTTCTTTTCTCACATCTTGGCTGGTAACCTAAACGGAAGAATCAGGAATAAATCAAAATCGCGAAAGCAGAAAAAACTTGATGCACTGCCACGTTAAAAGCTAATTGAAATGCATCTATGCATATCACAATAACGACATTTGAACGTGGAAGCAAATTGAAATGCATCTATGCATATCTCAATAACGACATTTGCATGTGGAAGCAAATTGAAATGCATCTATGCATACTTCAATAACGACATTTGCACAAACTGTTTATTTACGTAAGACATAATTTAATGGTTTAGAAATCGGTTTTAAAATGATCAACGGTATGAAGTCGAATGGGACCATTTTCGAATCTTTCGATTCTGTTTGTTTCACATGAGTGATTCATTAAAACAGACCATAGAATTAGAAATAAGGAATTTTAGTACCCCCCCCCCATATTTTGGTACAAGTGTTTTGCAAAATACATTTGATAAATAGGAAATAATTGTGAATGATATTTTGCCAATTTCCTAAAATTGCAGGGGTCAAGCTCGGCCAAGTTGTTGATGGCTGTTGTTCAAGTCGTTAGCTAGTGAAGACTAGATCACAAATTACCCCTCTGGGCGCTCAGCTGCATGTCCAAGCCATCATAAAAACAAGACAGATGACACTTTATATTGAGATATTGGCATAGAACAGCAGTTGGGACACTGTCGACAATGTAAGATGCAGAAGAGGCAGTCATTGTCAAAAAACCATCACCCTTATTGGCCAGAACTCTAGCCAATAGGCAGAGTCCTGTTAAAAAATTGGTAAAGACGGTCTAAATTTTGGGGTAGAGTTTTGCACCAATTCTATTACAATGAAAAATTATTCATTGTAAGTTTTCTGTAAGAATTTACACTAAATTTTTAAGATTTTAATTTTTTTTTCACTTCTCTAAAAGTGAACATAAATTTAGTTAAAAACGTTTACTTACATAATTTAAACTTTTCGTTCTCCAACGTTGCATAAACTGAACGAATCCTTCATTTAGACGATTTAGTTTTAACGCCATTTTAAAGAATGGGAATCAAATAATTCTTACCTTTTTATTCAGTTTCAGCCAAGTGGTAAAACCTTTGCTATCTTTGTATTGGAGGCCAAAAAACCAGATCTCCCTTAAACCAATCGTCTTTACAACCTGAAATAAAAAGATTCATGAAATATGGCAAATGCAACGACAACAAATGGAATTAATTTGGGACACGTTTAATGAAAAGACTCGCCACATCCGAAAGAGGCGCACAGGTTTTTAAAAGAAACATTAACACCTAGTTTTGTTTTTATATGCAAATCATGCCAGCCTAAATCTGTCCCATTCAGAGTGCCTCCTTTGGGGAGCTGGATACTTCACATTCAAAACTGCCCGCATGCCTAACTTTAGTATTTTGGAAAAGGTATGACTATCGACCTCAAAACATTTGTCAAAACGATTACAGATTCAGACCAAGTTAAAAGAATTTGTTTATATTTCGATACAAATGAATCATTTAAATCAAATAAATGAGGGAGGGGGGGAGGGGGGAGTACTCACCTACTCCCTGTCTAAACTCTTATGCGTCGTATTTATTTCTTTTTAGCTAAAGTGGATGTTTAATTCAAATGACTTTGACCTTCTTTGAAAAAGGAATTTATCTTTAACAAAAACAAAAAAAAAAACTTTAATTGTTAATATCGATTAAACTATTGCATATATGAGAGTAAGGCAATAAATTAAATTATAATTAAATTATAATTTATTATAGACTTCCAAAAAAAAAAAAGTTATACAAATTAGGATTCAAATTTGTCTAAAGGGCTTTCAACAGTACAATAAGTATTAAATATTACCTTGTATTATTAATTTAAATAACCGAAACCGGTTTTGATAGTAATATCGTAGTTAAAAAACTTTTACATTTATTTAAAAAAAAAAAAAAAAAAAAGAAAAAAAAAAGGTATCTACCAAGACAATCCACCACATCGTATGGAATTTTCAAAGGTACAACTTAATTCATCTCATAGGTGTAACTACAAATTTCCAATAAAAATAAACAGAAATCGTCCATTTTTCCTTGCCTACCACTCGGGCACATGTGTTTTTTTCTCTCCCCCCCCCCCCCCCCCCATTTTTTAAAAGTAAAAATTCATGCTCCTTGGTAGTTATTTCAAAATAAATCATGGCGCTCCCCACGGATCCTTTAAACCTTTCATAACCAAGGTGTACAACTGACAATTTCACAGAATACAAAGTTAAATTGACCGAAGACGTTCATTCATTAGTTTGTATGGGTAAATGTGTCAGGATTTAGTTGTGTTAAGGCGGTCTAAAAATATTTTGGGCTGGATGCAAAAATGCTAAAAGATGTGGCATCAAAACGTTTAACTTTAAGGATAGAAAATAAAAATCATGTATATTCAGAAAGACATTTCAAGACATATTTAATAACTATAAATAGATAATTTTGTACAACTGCACATGTGTATGGCGTATTAGATTAGAAAGCTGTCAAAAGGATAGACAGCCCATTGTGCCTACAACGTCAGTTATCTGGCCCCGTTCCAATTTTGGGAAGTTGATTATCGAGTTTAGATATATGCAATAACTGGATAGTTTTTGGTAAATATTTTAAATTATAGAAAAAAAAAAAAAAAAAAAAAAAAAAAGAAAAAGTGGGTTATTTAGAACCCCTCACCCAAAGCAATTTACATCATTGTAAGTCAATTAGTGTGTATATATGTGTGTGTGTTTGTGTGTGTAACAATGTCAGTATTGTGACAATGAAACAATACTTCTAATAATTAGAAGTTTGTCAGGAATTTAATGATTTCACTTTAGATGGAGGGAAAGAAAAATTAAAATAGACGGGTGATAAAAAAAAGTGGCTGTTAGTAAACAGATCTTTGAAATGACATTCACGAAGAGGAGGAGGAAAATCTTCAGAATATTTTACACCACAAAACCAATGCCCCTATTTACTTGCTTCCCCATGAGGCCAGAGTTAGACACAAGGACAGTTTTTAATGTGGAAAAAAAATCTAGCTCCTCAACACGAATCACTGAACAACGACAAAAGATAAGTGCAGTACCAGAACAGATACTACACTCCTAGCTAAAAGTCGTTTTCCGTTAACTTTTCCAATTATTGAGTATTGTAATTGTTTTGTTTTTTTTAGGGAGGCAGTTCACTGTTTCTAATCTAAGACAGATTTGCATAATTATCGCAAAACCATCTCGGGGTCACTTCTATCAGAATTGTATTCGATGGAACAGATTTGTGCACCAAACTTTTCAGAACTAAAAGAAAATTGAATACAGAAGAACTTGTTTCACTGACAGTTATGTCAACGTTTCGGAACCGCTTGCAGTCGGGGAGATTTGAATGCCAATAGGGGTGTGCAGACAAGCAGAAACGGCATCTTGGCATGAAAAAAAAAGCGCAAGTAGCAAGATCCTTTTCAGACAATGGGATTCATCTACCGTTGCTAACAAAACTCGGATCTATAGATTTTTCCGCCCGTCTCAAAGATTTGTATCCTTCTAGACAAACTTATCAAGTTTAGTCTGTTTCCCCTAACGTCGGAATCGACGGTAAGGTAAAGATGCAAGCGACAAATGCCATGAATGAACAAGGAAGAATATCTAATTGACCATCTCCATAGTTTAACATTAAAAGTTAAAAAGAATTTAAAAGCAACTAAGAACATCTTTGGCAATATTTTAGGATTAAGATTCGCATGATTGGACAATTTTGAATTTTAAGATTTCAAAAACAAATTGTCAACAGATGTTGCATTTTAGTGAGAATGCAAAGCGAGACATTTCATTAAAACAGGCAAGCCAACGCGGCAGTTGCTTGCTGAGCAATTGCATTTTAACGGCTTATCCGCTTCAGTTTGTATGTGAATATTTTATTTTATAGATTATGGAGAGGAGTTCAGATGCTGTTATAAATTCAAGGTAGGAGGTCGTGCAATCTTTGAGCATCTAATCAATGTCTTTATGGACAAAGATTGGTTTTTTTGTTTGGGGCACTTTTCATTTGAAAAAATGAGCACAGCTCTGGCATCTGCTGCCACGCCGAACGATGGTTCAAACTGGTGGAACATCAGTCGTATTTACCCGATATGAACCCATCAAGCTACAAGGTTTCTTAGTTCAGTGGTCAACATTTTGCCATGGAGGATATCAATAATATAGCTGCTAATCTAGGGAGCCAGCACTAGTTTCTATGAATGTGACGAGTATTTTCCCCGCAACAACTGAACCAAATGTGTAAACTTGCCAGAAATTTACAAAAAGTTTTGTACATTAGAACAAATTTTTCATTTTAAATAAAGATTTGTCAGTCTTTGCGATAGATATAAGTCAATTAATTTGGGGCATTGGTAGGCCGACATTTTCAGTATGTTTTGAACTTCATGCACATCTTCAGATTTGGGAAGGCCAAAGTTGCTAGATGGATTTTTATACATATATATATAAAAAAGATCACATGGTACCAATAGTTTTAAACTGGGGCATAGTGAACCCCCCCCCCCTCCAAAAAAAACGTAGATTTAAATCTGATCCATCGCTCTTCAAACATTTTATAATCTGCAAACCACGGCATATATATAATCTGCAAGTGTTTGGTTTACATATCCTTGTGGGAGTAAATGTCGAAACAAAATTACCATTTTCCTTATAGCCTGGCAGTGTAGGGAGTTGTGGATTATTAAGTTTCAAATAACAATCACTGTTTAGACGTGACCTCATTTGCTGAAATTAATCTAATCTATGACAAGTCTCTTAAATGACCAAGAAGAGACAAAAAAAAAAAAAAAAAAAAAAAAAAAAAAAAAAAAAAAAAAAAAAAATCAACATGACCACAACAAGGTGTCGTCCAGCCTATTTCTATTCAATACAGTAAACTAAGGATTCACTTATCAGATAAGTTAAAAATTGTTGATATTCTATGGTCAGATAAGAATCAAAGTAACTTTTTACCATGAGAATTTGAATATTCCGAAGAAAACGACAAATCCAAAGTTAACTAAATCCGATTTAAATATTAAGTAGTGTCTCCAGTTCAGACTACCAGGATTTTTTTTAAAAAGCTTATGGAAAAAAAAAAAAAAAAAAAAAAAAAAAAAAAAGTGACAAAACTGCCTTTAGTAAGAAATTTAAAAAAAAAAATCCTTTGGTACCAAATTTCAACGCATCGACCGGTTGAGACATCTGAATTAGTTTAATCCAATTCATTTCTTTTGCTCTTCAGAGACTTATTCAAGTTTTTAAGCGAATCAAATATTAGTTGGGTTATCTTAATCCTTTGGTTATTTGATATTAAAATTATCAACCTTTTGTACGAGTATTTGATGAAAAGCAATCGATTCACACGATTGTTCACCTGGAGAAATATAAGCTTGCCAACTTGACACAAAGACAAGCGCAGGGCATTCTGCAAGATTTTCAGACTTTAAACTTCTTTGAAATCGTTATTTAACTTGTAAGTGTCAAAGACGAGTTTTGTTGGATTCGCAATCCAGAGAAGTTGCCGTTTGGATATTTTGGAGTTTGTAATCCATAAAACCTAGCAATACTGTCACGCAAAACGCCATTGTTGGCTTTTCAAGACGACAAAAGTGATCCCACCTAATGAAAACAAATGCAAGAGATGAACATTTGATCCAAGAAAATGCAAACCCACTTCAAAACATTACATCCATATTTTTATTTATTTTACTGCTCTTGATTTGCCCCCCCCCCCCCCCTTTGCCTAATAATTCCAATTTTAACCGTTGCCATATGCTTTCAAGCTCTTGCAAATGACCGCCAGACACCACGGACGATTTAAACTGGTAAGTACTAGCATTCATCACAATTACAACTTCTACCATCCAATTGGATTGGAGTTGGCAGTGTACGTCAGAAGCTGGAATATCTGGACCAACAATCAATAATTCTTAGATTGTGGAACTTCGACAGCAGAAAATAGAAATGCCATCCATACTACAGATGGAATATTAGTTAACAGTTCTTCGATCACAAATGGCCGAGACACATCTTGACACCAAGGCATTGGGAATTAAGATCAAAGTTGTAGCAAAAATGAGATGTCGATGCGTTGAGGAAAGCTAAAAAAATGTGGATGAATTTAGTTTTTACGGCAACAGCTTCATTCTCAGCACAAAGATGTTGCCACACAGCGAAAGCAAGGAAAGACAAACAATTTAGAATACAGAATTGATCAAGTTTTAGTTATTCTCAGAGACAGTGACTAGTGAGTGATAGGAAACTTGTGACAAAACGACTTTTAAAAAATCAGGAAGAGTTTTTATAGATAAAATATAGAATTATCAATAACAAAGAGTTAGATAAGGTTTTACAATTGAAATAAAGTACACCCCCCCCCCCCCCCGTTAGGCATTAAAAATCCAAAACCTTACTTGGTCGAAAAGTTGTTTTCCTGTGGTGCTGGGCTGGATAGCAAATTCCAGCTCTGCATCCATTGTCTGGACGCGTACATTGATCTGAAATTGAAGATTACAATTAGATGAGAATTCATTTGTACAAGTTTGAAAAAAAAAAAATAAATAAAAAACTTAAAGTGTCAAAAGATCACATAAAAAGCAAAAAAGCAAAAGTTTGGTCTTTCGAATTAATTATTCTACATTGCAAAGTTTTCTCATGTTAAGCACACAATGTAGGACAAACGTAACATCTCAGCCTTAATCATTACGCTTAACACGCAGCTTCCATGCTAACGAGGAAAACAAATCAGTTGCTTTCGTTAAATGAAACAAAAAAATCCAAAAGCAATAGACAAGTCAGCCATTAAATGCAAAAGTGAATTGTTTACTTTTTTAAACTTTACAATTTATTGCATTAAAAAGATGAAGTTGCACGACATTTGATGGCATATTGTAAATATTATTTAACCAATTCATACAAACTCAATAATTAACACGGGTTGAACGGGATCAAGTCTTAAGGACTGAATTAGTAAGTCAGATAAGGTTAGGGTTTAAATATTGATAAAATAGCTGCTACAATTGACAGCACAAATGCAAAAGTGATACAAATATTCAGCCTCAACATTGCAAATTCATATCAGCAAAAAATTAAGATAAAAAATTTCGATTTTCAAACATTAAACTCCAAATACATAAAGAGTTAATATGGCAGAAGTTTATTTCCTGTGCAAATATTTTAACTCAAATTAGGATCTACTACCCCCCCCCCCCCCCAAAATAGCTAAGCAAGGCTAAGAAAATAAGTCAGGTTGGAAAAAAACAAACAAAAAAAAACTGGATTGGCTAGCTTTGGAGACTACAAGTTACAGCCTGTAATCTTTTCTGATTGGACTGAAATTAACATTTTTAGTGTAAGAGACCCTTAATGTTGCCAAGTAAAAATGGGAGAGATTTGAATCCCAGACATACGACTTTTTTAAATTTACTCATTGTTGAGTATTCTTTATTCAAATTTAATTAAATTTAAGCAAATGAAGCAATTGAAAATTAAGTGGATATTTATTCAATTTAGCAAATTCTCAGGGTAGAATTATTCTCATACCTCAGACAATTTTCTAAATTGCACAAAGTGATATATTTATAAAATTTGACCCATTTTAAATGCGAAACAAAAAAACAAAACAAAACAGCCATCCTTTAAATTTATGCATTACTCTCAAAATTATAGGCAACGCATCTACAAGTGTAATAAAATGTTTGAGATGGGAGCAAAGCTTTGGTCAAATGTATTTTGCAGTGAACAAGATCCGATTCTTTTCGCTTAAGGTGGGTAGCCATGGTTGGAAAGACTCCCACCGTCGGGTTAGCCAATAGAAACATTGGTCAAAAACACGAAATGTTCAACAACTGCATCTATTGAACCAATCCATTAACCAATCCGATGACAAACTTCATTTAAAGAACAAAGTTAAAAAATTGTAAAATTAAACCTAGTCTATAGCATCACCAATCAAGAATCCATCGAAAAGTCGGATTGGCTTAAAAGGAAACTTGTATCAGTCGTTGGTAAAATGGTTCACTCTTGAGGGGATGAGGTAAAATCTCAAACTAATTTCAAGTAACTTGTTGGATGCTTACATCGCATCTCCGTCGCTCTTATAAGCAACCACTTGATTGCCAATTTGGAATTGGAAGTGATAGCCTTTTTTGAATAATGATTCAAGTCATTTCAATTTTAAGCTAAACTTCAAAAATGTAGAAAAGATTTGATTAGAACTTCTTTTGGGTTTCAATAAAAAACATTTTGGCTTTTTAAATTTTTTTTTTTTACACAATCTTCAGCAGCAGCGAAACTATTTAAGGGACTTCTTGAAGATTAAGGTATTAGACGAGAAGCCAAAAGTTCATTGAATATTAGCAATTCTGTCGAAGTCAATTGTATTTAAGAAATCGTTATGAAGTTTGTTGCTGCCAAGGCCCAGCATTATTTATGTACAGGGCAGCAATAAAGTCTAGTTTAAAGAAAAAAAAAACAATCAATAAATTACAGCTTCGTAAAATATCGGGTCATCATGCCACAAAAATGGTATTCATGCAGACCCGATCTTTCGTCAGGCGCATAGATGAGTAGTTTTGTTCCGATCAATGGCCAGGAGGCAATCCTACCAAGCATTACCCCCTTCCCAATTTTTATAAGGGTTTCCTTACCTTGGGGGTGATCATTACCTACACCCACATTAAAACATGACCTTGCGTCACATCCAAAGTAATTTCATTTTTATTCATCAATATGGATGATGAAGTTTTTACTTTGAAAAGTTAAACTTTGTAATAGAAATCAGATAAAAATCGGATACATGAAAAGATGTAATTTTTTTATATGAACTATTGTGCGTACAATATCAATTGAAAAATAATGAAAATTACATTTATAACTTTACAATTTAAAAGTCATTCGTAAAAAGATTAGTGATTGGGCGACCAATTTTCTCTTCAAATTCAAAGTGAATCTTAACATCCCATTTATGTTTAAGAAATTCTGTGGTCAAGATTTAATGTGTCAAATTTAAAATTCAATGAGGATTTTTTGAAGTTGTCATTGTAGAAGCGGAGAATGAGAAACGTTATTTCATCAATTGACAGTGGAAAAAAAAAAAAAAAAAAAAAAAAAAAAGAAAAAGTGACAAAATTAAAATGTTAGCACAAAAAGATTTAAAAAAGTTCCTTACCATTTTAGAAAAAAGAAAAAAAAAAAAAAATGCAGAGTAAGAAATCAAAGCTACAAAGTGCAACTAAGAAACCAGTTTCGATCCGTGTAAAAGCAAAAAGGAGGGGGGAAAGAATGTAAACTAACACCAAATTGTTCATGAGAGACGACAATAAAAACTAGTTAAGTCGGCCGCAAATTGAACAATAAAAGTGCTTACTAAACCGACAAATTTAGACTGGAGTGTCAATCTAATCATGAGCAGATCTTGTAGCTATTAAAAACATGTCTATGGAACTGGTGCAGACTTTACAAAAAAGGGAAGACACTGGAGGTGGGAGGCAATTTGAGGGGGTGGGGCGGGGGCGGTACATTACATAAACAATACCCTGACCTTTGCTTGGCCTTTAAACAGGTCCCATGGTGTAGCTCCACGTGATAGGAAGTCATCTAGAGCAAAAAACATCTGTTCAAAAAAGTTTAGGGATCAGACAATGGAAAAGAATTTAAAACGAAAAAAAAAAAAAAAACTAATTTCTTTTGTAGATTTGGAGAAAAACAAACCTTTAGAATTTGCCACTTAATCATGACCAATATTTCAAGAATATTGATTACGCAAGAATGTTAAATATTTGTTGTGTCCTGCAGATAATGTCATTACTCCTAAGATGAAGTGAGTTTATCTAAATGCAATTTGTAAGCATGATAACGCTTCGTTTAGAAGCCTAAACCGATGTTGGTTCATAGTCGGCTTGCGAAGGATCTATGAAAGCCAAATCTACAGTCTTGATGACCAGTATCGTAATTAAATGGTGATTTGGCCGTTCCAAGATATTAAAAGTGCATTAAAACTAAGTGAAATTCGAACATCCAGTAAACAAGAAATATACTTTTGACCTAGTTTTGAAATACTTTTGACCTAGTTTTGTGACTTTGAAAGTTAGAGAGTAAATGTACGAGAAGTTGCAATACGGGAGTCAGCCACCAAATTAGATTTCATAGTGTAGTAATTACCATTCGGAAAATGAAAAACTTGGCATAGTTTTAGGATAACTAATTTGCAGCATTTGACCAGTAAAAATTAAAAACATAGTACCACGCAAAGATTAGCTCTAAGCAGACAACATTTGAGGAGTATTACTGTTTAACAAGAAATAAGTGACAGACTTTGCTAAATTAGTCATTCCACATCGAAATTGTTAAGAAAGTCTGAAGTTCTTTAGAATATCGTAACCACGAAAGTCCAGTGATAATTGCAAAACAAACCAGAGAAAGTTACTGTCGCTCGGAAAAATAGTTTTTATAGCATTTAAATGAGTCGATTAATATTATTATTAACTCAAACTAATATCTTAGAAATGTTTCAATTTAAACTTGATAAAAAGAATTTCCCTAATACCGAGAGCTGAAATATCTTTAAGATGGAGAGTCAGGTTCAAGTTTGAAATTGCATATTCATTGTTAAAGGGAATCTTATTGCTGTATGTATTTTAAATAACTTTTGTTAACAGTAAAACCGAGACAACTTAAATTTATTTTAAGCTCAAATCTTCAGGGAAAGTTATTCAAAGCAGCTTAAATCAAAACAGAAAATTCAAACTTATTTCTGGAAAGGAAAGACCAATTTTCAGGAATTTTAGCTTTAGAAATCAAACTCCATGAAAAATAAGAGTTCATGAATATTTTGTAAAGTTTAAAGAAAATAAAATTCTATAACTGATTCAATCCATGAAGTTGAAAATACTTTGGAAAAAAAAACAAAACAAAAAAAACAAAAAACAGAACAAGTTTCTTCCTGCTTTGAAAAAAGGGGGTTCAGCCATAATGTAACATTTAGAGTGAAAACCCACCTAAATAGCTGTTTTGATTTGACAGCTGAATAACTTATGTTTGAATAGGACATTCAGTCCAAAATACCAAAATGAAACTTTATTGTAAAGTTACACTAAACCAAAATAGAATCGATAGAGTTGGAAAAAAATCTTAATTTTTTTTTATTCTCCAATAAAGGGTCTTCATTAAATTCTTAGTCATTCGCGCCCGCAATAACATTCAACAGCTTTAATAAACGCTCAAGTTTTTGACCAACTGAATTCTAAAGAAACTTATTCGATCCTTGGACATAAGTGAATTCTGCTTTTGTATATAAACTTGAAAGTTTATTGGGAATTAAAAAGTAACACAAGAGATTTGCTATTCACACAGAAGTCGTTAATTAAAGATAAATTCGCAGTTCAAGTAGAATCAACAAGTAGACGAATGTAGACACAAACCAACTTGAGATTTGGAATTGAAAATTAAAGGATATAAAAAAAACATACTATGATAAATGAGGCAAAAAAAGTTGATTTGCTAGTAAAAAAAATAAAAAAATAAAATAATAGCCACCCGAGAGAAAGTGCAGACACCGCAAACTGGAAGATAATGAATTCTCAACTTTCAAATAAAACCAGTTGAACAAGATTGTCCGATCCCGAGAGCAGATAAGTCTTCATTTGATCACTTAGTCAATTGGAATATTTATTTTTATGCTATTCTTGATTTAAACAACACGAGCGATTATCAATGTCTGAAAAGGTGAAGTATTCATTCAAGGCAAAGTGAACTCGACAAATTTACAAGCAAAAAAAAAGAAAAAAAGAAAGCGAATCGTGTGATTCTGATTTGTTTTGTAGAAACTTTTTTTTAACTTGACTTTTTAGTAATGATCATGTTTATATTTCAGTGGTGACCACAAGGATCGGAAGATTCCACACGGATTTGTTTGAAGTGGATTGTGTAAATCCTAACTCTTCCAGATAATATACGTATGGGTGGAACACGTCATGAACTTATATGGTAGCATGACATTTGCCCTGATAAGGTTTGCCTTCCTACCATTTCACCCATAGCTGGAGAGGGTAGGTAGATCCTTTCGCAAGGGTATAAGTGCAAGACACCAGTCCACCAAAACGATAAAAACCCACCACTTCCACAACGGTAAACTCCCTTGCTTATAAATACTTGGAAAGAAATTCAGTTTTAATGAAAGAGAAGTTTTAGATTCACCAGAATGTTGCTTCATACACGAAACGAAGTCGAGTAAGCAACAACGAGGCAATTTCTTGCTGAAGTCTTTATGCAGATGAAAAAGATTCCATTTTCTATGAAGAGCCATTTTCAGGTGTAGAACATGGTATTGAAAGTTGCGGACAACCACTTCAGACTTGATAGAAATTGAACTCGACACGTAGAAAAATAAGTCAAGAAACTCAGTCTTTGTAGAAGATAAAAAAAAAAGACTTTTTTAGAGGCAAAAATTAAATGAGAAAATGTTTGTAGAGAAACATTTGGACAGCAGAGTTTTAAACAGAATTCTGACTCGATATAGCAAAGACATTGGATTTGAAATTATCAAATCGTCCACCATGGAAAATGTACTTATTTACTTTGATCTTAATGTGAAACACGAAATCAAGAATCAGTGTACAAATGAAAGACATTAAGTGTTAGAAAACACTAAGATAAAGATTTGTTAAAGTTTTTAGTTTTGATAAATCTTAACATTCAGAGTTGGTGCGTGCGGACACAGTTTAGAGGTTAGTGGCAGAGATGCAAAGTAATTTGCAGCGTTCATCCAAAAATGTTTTTCAATGAAATCAATTTAGTAAGACAAATTGAACAAGCAGTTTGAAGAGATGACATCTTAGGATTTGGAAGTTCGCATTTGTAGATTATATGATTGGCAACTGGGGAATTAATTGCACCCCCCCCCATCGTATTATAACATACGATTTGTAAGTAACATCGAAATACGAGCATTAAATTTGTTAAATTTCACATTCAAAGCTTCGTAATATACAAATTCACCTCCCATAAATTTAGTTTTTATATCTGAAATACTTTTTTTATTAATAAGATTATTTGTTTGAATATCTTGTGCAGAAATACAGAGTCCAAGTGATGGTGGGGGGAGTTGAGGCAATGGCAGATAAAAGGTTAAACTCCAAAGGATGGATATCAAACATTCGCAAAAGTTAAAGATTTTTAATCAAACAAGAATCGATAAGGTCAGAGATCGCCTGGAGGTTAACAGTATTGGAAGAAATGGGTTCACATTTTTAAAAGTTTATGCATTTGAAAGGAGATATTAGTAAACACCAATATCTATTTTCCATCCTTTTAGTAAAAATATTTGTAAGAAATTAAATGTAATATTTGAAAATTATGGTTTTGGACCATATTTAAAATTTTTAATTGTTTGGACTGGCAAGTTTTAGTGGTGCAAGATTGTATCGGACATTCATTTTAAGGTTTTACAGTGAAATGACTATTGATACATAAAAAATATTGAAAGTTTTTTTTGTTGTAATGACTTTTAAGAAATTTGATTATGAGGACGGCCAAGATTACAGAGTCGTTTTGTACTCTGAGCGGCAGCGGAAATCCATCTTAGGACAGGTATAGAGGATGGCATTAATAGTCAGGTACGTTTTGAAGCGGTTGAAGGACCCCTTTTCCAGCAACAGATTTCCTAAATGTAACCAAAGTTAAGGTTCAGACTAGTTAGTTTTTGATACCAAATCACATCTTCAGTAAATAGTTAGGAAAAATTTAATAGATTTTTAATTAAATAAAAGTCCTCAATGGAGACAAATCAATGTCTGCGATTGGGACAAACAATTGCTAACCTTGTTTCATTTATTTGTAACTAGCAGGGCTATCCAGCATTGCCCGGGCGAAACTAACATTTCTATTCAAACTTCTCTACCACTCCCTTCCCTTTGACCAATCCGCTCCTTTATCAGATTGATTACTCGAGGAATGCGTCAGTACAATAAATTTAATTTTGATTTGAAAAAGTTTAATTAAAATGGAACTTATAATTTAGGCCATTTAAGTAAAATTGTGAAAATAGGTAAATTATCGATTCCAATTAGATTTTTTGAAAATAAATTTTAAAGCTTTAATTTGCGAAACATTTCCGTAGTCGAAAATGTTCATTATTCCTTCATTTGTAAGCCAGAACATATCTTTGCTTCAAATCAAGATGTTAACATTTTATAGAAGCCATTCAATAGAATCCAGTTTCAAATGTTCAATGACTTATCAATTGCCCCAAAGACCAAGTGAAATGCACTTTTACTATGGGGAGTAATTTCTTGGACACTTATAGGATCACATTTCAGCAGGCAAGTTATTTACCTCCAGGAGGTTAGACACAAGGTCAGGTGTGGTTAGCCAGCACACTAGGATTAGAGCACCGGCTTACAAAGTGCATGAACAGCCCGTCAGCATTCCCTGTAGGGGTGCCTCAGGCGATTAGCTTGAAACTAAACCTTAAAGAGAAGGTAAAGCCTGGGAGGATAGACCCAGAACGACAGGACAAAACCTCCGATCAGTGGAATCAAGGCCAAGACGGTACCGGAACAGATACTACACAAAGGCCAAGGAGGGCTCAATGTTAATTTATCTTGTGCCATACTTTTACCCTTCCTTTCAATTTGTGTTTTGCAAATTTTACTGATAAAACAAAACTGATTTTTTTAGTTAAGTTTGATTGACCGTTTAAGAAATGTTTTGGAAAAAACATGAAAACTTTTCAGTATAAAAAATAAATCTGAGAATAGATAGGCGAGATCTACTAGTCTTATTGTCTGAAGACAATGGCAAGATATCTTCAAGAACTTTTTATTGCACAAGGAGAAGGGCGAGGACAGCTTCATGTCTCAGCCTCATTTCACCCGAAGACCCCTCCCCCCCCCCCACACAACGTCAGTTTAATGGCCATATTCTAAATTTTAGACATGTAACAGATAAAAAGTTAGTTTTAAATGAACAACTCATAAAAGAAATTTTGCAAAGTCAAAGCGACACTGAATATTGGCAGTTTAAAAGCACATTTTTCAGTTATGCGAGGATAATTTGTCATTCAAAAGCAGAGAGTCAAGTAGAATGTGGAAATTTGTCAACTTTTACAAAAGTTTATTCTAAATTAAGGTGTGCCATTTTATGTCCATTAATAAGTTTTAAAGGAAAAGAAAGCACAGGTCTCGATTTTAGGTTTATTATATGCAGCATGGCTACCAAACGTTTGCCTTTCAAGTTTCAAAATCGTCCATGTAGAGTGAGAGAACGACAGTAAGCCGTTTGTGTTTAGTGTAATTTTTCAAATCATTTTTAAAGCTATAAAAAGAAAAATTTTAAAATCTTAAAATTAAATAAAATCTCAATTTAAAAATTAAGCTGTTAAACGTTTACAATGTTACTTTAAAAACCATTAGAAAATTTTACTGGCATGATATTCATGGTGGAGTGAATACAAGTGTTGAACGACTCATCGGAATAAAATTTAAATCAAAATTACTTTTTATGCTGAAACTAAAAATACGTGATTTATAGATGAGGCAGGGAAAACGTTCAAATCATTTAGATGAAGGATGTGATGAAAAGCCATTGGCAATCGCTTCATCATGAAGATGGTGAATGCCCCGAATAGTCAGTAAATGGAAACCTGGCGATCTGGTTGGATATATGATTGGCAATCCGAAGAATGAGGAAATCAGTAAAACAAGCAGATCAAAAGTTCCTTTCAAAATTAAAAAGGTAAATTATTTTTTCTGCTCGCCGGTTCAACATTTGAGAAAGGGGAGACAACTCAAAATTACTTTTAAGACGGCTTCACAAGCAAAAGCGAAAATAGCAAAAGCCGACCATTTATACACCAATTTTAATTTTATTCAAAACGTGAAACAGTAAAATATTTTTAGTGGAAACATATCGACATTAAATTAATCTTTTTCTATAAAGTTAAAGGATTAAGTATATAGAAAAAAGTTTCAGTTCCTGAACTCCTACGAAAGACCCCCCATAAACATACAATGTATGAAATACATTCTCAAACTGGATAAATCATTTTTTGTTCAAAAGACTTTCAGCATTATCGTTTTTTTTATTTTTTTTTAATTGATTTAAAAAGGAGAACACTACGAAAATTGGAAAAGTCTTTTTAAAAATTCAGCAATCGCAAAATTTCAGGAACCTAATGCCGCCATTAATTTTTATTTTCAATCTAACGTGATATATTTGGCTAAACTTTTTAATTGAAATAAAAAAAGGCTTAAATACTTTTAAACACAAATTATCCAGGTAAGTCGAAAAGTAACTTTTTTTTGGCTATGGTAACATTTGTTGAATGTTTTTTTTTCTCACCGTTTTTCTTGTTGGAATTGCACAACAAATCCAACCAAATTTACCAAAATTTTAAACGTTATTGTATTTACATCGCCCCCTTTCACCCTAACCCAAAAGTGATAAAGTCAGGGGATCATGGCCTCTTAAGGCTGGACAACGTCGGATATTGCTGATAAAATATAATTTGATAAAGTCACCCATTTTCTAATCAAGTAAAATTCGATAATTTACAAGGGTTTCTCGATCGCCATTTTTAGTTCCATAGTAAGCAGTAGACATGCAACATCAAGACTAGCATGCTGTGTTCAAATTTGACTTTTCACACAAGTTTTTAATTCTTGACCAAATTGACACGTCATGCTAACAGAAAAAGATGAAACTTTAAATTTATTTTAAAATCTCAGTTGAGAAATGCTTCAAAACCAGTGAACATTTTTAATTTCGCATGTTTGACAGTTTTAAATAAAGAGTTTTAAAAAGCAAACAAAATAGCTTTAAATTAAAAATATTGGCTTAAAGCAAAAAAGGCATAAAACATGCTGGAAAAGTTGAGTCTAAAAAAAATAAGACAATAGTGAAGTAAATAAAAACGACAAAGTTACAAAATTAAACTCATCCAACAAGTTAAAATTAAAAATAAAAATAAAAACTTAACAGGTTGTCAAATATAAAAATGCTAGGATGGAATTGAACCTAACAGATTGGGTTTTTAAAGATTACTTACCTCCCCATGCCGGAATCTGAACTGCAAAGAGGGTCACAAGTAAAGAAAAGTAGAGATTTGGGGAGAAGAAGAAGGGGTGAAAAACAGATTGACGACTAGTTTGGAAACAACGCCATTAAAAAGGATCCATTTTTAATTATAGACGTTGGAAACGTTAAATGGCAAAGAAATTGAATGCGAAATATCGAAAAAAAAAAAAAAGTGATGGACTCGCAGATTGTCATCGCAAAGTTCTACTTGTTGAAAATCAAGTCCATTTCTTCAAACTGTCCTGCCACCATCATTGGCATTTCTGAATTATTGACTTGATAAACATTTCACGAAATAAAATATTCCTAAACGGAACTATTAAAATCGACAATCGTTAAAATATGCAAATTAGATATCACACATCCACCAGCAATATAAAAAAAACAGATCGGGACTTGCTATTGTATAAACTTGAATAAAGGGCTTAACTGACAATTAGCCAATTTCGACATTTATAAGTTTCAAATTATAATTTAAATTTATGAACAGTTTAGGAAAATTATTTTTTTGGACCCAGTTAACCCCGACCTTTAAAAGTGGGACCTTTTCGATATTTTACATGACACTTGGTTTGACATTTTTACGGACCAAATTTTATTATTACTGTGTACAGTCGGGACCTCCAAAGCTAACCATAGAATTTACCCCCCCCCCCCCCCAATATGTAACTAACACAGGTTATATAACTTTTTTACCATTCAAAAAAATAAACTGATAAATTTTTCGGCGTACGAAAATGAGAAATTAAGAACGTATGTACTTTATTGAAGCTTTAAAACAACGTTCCTATGAAGTGACCAATTTTTATGCGCCAACACCCGTGTTTAAGAAATCTAGCAAAAATCAACTAATGGTCAGATCTTCACGAAATTGTATATTTTACTAATTTATCTTTAAATGCTTTTCATAAAATATATTGGAAAAAGTATTTTGTACGTGCCCCCCCCCCCCTTCGTGAAATCTGAGAATATATTCTGATCGATCGAAATTTTAATGTTATAAAGAAAAAATGTTATAAAGAAAAAAAAAAGATTTACTTTTTAAAAAGGTATTATTGGTAGCACTTTTTGGTAAAGTATCCGTAAATTCACAAATAAAAAGTGGAAATACGATATTATGTTTTGATTTTTTAACTTCATTTTCGTTAATATACACCCTGATCTGGTGAAATGCAAGGAAAAATAATGGGTGCATATCAACCCTGACATGTTAGACCGCTCTTAAAAATAAAATAGCTAAAGAAATGTATAAACTTTGTTATGTACTTACGTGGTAGATGAAAAAAAGACTGTACACCAAAAATTACGCAAATTCATCCAGTATTTATTTAATTATAAATAAAAAAACGATTTTATCACTCGGTAGATATTTCCACCATTTTCCAGTGGTCAAGGACAATAACTCATTTTTACGATTGTTTACAAAAAAAAATGGAAAAATGTACGTAAATCATTTTTTTCTTATAATTTAATAACTACTGGATGAATTTGCGTAATTTTTCTGCACAATCTTATTTTCAGCTAACACGTAAGTACATAATAAAGTTTATACATTCTTTAAATATTTCAATGTCAGGGTTGATATGCACAAGCACCAAATAATGTTCTAAAACAATTTATCAGATTTTAATTAATTTAAATGACATCTATTTTGAATAGTGCGGTGCCCCAATTTTTCAAACCTAACTTATTAATCGTAAAAGACCGACATTGGCTTCGACAGAATAATGTGCTTTTTATAGAAAGTTTATTTGATCGAGGTTAGCAAGAGTTTCGGTGAATTCCTGACATTGTCAAAACTATGGAAGACCATAAACTTCATTAACGTCAAGTCACAAGGAGAAAGTCATCGCTTTAAAGTTTTTCAAATTTAAATGCTTATCCAGATTTTTCTCGAATTTTATTCGGCGAAAATGCAACCCGACTTAAACTTATTGTCACTTTGAAATGGTCTTATTTTTACTTGACAAATATTTAAATCATTAACCACAATACTTGTTACATTTTCATTTTATATAAGATTTAACCAAACACCAACAAAAATAGCAAAAATAGTTACTTTCAAACTATTTTTTTCATATTTAGTGATGAAATTCAAACTTCCCCTAAAAAGTTCGCTTCAGTTATAAATTTTTTCAGTTATAAATGTATTAAATGTAATTTGTTTCCCTTTTGCTCATCCATACATTTTTAACATTTCACAATCCCATTTGTGCAAATAGCCCGCTGTAGAAAAATCGGATTTCGTGTGTGTGTATATATATATATATCTATATCTATCTCAAGATAGAGAGCTCCTTTCCAAGTTCGATAATTTAAAATCGTTCATTTCATGATTACTTTTAAACTTCCTATAAGGACTTTTTGGGAGATTTAGGAACAAATTAAAAACTCATTTAAGCATCTTATGTAAAGTATGCAAATAATGATGACGTCATCGATTTTATGGTGTGCTTTGGAGGTCCCTAGTTTACGACTACCGATCTTTCGCTAGAGAACTACATTTTTCTGAAGGGAAATGTAAACTTTTTAGGGGGGGGGGGGGGGGGGGCAATTTCTTGTATAAATTTAACGTGAACTTTATGACCATCACTTAAAAGTTTTTTTCCGTGTACACTAAAACTGGAGATGTGTTTTTTAAAAGCCATATTGGGTCGTGATTGGCTTTTTGGCTAGGATCACAGTGTAGTATCTGTTTCGATGGATACTGCATAAGATTGGTCCTGTGCAGTTCTAGGAGGTGCACCCTCCCAGACTTTGCTTCCCCTCTTTGGGGAGGAGTAAGTTTATTGCTTACTGTCTGAGGCACCCCTACCGGGGAATGCCGACGGGGCTGCCCAGGCAATTTTTAAATGGCCAGAGTGCTCATCTCTCGAGCGCTGGCTTATCTAATCCCACTTTCCCGACATTGTGTCACATCTTACCTTGTGGGAGGTAGGTAAATATTTTATAGCCATATTTTAGATTTGAGTGGGGTGGGGGTGGGGGGGGATCAGTTCCCTTCATATATAAATGAAACGTAAAATGATCGCCTATTTCTCGGCCATCACATGCAGAAATGTTTGTTAAAAAAAAATAATTTCTACAATTTCAATCGGATGAGGTGATTATGTTCTACCAGAGTTTGATGCTCCCATCAGACATCGTCATTAAAATTATCATTCAGCTCTGATGAAGTGGGACTAATGTACCTTTCAATTAACACCTTTTGCCGATTTCTATTTCTTGAATTTTTAAATTTTGATCGAAAGACAGATTTTTTAAAATTAAGTGAATGGGCCAAATAAACTGGGTGAAGTGGGACACCCATATTAAGAGTTTAAAACCACAGTAAAGAGCATCAAGAATGTTTTCATCAACACGTACATACGTTAAATGAAGTTACTTTTGTTGAATAGCGCGCAAGTTTTTTTTATTTTACGTAATAAAAATTTTGTATTCACCTTTTTAGGTTTTGAGTATTTTTTGCTACATTTTTATTTGAAAGACATAACACGTAGAGGCTAGACAAGTGAGGTGGGAGCATTAACGAGCTTAGCCCGTTCGTCAGTTTCTATTGCATGGACAAATTAGTGCGTTCAGGGTTCACTTGGACATCGTTTCTGCCAGTGCTTGGACAGGGCATGACCATTTTACGTTAAATTTATATCGAAAAGTGATCCCTACTCTAAAATATTAGGGAAAAAAAAAAAAAAAAAAAAAAAAAAAATCTACAATAGCTAAGTAAATTAGTCGAGTAAGAGTTGCTATTTTAAGCAACTATTAAATATTCGGGCCAATTGATATCAAGCGGACCCCCCCCCCCCCCGGTAACATTTTTAAAATAGGGAGTGCTCCATGCCTCAAAGCTGGAGTCTGGCTTGTCATTACGGATAGGAGGAACTAAATACCTAATAGCGCCGGTGATTCCACTTTACACTCAATAAATGAACATTTCATCCTATAGAAGTTTACGAAGACAAAGAAAAAATAGCAACAAGTTTTACTTGCCTCCCCATGAGGGGAAGCAGACTTTTTTTAACTGGGGAAAATCCAATTTTCCATGAAGAGGACCTCTGGACTTGGACTTAAAGATTATATCTGTCTAGAGGAATATTTCTCCATTGACAGTAAAAAAAAAAAAAAAAAAAGATCTGGAAATTGCACATGCAGTCCGGTCCGTTGACAACGTCGAAATTCTTAGTGAAAGACCATAATTCAGCATTTCCGAAGCCCCCCCCAAAAAACGTTTATTAGAGAGTTTAAATAGGATAGCCCGTTGAGTGAATGCGGTATTGTGGCGACTGAACAGGGTTTGGTCAATATCAACGAACGTAGAGTTGATAACGAACATCCATTTTCCCAAAGTCATGGCTTCGTGAGAAGTTTTATTTGGGAAGAAAAGGACAAGTTGCTTTCAACTTTAGTTAAAAAAAAAAAAACCCCGCACTCGTGTTTAAACGCCTTAATTACAGTCGGATATCTTCGGATTTGCTTAATACGATTAAAGATTGGCCGCCATCTTGAATGTTTATAACACAGTCTGTACCAATAAACTACCCCCCCCCCCTCTCCAAGAACATGGAGGCGAACCTTGATGAAATTAGCTGACAAAAACCGGAATACATTTAGTATTTCAGGAAAATACTTGAAGATGAAACCTTGGGAACATCAAGGTCTTTAAGAGCAGAATTAAACAATTAAAACCAGACTTGGACAGAGAAAGTTTAAAGACATTAATTTATGGAGGTTTATTTAAAAACTGACACGTAAACATGCCGAATATATATAATATATATATATATATATATATATATATATATAAGAGTAGGGGCCAGTGCGGTTCCAACGAGAGCAAAGTATATTTAAAGTGAAGCTACCAACATTTAAAAATTAAATTATTTTATAACGAGTTTCGAGCATGTTGGCTCTTCAGATATTTTCGTTTGAGAAAAAAAAAAAAAAAAAAAAAAAAAAAACTTAAATCCATATCTTTTCAAACGAAAAGAAAATCTGAGAGCCAAGATGCTCGAAACTCGTTATAAAAATAATTTTTATTTTATAAATGTTGGTAGCCTCACTTATATAAGGACATGTGCCGGCGATTTCGTTATGGAAAATTCCAAAGTTATTTAAGATAAGTTTTATCGATGAGATCGATTTACGGTAAACCGTTCATCGATAAAACGTTTAAAAATAGGATTGAAAGGTAAATTATGGAATCGTTTGATAATTAAAAGCAAATTGTCAAGATTTTAGGGTCATTTTTACACAGTCTAAGATGTTTCCAGAACTTTCAAGATTTAAACATTTTAAAGCCAGTTTAAATTACTTTCTATTCAACAGAAAAGCTTCCAAATTTCGAGTCAAATTATTTTTTAAAAATGTGTGCCATTTTAATAGGAAATACAACTTGGAAATTGGTCAAAAACGATTTATTTTGACTAATTCGTGAGTCATTTGCGTCAAAATAAAAAAATGATTTAAAGATTTCTAATCGGAATTGAAACATTGACCGGTGATAATTAAGAAAACAAAAACCATAAACGACAGAATGGGAAGAATGATTTCATTTCGTTTAGGAAAAAACAAAGATTTGATTTTAATTCAAGCCAATTCAGTTGTATTTTTAATTGCAGGTACTTTTAATTGTGGAATGAAAAGATTTAACATCTTAATAAAAATTACATTAATTAGCAAAGGTAAAGTATTATTAAATGTGACAATTGCCGATATTTTAGAACAAAAAAAAAAACGAAAAAAAAAAAAACACATTTCGCATCAGATAAAAAGTTAAATCTTTTAGTTAACCAAAATGGCTAGAACCGAATGATTATCCTTTTTTTTTCTCAAAACTTTCCAAGGTTTAATTTTTGCATCAGGTTAGGGTTAAAAGTAAATTCATATGAAACAGAATTGTGGTTCAACTTGCAGGAGGGACCACATAATGGTTGCCAACATTCTTAAGTGAAAGGGATATAGAATTGACTGGATTCGAACTTGGAACACCCAGGTCATCACCTCCTTGTCTTTATGACATGGCCATTAAAACGGCAGCATTTTTTCGACTCTGCATTCGCCAACGTATCTCATTTTTATGTGGATTTCTATCATTTCAGAATTTGTATTCAAGTGAGAAGCTCATTTAAGTAGAATTTAATTGTGACGCCATTTTCTAATTTTGACCGAAACCAAGATTTTGATTAGCGGGTGAAGTGGGCCACCCTGCATTTTTACGTATTTATCGAATCTAGCTGGAGAGCGGTAGACAACTTCAGAGGTTCATAAGGATCAACAAAACTCCGTTGAAATATGCCAGGTGTGACCTTATGATACACGTTGGTTGATATGTGACAAGTATGGGTGACCTGTGTTTGTTACAAATGACGACATCTTTAACAGAACTTTTATTGGTAAAACTTCATTTAATAAACACGAAAATATTTAATATTTTTTACGGCAATTTTTTTTTTTTTTTTTTTTAACTCTTAATAGAAGAGACCCTAATCACAAGGGTAGGTTTTTGTTTAAGATACGTAAAGCACCTTTTAGTATCATAGGAACATTACCATGCATTATCCGACAGAATTCTGAGACCCCATTTTCGCACGCGACCCTGTCGTATTAAAGAACCGAATCATTTTAGGAGTCGGAGTCTTAACCCTTGTTTCGACCAACGATTCTCACGTGTTTAACGTTTAAAGAAAAAATTAAATTAAAAAACGAAAAAAAAAAAACAAACTCTAAAGATGTGATTTGTGTTGAAGTCAAAATTATCAGATAAATCCGAGGATTTGTCAAACATTAAAGACTTGACTTTTAAAGTTACTAAACAAAAAAAAAAAAAGACTGAAGGGCGAGTCTTCACTTTAATTGTAGCAAGGAAACAGAAAAATGGTAAACTTGGGTTTAGTTTTTAAAAAGGAAAAATGTTTCATATTTAAGGGGTCAAATTAGCATTTTCATGACATTAGACAAGAAATTTACGTTGGCACTTTGAAAGAATTAAAATACATTTTGATTTAAAGATATCTTACGAACTCGCACCTGTGTATGTTTTTTTTAGACATTTAACTGAAAATAGTGACGATTCAATAAGATTTTAGGGCGGAGGCCAAATTTTGTTTTTACATAACAAAAAAGTTTTACATACCGGTTTCGGCATGGTGGAAAATCGTCAATGGTATTTCAATCCGATGTGTAATCCAATTTAAGTACAATGATCCACTTGGGTCCTGGAAAAAAAAAAGGCAAAGAAATCAGTTTAAAAAAAAAAAAGGTGAGAGATAATTTCAAATCAGAAGTTTTCAGTTTTGACATTTAAAGGGTGATTAAACATTTAAATGGAATTTAATAGAAGTCAATTGGCTTCAGTATATTGAAAACTTGGGTCTTTTTAAAAAAGTTGTGCCCCCCCCCCCCAAAAAAAACACCTGGTGAAAAAAGGCGCCTTGTTCACAATTGATTAACAATGGATCAATAAAAACGGGGTTGAGTTTGATATTTAGATAAAACAGTTAATACAAGTTATGTCGTGATGGAATTCCATTGGAAATAATCAACTTTAACATTGAAGTTGAAATATGTCAGGTTAAAATTAGATTTTAAGAAAAAGTGTAAAAGATTTAATGTGGCAACTTTTTATGAAGTTTTGTGACAATTAAGATAAAATGTTGAGAATGACATTTTTTAGTGATGTTGGAAACTTCATAAGTTTATTTATACACTTATAGTTAAACATTTGTATTTATCCGGTGTTGCTCGGGTTAAGTTGTTAGAGAATTGAAAATATACAATTGTAATTACGCATAAAATTTAAAAAAAAAAAAAAAAAAAAAAAAAGTTACTAAAAATTAAATAAAGCAGTTCAAAATTTAAGATTAATTTGTAACATCCATAATCAGCTTTTTTATAGAATGTGAAAAAACGTAGAATTATTTGAAGAGTGAAGCCATTCGTCGTGTATGAAGTTTGGGTTGAGACAGACATTAAAAGTTGTCGAAATGAAAACATCTTGAAAAGATAAGTTTTGCCATTTAAATTTTTTAAGGTTTTGTAATTAAACTAAATACGGCAACTTCCATTTTTAATTTTTTCCATCGGCGAAAAAAAAAAAAAAAAAAAAATCATTTCATTTAATAACGATTTTGAGCCCCCCCCCCCCCTCCCGGGGTGGAGGGTAAAAAAAAAAAAAAAAAAATTAATGTCGCCGGAAAGAATAAAGTTAGAAAAGTTAAGTTACAAAATAAAGAAATTCTTTCAGTATGAAAGACTTGACCGACCGGCAATAGACTTTAAGAAAAAAAAAAGTTGTCTTTATGAAAAAGTCGGGGATCAATTCACATAATTGATTCTACATGAAACTGATCCCCCAGATTTATTTAATCTGAGAAATTAGTACACGCCCTGCAGTTAGAGAATATTCGTCGTTTAGAGATTTTTCGGCAACACCCATGAATGAAGCCGGCATTTCTTAGGGGAAACGGAACTTTTAAGGGGAGGGGGGATCTAATCACGAAGGGAGAGAATAAAGGACAAAGAAAACCCCAAAACTAGGGATTCCATTTTTTTTAACCTTCTTTAAAAAATAAAAAAAAGCCAACGAGACATGAAAAGGGAATAAACTCCGAATTCGTGATTCAAAATGTTGGGCGGAAATTCTTTTAAAATGGAGACAATCTTAAATTATTTCAATATTCAGCATAATCATCTAGGATAGAGATTAAAAAAAAAAGGTTAGAGGTAAATTGTGTATATTTTAAGGACTTACTTGACGATGTGGTGGTCGTCGTCGTCGATCGATCGGCACAGCGGTAGTAGTTGTAACACTACTCCACAGCGGCGGCGGCTGTAGAACAAGAACAACTGAAGAAGAAGAAAGAGTTGTGCGCAGACTCGACGGACGATCAAACTCGCCTCATCCTGCCACTCCAACGACTTGCTACTTACTCTCTCCCCTCTCTATTGTTATAGGCTTTCACTCGCAATATCCCTCCTCCCCCTCTCTTCTCTCTTTCTTACTCCCACTCTCTCTACTCTTTTTAAGAATCATTACTTTTCTAATTTCTCCACCTCCTCCTCCTCCTCCTCCATATTATTCATTTCATGACCCCCCTCTCTATCTTTTAGATTATTTCTCTCTCACACACTCTCTCTCATACACTCTCTCTCGACCTCCTCCTCTATATTATTCATTTTATGACCCCCCCCTCTGTATTTTAGATTATTTCTCTCTCACACACTCTCTCTCTTTCGACCTCCTCCTCTGTATTATTCATTTCATCGCCCAAACTCTCTATGATAGATTAGTTCTTCCTCACACACACACACACACACACACACTCTCTCACTCTCTCTTTCTAAACCCTCTCAATTATTCGTTATTTCTTTACCCCTATTTTGTTGTTTTTTTTTAATTTATTTTAATTTCGTCTAACTTTTTTTCATTTTTTAAATCTCAATTCGCTGCTGCTATGCCAAAAAATGATATTTTTTCTTCTAAGAATTCTTTATTAAATAAATATCCGAACATTTGTACCTGGATTTTATCATCATCATCATCATCATCATCATCATCATCATCATCATTTCTTTTTTAGGTCACGGTTTTTATTTGAAGTTTTTATAACTTTTTTTGTTTATTTTATACGAGACTTAAACTATTTAGAACTTTTATTAATTAATCTTTCTTTCTCGGAAGCAATCCAATAAAAAAGAAAATAATTAAGAACTTTGGACAACTCTTTAAAAAAGTAATAAAAATAATTCAATACAAACAAAAAACTGACGATGACGTAACGCACTTTTTTGTCAATTTCCATTTTTTTTTTTAAAGTGACCGTTTTTTTTTTTTGTTGTAAAAACTACAATTTTTGTTTCTTCATTCGACGAATGGCGTTTTTTGTCTACAATAAAATGCTGTTAGCAATGCTTTTAAATTTTATTTAGAAAATGTCCAAAAGTGACAAAAAAAAGAAGGAATGTCGGAGGAGGACGGGAGAAAATAATGGAAATTATGACAAGACGAAGAAGACGGCCACTCCCACCATAACAATTTTTCTTGTTTTTCCACTTCAAATTTTTACTTTTCTCCATTAGCCGAAAACAAGACGTGTCCTGTTTTGTAGTTTTTCTTATCCTCCATTTTATTAAAACAACTTTTGGATTATTTGTGGCTTTTCTTTCTCGAGTTTTCACTTAAAAACAAAACAAAAATGGAAGATGTTAATGTTTTTTTTTTTTAATTTGATAGTTTTGTTATTTCGTCAATGTCCTTCTTTTTAAAACTGAATTGTAATAATCATGGACCATCGGGCTTATCTCAGAGTGAAGTATGGTTTTATTCGGTCTTAGGAGGATATCTTCCCAGGCATTACACCCTCTGTCAGGGTGGGGAGGGGGTTATTGCGGGTGGCCTGAGGCGTCCCTACCGAAAAATGCCGACGGGTCCGATATCACGATAACTTTTTGCACCCATACAGAGTGCCCTTTTTTTTGGGATTCTCCTAATATAAACTCGTGTCTAACCCTTGCTTCAGTAAGGAGCTAGGTACGTCGAGTTTTATGTATCAGAGTGTGTTTGGTCTTAGAAGGTCATCCTCCCAGGCATTACCCCCACACTCTTCGGGGATGGTTTAATGCCGGTCGCCCGAGGAGCCCCCATCGGAGAATACCGAACAATCCGATCACGGTAACTTTTGCAACTACCCAGTGTCCCTCTGTTTCGGGGAGCTGAATTCCCCTCTTTGTGTAAAAAACAACAACTTAAAGGTTGACTTAATTCCCGCTTATATAGCGACATAATCCGTTGCAACTAATTTTAATGTAAAACCGAAAACCAAGGTAAAAACAAACCATTTTTATTTATTTTAGATGTCGATATAAAATTACGAAGATTTTTTGCCCCGTAGAATTTAGTAGTTTTAACTTTGAGATTAAATAGGATTTGTTTTCCTTACCAACGACACAAGTTTTTTAGTTTTTTAAAGTTACCCTTGTAGAATAGACGACACTTTTTATTGTAACATTTATTTTCTTTTTTATTAACCGACTAAATAATCTTAACATCTTTATTTAGACATTTTTATGCTATCAGAAAGAAAAACGAATGCACCCTAAACTTAACTAAATAGGATCAGTTTAATTTTAAGGATTTTTTAAAAAAAAACTTGTTTTACACAAGTTTTTTAAAAAAAAATCCTTAAAATGGATGAATTTCGGTATTTTGTTTATTATTTTTGTTTATTGCTCATTTTTCTTAAAAAACAAAAAAAACGAAAAAAAAAAACCACAACCTTAGTGGTTTACTTAAAAATAAAAAAATAAAATTCGTTTCGTTATGACAAAAAAAAAACAACAAAATTTGAAAAACTTGGGTGTTTATTTAAAAAAAAATTATTTGTTCAAAATCAATATATAAAAATAGGTTAACAGTTAGAAATTAATATTTCAAAAGTATTATCTTTTTAGACAAAACAATCCATGTCATTTTATTTTTGCGCGATTAATATTTATGTTTTTCCAATTTTTTTTGACGTTTCATTTTGTTTTATAAAAGAACGCGCGCATTTGACTTAGTAGTTCGCACGTGCGGCTATTTCGACTTTCATTCTGACACTTTGCCTTAAAGAAAAAGTTAGTTTTATTTTATTTATTCATTAATTTATTTATTAAAAAAAAAATCCCATTATTTAATGTTGTGTTTAGGAAAAAATAATGAAAATGAATCGTGACTATGACCAGGAATGTTTGGTCGGAAAACATGCGCCGATCCTTATTAAATTGAAAGTTTAAAGTTTTTCTTTTCTTAAAAAAAAGAAGAAATAATTAAAAAAAAGTATTTCAGGATGTAAAACAAATGAAAAGTGTCTTTTTCTTTTATTTGTTGCAATTTCTGCACAACTACAGGCTGTTTGGGAAATTGATGTCATCACTTTGGGATTATGTTCTATATGTTTAAATAATTTTAAAAAGCCCCCCCCCCATAAACATAGGTTTCCGAGTTAGAGGCCACTGAAACAAATACATGTAAATGAAACCTGATGAGGGCACCAGCCGCAGTCTTATAGCCACAGAACAGCAAACAGGACCCACAAAGAGTCAAAGTTCCTTTGGAGCTTTGTCGAAATATTGAGAGGAAAAAACTCGACCGAAGAAAGCAACCTCTCCCAACTGGCAAGAGCTACGGATAGCAGGAACAACCCCTCAGAAAGGGGCTCGGACTGCAAAAGAACTTTCCTCGAACTCTGATCTTAACAGCAGCAATTCCAATGTCGAATGGTGAATTATTCCTTTTTTAGTGAAACGACTCATTCGAATAACTGGCCACGTCTCGCCTTGCTGTTTGGAATAGTCAGCGTACCCCTTTTCAGTACAGCGTCAATTTACAAGTCGTCTGTGCCTTGACCAGTGTGGATGCCTGTTATCACTGGGGCAGCGTTCAAATCATCTCACACTGGGCCCTGAAATGAATGGTGCAAAAACGTGCGCATTCTTTTACGAGGGTAGTTACCCTCATGTTCATTACAGTCACACAAGTGACACCTATGGGTCGGCCTCTTCAGGCGTGCATTTTTCTTGACAGACACAATTATTTTCTTTGACGCTAGACGAGTCACTTTGCGGAAGGGAAGGTGATCTCTGTCCATTTGTGTGTGCGGACATGTCATCGACTGGTACCATTAACTCTCTATCTCCAAACCCTCTCCCGATGAATTAGGGGACATCGATCTTGTAGGCATATAACTACTCGCATCCCTGATCTCCACCGAGGAGTCGTCATTAGCATCACTATCCGATGCATTGAACCTGATAATGTGATGCAAATTTTGTATGTGGTGTGTCATACCGTCTATAAGGATAGTGAATCGACAGGTACTCCCAGTAACTTGTTCTTGGCGATATTAAGTTATGCATCGACTATAGGGAGTCCTTATCCACGCGTGATCTCCCAACAGATAGTTATTACACTTCTGTTATTGAAGTGCACATGTTTTCTCCATTGCGCACATGTGGATTTTATACCGGTATATTCAGTTAGCGGGCGTGGTGGCGGACAATACACTCCATTATAATGCATTGTTTCCTTGGGGTATTATGTTTTACACTATGGTAGCAATGTTCAATTATTCTGTTACCCCAGGAGGCACGTAGACACAATGAAAATGAATATGGACTCCTAACCCAAACTCCTAACCTTAACCCTAATCCTAACCCTAATCCTAACCCTAACCCAAACTCCTAACCCTAACCCAAACTCCTAACCCTAACCCTAATCCTAACCCTAACCCTAATCCTAACCCTAACCCTAATCGTAACCCTAACCCAAACTCCTAACCCTAACCCTAATCCTAACCCTAACCCTAATCCTAACCCTAAACCCTAAACCCTAACCCTAATCCTAACCCTAAACCCTAACCCTAACCCTAAACCCTAAACCCTAACCCTTAACCCTAAACCCTAACCCTAAACCCTAAACTCTAAACCTAAACCCTAACCCTAACATACTAAGTCATTTCTGGATAAGCGCATCACTTGAGTCTGTTGTGTGTATCCTGGCCTTCTCAGAAACCCATTTGTGGACGCACGCTGAGTCCGTAACTAAATGCAGTCTTGTGGCTTTCCATTGAAGGGCCATGTTTAAACTTTTCAGTAAGTTTTAAAAACAGGCTTAGAACTGATGACCCCAGAGGAAGAGTAAATCTGGACAGTATTTACAGATATGTGCAGAACAGAAGACTTTGTTGCTATGGTCACGTGGAAAGAATTGATGAGAGTTTTACACCTTTCAGTATATATATATATATTTAATATATATATATATATATATTTAGTATATATATATATTTAGTATATATATATATATTTAGTATATATATGTTGGACGTCATTTTCTGGACGCAACCAGCATGCGTTCTAGTTAAACAGTATCTCTGTTCCTTTTAGATAACCGTCTGGAACAGCCATAGTGATCTGTGGCTTTATCGGATGCTGACGAAAATCACCTCTTCATTGGTTCAAGACCCCGTTTTTCTATGCACACATCAGCATTTAAATCTAATATGGGGCAAACCTTCCCTTTGTTTTCTTGGACCATTGCCATGACTTGTTTTGTCAGCCAGCCTAGTAACCCTTTCCCTCCCTATTATGCTCTTGAAGGGCTTCTTTAGCTAGCCTGTTTGGAGTCCAGGAGATTGAATGCTGATGGTTGGGTCTCTTTCAGGCTTGTTTTTTTTGTAAAGTTATTCCACCTATCTCTCCTTTTTTTATTATTATGCCTTCTACAAATGCACACAACAAACACTTTACTATTTTCTATAGTAACGTCAGAGGTTTCAGGTCAAACTTTCCTGATGTTCAATCTTTTCTCTTGGGCAAATCTCCTCACATCCTTGCTCTTTGCGAGACTAATCTGGATGCTTCTATTGATAGCAATGATCTACATGCCTCTTGTCCACTTAGACTCTTCCACGCATTTGCATGGTCTTGTTCTATTTCTTTGCAAGGATCTCCCCATTGCACATGCCCCCAGTCTTGACTCACATGGGTGTCCTTTTAATCTGTCTGAAGTTGTTTTTGCTGCACTCCACTTCCTATTTATTCTTTTTGTACCGTTCCCATTCTGACAATGACTGCTTTGTTGTCGATGCTATATCCAGCAGTATGCATTGCAAATTCATCTGTCAAGCTCCATCTTTGTTTTTGGTGACTTCAATGCTCATCATTGTGACTGGCTCCCTCACTGTAACCGCACGCTGGTGAAATATGTCTTACCTTGTTTCATGACTTGTCCCAAATTGTCACTTTCCCCACACGTTTTCCTGATAATGATGTTTATCGATCATCCTTACTTGATCTTTTTCTCACTTCTGTTCCTGACTCATGTTCTATTTCCTCTTCTTCTGATCATGCTGTTGTTGATGTTGAGGTTAATTTTTCAGTTAAGTCTTCTATTGATCGTCCCTTTCATAGGAAGACGTTCAACCACAGGAAGGCTGATTGGGATGGGCTTCGCAGCTACCTATGTGACATTCCATGGGGTCTTATCTTTGGTATGTCCTCGAATGATGCTGCTAGGGAGGTTACTAACTGGCTTCTTGTTGGAATTGACACCTTCATTCCCTGTCGTAAGTTTCAAACCAAACCTCATTCTCCTCCCTGGTTTTCATCTGTTTGTGCTTCTGCCATTGCCCATCATGACCATTACTTTAATCAGTATCGTCAGGATGGTTCTGAGAATTCTAGACAATCTTACAGAAGAGCTAGAAATGCCTGCAAGAGAGCAATCTCTGAGGCTAAGTCTAGCTACTCTCAAAGGATTTGTGACTGACTATCTCATCTCAAAGGGTTGAATCTCGTGATTTTTGAATAATCTACAATAATGTTATCAATAGTGTCAAGTCTGCTATTCCTCTTCTTTTTAATGGTCTTCAGGTTATTTCATCTTTTAATGATAAGGCTGATCTCTTTGCTCGTCTTTTTGCTGACAATTCTTCTCTTGATGATTCGGGTGCAGTTCTTTCTGATTTTCCTTTGAAAACTGATCAGTCTTTGATTCTGTTATTATCACTCCAAAAAATGGTTGGCAGGGTTCTTTCTGATCTTGACCAGTTTAATACTTCCAGTTCTGATTCAATTCCTGTTGTTATTCTCAAGCGTTGTGCTCCTGATCTTTCTTCTATCCTCTCTAAATTATTCAATCTAAGTCCTGTTTCCCTTCTTGTTAGAAGGAGTCCTCTGTTGTCCCTATCTTTAAAAATGCTGGTGATCGGTCTGACTCAACTAAATATCGTCCGGTTAGTCTCCTCTCTCTTATTAGAAATGTTTTTGAAAGGTTGGTCAACAGCAAGCTTGTTCATTTTCTGGAAAGTCTGGGCCTCTTTAGTGATGTTCAGTCATAGTTTTCATGGTTTTCATGGTTTTCGTTCAACTGCTGATCTTTTAACTGTTGTAACTGAGCATCAATCTAACACTTACCGGCTCAACTGGCATCTCATAAAAGAATACTTATTCGAATGAATGAACATTTATACACTAGAATGGCCACTTATGAATCTCAGCCAATCAGAACACAGAGAATGGACTTGCCCTTCTGAGCATAATGGAACATCCTAGCCTTATTATAAACCGGCTCAACAGTCTGACTTATCTTGCTGCTCAACTGGTTGTACAGTTGAGCCCTAAGCATCGACTATATGGCGCTACGAACAGGATATATGGATCCTGAAGATTGGGAGCAGTACCTACTTAAAGCAGGGATCTCTGCTAGCTCAGCTCGAACTTATGCCGCCACATTTGCAAGTGAAAAGCTGACAAAGAAGAACCTGCAAATGATGGATCAGGCCATGTTGAAAGAGCTAGGGATCGCGACAATGGGAGAAGCCCTCTCAATCCTTAAAGAAGCTAAGGAACTCTCTGCTGAGGTAACATATGCTAAAGCACCAGCCGCTAGACTGCTCCAGCTCCACCTTGAAATGACCCCCCAACAATTCAGAAAATTCAGAATTGATTGGGAAGTATTCACCAAGATGACGGGTATGCCAACATCTCAGGCCAACATACAGCTATACAGTTCCGCTGATGAGTCCGTCCAGAATGCTATAGTCAACATTCACCCTAAATTCTTCACCACTGACCCAGACAAGCTACTAGGAATGATAGGCATTGGTCACTCGAAGATCGAATCCCATCGTTCATTGCCTTACTTTTGCCTCCATATCACAGGGTGAGACTGAGACAATACAGAACTATCTCGTCCGCCTCCGGGCCACAACCCTGGACTGCAACTTTTTATGTCCCCTTTGTGAGCATGACCTGTCTAACATGTACATCAAGGACCAGCTCATCAGGGGAATAGCAAACAATACCCTTCAAGCAAACCTGCTGGCCAAAGCTGGAACACTTACAACTCTCGAACAAAATGTTCGCCATTCTGAGGCGTTCAAATCGGCATTGAAAGACCAAACTTAAATGACTGACACCTCTGACATGGCTATTGCACGGATATCTACGTACCACAAGCAAAAAACCAGTGCTTAAGCTAATAAAGGTCATGTTAGTATCAGCAACTCCGCCAAACTTTCAAGCTTGCATGGGTTGTGGTAGCCATTATCATGGTATGCCAGAAACAAGCTCCTGCCGGTTAAAATGTCCAGCGTGGAGTCAAACATGCAGCACTTGTGGGAAACCTAATCACCTTTCAAGAGTGTGCCGAGCAAAGAAACCCTGTATTGAAATTGACGAGGCTCCCATGGATTCTCTTATCGCTCACATCACATTTAACCAGACAAGGGATACATATACGACCGCAAGTGAAAATCAAATAGCAGAAATAGATGCGTATGTTATCCCATTTTCACCAAATCCAGATCCCAGACAAGTGAAGAACACCCCTGGTGACTACCAAACAAAGCTGAAGATTTTCCATGATAGTGGGGCCACTATATGTCTAGGGGGATCAAAGCATCTGTTTAACATGGGGCTCACAATGAATAATTTAGTACCATCAAGAAAAATCGTTCGAACTGTGGGAGATTTCACACTTGTGTGTCAGCGATGGTTACCTGTGAAATTCGAAGTTCGTGGAAGAACAACCAAGCAAGCCCTTTACATATGTGATGGGATCCAGCGACTTTATTTCAGCAAGGCAGCATGCATTGATGTGGGAATGCTGCCTGAAGATTTCCCAAACCTTGCGGCAACATTTTCAACCCAGGCAAATATCGCAATGCAACACATTTAGTACGTGAATCAATTGCCAAGTCGCCCCAAAAGCCTTCCCTTCACCACAATGGAAGAAAACATTAGTAGACTTAAGGATTGGCTCTTAGAGCATTTTCCAAGACAACGTTCAAAAACGATGCGGTGTTCCCATCTATGTCCAGCCCTGCCGCCTTTATTCACCTTAAAGAGGGAGCGGTCCCAAAAGCCAGACACAACCGAATTCCTGTGCCTTATCATTTCAAGGAGCAAGTACGACTCGCACTTTGGGATGATGTTAAAAGAGGCATTCTTACTCCAGTGCCCGTTGGTACCCCTACCGATTGGTGCAGCACTATGGTAATCACTGCAAAAAAAGATGGAAAACCAAGAAGAACGGTGGACGATCAGCATTTAAACTCGCAGTGCAAATGAGAAACACACCACACTAGCTCGCCATTCCAATTGGCATTACAGGTGCCACCCAACAAAAAAAACCGTCTTAGATGCAATGGATGGTTATCATTCAATCTCTCTAGATGAGGAATCTCAGCCACTTACAACTTTCATCACGGAGTGGGGTCGTTTCATGTATCTCCGCATGCATCAGGGATATTTAGCCTCCGGTGATGCCTATACGCGTAGATATGATGAGATCATTAAGGACATTCCTCGCAAAGTGAAGGTAGTTGATGATACGCTACTTTTTGACAACAGTATAGAAAATGCCTTCTATCATACATTTGACTACCTATTGCTTTGCGCAAAAAACGGAATTGTCCTTAACAAAAATAAATTCCAATTTTGCAAAGATGTGGTTCAGTTTGGAGGCCTTCAAATAACATCATCAGAAGTAGCCCCTTCCGAGAATTTACTCAATGCAATTGCCAACTTTCCTATCCCAAAGAATATAACTGATGCAAGGTCTTGGTTTGGATTAGTTAACCAAATAGCATGGGAACACTCCCTAATCACCATAATGTCTCCCTTTCGAGACCTTGTAAAACAAAATTCATGCTTCATTTGGAATCAGGATCTCGAGAATGCATTTTTCACATCCAGACAAATCATTGTGAATTTGGTAAAAAAGGGTGTAACGACCTTTGATATTAACAGAGCAACCTGCCTTGCTTCAGACTGGAGTAAAGAAGGTATGGGTTTCCTGCTATTACGAAAACACTGTATATGTTCCACTGAGAAAGCACCAGTATGTTGTCCTTAGGACTGGCACATCGTATTTGCAGGCAGCAGATTTTGCACAGATGTGGAGCGCCGATATGCACCCATTGAAGGCAAAGCAGCAGCAATCGCCTGGGCATTAGACAAATGCTGTATATTTATTATGGGCTGCCCTAATGTAATAGTAGTAACAGACCACCAGCCCTTACTAGGAGTATTTGGCGACAGGGACCTGAGCAAGATACATAACCCGCACCTCTTTAAGCTATAAAGATAAATCACTCAGGTATTTTTTTACCATCCAACACTGCCCAGGAAAGTTGCATCAGGGTTCCGATGCCGTCTCCTGCAACCCAGTCCCTACAATGAGTGCCCTTACATCCCTATCTTCCACACACCCTTCCTCTGAAAACATCCATCTCTCAGATAAAATAGATGCTATAGTGGAGGTAGCAACCCAGTAGGCCATGAACGATTTTAAAGACAACGATACAATCCTGATCAACACAATACAACTAGATTGTCCATCCAAACGTTCACTTACTGAACCGGAAATCCGTAACTTCTGGGATGTATGCCATCGACTAAGTACCGACAGGAGCTTAGCACTGATGGATGGGAGAATCGTGGTACCCAAATCTCTCAGCTGATCCGTGCCAATGAATCGGTGTATTGGCCCGGTATGAATGCATCAATATGCAACTTTAGAACCAATTGCCTCATCTGCACAAGCATTGCCCCAAGCCATCTGAACCACTCGTATTAACCCAAGCTCCAGATTGGCCCTTCCAGCAGATAGTGATGGACTTTTTTTACGTCGGACACATTGCATACCTTATCTGTGCAGACAAACTCACTGACTGGATTATTTTGTATCATCTTAAACCAGGTCATGCCATCACCTCAAAACTAATATCTATTTGTCGGAAACTATTCCACACATATGGCACCTCAGAAGAACTTAGTAGCGATGGTGACCCACCTTTTCATTCCTCAAAACATGGTGTGTGAAGCACAGACAGTCCTCAGTGGCATATCCTCAATCTAATGCCGAGCAAAGTTAGCTGTAAAAACAGCGAAGAGGATAATTTATGGAAATACAGGTCCCCAGGGCTCATTGAATAATGACAGTGTTGCCAGAGCCATCCTGCAATATCGCAACACCCCTATCCAAGGCATTGGTCTATCCCCAGCACAACTCTTGCTCCACCGCCGACTTTGTGACTTCATACCATCCCAACCCGCACTATATAAACCACATGCAAAATAGATAGCTGCAGCTAGGAACCGTGAGATAAGCTTATCTCAACGCAATACTCACCTCACCGAGCGGTACAATCGCACAGCGCATACTCTATGCCCACTCCAAGAAGGAGAAATAGTATCAATACAACGTGCAAACAATCGTCGATGAGACACAACAGGTCGTGTTGTCGAAACTCTCCCTAACCGTCAGTATCGGATCAGGATTGATGGGTCAGGCAGAATCACTTTGCGAAACCGCAGATTCCTCACCAAACTTGCAACACTTGTAATTCCAGTCCCTATTCCCAGTGATTTGCCTGAATCTCCCAATCCAACGCCTTGTGATTCCCATACACCTGGTACACCATTGCCGCATAACAGAGGAGATGTAATGACATCGCCGAGGCACCCAACATCACCCGGCACTGCTAAACCAATGCCAGTGAAATCTGCCCGGGCATTGTCCAGGTTACTCCCCCACAATCAACCAAGCCAGAAGGAACTCATTCTTCCCCAAAGACCATTGCGTTCGCGTACTGAGGGGAGAGGGGAGATTTAGAATCAAACTAACACTTACCGACATAAAGGCTTCAACTGGCATCCATCTCATAGAAGAATACTTATTCGAATGAATGAACATTTATACACTAGAATGGCCACTTATGAATCTCAGCCAATCAGAACACAGAGAATGGACTTTCCCTTCTGAGCATAATGGAACATTCTAGCCTTATTATAAACCGGCATTTTGATGTGCTTGGCACTTTGTCTTATCTTGCTGCTCAACTGGTCGTACAGTTGAGCCCTAAGCATCGACTCTATAGTTTACGAATAATTCAGGAATACGCTTGACATTTCGAAGGCGTTCGACAGAGTGTGGCATTCTGGTCTTCTGTACAAATTTCAGGCTTATGGTATTGGTGGCAAAGAACATTATTAGGTCCTTTCTGATCGAGTCATTCTTTTTTTCTATCAATGCTGGTGTTTCTCAGGGCTCTATTCTAGACCTAAAACTATTTATTCTCTATATCAATGATCTTCCTGAGAATGCAGTTTTTCTATGCACACATTCGGTGAAGAGCCTAAGTGCCGCTTTACACGACTCGGCAATCCTGCCATAAAAACACACATCAACGTTTGGTTAGGAAAACCTTGCAGTTTATGTAATTTGACCAGATATACATCTACTGATTCTCCTGGACGAATTTATTGCAAAGGTCGCATATAAATCTTTTTTTATTCTTTACAGAAAGGAGTGTGCTTCTTTTTACTGCAGCCAGAGGGTTCATTTTTTTTGCCGATTTTCTGCTCATTTCTGCCGCTCCATTGACGCTCCAAAATGAAAATATTGACCAAAAATAAATTACAATAATTAATTTCTTTTTGAATTGTTTGGGATTTGTTTGGGATGCACTGAACGCATCTGAAGATGCATCTTATTACAAAGAATGACCCTATTTTCTTTATTGATTTCTGATCCCTTTTTCTTTATTGATTTCTGACCCCTTTTTCAATATTGATTTCTAACCCCCTTTTCTTTATTAATTTGCATCTTGGACTTTTGTGATTCTGGATTTTGCCCTTTGGATTTCTCAACCCTTATGTGCACCAAAGACTTTTTTTACTGAACGTATTGTTGGCGCATTTCATACGAACGGACAATTAGTTGATGTTTTTCCAATTTGTGGACGAGGTGTTGGGCAACACTGATCGGAAGATTTTGATTTCTGATATCTGCAAATGGAAGTTCAAGTTTTTTAAAAGAATGAGGTCAGTCACGCACCATCAATCAATCAATCAATGCAGTTGTTAATCCGATAGTGGGAAATCGTCCAAGAATCTCAGCAACAAATTCAAACGTATTGATTAAACCATTCGAATCTTATATAGAATCATTTGCTATTTGTGATCCTCCCTTATGGAAATGGATTCTCCTAATAGTTATTCATATGGGGGGGAGGTGGAAGCCCAGTGTGTTTGTCTTGTGTCATAAGTATTTTCTACCTTCTGAGCTTGAAACCAATGGTACTGATGTTGTACTAATTTTCTGTACCAAAAAATAAATAAATATTCCGCTCTTAATTTTGATTCTCAATTAATCGAGCACTCTGCTGGGATTTTTCCCACCATCTTACAAAAGAAGTTTATATATATATATATATATATATATATATATATATATATATATACAGGGTGACTAAAAAAAAAACGGGCCCCCGTGTACACTTTATGTGATATCTCCTTTATTTATTCACCGATTGTCCTTATTTTACAGGACATGGCAGAATCAACGACCGTGGGTACACCAAGACCTCAGTGGGAGCTGGGACAAAGAATACACTGTGTTAAATTTTACTACAAGACAGGCTCGTTTAAGAAAACCCAGGACAGTTTCAT
The DNA here is from genome assembly GCA_963556195.1 of Sepiola atlantica. Classification (NCBI taxonomy): domain Eukaryota; kingdom Metazoa; phylum Mollusca; class Cephalopoda; order Sepiida; family Sepiolidae; genus Sepiola; species Sepiola atlantica. Next base: position 126,364,115 of record OY744528.1, on the reverse strand, counting down.
GCATCAGTTCGGATGTGAAAAGGCTCAACCCAAAAGCAGAATTCAGAACTGGGTGGACCACTTCGAGAAGTATGGGACCGTGGAGATCTTCAACGCTGCCAATGAGAACCGTCCAAGCCACTCGGCACGTCCCAAGAAGCGGACAGCCGAGCTGGTCGAAAGTGTGAGAGAGTCTCTCCAGGAGAGTCTGAAACGCTCTGTGCGTAAGCGAAGTCAGTCCCTCGGTATCTCCCGTGAGACTTGCAGGACAGTGCTGGTGAATGATATCAGGATATACAGAATACAGACGCTGCAGACCCTTACAGCCTCAGACAAGAAGCAGAGGAGCGCTATGGCAGTCAAGATGCTCGATAAGATCGAGGAGACACCAGGTTTCCTTAACCTCCTTTGGACCTCAGATGAAGCCCACTTCCATCTTGACGAAGGCAAACTCCAAGAAAAATGTCTTCTGGGGGTCCTCCAGACCCAATGAAGTAGCCACCAAGCCCCTACACTCTCCTAATTGCACGGTGTGGGCTGCAATCTCGGTCAGAGGCATCATTGGACCAATTTTCATCGAAGAATCTGGCGCAGCAGTGACAGTCACCAAGGAGCGGTATGTGGAGGTCCTCAAAACCTTCAAGAGTGGGCTCCAGACCCTCTACCCGTCGCTCATGAGCAAGTTCTGGTTCCAGCAAGACGGAGCAAGTTCTCACACCTCAAACCTGTCCCGAGATTGGCTGAAAGAGAACTTCGGAGGCCGAGTGATCAGTCTCAAGACTAATTTTGAGTGGCCACCCCATAGCCCGGACCTAAGCCCCCCAGATTATTTCCTTTGGGGCTATCTTAAGGACAGAATGTACGCAGGGAAACCCAGAACCATCACGGAACTCAAGGAAGCCATCAGGAAGGAGATGAGAGCCATTCCCAATTCAGTCTGTAAGAACGTCATGGACAACTTCGTTCTGCGCCTCAAGAAATGCACGGAGCTAAAAGGAGTCCATCTAGAACACATGCTGTAGAACGGAGAAAAAAAGGCCAAAGACCCTAGTGTTTTGATATGATGTTGTGAATATAATAAACTAGTTATGTCTCAAAATTCACTTCATTCGGACGAAACACTAAGAAACGAGGCCTAATTAGATTTGGGGCCCGTTTTTTTCGGGTCACCCTGTATATATATATATATATGAAATTAAATAAACATTGTTACAGTCTACGCCAATTAACCAGTGTTTCGATGATCTTACATCTCTTCACAGACTGAATAAAAAGTCGCTACCAGAAAAAAGAAGCAGGATGTGAAGAAAAGGAGAAAAAAAATAACAAAATCAAATCCGATTCAATGTCATGTCAGCCGAATATATCGGTCAACTGTTTGTTAACCCTTCAAAATAAACCCCTCTCTTCACCTCCACCCCCTAACGATCGCCCCTCTCTCTTTCTCTAGACAGAAACGGAAAGAGAAAGTGAAGAAAAAAAAATATATATGAAGAAAATCTAAAAAGACTCAAAAACTTAAATTATTGTTAATATTCCCCCAAAATCGGAGCTATTGCATTTGCCCCGCAAGGCTTACACTCCTTTTGCATGGCTACTAACTTCAACTAAATATAGCCCGCATTACAACCCTTTAAGCCTAGCAGCTGTGTTCCAAGATTCTCAATGATGGGTTAGTTAGTTTAGGAGTGAATCCTGTACATACAAATATATAAACATATACACATACCTAACTTTATATAAATAGAGATATATAATTAGAGTATATATTATGTAAATTCATAATGATGAGTTAATTAGTTTAGGAGTGAATCCTATGCATACAAATATATAAACATATACACATACCTAACTTTATATAAATAGAGATATATAATTAGAGCATATATTAAGTTAATCTATAATGATGAGTTAATTAGTTTAGGAGTGAATCCTGTACATACAAATATATAACCATATACACATACCTAACTTTATATAAATAGAGATATATAATTAGAGCATATATTAAGTGAATTTATAATGATGAGTTAATTAGTTTAGGAGTGAATAATTTACATACAAATAAATAAACATATACACATACCTAACTTTATATAAATAGAGATATATAATTAGAGTATATATTAAGTAAATTCATAATGATGAGTTAATTAGTTTAGGAGTGAATCCTATGCATACAAATAAATAAACATATACACATACCTAACTTTATATAAATAGAGATATGTATATATCACATTTTGATAGATAACTAGTAAAACGGGTAATAAATATATCATTCGTTTTAAATTTTAATGTCTTTTATTTCTAAAGGTTACAAAAAAAAATGTTTTAAATTTTAATGTCTTTTATTTCTAAAGGTTACAAAAAAAAAAATGTTTTAAATTTTAATGTTTTTTATTTCTAAAGGTTACAAAAAAAATGTTTTAAATTTTAATGTTTCTTATTAATATCTATTTATATGTGATACAGTAAGTTAGAACAACATCTGTACCATCGGTTTCAGATCTGAGAAATTCAGACCTAAGCGAACGACTCCGCTGACGAAGGTCTGAATTTCTCAGATCTGAAACCGATGGTACAGATGTTGTTCTAATTTACTGTTTCACATATATATATGAATATATTTTTGTAGGTACAAAGTTTTAATAAACAGTGAAATAATGTTAGACACACTGCCATTATTATTTATAGTGAGGATTTTTTTTTTATGATTTATATACGAGAAGGGGGACAAGAATGAATCACTTCGTAACTTTTTCTTCTTTCTCTATGAGGATTTTTTAAATTTTTTCAAACGAGTATTGTGAGAAAAAAAGAATATATATATATATATATATATATATATAAAATTTTTTAGTAATTAAACATTATTTATATCCATAAACAAGCTTGTTTCAGCTTCTGAAAGCTCATCAGTGTGGATCTACAACTGATCTGCCGACTGCTCAGTTCGAACCTCAGACCTCGAGTCCCAACATGCAACTAGCAGATCAACTGTGCGAATGAAACGTGTAAATACTGCATTTAAATCAGTACCATTTTAAATGTATCTAGAGGGTTACATATAAACATAACTTTATAAAGAGATAATGCATGCTGGTTAATATAGTAATAGTAATTTTTTTAATCGAATTTTTGTGAAATCTTTTGTTTGATTATCAAATTAATAATAATATGTAAGTCACGAAGAGATGGGGAAAAAGCTCGAAATGTAATGCAGATAACTCACATTTTTTACCGTTAATTTAAAATAGGAATGATCTCACTTAAACTTTGAGCTTTTTAGGTCATTATTTAAATTGTGTCCATTGTAATAACCTTCCTTACCGGAATAATTATTTTCGGAAAGAAACTAAAGCAAATTACATGTGTTTAGTGTAAAGAACATTGCTGCAAGGATTAAAAGGAAGAAATGGCTAATCAGAATCAAATATCGGTTAGTCAGATGTATAGCTATTTAGGTCTAACATGGAATATCCGACAAGATAACTTTATCTATTTGATGTATTGTTTTAGATTAATCCTCGCTTCTCTATGAGATTTGTTGATCTCGCTTCAGCTTGAAATCGCATTTTCAGCATTAAACGCACGGATTGAATAGACACATTTTATTTTAGATGCGTTCAAACATCTAAAATAAGAAGCCCTTAGCCTGCCCATGATGTAATCAAAGAGGTAATGCCTAGGAGGAAGACTTCTTGGAAGTCGGTCGAATCATGAAAATTCTTTGGTTCAGGTTATTCTTTAATATTGACTACTTATTCGTAATATGATGACGGAAATATTTTGCATGTTTTGAAAATTAAGTTTTTCCAAGAATCCAGTTTATGCTGAATTTTTTTCATGTCACAGTTTTTCTTTCTCTTTAAAATTTCATTGAATAAAGAAAAAAAATAATTTATTTTCAATGACGTTTTCATTTGTAACCAATTCCTTCAGATAAAAACCATCCTTTGAAAACACTTCAACTAATAAAATCCTGTTTTCCATAAGTGGAAGATGGAAAAAATAAATATGAAAATAAATAAACGAATAACAAAGAAAACGGATTTACCCGCTGACAAACTTAAAAAGGATTTTTTAAGTTTGTTTCCAGCGAAAGCGGCTTTGATCTTTGGCTTATTTAATTTTAGAATAATGAAATATGAATTTCATTGAAAAACAATGTATTGAAGCAAATAATAAAAGATATGAAATATAACCGTTAAATAATGATTATAACAATAATAAATAAGTAAAATATTATATATATATATATATATATATATATATATATATATATATATATATATATATATATATGAAAAAAGACAAAAGGAAAAACAAATTAAATACAAGAAAGCACAAGAAATTTCCATGGCATTTAATTTTATGATATATCGTGTATTTTATCCTCATATATATATATAGACGCTGCTATTATTTTTCATTTTATTTTATTTTTCTTCCCAACATGTCTACCCTACATGTATCCGTACTTGCATGATATCTTTTCCCTATATCATCATCCTGATGAAGTCTTATAAATAAAGACGAAACGTTGATGTACACATAAAAAACATCCAGTTTTTTGGTTTTCCTTTTTCATTTTACCATATATATATATATATATATATATAAACATTAAAAATGGCCTACATAAATGCAATTATTATCTTTTGGACTCGACGAGGTACAAATAGTACTGAAACGTAATTGCATTTATGCAGGCCATTTTGCATGTTTATATTTAAAAAAAATTTTTCTATAACAATTGCCTTGCTGAATCTTGCTTCCATGATAGCTGAAAAATTGCCTTTGTTGTACCAGTTTTCAAGAACTCTGGTGAAAAAACTGACCTGCAAAATGATCACCCCATCAGTCAGTCTCATCCCGCTCTTTGCTAAAATCTTTGAATCATAAATCAATCTAGCGATAGTCCACCACCTCAGAAATGCTAAACTCCTTTCTCATCAACAGGGTTAGGATTTAGGCAATCCTGTTCTATTGCGGATATCCTAAAGGTCATCTCTGAAGCATATACCATGCACTTGATAAGGCAGGTGAAGCTAGAGCGGTAGCACTTGATATATTCAAAGCCTTTCAAAAGGTCTGTCATGAAGGTTTTCTCAGGAAAATTAATTTGTATGGTATTACTGGACGAATATTTAATATAATCAAATCCTTATTAGCTCAAAGAAAGATCCAGGTTGTTCTCGATGGCCGCACGTCCAAACAACATCACATAGATGCGGGTGTGCCCCATTGATCGATCCTTGGAGCTTTATTATTCCTGATCTTTATAAACGACCTCAATTGTGTCCGAGATGGGTATATTTGCTGATGACACCACACTCTACTCTAGACATTCGAGTAAATTGAACACAAAATCAAGACAATGGCTGAATCCTTAGAAAATGACCTCCAGTCTGTAGTGGAATGGGGACGTAAATGGATGGTAACATTCAATGCTACCAAGACAAAGCTCCTTTCCTTTAACAATTATAAAAAATTTTCCAACCATCGATTGTCATGGCTGATAGCACTCTACTTGAGAATCCAACATTCAAACTCCTCGGCCTAACATTCACAGGTAACATGAATTGGAGCACATACAAGAAGATACTGCCAAATCTGCTGCAAAGAAGGTAGACTCCCTCTACCGAGCTAGAAAACTTCTCACACCTACCAATGTCCTATATCTCTATAAAGCCACCATTCGCCCATGCATGGAGTTTTGTTGCCACATCTGGGCTGGTACACCAACCATTAGCCTTTCTCTTTTGGACAGGCTGAAAAAAAGAATCTCTAACCTAATAGATCTCGCACTGCCTGCCAAGCTACAGGCCCTGTTCTATCGCCAAAATATTGCATCCGTGTGCGTGTTTTACAAGTACTTCCATGGAATGTGCTCCAATGAACTTGTACACCCTCAACGTAAATACACCCAACCAACCCTGCTAGCAGCAAATTCTTAACCCTTCACTGTAGATGCCCCCAGATGCTGAAAAGATTTTGACTCTAATAGTTTCTATCTTCGGATCGCTTGCCTTTTGGGATTCCATCCTTGCTCTCTGTTTCCACGACTGTACCAACATACGGAAATTTAAATGTAATGTGAACAAGCATCTTGCTGCACAACTCTCCACTTAGGATCATAATCACAGCAGGTCCTTACGTTTCAGTGTCAATGTGCCCCCTTGTTTGGGGCGAATAAAAGTAATATATATATATATATATATATATATATATATATATATAGAGAGAGAGAGAGAGAGAGAGATAGATAAATGAAGGAAGAGAGATAAAGATGTGCGGATGACAAATCTATTTCATCTTCGATTGTTCAATGCAAGGTGTACTCGATAAAAACATGTTTATTTTTCTTTCCTTAAGCCAGGCTTTTCAAAGATTAAAATCTTATCATCAGAATAAGTACTTTTTATCTACGCTTGAACTGAACATCATTCTATTGGATTTACTACATTTTGAACATGTTTAACGCAGTCTCCACGAAATCCCCTTTCCATCTTTAAATATTTCGTCACCGGACACTTTGTCAACGGACATTCACCAACTGGACAGACTCCATATTTTGATAACCTTTTTACACACACTTTCCATTACTTTATATTGTTTCTTAAATTTTTTCAAATTTTGAATTTTGGGTATTCCCCTGCCAACTTATCCATCTATGTAATTCCTCTGATGCACGTATGCACACACGCACACACATACACACACTTGCACACACACACACGTGCGCGCACACACACACACACACCCACACACACTTACACACACACACACACACACCCACGCACACCCCTTGCCATTATGGTTATTGATAGAGAATCGAAAGGTTGTAGTTATTTATGTAAACATAATCCAACAAGAACGGATATTCATAAAATACATCCACTTAACTGCACGTTTAGTCAAAGAAAATGATTTTTTTTAAATATAAAATAAAAACAGTTTTTCATTAACTTAAAAAACTTTGTTAACTAAATTTATACTTAAAACTGTTCATTCAGTTTTGACAAAAATTGGTTGCTCTTCTTTAAAAACAAAAATTCATTTATAATCGTTCGATCGAATTTCATATTTAATTCGAACAACAGTTTTTGTTTTGATTATTAATATCATAAAGGATGTTGGAGGAACTAAAACTCCCACAGTCCCAAGCCTCTTCTTGCCACCAATGACACAGTGAAGAAATCTATTTAGAGTCAATTTTCTGAATTTCACCACTAATACTCTCTCTTATTCAGTCTTTTTCATCCCTGATTAAACGTTATTAAAACTACTTACAAAATAACGTTTCCATAGCATGGTTTCTAATCTGTGTATTTATAACACTAGCGCAGTAGGCAAATTGACAAGATGTCAGCCTGCGAAGACGTGATTCCAAATTCAATTGGCATCAAAATATTTTTTGCAATTTTTCTTATTTTTATGTTGACTTTGGTTAGGGATGGGGTTAGGGTTTAGGTTTAGGGTTAGGGTTAGGGTTAGGGTTTAGGTTTAGGTTTAGGGTTAGGGATAGGTTTAGGTTTAGGGTTAGGTTTAGGGTTAGGGTTAGGGTTTAGGTTTAGGTTTAGGTTTAGGGTTAGGATTTAGGTTTAGGGTTAGAGATAGGGATAGGGATAGGTTTAGGTTTAGGTTTAGGGTTAGGTTTAGGGTTAGGGTTAGGGTTTAGGGATAGGGATAGGGTTAGGGTTAGGGTTAGGGTTTAGGGTTAGGGTTAGGATTTAGGTTTAGGGTTAGGTTTAGGGATAGGGTTAGGATTTAGGGTTAGGATTTAGGTTTAGGGTTAGGGTTAAGTTTAGGGTTATGGTTATGGTTAGGATTTAGGTTTAGGGTTAGGGTTAGGGTTAGTTTAGGTTAGGGTTAGGGTTTAGGGTTAGGGATAGGGTTTAGGTTTGGGGTTAGGATTTAGGGTTAGGGTTAGAGATAGGGTTAGGTTTAGGGTAAGGTTAGGTTAGGGTTTAGGGTTAGGGTTAGGGTTAGGGTTAAGGATAAGGATAGGGATAGGGTTAGTGGTGACTCATTAGTAAAGAAAAGGTGTGAACATTCAATCTGCATGTTTAAAATCTACTTGAAACTGAAGTGTGACAGACCAACAGCCTGACCAACCAACAAAAAGATACGAAGATGCTCCGTCAAATTTGATGTGATTTGCATGTTTCGTTTAAATTCCGTTAAAATTACAAAGACAAACCTTTTCATCTGAAGATTTTGTAACCCTAACCACAGATTCTGGTAAAAAGTACAGAATAAATCACCATAGCTAGTAGAGAGTCCGTTCTAAGTCTGATAAGGAGGGATATAAAATGGTTTTGGAGTTTTCTTCAAATATACACCTCATATATATTTTTTCTATGGACATGGAATCCAAGGAATCCTGCCTCGTGATTCCATCCTTAGGACAATCTACATAGGTAGGAGATCATTTGTGCCAAATTTCACATTCCTAGGTCTAAAAGTCTAAAAGTGATAGACGGACACATACTTTTCATATTTTATAATAATAATGTGTTTTTTCTAGACGATTCTTTATTAACATGATTCATACAAAATTTCACGTTCTTATGTCTAAAAGCCTGAATAGGAAATCATTAATGACTAAATAATTTCACATTCATAACTAAGATGATAGCAGACATTTTTAATGACTGTTGTTTGTGATTTTTATATGAAGTATTTACGTCTGGAGGATTCAGTTATTTGTTAGTAAGACAAGATATTTGTAATATTTGTAATATTTGTAATATTTGCATATGTGCGGTGCACACATCATATGACTAAAGCAGTTCGAGCAATGGAAGGTGACCAACGCGGTTGGTAGTGTCTCGTGGTAGTTGTTGCTGCACTCACACGTTGCTGCACTCACACGTTGCTGCATGGCTTCATCCTGTGTGATTTACAAGCGAAACAGATGAAAGTGCAACATCGTCTAATTTTGAAACTTATGTTTGCGAGATCAACGTGAGCCATGACGAAGACTCGGAAGAAACAAAGAGTATTTGTTGTGCTAAAGATGCAGGGTCAGTTGATCACGGTGCAGTTGCTGCATATCCGCTGCTGCCTGCGTGCAGTCATCTTCAATTTTCTCACAAGTGGATGTCCGCCATCTTTCTTTATTACCATGTGGTTTCATCATCTGTAAAGATTGTGCACATTACTCGACACAATTATGGTTCAATTCTTTTATTGTAAGATTTTGTAGACAGTCATTTCAATTTGCCATTTTATTTGTACTCAAAAAGCCCAACTCAATGCTGTCCCTTACGAAGGCTCTTTTTATACATCAGCTTCGGCTAATATCTAACTGAGAAGAAGGAAGTGTTGCCAGCACCCAACTTCTCGGCCATTGACACCACCGACATGAGACTTTGTTTCTCAATATACGACACAGTAATCAGATGGGTCAAAGAATTGTTTTCGGGTGCAAGAACATCGATGAGCAGGTCAGGTCAGGTCAGGTCAGGTCAGGTTAGTCTAAAATCGGATATTCTGAAACCGTGCTCTGAACCACAGTGGTAAATCCATCGAGTAACATTCGGGCTGTACGAAGCGAGTGTATGTATGTATGAATTTATATATGTATGTATGTATGTATGTATGTATGTATGTATGTATGGATGTATGTATGTATGTATTTATGGATGGATGGATGGATGGATGGATGGAGGGATCAATGTATGAAGTGAGTGTATGCATGTATGCATGTATGCATGTATTTATGTATGAATGTATGAATTTATATATGTATGTATGTATGTATTTATTTATGAATGGAGGGATCGATGTATGAAGTGAGTGTATGCATGTATGTATGTATGTATTTATGTATGTATGTATGTATGTATGTATTTATGTATGTATGTATTTATGTATGTATGTGTGTATTTATGTATGCATGTATGTATGAAGCGAGTTCGATGGCTCGTCACATTAACGACTTCAGAAAAAGCACCAGGAGCTGCTGAATTACGCCAAACGCTTGTACGTAGCGATCAGTGATTACTTTAATGGTTTTTTAAGACTAATTAGTTGATCAATCAAATGAATTTTACTCCATAAATAATGGAAACAATGCGTTTGTGGAAGCACTTCTCGATTGCTATTATGTCAACGGATTAACAATGAGAAACTGACATCGTCAGACATGAACCGGCAGGTAAAATCCGGAGACAATGAGCAACCACTTGCCTAATGAATTTACCTGTTGGTAGTAACAGTTCGTTCCCATGACAACTAGGCACATAATTTGCAGGTGATGGAAGTGATGGCTTTCGTGGCCATTCATGTTAGTGTCGGTCATTCGGTCAGTTTGGTTCATGCAAAGAAACCATGATGAAAAAGTTGCAGACAGAGAAGACCATAACAAATAGTGCGATGATAAAGAATATAGATGTTTATATATAGAGATATTTATATATAGAGATGTTTATATATATAGATGTTTATATATATATAGATGTTTATATATATAGATGTTTATATATATATAGATGTTTATATATATAGATGTTTATATATATAGATGTTTATATATAGAGATGTTTATATATATAGATGTTTATATATATATAGATGTTTATATATATAGATGTTTATATATATAGATGTTTATATATATAGATGTTTATATATAGAGATGTTTATATATATAGATGTTTATATATATATAGATGTTTATATATATAGATGTTTATATATATAGATGTTTATATATATAGATGTTTATATATAGAGATGTTTATATATATAGATGTTTATATATATATAGATGTTTATATATATAGATGTTTATATATATAGATGTTTATATATATATATAGATGTTTATATATAGAGATGTTTATATATAGAGATGTTTATATATAGAGATGTTTATATATATAGATGTTTATATATATAGATGTTTATATATATAGATGTTTATATATATAGAGATGTTTATATATATAGATGGTTATATATAGAGATGTTTATATATATAGATGTTTATATATATAGATGTTTATATATATAGATGTTTATATATAGAAATGTTTATATATATAGATGTTTATATATAGAGATGTTTATATATATAGATGTTTATATATAGATGTTTATATATATAGATGTTTATACAGGGTGGGCAAAAATAAGGATCCTATTTTTAAAAATTCATAACTTTTTATTTATTGATTTTTTTTTTAATTTTTTTTAGAATAAGTAAAGGACCCCTTCCGAAGCAAGCATGAGCCGTATTAGCCCTAAGGAACGTACCCTCATTTAGAAAACATTATTTTTGCTTAAAAAACTCAAAACAGTGTAAAAAACAATACTTTAGTTTTTGTAAGTTTTAAGAAGTGTTTTTCGGCTAAAATTTGTTTTGTTTATTTAAAAAAATCTCGGAAGGGTCAGTCTACACACACATAAAGTTTGGTGAGTTTAACTTTTATTTTGTGGAAGTTATTCAAATTCAAGTTATTCAAATTTAAAGATAGGACCCTTATTTTGGCCCACCCTGTATATGTAGATGTTTATATATAGAGATGTTTATATATATAGATGTTTATATATATAGATGTTTATATATATAGATGTTTATATATAGAGATGTTTATATATATAGATGTTTATATATAGAGATGTTTATATATATAGATGTTTATATATAGAGATGTTTATATATATAGATGTTTATATATATAGATGTTTATATATAGAGATGTTTATATATATAGATGTTTATATATATAGATGTTTATATATAGAGATGTTTATATATATAGATGTTTATATATATAGATGTTTATATATATAGATGTTTATATGTATAGATGTTTATATATATAGATGTTTATATATATAGATGTTTATATATATAGATGTTTATATATAGATGTTTATATATAGATGTTTATATATATAGATGTTTATATATATATAGATGTTTATATATATAGATGTTTATATATATATAGATGTTTATATATATAGATGTTTATATATATAGATGTTTATATATATAGATGTTTATATATATAGATGTTTATATAGTGACATCAGTCTGTTTATAGATATAGCCTTCTTTGAATAGAATCCTCTACTGAAACCGATTAGGGTAATTGAATATGGTAAAAATTCTCCTACATTATATTGATTGCCGAGACAGCTAAGACGTTGGACATTCAATCAGTGGCGGCTAAAAGTCCGGGGTTCGAGTCTCGAGTTTGGTGCATTCGTTGGATAAAGCCACACTGCTGAGTCTTCAAAAGACGAAACATGTGTCTATGGATGCTAATATTTATATACTATATATTCGCTCTTCTAGGGGAGAGCACTCCAGTGCAAAGAAAAATATGGCTTCTACCTAAGTTGAAGCCTCTTAGCCTACATTATAACGGCTAGCACGCTGGCTGAGAAAACTAAGACGTTCAGTAATGACTGAAGGTCTGGGCTACCACCTCAAGGTTAGTGTGTTCGTTGGATAGAGCCACACTGATGAGTTTTCATAGAACGAAACACGTGTCTGCAGATGTTATATATATTTTTATTCAGAACTTATCGATGACGTATCCACTTAGCCTTCGATTCAAAGGCTGTGGATATGCCATCGATAAACCAATCATATAGCATAATCGAATATGTAAATATCTTATTAAATAAAGAAATGGGTAATTGAGCACTCTAGTCAATTTTTTGTCTCAAAATTGTTTATATCACACATGCACATAATAATCATCATCATAATCGGTTTTACGTCCGTTTTACATGCTGCCATGTATTGGACGGCTTTATAAAAATTGACTACCAAACTAACCTATCTCTGTCCAGGTCTTCTCTTAAATCCATTTTTATAATTTCCTATCATGTTTTCCTTGGCCTTCCCGTTTGAACTGGACCTGCTACCTTAACTGTTCTACATTACTGACCCAATCACTCTCATCCATTCTTTCAACGTGGCCATATCACCGAAGTCTACTCTTCTGCACACATCTCCCTCTGAGGTCATCAGAACTAAACCTGTATTTAAGACTCACATTACACATCCATCGTATCATTCTCATATCATTTCTTTCCATGCAACGCATGTCCTCAACCCTCACTGGCCAGGCTTCACTTCCATACATCATCACACTGCATACATATGCCTGATAAAATCTTCCTTGGTCGGCAGTGGTAACACTATATATCTAAATGAATAAATGCGAATTTTTTTTCGATCTATCCTAACTATATTAACACTAAAACAGGTTGTGCATATTTAATTCTATGATACTACATAACATTTTGAAATGCCATATATAGTAGACTTCAAATGCCACAAACAGTTTTGTGTCTTCTTAATTTGCATATCTATTTTATAAACAGCTCCTAATTAATCAATATTCTGTAACATAGAGTTGTAATTTTGCATTGTCATATTTTTTACTTATATATATGCAATATTTTCGTCGGTAGAGAAATGTCTGATGTCGCCAGGATGCGGTGAACAGATACTACACTTTGATCTTAGCCAAAAGGCCAAGGAACCAAAAAGATAATGTTTTTATGGTTAGACATTTTTAAATGAATGAAAAAAAAATGATTTAATATGTTCATCATCATCGGTCTTTTGATTATCGTGCAGTGAACCCTAACCCTAACCCTAACCCCAACCCCAACCCCAACCCTAACCCTAACCCTAACCCCCTTCAGACAGCTGGCGAGCTGCATACATGACAGTCCTCACCGTAGATCTCCACTTTTGTCGATCCTGAGGCTTAGTGTTTAAGAGCCTCCAGCCTCTGCAGTCTCTCTCTGTCAGATCCCTCCAAAACAACTTTGGTCGACCAACTCCGCAGAGACTTGTAGATTTAGTGCGCATTATATTATCTTTTAATGGGAGCAGGTAGTATACTATCTGTTCTGTTGTCATGATATCATCTTCTCAGGTATTAACTCCTCGTTTTTTGGGGGTTTGAGGGGCGTTCGTCATGATACCATACTCTCAGTCGTTACCTCCTCCTTTCAGGGTCATATGTTCGTTCATCATGATATTATCATCCTAGTATATATATATATAAATATATATATATATATATATATATATATATATATATATATATATATATGTGTGTGTGTGTGTGTGTGTGTGTGTGTGTGTGTGTGTATTTAGGCAGCATTCTTTCATTTAAGCAAGCATTGTTAAATATAACAAAATTCTCTCGTTGTATTATACCTTTTTTATTTTTCAATTTTTCTAATGATCTTTTTCGTGTCAAAATCAAAAAGGTTAATGTACGTTCCATATGTATCACGAACGTTTTCGATTCTTTGTCAAATCATCTTCAGGTGACAAAAACAAATGAACAAAAAATTCTGGAGAAAAGAAGAGAATTTCAAAAAGCAGCCGAGAACGCGCAAGTGAAGTCAGTTAAACGTTAACAGAACGAATCAGTGGAGTTCCAGAAGAAACGTTAACAATTTAAATTCCAGCATGGCAGAATTAGCGTCACAAGATGAATTGTATCACATTAAGCATTTTAAAATGTTGTTACTGGTTTCATACATGATTTATTTATTATAGGTTGCTGGATTTTTAATAAAGATAGCTTTTATAGAATTAAACTAACACTTACCTCAATCCATCTCATGGAGGAGTGCTTGTTCGAATGAATGAACATTTATACACTAAAATGGCCACATATGAATCTCAACCAATCAGAACACAGAGAATGGACTTTCCCTTCTGAGCATAATGGAACATTCTAGCCTTGTTATAAACAGGCATTTTGATGTGCTCAACAGTTTGACTTATCTTGCTGCTCAACTGGTCGTACAGTTGAGCCCTAAGCATCGACTCTATAGCTTTGAGTTTCCATTGTTTCACGTATAACTTATTGTTGTTATATATATATATATATATATATATATATATATATATATATATATATATATATATATACATAGGGTGGGGAAGCAAAGTTCACAATATTTTGAGGCAGGGATTAATCAATTAGTTTATTGAAAGTCGTGATAATTTATTTGCTACAAGAAAATTTACATAATAGAAAATGTTTTTATTCTTTCTCACACGCTGCCTGAAACTTGCACAAGTGTTCCATCAAATATTCGGCAGACAATTTCTCCCATTCTTCTTTAATATTATCTTTAAGAAAGTCGACATTGCTGTGTGATGTTCTATTGGTAGCATGTTCTAAAACGTCCCAAATAGTATAATACAGAAGGCGGCCATAAACATGATTCCCCAAAGCATGGATTGGTGACAAAAACTCTGCAACGAAAACGAAGGCTTACAAGATTTGTAAAGCACAAGTGCAAAAAGTACTGCGGCAGATGAAAGAGAAATGGTGGACTGATCATGCAGAATCGATTCAAGCAACATTCAATAGGAAAGACACAAAGGCTTTTTATGAGGGAATAAAGGAAGTTTTTGGTCCTCAACAATTGGGAGCTTCACCGATTTCCGCAGAAGATGGAACCTTATTGACTGATAGAAGTGATATTTTGAACCGCTGGGAAGAACATTTTGAGACAGTATTGAACACTTCCTCTGTTACAGATGACAACATTATTGGGTCAATTCATCAGCTTCCTGAAAAATCGGAAATGTTAGAGCTACCGACCCTTCAAGAAGTCTTTGACGCTATCAAACAGATAGCAATGGGTAAGGCACCTGGTAACGATGTGATACCATCGGAAGTGTTTAAGTTGGCTAAAAAATTGCATGCTCTTTTTGTGTCCATTTAGATAACTGGAATGGTTCCCCAAGATTTCAAGGATGCCTCAATCCTTCATTTTTACAAAAAAAAAGGTCCTCGAAATGTCTGCGATAAGCATCGCGGTATATCATTTCTTTCAATTGCCGGTAAAATTCTAACCAGACTTACACTCAACAGATTACTTAGGCATGTCGTTGATGAAATCTATCCTGAATTGCAGTGTGGTTTTCGCGTTCTTCGAGGAACGATTGATATGATATTTTCTTTGCGTCAGGTATCTGAGAAAGCGCGTGAGAAAAACCAAGAGTTGTACATGTTGTTCATTGACCTTACTAAGGCATTTGATACTGTGAACCGTACAGCTCTTTGGAAGATATTGAAGAAACTTGGCATCCAAGATAACATGATAAAAGTTATAATGAGGGTATGAAAGCATCAGTCGTGTCGAATGGGGTCTATTCTGAACAGTTCAACGGCACCAAACAAGGATGTGTTATGGCTCCGGTTCTGTTTGCTCTATTCTTCTCTGTTAAAACACGCATTTTCAGATGTTGATACTGAAGTAAAATTTCAGTTCCGTACAAGTGGTGGAATATTCAATCATCAGCGCTTCGAAGCAAAAACGCTCCTTCATAGAACAATCATCAAAAGAAGGTGTACGGTGTGAAACAAAATCAGCCAGTACACAATTTTCCAGTAACGCCTATCTGAGTCGATGGAAGCAATTTGAAATATGTGAAAAACTTCACATATCTTGGTAGCGTTGTGAATTCAAGTGCATCGCTCGATAATGAAATAGTGAATAGAATATCTCGTGCTAGTAGTGCGTTTGGAAAATTGAGTACCCGGAAAGCCCGAGGAATAAGCCTGAAAACAAAGATAGCAGTGTACAAGGCCGTCATACTTACACCGCTACTGTATGCATCAGAGACATGGACACCTTATCATAACCAAATTGAGCAATTTGACGTCTTCCACAAGAGATGTCTTCGTACTATTTGTGGTTTTACTCTTAAAGACCGGGTATCCAATGCAGACTTGTTTACACTTTGTGGTATCAGTGAAATAGAAAGTTTCCTGATCCAATCACAACTTTGCTGGGCAGGTCATGTTGTTCGCATGGATGATAGTAAGATACCAAAGCAACTCATGTACAGTCAGCTTGTGGGGGTAACCGAAATGTTGGACGCCCTTGGCTTCGCTACAAAGACAAATTGAAAGCTAACCTTGCAGCTGTCCAGATGAATGGCGGACATTTTGAGCTCAATGCTAATGATAGAGACGCTTGGAAGAGTATGTGTCACCAGCGAATCGAACATTTCTCCACGGCTTCTATTCGCAAATTAAAGGAAACTAGGCTTAAAACAAAAGCAAATGTAAATATACCGGAAACGCTTTCTCCCAATCCTCGCGCCTGCGTCCACTGTGGCTTTTTGTGCAGGTCTCTAGCTGCACTCAAATGCCACCTTCGCCTGAACGAGTGTCGGCACAAACAACCGTGAACGGAGATATTTGTCAAAATCTCATACGTCGAAATCGATGGGACAATCCATAATATATATATATATATATATATATATATATATATATATATATATATATATATATATATGTGTGGGATGAAACACGGACGTTTCTATGTAGCTTAATTGCCATAAATATATTTTTATACTATTATTACTAAGCTCTACTCACGTATTGAGCACTGTTTAAGTAAATACTGAAAATCTATGCACAATCAATATATTATACAACCTTATAATATTATATGTGTATATACATGAAATAATATATATATATATATATATATATATATATATATATATATATATATATATATTAACAGAACTGCCCTTTGTACTTGTCTCATTATCACCGCCTGTTTAATTCGTTTCATACAAGGTTTATATAAGCTCATTTTATCATCTACTTTTTTCCCTTCAATAGCAATGAAAATAATTTGTTCAGATTTTCATGTGAAACTCGTACAAAAATCTTTACTTCGTCGAATTAGATTCACCATTTTTGATGAATTTGTTCTTTTCTTCGTATTTGGCCGATTAGAAACAACATTCACGTGACTTGTTATAAAACGAAATCAAGAACGAATTTGTTCTTAAGAAGCGCCCATTCAATCTACGCGTTTAGTGATGAAAATGCTATTTCAAAGTTACCAACAAAAATGTTATTTTAAAGTTACCAACAGAAATGTTATTTTAAAGTTACCAACAGAAATGTTATTTCAAAGTTACCAACAGAAATGTTATTTTAAAGTTACCAACAGAAATGTTATTTTAAAGTTACCAACAAAAATGTTATTTTAACGCAAGTGTGACAAACCAAAGGAAATGCTAGAGCAAAGTAAAAGTCATTTTAAACTTCAGTATGACAGACCAAAGAAAATGCCATTTCAATCAAACTGCAGTATGACAGACCAAAGAAAATGCCATTTCAATCAATCTTCAGTATGACAGACCAAAGAAAATGCCATTTCAAGCAAACTTCAGTATGACAGACCAAAGAAAATGCCATTTCAATCAATCTTCAGTATGACAGACCAAAGAAAATGCCATTTCAATCAAACTTCAGTATGACAGACCAAAGAAAATGCCATTTCAATCAAACTTCAGTATGACAGACCAAAGAAAATGCCATTTCAATCAAACTGCAGTATGACAGACCAAAGAAAATGCCATTTCAATCAAACTGCAGTATGACAGACCAAAGAAAATGCCATTTCAATCAAACTTCAGTATGACAGACCAAAGAAAATGCCATTTCAATCAAACTTCAGTATGACAGACCAAAGAAAATGCCATTTCAATCAAACTTCAGTATGACAGACCAAAGAAAATGTCATTTCAATCAAACTGCAGTATGACAGACCAAAGAAAATGCCATTTCAATCAAACTTCAGTATGACAGACCAAAGAAAATGCCATTTCAATCAAACTTCAGTATGACAGACCAAAGAAAATGCCATTTCAATCAAACTGCAGTATGACAGACCAAAGAAAATGATATTTCAATTCAAACTTCAGTATGACAGACCAAAGAAAATTATATTTTAAACTTCAGTATGACAGACCAATGAAAATGCCATTTCAATCAAACTTCACTATGACAGACTAAACAAAATGATATTTCTAATTTTAGGATACTATACCAGAGTAAATTGCATTTCAAACTTCAGTGTGACTCACCAAATAAATGGATACTTTAACTTTAAGCATGACAGACCAAAGTAAATACTATTTCAAACTTCAGTGTGACAGACCAAAGAAAAACTTCAAACTTAAACGTGATAGACAGACTGGCAGACAAAATCTCGGATAGAGATGTGAGTCTGCATCTAAAAAAATAAGTTTCTTGTGCAAGATGGCGTACATTTAGAATGAGCACAGCAACAGTAGAAAACAACAAAATTGAAATAAAAAAATAACAAAAATAAAAAATAACAAAAAATAACAAAAAAACAAAAACAACAAAATTAAAAAAAAATGAAAAAATGACAAAAATAAAAAAGAAGAAAAACGAAAAAAGAAAAACTGTTGTATTCAGGTTTATAATTTAAAACTATTTCCACGTTTATGAACACAAATCAGACTTAAAGTTTTCTTTATGTAAAGATTCAATTAGAAATTGCCTCGAGTGTTTATTGCTTTGTTTCGCATTGTTTCGTTGAAGGGGAAGGCTGCAGAGGTAGAGCAATATGGTCGCTCCTGCTGGATTATAGACGATGCAACATTCAACAAAAGGCGAATTAAAAACAATAACAATACAAAGGATGCTGGGATTGCACCCCCCACCTCTACGAAAAAAAGAAAGAAAGATTTAAGAGAAACTCATTTAAAATTAAACTAATTTCATGCACCCATCAATCCACTGCGACAGAAAAATGGGGTCTTGTTATCGTGAGTCAGTGTTTTTCTCAGCTAATGATTATGAGGTTGGCTCACTCGCACATGCGCAGGGGTTGCTTAAAACTTGGCGTATCGGTTGGCTGAAATTTGACCTGACAAATTTCTCACCGTAAAAAGTTCAATCTATGACAAGAAATTCTAGTAAAAATACATTTACAAGGCCAAAGTTTGTACTGAAAATGTGTTTTTTTTTTGTAATCCCAATCATGCTTATATAGTAACGTTCTTAATTCACCACAGGACGGATGTGACGTCATACCACGAGGGCAAAATAGAACGTTCGTTCTGATTGGCCAGTAAAATAGGAAATACTAACAGGAAAAGTACAATTAGAAACTAAGACGCGATAAAACAAATGAAGAAAAACATAAATGTAAACGTGTTATTTTATTGATAAAAAGATTTAATTCAATTTATTAAGGCAAAAAGCGAGTCGAGGATGAAGGGTTAATGAGATGGATAGATTGACAGTTGAAGGATGATTAATACTATGAGAAGATTAAAAATAATCTCCACATACCACCCACTTAAAACAGCAGCCCGAAAACAGCATTTTTTCCCTCTTTGTCAGAAACATCGTTCATGGAATATAAGGATTAAAGGACAATTTCTTTTCTAGTAATCGAGGCTATCGAAGGCTCCACCTTCTACTCTTCATTAAAATATTAAAATCAATCGGAAATACAATTTTTACTTTTTAAGAACACAGACCAATATTTGCCATAAATAATTGACGAAACAGATTTTAGTATACACCCCATATTATAAACGCTATTAATCATAAAGATACAAGGGAAAACCAGCTCTACTTTATATATGGTAGATATGTGCGTTTGTATGTGTAGCTGCTACACCCGGTGCTTCCCTGGTGTCAAATATGCGCAAACATTTAATCACAATTAATGCAGACCACACATTCACTACTGTTATTTCTTTCGGATTTTTTTGCAATGCGATTTTAGTTTTGTGCGCATTCCTACTCCAATAATTGAGAAGTGGACCCTAACCCTAACCCTAAGTGGACTCTACTATGAACCCTAAAGTGAATTTGAATGACAGCATTGGCTTCCCCATAAAATATCATCCTATTTTTTCCTCAGTTTTGTTCTAACTGAAACCCTAATGATTTCAATATTCATTGTCAGTTCACGGGGTAAATAAAATACTTTATTCCTTATATTCCTAACATTATATTTCGTCTGTTAAATTAAGTGACAAATAAAATTTTAGTTCATGAATTAAATCAATTTTTTTTAACCTCACCTCACTATTTAGCGAACTGCCAAAGATTTACAAATAATATTTGTACATAAAAAAAACTTATTAAAATGGAAAATATAATAGTAATTTTGTGCCTGTATGCTTGTACCCCAAACAACATCACAGTTCTAAAAGAGTTTTAGTGGGCGTAAAGTTTACTAAAAAATATGCCAATGTTACTTACCGGGTTGCCAAGAATATATATTCCAAAATTCATAATGATCAGTTCATTAAAAAAACAACAAAAAATCTTTATTATACATGAACCCCCTAAATGTTAACATTTGCAAAATAAATAATGTACCACGTTACTTGCATACATTATATATTCCAAAATTCACAATGATCCGTTCATTAGTTTAAGAGATTATTCTATATTGTATGAATATATACACATACCGAACTTTATATATATATATATATACTAGTAGCATACTCGCTTCAAAATGGATATAAGCAATAAATATAGCATTAGTTAAAATTTTTAATGTTTTTTCTTTCTTGGTACGGTTTCTGTGGCACTCCCGTAAATTTAGACATTTACAAAAAAACAAAACAATAATGTGCCCGCCCACGTTACTCATCTTGTTGCCTAGATTACACATTCCATAATTCATAATGATAAGTTCAATAGTTTAGAGCAGATTCATATTATTGTCGCTCACGCGCGTGCACCGATCCTTTTTAAAATGTATTACTTAATCGAACTGAAAATTTGATGTAGAGCAATTTTTTTCACTGTTAAATCTGTTGCATCTAAATTATTTTAAAAGATTTTTGAGACGGATTCGCGTTTGGGTGGTCGCACCACTCTAAATGGTAACGTTTACAAAAAAATAATATGCCCATGTTACTTACCGAGTTTCCGAGAATATATATTCCTAAATTCATAATGATCGGTTGATTTAAAAAATAAAAAGATAAATAGATAGGTTTAGGAAGTTACCGCAAGTTAGGAACAGAAACTTCATTATGTTTGACATCGACTAGGATTACCCTTCGATTTCCCCTTCTCTACTAAATAAAGCTCTAAATATGGCTAAAAATAAAACAAATATAACAAAATTAGAAATGGATATTAAATTAGCTAGAAGAACATTACTACTATACGATAATAAATTATGGAGTATGAAAACATAGGAAACTTAATTTTGACGTTACTATGGGTGCTCTGGATTCAGCGCAAGTCACTGATCTTGTTGAACTTTATATTTTGACAAAAATCAATAATGAAATACCGGGTATGCTGAGAGGTTTATATATGGATAATTCATTAATGATAGACATCTAGAGAAAAGTTCTTCAGAAAATTAGACCTGAAGATAATAATAGATATAAACAACAAAATAGTAAATTTCTTGGACATAACCCTAACCCTAACCCTAACCCTAACTCTAAATCTAAATTATAACATATGTGAGCCCTACCATAAACCGAATCACACATTATATTATATTGATAAAGATTCAAACTATCCGAAATATATGAAAAATTCACTCGTCTCTAGGATTTCTCAAAGAATATCTAAACTATCATCTAACGAGCGATTATTTAGTACAAATAAGTAACACTACAATGAAGCATTAGCTAGATCTGAATATAATGAAATTTTGTTAAAAATGAAACGGATGGAAAATTGAAGGGTAACCTTAGAAATAGAAGACCATACCATATTATATCACATAATATTATTATGGGTAACATTAAATCAAAAGTAAATAGAAACCATACCAATTACGTGCATGTGAACCTCGAACATACACCGCATTAGCCCGCATCAAACTGCCTGTGGACAGAAAAATAAGTGTCATAATTCTATATGGTTTTATCCACCATAGACTAAGCACATCTTTAACAACATTTCTAAGGAATTCTACCGGATTGTAAAAAAGAATTTCCCTCGAGATAGCAAGCCAGGTAAGATTATTAATAAAACACTGTTAAATTGTCATTCTCAAGATCAATAAACATAGCCTTAAATATTATAGCTTCTATTAATACTAAAATAAACCAGAAGATAAAAAAATGGTGGATTGAATATCCACCCAAACCCTATAATTGAACTCCAATGTAATTGTAGAAATGTAGGTGAATGCCCGCTAGAAATGTCTACCTCCAAATATAGTGTATAAATGCAACATTCTGCAGTAAAATAGTACTAGTACATGCGTAGGGTTTACAAAGTGCAGTTTTAAAGATAGTTAGAGAAACTACACACCCTCTTTCAAAGTAAAGTCTTGCTCGAATCCTAAAGAAATCCCGACATCATTAGCTAAATTACGAAAAAAATAACACACAATTTGAATTGAAATGGTTTATACTAGGAAAAAGCAAATAAATACATTCCTGGTAAGGTTAAAATGTAATCTATGCACCATGGAATCTTATCATATAATAATTGCCAATAATAACTTAATTAATAAGAAACTAGAAATCTTGCAAAATGGTTTGCACCGATCATACACTCTCCCATTTCAGAGCTGACTAAAATATATATATATATATAATTACACCATATAGATAATTGCACAGATTGACACATATATTATATCAATAGTTCAGTAAATAATTAAAATAGTAAATATATTTGGCTAAAAATATATCATAATTAAGTCATAGGTTGACCACTTCCTAATACATATGTATAGATAGCCAATTAATTTGTAGCCTTTTGGATAGTAAATTTAGGCGTTTGAGTGAATGGGCCTCAATTAATTAACCTATTAATTATCTTCAATGATTATGGACAGCAAAATACAAAATAATTTGGAATAATTCTTATTGTAATTAAAAAATGTAATACTAGCCTGTTTGCGGTTTTTGCTGTGGAATGTTTTTAGCTGGAAACCGGTAATCAATAGACGTTCTTAAATAGATTTAACACGTTCGTGTTGTGGAGTTTTTTTCTGTTGCTTCCGAATATATTTTTTTAATCATTACTAAATACATACACCCATTAGTAAAATAATGGTATCTTTAAATAATTGGGTTAGGGTTAGGGTTATATGCATATGTGCATATAATATTTGGACTTGTTGACAAATATCTTTATAAATTTATAAATTCTGATTATTTATAGTAATACCGAATCTGAATAGGTTAAACATAAAATGAATTATATTGTTCAGATATCGACATAGCAGGGTTAGGGTTAGGGTTAGGGGGCAGACCAGGCAGTGTTGCATCGTATGGCCCTCCTCTCCACATTCACAGATGATTAGGTCAGTGTTGTAGGCCCATCTCCTCATAGTAACTTTTGATCGCCCTATGCCCATTCTCAGGCGGTTGAGTGTTTTCCATTGGAGCCAGGATGCCTCTGAACCGTGAGGGAGTTCCTCGCGTTAAAAACAACCTTAAACCTCTCTAAGACCCTTTAAGCATAAAAGTCTCTTCACTAGAAACCACTGTCTTATGAAACTTTTAAATAAGTTTTTTTAAGCTATGAATTCTACTAAGTCATTTCAAGCAAACACGTATGACTTTTGTTTATTACTTCTTATATACTTTTTGGTAATATTTTTATATAAAAAATTATGTTTAATTTGGTTAAAAATCAATTAAATATGTTCTACACATAATTTTACTTGTATCAAGGGGGATAACTCTTAAGTAAAAGTGGCGTAGTTACTCCTTTACATTCGACACTATATTCGTTTATACTGTTGTTTTGGTCTTCCATTTTTCATTTTAAAAAATCTTTAAACAAATTTTTTAACTTAAATTTAATTCTGCAGTTTGATTTTATTCATTTCTAATAAATAATCTCCATTAATTATTAGTTGGTCCAACATCTCCATTAATTATTAGATGGTCCAACATCTCCATTAATTATTAGATGGTCCAACATCTCCATTAATTATTAGATGGTCCAACATATACCGTAACTAATATTATAAACACCGATGACTTTATTAAGTACTGACTTAAGATTTATTTATTTCAATTCCTAAATTTTGTGTGTTTGAAATAACTTCATGTCTCACTTTAACGCGGTGGCTATTTGAAACAAAAATCACCGTTTAAAGTCATACGTACTTTACATTTCTAGTAATAGCATGCCACGAGGAAGAAAAGGGAAAAAGAAAAAACACAAACTGTTTCGATGCCTGAAGATGACGTTATATCGTCGAAAATAAGTTGATCTTAAATAAAGAAATATTTCTGCGTTCTGGCTTCTTAAACTCTCTCTCTCTCACACACACACAATAATGATACTACTACTACTACTACTACTACTACTACTACTACTACTACTACTACTACTACTACTAATGATAATCATCATCTCTCCCTCTCTCTTATATCTATCTATCTATCTATCTATCTATCTATCTATATATATATATATATATAGATAGATAGATAGATAGATAGATAGATAGATAGATATAAATGGAAAATGAAAAAAGGAAAACCAAAAATATTATTGATGTATTTGTCAACGTTTCGTCTTTATATCAAGACTTCCTCAGGATGGTTGGTCTGAAGAAAATTACACACAAAGTCCAAATATTTGAAGCAGTCCGTTTCAAATATTTTAAACAGTTTGGAAGTTTTGTATAAAGACTAAACGTTGATGAATATATTAAATAATATTATTGGTTTTCCTTTTTTCATTTGGAACATTAGTTTCCATTTTCATTGGAACATAAATTCCATTTTTTATCACACACACACACACACACACACACACACACACACACACACACACACACACATATATATATATATATATATATATATATATATATATATATAGGACCGGCGACACAGTTATAAAAGTGGGGGAGGGGGGCTGTAGCCCCCCCTCCGACCCTCCGGTGCCGCCGTCCATGATATATATATATATATATATATATATATATATATATATATATATATATATATATATATATATATATATGTGTGTGTGTGTGTGTATGTGTGTGTGCGTAATGCTGCTGTATAAATTGCTATATTTAAAAGGATAGAGTGCTCAATGGTTGGCAGGTTGGACAGTATTAACTTTCATATTTCCATGTCTTTGGTGATATCTGTACTAATTGAGAGCAAATTAACAGCCGTATTAGTAACATCAACTGCGTTCTATACCCCCCCCCTTTCCTATCCAATGTGGATATTGTGTTACAAAATCAACCCTTGGTACAGATTGGTGAACGTGGGTGGTGACCTGCTGTAGAATCAGTCTACCTTGAAGTATTAATGAGTCAGACATTTTTGGTTCTATTGTCTGAGTCATGGCTGACCTAAATGGGGAGCCACCCAGGTGCCCGTTCGCCCGTTCGTCCGTTCCATTGAAATAGAAAGAAAACAAAGAAAACAAAACAAACAAAACAACTCATCAACTATTTATTTTGACAAATCAACACAAATACGAATTTATTTCTGGATATCGGATAGAAAGAAGAGAAATATATTTATATATAGACAACTTTATTTTGGTAATAAGCGTAAAAACAATCAACTAAAAACAGGGCGAGAGCGATGTCGAGTGATCCATGTGTATGAATATATTTAATCGAAATGAGATATTGAACACTGGCCATATTTAGTTAGAGTTTTACGTGTGTGTCTTCCGTGCGTGCTTGTAGGTAGGATGATGGATCTGTAAAATGGACCAGTTTTTTTGCTGTGGAAGATGCCGACAGCTTTTTTCTAGAATTAACGATAAAATGTTTGTTTACGTCAGACAAATACAGGAAGATACATATTCAAATTCATATGTTGTGTATCTTTAGGCAGCATATTTAATATATTAAATAACACGGAGTTTTTTTGCTTGATAAGACTTTTTTTTATTTTTTCAATTTTCCGAATGGTTCATTTAGTGTTTCGGTCAAATTGGTGTATGTAAGTTCCGTGGGTTTCTTGTTCCATTCTCTTTCCCTTTTCGCCTGAAAATGATTTGCGAATTAAATCGAAAGTACTCGCGTAAAAGGAAAGAAAATGGAACAAGGAACCCATGGCACTTACATACAGCAATTGCCTTTTAGAAAGTTCTCGCCCTGAAATGAACGATGCGCTAGTCTAACCCAACGACGAAGATGAGGACGTCAACTGAAATCTGTAAATATCAACAACTCCTCATCTCCGAATTATCATCAAACGATAAATTCCATGCAATAATCTTGTCGATGCGAGGTTTTCCCGCCCATTTTTTCGCCGTCGTTTATCACGTGCACATTCTTGGTGTGTTGCTTCTTCTTCTTCTTGTTGTAGTCTCTATTGTCGTTGTCGGCCGTGAATTAACCTTTAGAAACGTCGTCTGAACTTATGTAAATTACTCTAATTACCATAAAACCGGTCTCCTAGAAAGCTTTTTTCTTTTTTCAAAGTTTCATAGCAGATAACATTTACATCGAATTTCTCGTTTAAATGTTGTCAGCATCACATATATACTAAATACTAGCGCAATAAATACTATTATTCGCAAATATTACGTCTCTCTCGGCTTTGAATACTACTTTCACTATGGATATTGTCAACCTTCAAGTGGTTTCTCCTGTGAGTACCTGATATATATATCGAGGAAACCAATGATAACAAAACAAGCGAATAAAAATATCTTAATTTGCTGTTTCATATGCGTTGCGTATCTTTTTTTTAAAAATAGAGAATCATTCAACGACGTATCTTATTATTAACTAGATTAACAATTAACTATAGTTAGCAATTGTAATTGGTTATAACTTTGAAACTATTTATAGAGTGATTTCCCTTGATTCCTTTGATTCATTGAATTAAAGAATATATTTTTGCTGACCTTAATTTGGTCCTTGGTGAATGATTATTAGAGAAATTATTTTACCATTACTGACGATAATCGCGAAGATCGAAAGCGCTCGAGATCTTGGATCCACATTTCATTGATTATAACCAGAAACTCAGAAGATCACTTGTCACGAGAATTTAAAAATACAAAAGAAAGAAGACTTCTTAGTTTTAATATTTATTAGTATATATATATATATATATATATATATATATATATATATATATATATAAAATATTTGTTATTGTTTATTTTTATCTATGGACGTATACGTTTCGTCTCTTTTCAATCAAGACTCATCAGCATAGAAGTACGACTATTCACCACCGGTCACACGATTCGAAACCCTGGAATATATATATATATATATATATATATATATATATATATATATATACTAGAGATGTAAGATGAGAATAAAAAATGGTAAAGATACAATATTTATTAGAACATCAAAAGTTCAGAGCAAGGAGCTTCATATCCTTAATCCATGGATTTTCAACAATAAACTCTTTTCATCAGAGGATAGAGAAAAACCGACAAATATTATCGGCAACATTTATCTTTGAAAATTTTACATAAAATAAAACAAAATAAAGACCAAAAGGTAAAAACTCTTTACCTTTTTATCTTTGAAAATCCATGGATTAAGGATATGAAGCTCCTTGCTCTGAACTTTAGATGTTCTAATAAATATTGTATCTTTACAACTTTTTATTCTCATCCTTTATCCCTAGAATTGATTGCTCTATTCAATATATTGAGCTTTGTATTATCACGATAGATTATCATTAAACGATAATTCAATTATCGTTTAGTGAACTCAACACACACACATATATATATATATATATATATATATATATATATATATATATATATATATATATATATATATATATAGATCAGATCTGTCAAAGACTTCAATTAGATTTTTTTGAGAAATTTCTTAATTAAGTTTGCCTAGATTTCTAACGGGCTTTTTCAGTGAGTCTTGTTGATATGCATCCGGTTAATATTTTTGATCTGAAGGCGTTTCTACCTGGACTTTACTTGGATGTTGTGAAGTTTCATCTGGAAAATATCTCTAAAGACGGGGTAGGTCATATGATAACTTTGATTTTGTTCAAGTATACTGTGAAAATGGACTAGAAATATGCTTAAGATTCCCCCGAAATTGACGTTAAATCGAAATCTGTTGAACTCTTTGAGGACACGATAATTACTTCTCTACAAGCGTAAATTGAGGTAAAAAAACACGTTGTGAATTATCGTAAGAGAACTTTTAGTGACCCTCTAAGAAATAAAGACAAAGACGATGAACGGTGATTTTATAAAAAATATAAAAAAGCCATAATAGAAAAGAACCAAATATTTCGAGGAGCATATTCCATCCGCGACGATGTAGTAATGTACAGTGATCGGGTGGTCATTCCGGCGACGATGTAGTAATGTACAGTGATCGGGTGGCCATTCCGGCGACATTGCAGAGAGTTTCATGTTGGGCATCCAGGCATATCACGGATGAAGAGTCTTATGCGAAGTTACGTCTACTGGATGAACATGGATCGAGATATTGAGAATATAGTTAAATCATGTAAAAGGTGTGTATTCACAGCAAACACAATCCCATAAAATTCAAACCCTGGCCTAAAACAGGTGGTCGAGAATCTATATTGACAGCTATTGGACGGGTTCTATTATCTGGTTCTAGTAGATAGCTTCACTAAATGGCCAAAGATGCTTCAGTGTAACAAAACAATGACAGAAACAACAATTGAGTCGTATCATGCGAGAAGCAATGGCCAAGCGGAGCGATTTGTCGATACTTTTAAAAGAGCGCTAAAAAGCGAGGAGTACTTCCACGGAGAAAGCCATACAGGATTTTCTATAGAAAGAGCCCGAATAATAATGTTCCATCTGACATGTCACCAGCGGAAGCTATGTTCGCAAGAAAGATCTAAACGATTTTCGACTCATAAGAAACCGGAACGAAAAATAAATGTAAAAAAGGACGTTTTAAAATCGGAGAAAAGTTTTTTTTTCCGAATATTCAAGAACAACAAATCATTTTGGGAAATCGAGATTGTGGATAAAAGAATCGAGACTATGCTTTACATGGTAAAAGGGCCACATTTACCAAGAATATCAATTTAAAACGTATTCCGATGCTGTAGAGGACAAGAGGGCAGAAGAATGGATGGACGTCGTGTTTGAATTACCAATCCTGCGAGTAGTTTCTGAAAAGCGAACATCTAAAAGGAAAAAAACCCGACTTCATGAAAGTCAACCCCAAGAGAAAAATGCATTGACCCCATACAGGGCAACGCTTAAAGTGGGGCTGGGGAAGGTGTTAGGGTGTAAGTTGATCTAATATAATAAATACAGTTACGACTAAGCATCGTGGTAGTTATTGATGGCAGTTATGGCCCCAGAATCAAACGCATACGTTCTGTAACATAGTTTTGTTAAAACACTTTCTGTTAATTATACTTTTGTTAAAACACTTTTGTTAGTTATACTTTTGTTAAAACACTTTTGTTAATTATATGCCGCCGTGTTTGTCTTGGTTATTACCGGCCTTTACAAGGTCAGAACAGTAACGTAATTACTTTCGCATATCTACTTCGACACAATTTGGTCCTGGGTAATATTTAAAACTAGATCCCCTATTTGGGAGCTTTAGAGAGTCTGAGAGAGTGGGATGACCCGTTAGATGCCATTATCCCCAGGTTCACTCTGATCCGGAGTGGTAGTACCTGTAAGAGTCCCATCTGTGAGTTAAATAAAATATGTCCTGGATACGGCACGGAGACAATAAAAATGCTATTTAAAATTAAAGCGTCACAGACAAATGAAAATGCTATTTCAACGACACATGAAAATGCTATTTAAAATTAAAGCGTGACAGACAGACGAAAATGCTATTTCAACGACACATGAAAATGCTATTTAAAATTAAAGCGTGACAGACAGACGAAAATGCTATTTCAACGACACATGAAAATGCTATTTAAAATTAAAGCGTGACAGACAGACGAAAATGCTATTTCAACGACACATGAAAATGCTATTTAAAATTAAAGCGTCACAGACAAATGAAAATGCTATTTAAAATTAAAGCGTCACAGACAAATGAAAATGCTATTTCAACGACACATGAAAATGCTATTTCAAATTAAAGCGTGACAGACAGACGAAAATGCTGTTTCAAATTATAGCATGACACACAATTAAAAACGCTATTTCAAACTAAAGCGGGACAGACAAACGAACATTTTATTTAATAAAAAAGCGTGACAGACCAATGAAAATGTTATTTAAAATTAATGCGTCACGGACAAACGAAAATGCTATTTTAAACTAAAGCATGACAGACCAATGAAAATGCTATTTTAAAATAAAGCGTGACAGACCAATGAAAATGCTATTTTAAACTAAAATGTGACGGACAAAATAAAATACGATTACAAATTTAAACGTGAAACACAAATGAAAATGCTATTTTAAATTTAAGTATAGCAGACACAATAAAACACCATTACGAACAAAACGTGACAGACAAGCGAAAATGTTATTTCAAACTTAAGTGTGACGGACAAAATAATATACTTTTTTAAACTTAAGCGTGACAGACCAAACTAAAATTATATTTTAAGCTTAAGCATGGAAGATCAACGAAAATTCTATTTCAAACGCAGGTGGAAGTGTTAATTTCATGTTATTAGCACTTCTAACCGGTCATGGTTGACGGAATGAGAACAATCTACCTGTAAACAGTGGCGTGCAGAAGGAGGGGGGCAGTGGCTCCGGGCATCCAAATTGTGGAGAACATCCAATCATATCCAAACTATCTCTCTTTCTCATAATATTTCTTAGTACTAGAACTTATACTTAAGTCTTTGTGGCATACAATTAAGGAGTTGGCCCCGGCATCATCAGGGTATCACCAGACCTCTGCGCGCCATGTCCTGTGGATTTGATAAACGGTTCAGTTCGAAATTCTATACAGATTCCCGAGTTCGACATAAATACTCCCAAATTCGACTAGAAGGTTTCTAATGTTCATAAAGATGCATATTAAGAAGGTCGGGGATTAAATCGGCCGAAACGTTGTGACTAAACAACCAAGATGAGGAAAGTAGTACGAATAATCTAAATGATACAAATGAATTGTTTTGTTTTCGTGTTTGGCCATTTGTAAAAAGTCAAGAAAACGCCCACCGAAAGAGACAATCTGCTGCTGTTGCAAATGAGCGGTTTGTTGTTCGGAAGCCGGTGTAATTCAAACCAGCGGGCGTTCGTCGGTTTGGTATTTGAAGCTGGTTGTTTCCGGCCTCTCAGGCTGAATAGCAGAACTATGAGGAGAAGACGGAGAAAACTAATTACATCCGCCTATCTCAGTCACAAACAAAACATTTAATGTTCTGCTTCTTCTTGTTTTTGTTGTTGTTGTTGGTAGCAAGCAGATTCGAGTGCTGACATATTAGCGCTTGGAATACAATGGTTACGTTTTTAGTGTAGATATATATATATATATATATATATATATATATATAGTCTCGGAAGTTTCTCAACCATTAAAACTATATATATATATATATATATATATATATATATATATATATATATATATATATATATATATATATATATATATATAAAACTTATAGTCTCAAGTCTTCCAGTGGAAAATCACTCTTGTAAGTCAATTTATTTTTTACAGTTATTATATTAGTTAGTTTCTAACACTATTTTAAGGGATCATCAGTTGTTTACCATGAAAAACTGTTTCGGGAATATATATATATATATATATATATATATATATATATATATATATATATATATATATATATTAGTGTAGATATATTTAATGTAGATATATTTAGAGTAGATATATTAGTAGATATATTTAGTGTTAATATATTTAGTCTAGATATATTAGTAGATATATTTAGTGTAAACATATTTAGTGTAGATATATTTAGTGTAGATATATTTAGTGTAGATATATTTAGTGTAGATAGATTGTTATTCGTAATGGTTGACGGGGTGTCAGTAGATTTAATTGCTAGTTTAATTAAGGTTTTCAATTTGAATAATCAGTTTATAACAGTGAGGGCAGACACACAATAATGTAAAGGTCTGTATAGATAGGGGCGTTTAGACCCGTGTGAGAATCACATAGTCAGAAGCAACCCAGAAAGAATTCACACATGAATATTCATGAAGTTAAAATAAATAAAATAAAGTTAAAGCTTCAATCGTCTCCGTCGTCATCCTTCTCCAATGACAGGTCACAGTTACCATAACCCTAACCCTAACCCTAACCCTAGCCAAAGCTGCCAATAACACCAACAAAATATTACTGCAATACGTATTTTTTATAGATGCTTCACGCAGTTTACATTTGGCAATAATAAAATGAGGGGAAGGTCCGCAGCTTTCCTTGGAGATGATGAATTATCGGAAATCCTAACCAATGAGCCGTGACGTCACTAATAAAGTGCTAAGTAATAATCAGTTCTAAGTTATAGTCTTTTGGAGGTTGAAGGTTCAATTCTCAACACGGGCGATACTAAGAATTAAATATTACGGATTGCGTAAGACTTCTACTTGGTCATGGTTGATGGAACGAGAGCAAGCCAGCCCCGTGGATTAAATTCCGTACAGATTCCTGAGCTCGACAGATACACATAAAGGAGGTTACATCGGCCGAAACGTTGTGAGAATAACATCCAAGATGAGAACAGAAATCGGAATAATCCAAATTATACAAATCCTGATGAATCATCAACGAACAAAAGTTTGGCATTGAAACAGAAACCATATTTCGTCATCACAAAACAATAGGCAAGGTAAAGCAAACCAGATCACTGGGTCTCAAATGAACTGAATAAAGGCCCCAAATTTTGTCACTCTAATCACTAAGCTTCGAGAACTGTGAGATGAACTTTTACAACATCTCCCAGTATTCCTGCTATAGGTTATACAGGGTGGGCCAAAATAAGGGTCCTATCTTTAAATTTGAATAACTTGAATTTGAATAACTTCCACAAAATAAAAGTTAAACTCACCAAACTTTATGTGTGTGTAGACTGACCCTTCCGAGATTTTTTGAAATAAACAAAACAAATTTTAGCCGAAAAACACTTCTTAAAACTTACAAAAACTAAAGTATTGTTTTTTACACTGTTTTGAGTTTTTTAAGCAAAAATAATGTTTTCTAAATAAGGGTACGTTCCTTAGGGCTAATACGGCTCATGCTTGCTTCGGAAGGGGTCCTTTACTTATTCTAAAAAAAAAAAAAATCAATAAATAAAAAAGTTATGAATTTTTAAAAATAGGACCCTTATTTTTGCCCACCCTATATATTAAAATAGCCTTGGAAAAAACGAATAGACGATGTAGGTCGTAAGAGTTCAATAGTTCAAACTTGACGCATAAGAACGGAAGTGACAGAAACGGAAGTGACAGAAACGGAAGTATACAATTAGTATGCTGGGCGGATACAGCTTTCGTTTAAGGGCGTGACGAACATTACATTATTATGTAGCTTTTAAAAATGTGAGTAGCAGATTTTGTCTCTCTGCCCGAATAATGTAACTGAAATAAATAAAGAAAAAGATATTTTGGGTACAAACGTCTCCGATTCAATTATTGATAATTAACAAAGAACCGGCAAGTGAACAACCACTGAAAGATCCCCACCGGCGCATAGCCGAATAGTTCCGAACCCACGACACGGCCAAATAAGTCGTTTACAGGTTTCATCGCCAATCCCTTAATCTGTTCGTCGTCGCATAAAAGCAATCGTCAACAGAGAAGAATCATTTATTCATTATTCATTTGATTACAAACAGCAACATTTCAGTTATTAACGATTTACTATTTATGTGTGTGCATATCTATTTATAGATTTAATCCTCTTCGCATTTTCGACACAATTCTGTCTATGCCTTACTTACCTACCGATGCACAATAAAAATCAACGTGCTTCCAACTATAGGTAAAATAGCATTTCATCTTCAACGAATGTTTTCATTCTCCTGGATTAGTTGTCTTACCAAGGCTTCCATGTCTAATCTGCACCACTATTTCACCTATAGCTATCTGAGTAGGGGGTGATAGGTTCATGCCTTTCGTATGGTTATTAGTGAAAATCAATAACATTCATACTCTGCGTTTATAATACTTTACCAGGGAAATTTCATTTACACAAAAAACTCTAACATAAGTAAAAATAAGTACACAAATAAACATAACTAAAAAATAAACATAAATAATAAAATAAACATAAGTAAACAAATAAAAATAAGTTAAAAATAACATAAGTAAAAAATAAGTAAAAAATAAGTAAAAAATAAACATAAATAAAAAATAAACATAAGTAAAAAATAAACATAGTAATATAAGTAAAGAATAAACATAAGTAAAAAATAAACATAAGTAAAAAATAAACATAAGTAAAAAATAAATATAAGTAAAAAATAAACATAAGTAAAAAATAAACATAAATAAAAAATAAACATAAGTAAAAAATAAACATAGTAATATAAGTAAAGAATAAACATAAGTAAAAAATAAACATAAATAAAAAATAAACATAAGTAAAAAATAAACATAAGTAAAAAATAAACATAATAATATAAGTAAAGAATAAACATAAGTAAAAAATTAACATAATAATATAAGTAAAGAATAAACATAAGTAAAAAATTAACATAATAATATAAGTAAAGAATAAACATAAGTAAAAAATAAACATAAGTAAAAATAAATATAAGTAAAAAATAAACATAAATAAAAAATAAACATAAGTAAAAATAAACATAAGTAAAAAATAAACATAATAATATAAGTAAAGAATAAACATAAGTAAAAAATAAACATAATAATATAAGTAAAGAATAAACATAAGTAAAAAATAAACATAAGTAAAAAATAAACATAAGTAAAAAATAAACATAAATAAAAAATAAACATAAATAAAAAATAAACATAAGTAAAAAATAAACATAAGTAAAAAATTAACATAATTATATAAGTAAAGAATAAACATAAGTAAAAAATTAACATAATAATATAAGTAAAGAATAAACATAAGTAAAAAATAAACATAAGTAAAAAATAAATATAAGTAAAAAATAAATATAAGTAAAAAATAAACATAAATAAAAAATAAACATAAATAAAAAATAAACATAAGTAAAAAATAAACATAATAATATAAGTAAAGAATAAACATAAGTAAAAAATTAACATAATAATATAAGTAAAGAATAAACATAAGTAAAAAATTAACATAATAATATAAGTAAAGGATAAACATAAGTAAAAAATAAACATAAGTAAAAAATAAACATAATAATATAAGTAAAGAATAAACATAAGTAAAGAATAAACATAAGTAAAAAATAAACATAAGTAAAAAATAAATATAAGTAAAAAATAAACATAAATAAAAAATAAACATAAATAAAAAATAAACATAAGTAAAAAATAAACATAATAATATAAGTAAAGAATAAACATAAGTAAAAAATTAACATAATAATATAAGTAAAAAATAAACATAAGTAAAAAATTAACATAATAATATAAGTAAAGAATAAACATAAGTAAAAAATAAACATAAGTAAAAATAAATATAAGTAAAAAATAAACATAAATAAAAAATAAACATAAGTAAAAATAAACATAAGTAAAAAATAAACATAATAATATAAGTAAAGAATAAACATAAGTAAAAAATAAACATAATAATATAAGTAAAGAATAAACATAAGTAAAAAATAAACATAAGTAAAAAATAAACATAAGTAAAAAATAAACATAAATAAAAAATAAACTTAAATAAAAAATAAACATAAGTAAAAAATAAACATAAGTAAAAAATAAACATAATAATATAAGTAAAGAATAAACATAAGTAAAAAATTAACATAATAATATAAGTAAAGAATAAACATAAGTAAAAAATAAACATAAGTAAAAAATAAATATAAGTAAAAAATAAACATAAATAAAAAATAAACATAAGTAAAAAATAAACATAAGTAAAAAATAAACATAATAATATAAGTAAAGAATAAACATAAGTAAAAAATAAACATAATAACATAAGTAAAAAATAAACATAAGTAAAAAATAAATATAAGTAAAAAATAAACATAAATAAAAAATAAACATAAATAAAAAATAAACATAAGTAAAAAATAAACATAAGTAAAAAATAAACATAAGTAAAAAATAAACATAAGTAAAAAATTAACATAATAATATAAGTAAAGAATAAACATAAGTAAAAAATAAACATAAGTAAAAAATAAATATAAGTAAAAAATAAACATAAATAAAAAATAAACATAAATAAAAAATAAACATAAATAAAAAATAAACATAAGTAAAAAATAAACATAAATAAAAAATAAACATAAGTAAAAAATAAACATAAGTAAAAAATAAACATAATAATATAAGTAAAGAATAAACATAAGTAAAGAATAAACATAAGTAAAAAATAAACATAAGTAAAAAATAAATATAAGTAAAAAATAAACATAAATAAAAAATAAACATAAATAAAAAATAAACATAAGTAAAAAATAAACATAAGTAAAAAATTAACATAATAATATAAGTAAAGAATAAACATAAGTAAAAAATAAACATAAGTAAAAAATAAATATAAGTAAAAAATAAACATAAATAAAAAATAAACATAAATAAAAAATAAACATAAGTAAAAAATAAACATAATAATATAAGTAAAGAATAAACATAAGTAAAAAATTAACATAATAATATAAGTAAAAAATAAACATAAGTAAAAAATTAACATAATAATATAAGTAAAGAATAAACATAAGTAAAAATAAATATAAGTAAAAAATAAACATAAATAAAAAATAAACATAAGTAAAAATAAACATAAGTAAAAAATAAACATAATAATATAAGTAAAGAATAAACATAAGTAAAAAAATAAACATAATAATATAAGTAAAGAATAAACATAAGTAAAAAATAAACATAAGTAAAAAATAAACATAAGTAAAAAATAAACATAAATAAAAAATAAACATAAATAAAAAATAAACATAAATAAAAAATAAACATAAGTAAAAAATAAACATAAGTAAAAAATAAACATAATAATATAAGTAAAGAATAAACATA
Source organism: Sepiola atlantica (assembly GCA_963556195.1). Classification (NCBI taxonomy): domain Eukaryota; kingdom Metazoa; phylum Mollusca; class Cephalopoda; order Sepiida; family Sepiolidae; genus Sepiola; species Sepiola atlantica. The sequence goes on along the minus strand of OY744528.1, from coordinate 126,326,280 downwards.
AGTAAAAAATTAACATAATAATATAAGTAAAGAATAAACATAAGTAAAAAATAAACATAAGTAAAAAATAAATATAAGTAAAAAATAAACATAAATAAAAAATAAACATAAGTAAAAAATAAACATAAGTAAAAAATAAACATAATAATATAAGTAAAGAATAAACATAAGTAAAAAATAAACATAATAATATAAGTAAAGAATAAACATAAGTAAAAAATAAACATAAGTAAAAAATAAATATAAGTAAAAAATAAACATAAATAAAAAATAAACATAAATAAAAAATAAACATAAGTAAAAAATAAACATAAATAAAAAATAAACATAAGTAAAAAATAAACACAAGGAAAAAACATAAGTAAAAGATAAACATAAGTAAAAAATAACATAAGAAAAAAAATAACATAAGAAAAAAAATAACATAAGTAAAACATTAACATAAGTAAAAAAAATAAACATAAGTAAAAAAATAAACAGATAATTGCAAGACTTGAAACCCGCATGCAAAGTCACCTGTACAACCGGGCAAACTCCCCTGTTCTATAAATAAGGTGGAATTATGATTTATTCTTTATAAAAATCTATAAAAATCTCTTAATTAACAAAAGAGGTCGACCGATAAATTATACTTGAAGACTCGAGAGAGAAAAATCTGCATATGCACTGGTTAGAGAGTATGAGAGTCGGGTGGAGCGGTTAGGGTCTGGGTTAGAGAGTAAGAAAGATAACACTGGTCAACACAATATTTTTGGCAGGCAAAGTAAGACTGGTTTCTGGGGTTTTCAAGGGCGCTGAATCCGAATCTGACATTAGTTTTTTCAAATTGGCTCTAGTTTTTGAGTTATCACAGGGGGGTCGTTTGTCTGAAATCACCCATTTGCGACCATAGCTAAACGTACAAAAAACGGCTAAATAGTGCATAAATGTCAGATATTGATTTTTATGATGATCTTAAACCACAAAGACAGTGTAAAATCTCAATCTAACAAGTTAAGTTAGATATAACATCATTTCATTTATCCTATAACTGAACACTTTTCATAGATTTCGAGGATATACAAAAAATTTGCTAAAAATTTGCTGAATTTTAATTCTCCAAGTGAAAAAAAACATTTACATAATCAGTTATATATCATAAATTAATGCAAAGCATTATACACTAGATTCTTAGTTACAATGAACACACAAAACAATATTTTATTCACAAAACTAAAATTGACGTTTATACGATTTTCGCTTGTGAGCAACTTTTGGGCAGTCTCTCAAAAGGTTGCAGCAGTAGTCTGCCATCATGTGCTCATCCCATTTGCCTTGATACCTCTCTTCCATTGTTTTGATGTCTTGATGGAATCTCTCTCCCTGCTCCTCACTGTAATCACCAAGATTACCAGGAAATCTGTCGAGGTGGCTAAACAAGAAATGAACTTTAATGCTCATATTTGCCCCTAGTTTTCCGTATGCAGTAAGCATCTTACGGACCAATTGCTTGTAATTGTCAGCTTTGTGATTTCCCAAAAAGTTTGTCACTACATCTGTGAAGGACACCCAAGCATTTAACTCAACCGTGTTCATATGATTAGTGAAGTCAGAATCCCTCATGAGCGTTCGAATCTGAGGTCCATCGAAGATGCCACCTTTAGCTTTTTCGATGGAAAGACCTGGAAATTGCCTGCATATGTACTTGAAGCAATCCCCATCCTTGTTCAACGCCTTAACAAACTGCTTCATGAGCCCTAGTTTTATGTGCAATGGAGGGAAGATGATTCTATCCCTGGGTACCAAAGGCTCATTGATGACGTTGGCTGTACCGACTTCGAGACTTTCTCGTTCTGGCCAGTTCTCCCTTCTCCAGTGCTGGATTCTTGCTCTGCTATCCCACAAACAAAGAAAGCAGGGATACTTTGTGTACCCACTTTGCTGACCAAGCAGAAAATTCACCATTTTCAAGTCCACACAAATCAGCCATTTATGAGTGTTGTAATTCAGCTTTTCAAGAACAAATTTGATAGCATCATACTCTTCTTTCATCTTGGTAGAATGGCCAATTGGTACAGGAGCAAACTTATTGCCATTGTGCAAAAGTACAATTTTTAGACTTGCTTTCGAGCTATCTATGAAGAGACGCCAATCTGCTGGGTCATATGATGAGATCCCCATGCAGTTAAGAAGTGCAGAAACGTCATTACAAAAGACCAGGTCGTCTTCTTTAGAAAAGAAACGAAGCAAGCTGCCTTCCCTTGTCCTATAGCATGTTACTTTTGTGCCAGAATCAAGAATGTTTTTCTCTTGGAGTCGTGATGCAAGAACTTCAGACTGCTCCTTCGACAAACAAAGGTCTCGCACTAGGTCATTAAGTTCAGATTGATTGAAAAGCTGAGGGCCATTTGAGGGTTCTTCATAGTCACTACAGCTATCATCTCTTGATATTGAAAGATCAGCTGGAATCTCTTCGGTTTCATCGATTTCAGGCAAACTGGTGAAAACAGGCACAGGTACATCCTCAGAGTGCGCAACAGGACGGATAGCAGAATCCAGGCTCGGATACTGCCAATTTGCTTTCTTGTGCTTGTTAAACCCCGTCATGTATTTGAGACAGAAGTAGCAGTCATCAAAATGATTGTTGGGCTCTCTCCACACCATTGGTACAGCAAACTTCAACTTCAGCTTACCGTTGGTCCAACCGCGGAGACTTTCTACACAGGTTTTGCACACCATATGTGGGGCCCAAGACTTGTCTTGGTCACCAAATATCATATCGAAGTATGCTTTGTACGCCCTCTTGACAAAGTCTGTAATATTCCTCTTTTGTTGTGCCATCATATACTGTCCACAGATGTAACAAAAGACATCCGGTTCATATCTGCAACATCTTCTAGAAGAACTCATTTTCTCTCTGGAACTCATTTTCAACTGTGGAATTAAAAAGAAAATTCTTAATTACTGTTTAATTTATACTGCAACTATATTTATGGAACATGTTATTAAGTAATTACAGTATATAATTATATAAAAATTCTCCCTATATAAATAATTATATAAAAATTCTCCCTGAAATACTTCAATATATACATAATCATTATAATGATTCAATAAAATCAGAAAATTATTATTTACTGCTTCTATATTGAAGTATTTCAGGGAGAATTTTAGCAGTTTAGGCTTATTTGGGGCTATCAGTATCTTCTAAACTAGAACCAATCTGGCAAAACCAATGTTATATTCGTAATCAGCGACCTTCAAAACCCCAGAAAACACTCCTAGATGGTCTGCCAAAGAAAAAAAATAAAAATTTGTTGACCAGTGTAATATCATGCTGCGATTGGTCGAGTAGATAATGTGTTAAGTTTGAAAGAGGATATTAAAAAAACAACCAGTTAAATTAAAATTAGACAGGCAAACACGTAAGACGCCCCCCCCCCCGGATAAGTCAATGAACACTAAAAAGTCATAGGAACGTACGATGCAGCTAATCGGCCGGTAATTGTTTGTTGAATAGGGTTGATAAGTTCGAATTTTAACTATTCTCCGACGTTCGTTCCATTCCAAACAGTTTCCATCCAGATGAAACCGAATCGCGGTCCACACATGACTTTACAAATAAAGCAAATGACACTTATTGATACTCACATCCAATATTGTAAGATGTTCTGTTTAAAATTTTTTTCTTGTTGTGTCGAATTGAAATACATGGTGCAATGGTGGACCAATCCATGCAAGCGATTGGGCCATGAAAACATTAATCCGTGGGATGGAATCAACAATGAATCTGATTGGTGAGCTAGCGAGACTAAACACCACGTGTATACATAAAAAAAAACGGTAACACGAATTTGATGCCGGAAAAGTCTCTACGAGGATAAACGCGGACACCCCTGTGTAAATTAATTGCGATATATATATATATATATATATATATATATATATATATATATATATATATATATATATATATATATTTGTTTTGTTTATTATCTATGTATGTATACGTTTCGTCCTTTATAATCGGGACTCATCAGCATAGAGATATAACTATTCACTACTAGTCATGCGATTCAAACCCCGGATTTCGAGTATTTTATAACTCAAATGCCGACATCTAGAACCACTGGGCCACTGCTGAATAGCGAACAAACAATGATAATTTTAACACTTTTTCCTGTGGCAATAATTACATATTATTTATATTACGGAGGTCATTTATTTAGATTTCTTTTATATATGTATTTGAATTCAGGAGTATTATCTTAAAGGATTTATATATATATATATATATATATATATATATATATATATATATATATATATATATATATATATATATATATATATATATATATATATATATGACTGAAATAACGAAAGGAAAAAAAGCAGGTCAATAATTTAAATTTAGTTTTTTTGATGAATTGGGTTTATGATTTGCTTTTAATTGCATTCTGAAAAAGCCAAAACAAAATGAAGTGTTTTCACTTTTCGCTAAATGTTTACATCTCAAAAATGTCAAAACTGATGTCGATATGCCACCACGAGTTATCAGCAATCCTATTTAGTTTCGCTACTAACATTTCACTACAAAAGTCAGTTTCCTTTCTTCGCACGTCTTAGTGGAAAACTAGGGGGTAATAGGTCAAGTTGGGATAAGTTAGAATCCATTTTGTCACGTGACTTAAATTGTCAGAGGCAGTCGATGGAGAGACGTCGGATTGAAGGCTAAACTGGGATCCGGTAAACGATACAGGCTTAATATCCTTAGTAAACGGATTTCTGTATGACCAACACCTACAATTCTGAGTGACAGACTAAGGGGACCAATAGATTAAGCGATTTTCACTTGGGAGAAATATAACAATAAATTAGGATACATTTTGTTACGTGACTTAAAATTGTCAGCTAAGATGCAGAAACTCTATCAGAGATAAAAAGCAACAAAGGGTTAGGGTTAGGGTTAGGGTTCAGTGACTAACAAGGGGTACCAGGTGGGGGTGGGAGGAGTCCCCCCATTTGTGATATAATTAAGGAACTTCCTCTATGGTGTTAAGAATTCGAAAAATAAATGTTTTTTTCTTTACGTATTTGAATTTTCTATGCTATTCTGCGACATATCAAGACTAAAGAGTCACACGTGGACGTGGTCAGTGTCATGGCCGTAGTTTAAAACAAAAAAGTTTCTAGCTAAATAGTAAAAAAAAAGAAAGAGATCCCCCCCCCCCTCAAATGTAAGAGCTTCTATCCTCTCAATATCTAGAAAAATACTCCACTGAATGAGTCGTTTTTTTTTTTTTTATCTGTCTCTCGGGAATAGTTCTCAACGATACCAAAGATTGATAACAGCTAAGTTTTTCGTTTTTTTTCGTTTTTTTTCAATTTTATTTTTACTTTATTTGTCTCTTATTTGAAAATTATCCATGCTCTAACTCTTGCGATTTCGACTTTTATTTCAATTATGTTTTCATTTATGTTTTTTCTCTCTTCTGACTTATACAAAAATAGATTAGCCGTCTCACCCACAGTGAAATACCCCTACAATAAATCATAGTGAGTAGAAATAATAATAATAATAATAATAATAATAATAATAATAATAATAATAATAATAATAATAATAATAATCAGATAAACTCATCCAAGCAAGGAGACCGGACGTCATAATAGTTAACAAGAAAGGAAAAAAATGCCAAATTGTAGATTTTGCCATTTGAGCAGACCACAAAGGTAAGATTAAGGAATTGCCAGAGAATTGGAAGGATTATGAAACACGAAGAAAGTCAGTATAATTCCAATAATCGTAGGAGCACTAGGAACAGTCTCGAAAAACCTGGAGAAATTGGAATCAAAGAGAAGACCGAGACTCTACAACGTACGGCAATGATTAAAAAAGCTGAAATATTAAGGAAAATCCTTGAATGAAGAAACCACCCCACATAAACTACGAACACTAACCAGCCACATGGAAGTTGGAACAAAAAAACAAACAAAAACAAAACATGGATGAAATACCACGTGAACTTAAGGGAACTGAAATGTTATCAAAATGCCCTCCCCCCCCCCCCCCAAAAAAAAATTGAAAAAAATGCCATCAGCCTCGGCTGATAACCAACCAGACCTCCACTCGAAGAATGCGGAGAGGACTGGAACCTTTTGGAGGCTTATTGCCATCCAAATCCCAGAGAAGACCAAAGGTCGTTGCCAGCGAGAAATGGATGGTAAGCGTCTGTTGTGATAACGCAAAGTCATTTGCAATAGTTATCTAAAGAGACTGAGAGTACTAGAAATCTGGGGAGACTTGTTGTCACTCAGACTCCAGGGAACACCACCGGTGATTATCAGTGAGTAATCACGGATGATGACCTGTGTGAGAACACGTTGATAATAATAAAATGACAACATATAAATGAACAAATGCATGTAGCCGATCCAATAGTCTGTGGTGGTATCTATTCATGCCAATCACTCAACCTCGCCGAACGTAATGAACGACTACAACAACGATAACCTGTGCAGTTTCAAGCATTAGACATTGACCTTTTGACCTTTTAACAGGTTGAGCAGAACAAATTGTTGACTTCTCGGCTGTCAGTTTGTGAAATGCATGTCGACTGTCGAATGGCTCGATGGATGTCTCGTGACATTGAAAACCACAAGTTGATCTTTATTCGCAATGATAATACGGCAGAGACCGAGGTATGCAGCAACCGTTCGGCTGGTCGTAAAGAAACCTTTGCTTCGATCAGAAAAAAATCAATGACTTTACTAAATGGTTCATTCACATATTCGTAATATGAAAGCAAGAACTCCCTCTCTCCCTTTCTCTCTCTCTTTCTATCTCTTTCCCTATCTTTAACTCTCTCTCTCTCTCGCCCTCTCTCTCACACACACACATGGCCTTGTAAGATAAGTGAAAATATATTATGTAACGTAAATGCATAAGTAGAAATAGAAATTGTTGCTTATGTTAGTGGACATATATTATTATTATGTACTCACTAGGAGTTCTGACACAGGTCATCAGTGATTGCTCACCGACAACCGATGATATTCCCTGGAGTCTGAGTGACAACAAGTCTCCCCAGATTTCCAGTATTCTCCACCACTTTTCAATAGCCACCGCAAATAACCTTGCAGTATCGCAACAGTCGTTTACCATTGATTTCTCGCTGGTAAGGACCATTGGTCTTCTCTGGGATTTGGGTGGTAATAAGCCTAACCAAGGTCCCAGCAGTCTCTGCACTTCCAGTGGAGGTCTGGTTTGTGCTGTCCCTCCTCGGTCTTCTCATCCTCCTTGACCATATGCAAATTATTATTATTATTATTATTATTATTATTATTATTATTATTATTATTATTATTATTATTATTATTATTATTTGTACTCACTAGGAGTTCTTACACAGGTCATCATCAGTGATTGCTTACTGATAATAACCGTGGGTGTTCCCTGGAGTCTGAGTGACAACAAGTCTCCCCAGATTTCCATTACTCTTCACCTCTTTTTGATAACTACCGCAAATGGCCTTGCGGTATCGCAACAGCCGCCTATCATTGATTTCTCGCTGGTAACGATCATTGGTCTACTCTGGGATTTGGCTGCCAACATCAAATATATTTTTAAATTAATATATATATATATATATATATATATATATATATATATATATATATATATATATATATGTATATTCGTAAATTCGTAAACGGAAAATTCGTCACTTTTGGCCAAGTAGGAAAATTCGGCAATTATCGAATAAATATCGATTGAAAATAGATTTTAGAACCGTTTTTACAGGAGATCTACTTGTACATACGAGGCTACCCACCTCACCAGTGGAGAACATTTTTTCATATTATTTTTTTGGTACTTGTGCAGTTTACGAACCGGGCTATTTTTTAGATAAGATTTTCAAGTTAAATTAAATTTTTACTTCAAAATCACTGTGAGAAAAAGTGGTTAATCCATCGTTTCACAACTAAAATGGCAGACAATGAATTGGCTTTATTTTTCTGATTTTTTTGTTCCGACCATACAACCATTTATTTGAAAGAAGAATTTCTTTTTTTAAGTATTAAATAAAGTTGTTAATTAAAACAAGTTTTAGGCAAGATGAAATAAAAACACTGAATTAGTTAGAAAACAATTTTGCTTTTTTAAATACATAGAAATTTTCTAAGAATTTAAAGCCAGTTACTCGATAGTTTATAAATTCCTTTCAAGTTTTGCACACACACGAAGTAATTGATGTTTTGTCAATTAAAATGGCTGACTTGTTTACGAATAAATCTAAATGAATTATGATGGATTTCATCTCGTAACTTAATTACGAACCAGGCTTGAAATAATAACATTATTTAGACAACGATTTTTTACATGAGGAGAATGGGGGGGGGGGGTTGCTTTGTTAACTATTCTGTACTTTCACGTAACGATTTAATAAACGGAAGATATCGTAAAAATTGAATTTAACTTGAAAATTTTATGTAAAAAATAACCCGATTCAAACCTTTAATTTCGTAACGTAATTACGAACTGGGTTGAAATAACATTATTTAGAAAGCCATTCTTAACATGGAGTGAGGGGGGTTAACTATTCTGTACTTTTACCAAACAAAAGATATCGTAAAAATTTAATTTAACTTGAAAATCTTATCTAAAAAATAGCCCGGTTAGTAAACTGCACAAGTACCAAAAAAATAATATGAAAAAAATGTTCTCCACTGGGGAGGTGGGTAGCCTCGTATTTACAAGTATATCTCCTGTAAAAACGGTTCTAAAATCTATTTTCAATCGATATTTATTCGATAATTGCCGAATTTTCCTACTTGGCCAAAAGTGACGAATTTTCCGTTTACGAATTTTCCTTTTACGAATTTTCCGTTTACGAATTTTCCGTTTACGAATTTTCCTGTGACGAGTTTTCCGGGCACCATTTTTACTAATATCAAACACCTCTCGTCTCTGAGGTAATTTACCCCAAAAATTTAAGACTAAAGTTAAAAAATGAAGAATTTTAATAAAAAATATTCGCATCTTATTCATGGTTTATAACAGTATTTTTCTCAATTTTCACCCCCCCCCCTTTTCGTAGATCTTTTCCATTGTACAAACCAAAATCTTAGTTTTTTTTGGGGGGCGGGGGGATTCTGATTCATACAATTGAAAGGATCTACGAAAAGATATCCAGACATAAGTTGTCTGTTATATTTAACAATACTTGCCTGAAAGAAAAGATGCTGCCTAGACACACACACACACACACACACACACACACATATATATATATATATATATGTATATATATATATATATATATATATATATATATATATATATAGATGCATAATATATTACTCAAAGAATGAAAAGGGTACGAGATATAAATGCATTTAGATTTGGCCAAGACAAAGATAGACACCTAACCCTAACCCTAACCCCCTAACCCTAAACCCTAACCCTAACCCTAAACCTAAACCCTTACCCTAACCCTAACTCTTACTCTAACCCTTACCCTAACCCTAACCCTAACCCTAACCCTAAACCCTAACGCTAACCCTGACCCTAAACCCTTACCCTAACCCTAAACCCTAACCCTAACCCTAACCGTAACCCTAACCCTTACCCTAACCCCTTACCCTAACCCTAACCCTAACAACCCTAACCCTAAACCCTTACCCTAACCCTAACCGTAACCCTAAACCCTAACCCTAACCCTAACAACCCTAACCCTAACCCCTAACCCTAACCCTTACCCTAACCCTAAATCCTAACTCTAACCCTTACCCTAACCCTAAACCCTAACCCTAACCCTTACCCTAACCCTAAACCCTAACCCTAACCCTAACCCTTACCCTAACCCTAAACCCTAACCCTAAACCCTAAACCTAAACCCTAACCATTACCCTAACCCTAACCCTAACCCCTAACCCTAACCCTAAACCCTAACCCTAACCCTAACCCCCTAACCCTAAACCCTAACTATCACCTAACCCTAACCCTAACCCCTAACCCTAACCCCTATCCCTAAACCCTAACCCTAACCCCCTTACACTAAACCCTAACTATTACCTAACCCTAACCCCCTAACCCTAATCCTAAACCCTAAACCTAAACCCTTACCCTAACTCTAACCCTAACTCTAAACCCTCACCGTAAACTTAACCATCCTAACCCTAAACCCTAACCCTAACCCTAAACCCAAACCCTAACCCTAACCCTAAACCTTTACCCTAACCCTAAACCCAAACCCAAACCCTAACCCTAACCCTAACACCCTAACCCTAACCCACTAACCCTAAACCCTAACCATAACCATAACCTTAACACCCTAATCATAACCCTAACCCTAACACCCTAACCCTAACCCATACCGTAACACCTGAAAAGTGTGCTGTAAAAATGAAAATATAAAAAATAATTAATTGAAATAAAGAAGCGTTTAACGATCAGAACTTGTAAAAAGCCTTTTTTTTCGCAGCCAGAAACCTGATATGTTCTTATCTTCACGCTGTAAAAGTCACGTCAAAATCAAAGAATTCTGCCTCCCTTTTTTGGGACGAGGTCACGTGACCAGAGATCGTAGAATATACGCATGTCAGAAGGAAAGAGTTCAAAGTGGAAATACATGGCGAGGGAATACTTTTGTTATAACAAAGGAAGATGTTTAAATGAACCCTACTTTGAAACCTTTCCAGAAAGTTCTAGGGAGATCCTATTTTTTTGACTAACATAGAAGATTTATTGGCACCAGAAAATGGTTTCACTTATTTGAGCCAATCTTTTGAGACATGCTTAGGCCATAGCAATTTAAATAGAAAAACACTTCCTTTTCTATTTTTAAAGTTAAAGGATGTGTTATTCCTGACTACACAATTAATTTTTATAAACCAAGCGAATGACTCGATGCATCAATCCGTTATTAGATACGTCCAATCCGTTATTAGATACGTCCAATAATCTCTATAGGAGACTGTCCGTCGGTCACGAGTTAGTTTGAAATATAATTTTCATTAAAATATCATTTTCATTCGAAAACGTGCAGTTCGAAAGGACGCATCTTATTCTATATTCTTGGACACGTCTATAATAATAATCTTCTCTGTCCGTCCGTTTGTCTGTCAATCTTCTGTTTGAAGTCTCATTTTTCGCATTAAACGCGTAGATTGAATGAATGCATCTGAAGAATGGATGTGGTTTTGTTAATGATGAGAAATTAACAGACGCTTCATCCCCCACCATCTTCCATCAGAAAGAGGCAATTTGGTTTCTGGTTTCCTCACTCACTTCCTAACTGTCTTGTCGCGGATGTTTGACCTTGAGTTGAATGACACAGAACAAAATGTTGAATGAGAAATACCGAATCTCGTACAAAACTGTCAACGGAAAATGTTCGACTTGCGTGTCATCCTGAAAAGGTTGCCAGAATTGGTTTACTCGTTGAAGCCATCCATTTATTCAATGTTTAATAGTCGGTTTAATGGTTGAGTTAAAATCGTGGTTAAAAATGAATGTTTTTTTTTTCGTAGAAAAGAAAGCCACGCCACTAATGGAAAAATCAGTTTTGCAAAGAATAAGTAATGCGCAGTGCGCATACACGCCTTTGACCTACTTTTTAAAAATCGTATGGTTAGGGTTAGGTATTACGTTAAGGTTAGGTTAGAGTTAAGTTAGGTTAGGGTTATGATTAGGCTATACAAAATACAGGATAAACGCCACTGTTGAACGCATCGCGGAATGGTAGACAACTATAGTGTGAAGTCAGAAATATAACAGAAATGATCTTTTTATGCACATACTCAATTGCATAGATGAATGCCATACTCTTAATCAAGGGTTTCTTTAACTACAACCGCATTTTGTCTGTTTTTAAGAGTGGCGGGGTTCTTATACAAAAGGCCCAAGCAATTAAATAAAACCGAAAAGATAGACATCCTCATAAGCAGTTATTTATGAAACAGACTTTGTTTTAGTTACGAAAGCCCGAATAACGTACATTTATCCAGCTCTTCTATAACGTAAATTTATCCAGCTCTTCTATAACGTACATTTATCCCGCTCTTCTATAACGTACATTTATCCAGCTCTTCTATAACGTACATTTATCCCGCTCTTCTATAACGTACATTTATTCAGCCCTTCTATAACGTACATTTATCCAGCTCTTCTATAACGTACATTTATCCAGCTCTTCTATAACGTACATTTATCCAGCTCTTCTATAACGTACATTTATCCAGCTCTTCTATAACGTACATTTATCCAGCTCTTCTATAACGTACATTTATCCCGCCCTTCTATAACGTACATTTATCCCGCTCTTCTATAACGTACATTTATCCAGCTCTTCTATAACGTACATTTATCCAGCTCTTCTATAACGTAATTTATTCAGCTTTTCTATAACGTACATTTATCCAGCTCTTCTATAACGTATATTTATTCAGCTCTTCTATAACGTACATTTATCCAGCTCTTCTATAACGTACATTTATCCCGCTCTTCTATAACGTACATTTATTCAGCCCTTCTATAACGTACATTTATCCAGCTCTTCTATAACGTACATTTATCCAGCTCTTCTATAACGTACATTTATCCAGCTCTTCTATAACGTACATTTATCCAGCTCTTCTATAACGTACATTTATCCAGCTCTTCTATAACGTACATTTATCCCGCCCTTCTATAACGTACATTTATCCCGCTCTTCTATAACGTACATTTATCCAGCTCTTCTATAACGTACATTTATCCAGCTCTTCTATAACGTAATTTATTCAGCTTTTCTATAACGTACATTTATCCAGCTCTTCTATAACGTATATTTATTCAGCTCTTCTATAACGTACATTTATTCAGCTCTTCTATAACGTACATTTATTCAGCTCTTCTATAACGTACATTTATTCAGCTCTTCTATAACGTACATTTATTCAGCTCTTCTATAACGTACATTTATTCAGCTCTTCTATAACGTACATTTATCTAGCTCTTCTATAACGTACATTTATCCCGCTCTTCTATAACGTACATTTATCCCGCTCTTCTATAACGTACATTTATTCAGCTCTTCTATAACGTACATTTATCCCGCTCTTCTATAACGTACATTTATCCAGCTCTTCTATAACGTACATTTATCCAACTCTTCTATAACGTACATTTATCCCGCTCTTCTATAACGTACATTTATCCCGCTCTTCTATAACGTACATTTATTCAGCTCTTCTATAACGTACATTTATCCCGCTCTTCTATAACGTACATTTATTTAGCTCTTCTATAACGTACATTTATTCAGCTCTTCTATAACGTACATTTATTCAGCTCTTCTATAACGTACATTTATCCCGCTCTTCTATAACGTACATTTATTCAGCTCTTCTATAACGTACATTTATCCCGCTCTTCTATAACGTACATTTATCCCGCTCTTCTATAACGTACATTTATTCAGCTCTTCTATAACGTACATTTATCCCGCTCTTCTATAACGTACATTTATTCAGCTCTTCTATAACGTACATTTATCCCGCTCTTCTATAACGTACATTTATCCCGCTCTTCTATAACGTACATTTATCCCGCTCTTCTATAACGTACATTTATTCAGCTCTTCTATAACGTACATTTATCCAGCTCTTCTAGACGTTATCCACCTAAACACTAGTGCAGTTTCATAACACTAGTCCATCCGTGATAATGACATACTCTCAGTATAATATCGTAGTCTTTTGCAATCGTTCATTATTTTGCAAAACGTTTTATCTACATTAATTACAGAATTAATCCATGATTTGCCAAATAAAAAACTTAAAAAATTACTTTAGAAATTACTTTATTTCTTTTAAAGTATTTTACTATTCTTAGCAAATATACTAATATTTATTCTCCGCTGAACAACTTCCGGTTTGAAACTGTCATTATACAGAGTGAGAGACAGACATATCAGTAAGCCGTTTTACTTTCCGTGGGGTTAGGGTGATCGTGTTTATTTCATTGCTAGTTTATCTGTTTTGTGTGCTTCTTTTTATTACACTTCACATCTTCAAAATAATATTCTTAGCAAATATACAAATATTTAGTCTATGTGGGACAACTTCCGGGTTGAAACAGTTTTCGTAGAGAGAGATATGTCGGTAAGCAATTTTACTTCCTTGAATGGAGGTAATTTTTGCGCTGTTAGTTTTTATTTATTACTTCTTGAACATTTCGACGTTTTCGAAGCTACTTTCATGCAATATTTTTATTGCTAAACATTCAAACAACATCATTCACTGTTGTTATACTAAGTTATGTGAACACATAATTTGACTATCAATGAACGTTGAATGCGTCACAGAGAAAAGTAAGAACATCTTTGAAATTGGTCAGAAATGTGACGATGTACATCATTTTTGTTTATTAAGTCACAAGAAAACATTTTAGAACTCCAAAAATATCATGCTACGATTTACGACAGTCCGGAAACAAAAAAGGAAAACATGACATAAATACAATGGTTTCGACTGAAGAAATAAATATGTCCGTAAGCAGTTTTTCTTTTAGGAATGGGGATGGGAGACTAGGCTACTTTTGGAAGTGTTAGTTTCTCATTTGTAACAATTTGTAACAATTACATTTTCTTTAAAAACACTGTTTGCAATATTAAAACAAACATATTTGACAAAAATCGTAGATACAAGTCTAGTAAAATATTATACGGGCAACGTCGGGTGATCACCGATACCTGAAAACCGAGAAAAACACATTAAAAAAAAATTCTGATTTCTCAGTTGTTCTTGCTTATCATTGCAGCGATATTTCCTTAAATTATTTCGGATTTTTTAATTTAAATATCAACTCTCCTTTGGATAAGATTTCAATAAACATCTTCTTTCAGCCAACCAGAAGCGCAGAAATATAAGGCTCCGCATATCGTAAAAGCCGTTACAATATTTCGCGCGTAATATAAAAAACAAAACACATACATCAGCTTTCTTTCAGCCACTTTTCCAGTTACCTCCAGACTTGATGCATGGGGCATGTGATAAAAACATGCCGGCCCTGGCCCCTGTCCGAAGGCACTCGGCAAAGGCAACACGAAACTATTACAAACTATTGAACAACCAAATTCACACACCAAGACCAGAACAAAAACAACATTTCTATGCAACTTCTTTTTACACAGTCAAAAAATTAATTTTCTTCACTTGGAACGTCATAAGAAATACTGAACTCTCGTTCACTGCGAACTCTTTATTTTTGGTTGTTGTCACAAGTTTTCAATTTGATTTTGATAAAAGTTGATATATTTTTATATGAATTGACTTTGCCATTCTTTTTTGGTATTGCCTTTCCTTGTACACGTCGCCACGCTACTCATATTGGTACAATAATGTTTTTATAGTTTTCGATTAAATCAAAATAAAACTCCATGTGACACCACAGAGAGGTTGAACGTTTCTATTGTATTAATTTGTCAAGTGGTCTACGAGGCTCGTCTAATTCTGGTGATTTGAAACTGGGCAGTGGTGGCACTATCCCGTCGTTTGCTGTTGACTCGTTTGAGAATGCGTGGATGTTTGCGACACAACTATAGCGACACGACGGCAACCGAAAGACCCGTCACCAAAGACGACAACCCGTGACGACGAGGACGACCGCTATGACAGGTTCCAGCAGAATTGAAATTTGTAAAACTGTTGCGGCTTAGGTTCGGCTGACCTTTACTTGACATCTTTTTCTTTTTTTTGTTTTGTGTGGAATTAACGCACCCCTTTTGTGAATGTGTTGAATTAACAGGTGACCTTATTTTAACACGTGCGTGCTTAGAATAGTTTTATTCCTATTTATTTTTTATTCGTTGCTATTTTAGTTTAATTTTTTAATTAATTTATTTAATTTCATTTTTATTATGTATTGTTATCCTAAAGTAAAGTTTGTTCTGTGTATACAGTTGTTTGCTATTTCACTTCTACAGTTTAATAGATTTCGGGAATCTTTAAAGTTTAGAATTTAAAACTTCTCATTCAAACATAATCTGCACAGATCGTTTAAATATCTACATGTACTGGACGATCGTACTATTTTCCACTCGATTATTGGCGAGCGTCTGCTTTCTTTGAGTAATGGGTTGCTAGTGCTGTTTTGAGTCGGCGTTTTTTGGTTGTAATATCTGGTTTTAAAGTCAAGGAAGGTCATACCCACGTATTACTTCTTGTTATTCGGGCTTTCTTTGGCAAATATTGTGGCTTAGTAAACAATGCTTTTTGTTAGGCAGTTATTTTGTCGTGGGCAAACTGCACGGGTTTTACAGTTACAGCTTAATTATTAATTTTCTTATTTCTATTTTGGTGAGACTGAAAATCTATACATTATATTTTATATCTCCTTATAATATTATAGGTGTATGCATGAAATAATAATAAAAAATAATATATATATATATATATATATATATATATATATATATATATATCACAAGCAAGGAAGACGAATTCTATCGTTCATGATTAAAAGTTAACCAAGATAAAAAAGCCAGCCATTCCTAGTCATGCTCACTCATTATACCATCTAAAAATCTTGGAGACGATCCACGTTCGTCTTAAACGTCCCTCCCTTTGTAAACAAAGGGAATGTCTATTAGGACTAGATGTGATCAGTCTCTAAGATTCATCCTCCATTGTACATATAACATAACGCTATTTTATTTTCTGTACTCTCTCTTTTCACCCCGTTTTTTTTTAAATCCCTCGTTTTTTAAAAAATCCCTCGATACAGCCTTTGTTAAGAGAGGGCGAAACCGGTCGGCTGGCATTTTTTTATTAACTTTTAATCATGAACGATAGAATTCGTCTTCCTTTCATGCTTGCGATAATAAAATGTTGTACTCCCCCAAAAAATCATGAAATATATATATATATATATATATATATATATATATATATATATATATTTTCCTCTTCATCAGCGCACCTAACACGAAACGGAATTTCCACAAACAGAGTTTCTTTCCCTTTGCATCTGTGGAACACATTACCACGGGACTGCTTCATTGCAGGCAACAACATGATCGTCAACATTAATAACATTTTGTTCATTCAATTCATAATCTTTAAATCCTCTCATAATATTCTTCACATTTCAGAGTCAGTGAAAATATTTGGAAGTCCCTATCAAAAATTAAGTACAGAACGAGGAAGGAAGAAGAGTCACGCATTATGTAGGTATTAGGGAACTTGTCAAGGGATTCTTAAGTTGTGGTTACATTGCGAAACGAGCCCCCCCCCCATGTAGATATTAAATAAGTTATTGTTTTTAAATAATCTGAAAATATGGTGTGAAATCGTTAATAATCCACTGAACTCTAACAAATCATTTGTTAGAAACTTTAGAGAAGAGAGGGTTGACTACACAAATATATTTGGGCTCGTATTATTTTCTCGTTGCCATAGTAGTAGTAGTAGTAGTAGTAGTAGTAGTAGTATCAGTTTGTGGTGGTAGTCGCTGCAGTATAACGCATAGAAGATGTCATTATAAAATTAGGCCAGTCTAAAATATCTTAGCTTGAGGTCACAATTTTTTTTTTGTTGCCCTACAATAAAAAAAAGAAGCGGATTCAAGGCCGTCATTCTCTATTTTATTTGTCGGGTCAATTGAAATGATCAAACTAATCTTAATGAGAGAGACGGGGAGAGAGAGAGAGTGAGAAAGAGAGAGAATGATATATAGATAGAGAGTGATAGAGATAGATAGATAGATAGATAGAAAGAGATAGAGATAGTAATAGATAGATAGATAAAGAGAGAGAAAGATAGATAAATAGAGAGAGATAGAAAGAGAGAGTGATATATATATATATATAGAGAGAGATAAAGATATATATATATATATAGAGAGATAAAGATATATATATATATATATATATATATATATATATATATATATATATATATATATATATATAGAGAGAGAGAGAGAGAGATAAATAGATAGATAGAGAGAGGGTGAGAGAGATAATAGTGAATTAAGTTGCAAAGAAATAGCTCTTAATTGATTAGTTCAAATGTATCCATACAAACAAGCCTTTTCTTGTACCATTTTACATAACTGACAATGTCGCCGCCGCCTCCGCCGCCTCCGCCGCTGAATGTTTCAGTGCGTATTTTGTAACACAGTCGGTTTCCCAAGACAGTCAGCAAAGCGACGAACTGGTGTGTTTCGTCTTGTGTCCTCAATGCGTCACGATTTCTTTCATTTTTTGACAAAAAAAGCTGAAAACATGATTTAGGAGTGTCATCTTCTCTGAAGGTCTAATAAATATGCACCGCACATGTAACATGATTTTTGTAACGTGAAAATGTTTTTGTTTGTATGTCTCAAATGTAACATGATTTTTGTAACGTAAAAATGTTTTTGTTTGTATGTCTCACATGTAACATGATTTTTGTAACGTAAAAATGTTTTTGTTTGTATGTCTCAAATGTAACATGATTTTTGTAACGTGAAAATATTTTTGTTTGTATGTCTCAAATGTAACATGATTTTTGTAACGTAAAAATATTTTTGTTTGTATGTCTCAAATGTAACATGATTTTTGTAACGTGAAAATATTTTTGTTTGTATGTCTCAAATGTAACATGATTTTTGTAACGTGAAAATGTTTTTGTTTGTATGTCTCAAATGTAACATGATTTTTGTAATTGAAAATGTTTTTGTTTGTATGTCTCAAATGTAACATGATTTTTGTAACGTGAAAATGTTTTTGTTTGTATGTCTCAAATGTAACATGATTTTTGTAATTGAAAATGTTTTTGTTTGTATGTCTCAAATGTAACATGATTTTTGTAACGTGAAAATGTTTTTGTTTGTATGTCTCAAATGTAACATGATTTTTGTAATTGAAAATGTTTTTGTTTGTATGTCTCAAATGTAACATGATTTTTGTAACGTGAAAATGTTTTTGTTTGTATGTCTCAAATGTAACATGATTTTTGTAATTGAAAATGTTTTTGTTTGTATGTCTCAAATGTAACATGATTTTTGTAATTGAAAATGTTTTTGTTTGTATGTCTCAAATGTAACGTGATTTTTGTAACGTGAAAATATTTTTGTTTGTATGTCTCAAATGTAACGTGATTTTTGTAACGTGAAAATGTTTTTGTTTGTATGTCTCAAATGTAACATGATTTTTGTAATTGAAAATGTTTTTGTTTGTATGTCTCAAATGTAACATGATTTTTGTAATTGAAAATGTTTTTGTTTGTATGTCTCAAATGTAACATGATTTTTGTAATTGAAAATGTTTTTGTTTGTATGTCTCAAATGTAACGTGATTTTTATAACGTAAAAATGTTTTTGTTTGTATGTCTCAAATGTAACGTGATTTTTGTAACGTAAAAATGTTTTTGTTTGTATGTCTCAAATGTAACATGATTTTTGTAACGTAAACATTTTGTTGTTTGTATGTCTCAAATGTAACGTGATTTTTGTAACGTAAAAATATTTTTGTTTGTATGTCTCAAATGTAACGTGATTTTTGTAACGTAAAAATGTTTTTGTTTGTATGTCTCAAATGTAACGTGATTTTTGTAACGTAAAAATATTTTTGTTTGTATGTCTCAAATGTAACATGATTTTTGTAACGTAAAAATGTTTTTGTTTGTATGTCTCAAATGTAACGTGATTTTTGTAACGTAAAAATGTTTTTGTTTGTATGTCTCAAATGTAACGTGATTTTTGTAACGTAAAAATGTTTTTGTTTGTATGTCTCAAATGTAACATGATTTTTGTAACGTAAACATTTTGTTGTTTGTATGTCTCAAATGTAACGTGATTTTTGTAACGTAAAAATATTTTTGTTTGTATGTCTCAAATGTAACGTGATTTTTGTAACGTAAAAATGTTTTTGTTTGTATGTCTCAAATGTAACGTGATTTTTGTAACGTAAAAATATTTTTGTTTGTATGTCTCAAATGTAACATGATTTTTGTAACGTAAAAATGTTTTTGTTTGTATGTCTCAAATGTAACGTGATTTTTGTAACGTGAAAATGTTTTTGTTTGTATGTCTCAAATGTAACGTGATTTTTGTAACGTGAAAATGTTTCTGTTTGTATGTCTCAAATGTAACGTGATTTTTGTAACGTGAAAATGTTTTTGTTTGTATGTCTCAAATGTAACGTGATTTTTGTAACGTGAAAATGTTTTTGTTTGTATGTCTCAAATGTAACGTGATTTTTGTAACGTAAAATTTTGTTTGTTTGTATGTCTCAAATGTAACGTGATTTTTGTAACGTAAAATTTTTTTTGTTTGTATGTCTGAAAAAAATAAAAAAAGGTCTAGTATTCAAATGAATATAGTTGAAGAATTTTATATTTGCAATTTGAAAGGATCCGTGGAACACGTTGCCACATTATTGTTTCACTTAGGGCTACAACACGGCCATTTTCGAATCTACTGTCACAAAACACTTGTCATAAAACGTCCTCAGAAATAATCAAATTTTGTTCATTACCTTCATTATTTTCAATCCTCTCATAATATTCTTCATTATTATACACTCAATCTATCCATCACATTCCCCCCCCCCAGTAGCTTTTAGACTTCGTATTATAAGTATTTTCCCTGGCGTTTACTCCTGTCATGCAGCACCTCCATCGTTTGCACCAGGATAGAGGAGGGATCAGAGACTGACAAATAGGGAGTGACAAATTTACCATTTGTTTTAGGAATGTCCAAACGCTCGACTCTCCCCACAAAAACCTAATCTTGCTTTGGCGGGAAAGCAAGAAGTAAATAGCTATTAAACAAAGTGAGCACTTCCCCCATTACATTAAAATAGTAGAATTGGGGGTCAATCCCTAACAGCAACGTCACCAGCTTTCAAAGTAACAACTACTTTTGGAATACTTACACCACCAATCGACCCTTACCCTTACCCTAACCCTAACCCTAAACCCTAACACTAAACTTAACCCTAACCCTAACCCTAACCCTAACCCTAAACCCTAACACTAACCCTAACCCTAACCCTAAACCCTAACCCTAACCCTACACCCTAACCCTAAACTTAACCCTAACCCTAAACACTAACACTAACCCTAACACTAACCCTAACCCTAACCCTAACCCTAAACCCTAATCCTAACCCTAACCCTAACCCTAACCCTAAACCCTAACCCTAACCCTAACCCTAAACCTAACCCTAACCCTAAA
The DNA here is from genome assembly GCA_963556195.1 of Sepiola atlantica. NCBI lineage: Eukaryota > Metazoa > Mollusca > Cephalopoda > Sepiida > Sepiolidae > Sepiola > Sepiola atlantica. Next base: position 126,305,090 of record OY744528.1, on the reverse strand, counting down.
CCTAACCCTAACCCTAACATTTACCCTAAACCTAAACCTAACCCTAACCCTAACCCTAACTCTAAACCATAACTTAACCCTAACCCTAATCCTAATTCTAACCCTAAACCTTTACGTAACCTTTACCCTAACCCTAAACCTAAACCTTAACATAACCCTAACCCTAACCCTAATCCTAACCCTAACCCTAATCCTAACCCTAACCTTACCCCCAGCCCCCACACGAGCAACCTTAACCTAATGCATTGTTTTTTGTAAGCCATATCTTAATATAAACAACTTTACTTACGAGAAATTCTGTATTATATGTAAACTACTGAGCAGTCAATAACTTGAGAAAGTACAATGTCATCAAAATAGATACGGGTTCGGACTTGTCATAGGAAATCATTTAAGATTGAAACAATTTTTAAAAAATCTGATTTTCTATTTAATGCTTTTTGTTGCTTATCAAGGCTAAGAGTCACTCGAGGATAAGGGTTAACGATACATTTTTATTGAATTTAGATTTGAAGATAGCCATGTTGTAACTCCAAGGGAAGCAATCTTGCGGTAACTTTCTTGAAAAGAAACTCTTTTTATTGAAAATACCGTTTGATGTTAGGCACACGAAGAAAGAAAGGAAAGTTTTTGCAGTAGAAGACGATTTTTTGCTGTGAAAGATTTTTCTGTAATAAGGAACCAGAAAATGGAGAGCAATCGGACATCTTCCATAGAAATAAGGATAGAGTAGAAAAAGATTAGCAACGTCATTTCTTTGAGAAAGGAAGTTGTAGGGAAGAGAAGTGATCTTCATCCATTGGGAAAGCGATGTTTTGTCATTTCTTGGTTTCATTGTAAATATTGACTCCATGGTTCGGGTAAAGGCAGTACACTCATTATTTGCAGAGGATCATACGCTGTAAAACTCTCTGACAAATTTGAAATCCGAATAATTTACATAAAAATTAGAAACGATGTGAAAAAAAATCGATCGCCCATCGAGTTCGGGTTAGATTGTTTGAACCAGGAATACGTGAGTTGGAAAAGCCTGTTCAATATAAAAACTATCAAAATTAGTCTTTTTCTGATCACTATATCTATCCCCCTATCCATGTCTCACTTTTCCCCGACACCTACGTGTTATATAATATTACTAGTCGTGGTGAAAGCCCTTTTTGTTAAGAATGGACTTTACAGATCTTTTCATTATTTTCTTTTTTATTACCTTCGACAGTTCATAACACACGCAGAGACAGAGAGAGAGAGAAAGAGAGAGTGAGAGAATTTCGTGACTAACCAACCAACCAACCAACCAACAAACCAACCAACCAACCAACCAACCAACCAACCAATTAACAAACCAACCAACCAACCAACCAACCAACCAACCAACCAACCAACCAACCAAGAAACCAACCAACCAACCAACCAACCAACCAATTAACAAACCAACCAACCAACCAACCAACCAACCAACCAACCAACCAACCAACAAACCAACCAACCAACCAACCAACCAACCAACCAATTAACAAACCAACCAACCAACCAACCAACCAACCAACCAACCAACCAAGAAACCAACCAACCAACAAACCAACCAACCAACCGACCAATGAACCAACCAATTAACCAACCAACCAATCAACCAACTGACCAATCAACCAACCAACCAACCAACCAATTAACCAACCAACCAACCAACCAACCAATCAACCAACCAAACAATCAACCAATCAATCAACCAATCAACCAACCAACCAACCAACCAACATACCAACCAACCAACCAACAATTAACCAACCAACCAATTAACCAACCAACAATTAACCAACCAACCAATCAACCAACCGACCAATCAACCAATCAACTAACCAACCAACCAATTAACCAACCAACCAACCAATTAACCAACCAACCAATCAACCAACCGACCAATCAACCAATCAACTAACCAACCAACCAATCGACCAACAAACCAACCAACCAACCAATTAACCAACCAACCAACTAACCAACCGACCAATCAACCAATCAACCAACCAACCAATTAACCAACCAACTAATTAACAAACCAACCAACCAACCAACCAACCAACAAACCAACCAACCAACCAATTAACAAACCAATCAAGCAAGCAAGCAAGCAAGCAAGCAACAACCAACCAACCAACAAACCAATTAACCAACCAACCGACCAATTAACAAACCAACCGACCAATCAATCAACCAACCAACAAACCAATTAACCAACCAACCAACCAACCAACCAACTAATTAACCAACTAACCAACCAATTAACCAACCAACCAACCATATAAAATAAAAGCTCACTGTATGCTGTTTGATTCAATGAACGAGGATGGTGAGGGTGATAAATAAAAACTGAATAAGAGATGGGTCACTTTGTGAGTTAATTGCAAATTCCAACTAATTAGGAAAATGAAAGTTTTTTTTCAAACATAACTCAATCCCTAGACTGATGGATATTTTAGCTTTTCTCTTGCCTTTTCTTTTCCACATGAGTACCATTTACCTATGTCCTTATCTGCTCCACACACTATCGACGGAGGGTAACATTGTACTTTAGAGGTTCTGATAAACCATGCATTATTACGAGACAATTATTTCTCTATATATTTATATATTATTTATCTAATCATAAAAATATATATTTATCTAATCATAAAAATATATTATTTATCTAATCATAAAAATATATATTTATCTAATCATAAAAATTTATCTAATCATAAAAATATATATTGATCTAATTATAATTTTTTGGTTTTAAAAGTCAATAGTTGGAGTTTTAATATTTAAGTCACCATGTTTTACGAAACTAAGAAAATACAACTGAGAAACTTCAAATTCATCCAGCGGTCAGATTTATTTTGCTACTGGAGTTGTTGCGTTGTACCAGCCCTTTATTACGTTCGATGGAGGAATCCCGTCACTCATACGTGATGGATTGTAATCTTCTCATTGGCAGAAAACAGCTATGTCTCTCGTTGACACGTTCTAAGTAATTGGTTCAATGAGTAGTAACGTCTCGCTGTAAAGAAGGTCATAGTGGTAGTGGGGCAGCAGGAATTTATGTGTGTTTTTCTTTTTTCTTGTAGTTTTCATAATGTCACAAAGAAAAACAACGTCAACGCCATATTTGATCAATAACCCTAACCTAACCCTAACCCTAACCCTAACCCTAACCCTAAACCTAACCTAACCTAACCTAACCCTAACCCTAAACCCTAACCCTAACCCTAAACCTAACCTAACCTAACCTAACCTAACCCTAAACCCTAACCCTAACCCTGACCCTGACCCTAAACCTTAACCCTAACCCTAACCCTAACCCTAACCCTAACCCTAACCCTAACCCCAATTCTAACCCTAACCCCAATTCTAACCCTAACCCTAACGCTAACCCTAACCTAACCTAACCCTAACCCTAACCCTAACCTAACCTAACCCTAACCCTAACCCTAACCCAACAACATATTTGATCAATGGCGTCTTGTTGTTTGAGTTATTTATCTCCCGCCCACCCAAAAATGCCTGGCAGCCCCATCGGCATTCCCCGCTAGAGGCGCCTCATGCGATTAGCAATAAACTAACCCCTTCTCAAAGGGTGAGAAGACAAAGCCTGTGAAGTTAGACTTTCTAGAACTGCACAGGACCATAGCTCAGACTCTGCTGGTCTGACTTTGGTATGAACCCCGAAGGGTTGAGTCTGATTTTTTGTTCTTTGATGTTGTATTCTTTTCAGATCACTACAAAGGTACACAGTACATAAGCTTCTCCTCGCAAGGGCTTCAAAAAACGATGCCCGAACCCAAACTAGTTCATCTGCCAACGAGAAAGACTGTCCCCTCTTCATCACTACGTGTCTGTTCGGACTTCCTGTCCGTGACATAACTTTCACTACACGTAGCTCTAAATGAATTTTCCACTTCTATGCTTACTCTAACTTTATGTGGAAAATACCGTTTTTAACATTACTTTTGCACACACATCGAATATCCACACATTTCATCCTTCGTTTAATTGTGTTGCTTCGTGAATTTGACGGGCGCCGCTGATCGAGGTGGCTGTTACAGCGTATCTCGCTGGTAATAAACCCTAATACTTTTTCCATCATGACAACCGGAAGGAGATGTTTACAAAATCGTTTTGTCTAATACTTTGGAGAGATAAACAAGAGGATATTTATCTAATGATAAAGAACAGTTAAATAATCTTTTCTTCCAGGCTGTTTCGTTGCTTTTACCAAAAATCTTAACTTTGTCTTGCTGTTAGGTTTTTAGTGGGGGTCAAATGCGTTGGGATTGCGAGAGGAGCGGGGCGGGGGGGGTGGTGAAGAGTAGGCGCAGATCACAAGTGAATATATATATAAAAAAGGATAACTAGTCCTAATAAAACAACCAGGCTGTGTGGAAGATATATTTGAGAGCTTGCCACCGATCTGGAATTTCGTGACCAAAATTTTCAACTGAAAGCTTATTGGATGTCATTTATGAAAAAAAAGCAAGCAAAAAAAAGCTAAGTAATTAATTTACTTTTATTTCCTGAGTTAAATAATCTTTTCTTCCAGGCTTTTTCGTTGCTTTTACCAAAAATCTTTACTTTGTCTTTCTTTTCTTGCCAATATTCTCCAAATCTTAATTTGTCTTACATGAATATTCTTATCTCTGTGTTTGACTTATTTGTGTTTAAATGTTGATATTTACTGTCTATTGATTTCTGACTGCAGAAATTCTTAATTCCACGCTGGCTGAAGTTTTTGTCTGTCTTTCTCTTAATTCTCTATTTGTACTTACTTGCGAGAGGGAAACCTATCTTCAACTTTCTGTTCCCTTTTTCGTATACAATGAACTTATTCTATCTACATATGTACATATATATATATATATATATATATATATATATATATGTTATATGTTATATATGGAATTATTATTATAATTATTATCATTATTTTTTATTTTTTTTATTTTTTACCTGCGGGGGCTAGTAAATACCCGACTAGTACACGGGCGCAGGCTATCGTTACTCCTCTCGGAGTGTTGGACCCGTAAGACCTCGTAAGGCCATCTATCTAAGAGAAGGAAATCTCTGACAAAAAACCCTGCTACCAGCTACTTACGCCGTGGCAGTAAACCGTTGGGGAGGGAGGCCTCCTCAGTCCTGATCGACAACCTTCCTAGAGTTGGAATCTCGAACAAAATATCCGGTTTGCAAACCTATAATTGCTTAAGGAGTAGATAGGTTCTGCCTATCGCCGGCCATTGCACTCCTTCTTTGTTTATTAGTCAGGCGCAGAGGTAACAGCGCTGGGACGCCTCTAAACACTCAGTGCTTTTCCTTGTTTCCTTACTAAGACAATGAACGCCGTCCTCTTTCTCTCTATCTGGGCAACTTGGGGAAAGTTTTTTCGTTATTAAGTCTTACATGACCAGTCTGGGTCTCTCTTGTTCCGACAGGTTGAGGGTACAGGTTAGACAGCTTGTCTGGCTGCTGTTTCCGACTGATAGGAAGGAGCCCAAACTCTTGGGTAGCGCCAAGAACGGCTGCTCCATCATCAGTTGCATAATACCGTGGGTAGTTGTATGTGCCATGTCGCGCATGGAAAGGGACCCTGCAATTATCTCCGGTGGGCTTTCCCGAGGCCACAACCCCCATGGACCAAGTCATGACTAAAAGACTGGTTGTGTGAGCTTATTGGCACCAAACAAGTACCCACCTTGGCCAACCCACTCTATGATCAAACCAAACATGTCATTACAAAAAAATAAAAGCAAACCTAAACCAGACACCCAACAAAAAACACTTTTGCCTCCGCCCTTGAGGCTCGCATTCACAAATATCCGGGGACTTAGAACCAATATCAACGACGTAGAATCCTTTCTCCTGACAAACTCCCCGGATATCATAGCTCTAAGTGAAACAAACCTACAATCCTCAATCTCCTCACACCACTTTGACATGACTGACTACCCCCCACTCTACCGTAAAGACTCTGACAAACACATGCACGGGCTAGGAGTTTATGTTCGGAACACCCTCCCCCTGACTAGAGAACATAGGTTAGAATCAGATGACCATGATTACATGTGCTTTAGATTGACTTTACATCACAGCGTCAGCTACTTATATTTCTTATACCGTTCCCCGTCGACCCAGGACTGTACTCTGCTAAACTCTGTCTCTGAAAGCATAAATAGAGCACTCTTAATTGACTCGAATGCCCAGCTACATGTATTTGGGGATTTTAATGCCCACCACCGCGACTGGTTGGGATTCTCTAGCCTTACTGACGCAGCCGGCAACTCTATCAACTATAATTTCTCCCTAGCTCACCCCCTCTCTCAGACTGTCGACTTTCCGACCCGCATCCCCGATCGAGTAGACCAGCAAGCCTCACTTCTAGACCTCTTCTTGACCTCAATATCCGAAGCTTGTGTAACGAAAGCTAAAAGCCCACTCGGGAATGCTGATCACATTGTGCTAATGATACATATCACCCTAAAAAGTCGTCCAAAAGCTGATGAACCATTGCTCAAAACAACAAGATACTACGAGCAGGCTGATTTCGAGTCAATCAGAGATCACATCAGTGACGCCCCATGGAGAGAAACCTCACTACCTGCAAACCAGTGTGCAAACGAATTAACTGAATGGATCAAAGCAGGCATTGAAGCCTATGTCCCCATGCGAAAATTCTTTAGCAAGCCCCACTCTCCTCAAGGGTTCACTTCAGAATGTGCAACTGCCATTTCTGCGAGGCAACAAACATTCCGTAAATTTGGCCGCCATAAGTCAGCTACTAATAGACATACGTTTATAGAGTCAAGAAATAATTGCAAGGCCGTGATAGGTGAAGCGAAGAGAAGGTATAATGAGTTAACAAAAAGACGCATCCAGTCACAGAAACTAGGAACTCGTGATTTCTGAAAAATCTACAATAGTGTAGTGAATAATGGTCAATCAACGATTCCCCCACTATCAAACCACAATGATGTCGTTTGCACGGCCACTGATAAGGTTGAACTACTTGCCCAGCGTTTTGCTTCTAACTCTACTTTAGACTCAGACAGCCACCCCCTCCCTGAATTCCCTTTGCGGACCAAAGTCACACTTGATAACCTGGTCATCACCCCATCGCAGGTCAGAGACATCATAAAAAACCTTGACACCTCCAAAGCTTGTGGGCCTGATCTTATACCTGTAATAGTAATAAAGAAATGTTCTGCTGAACTGGCCCCTGTCCTCTCTAAACTCTTCAATAAATGCCTAGCTGAATCTTGCTTCCCCGATAGCTGGAAAATTGCCTCTGTGGTACCAGTATATAAGAGTTCTGGGAATAGAACCGACCCTCAGAACTAACGCCCAATCAGTGTGCTGTTGAATCCTTAATCAATCAAGCGATAGTACGGCACTTAACTTCTATCTGACCGTCAGTATGGATTTAGACAAGCACGATCTACTGCAGACATCCTAACGGTCATCTCTGAACGCATGTATCATACACTCGACAAGGCAGGTGAAGCTAGGGCAGTAGCGCTTGATATATCCAAGGCCTTTGACAAGATTTGGCATAAAGGGCGTCTCCTGAAAATACGCTCATACGATATTACTAGGTAACTACTTAATATAATCAGATCTTTCCTAAACAAAAGAAAAATCCAGGTTGTCCTCGATGGCCGTTCATCTAAGCAACATGACATAAATGCAGGTGTACCCCAGGGATGTATCCTTGGACCTTTGTTGTTCCTGATCTATATACACGATCTCCCTGATGACATAGTGTCAGAGATTGGTTTATTTGCTGACGACATCACGCTTTACTCTCGCCATGTTGGTAAAACTGACGCGACCATATCCAAGGCAATGGCTGAATCTTTAGAAAATGACCTCCAGGCTGTAGTGGATTGGGGTCATAAATGGTTGGTAACTTTTAATGCCACAAAGACAAAGCTCCTTTCCTTCAATAACTACAAGAAACCTCTTCAACCACCGATTGCCATGGCAAATAACACCCTACCTGAGAGTTCATCATTCAAACTCCTCGGCCTAACCTTCACAGGTAACATGAATTGGAACAAATACATTGAAGACATTGCCAAGGCTGCCGCAAAGAAGGTTGGCTCCCTCTACCGTGCTAGCAAACTCCTCACACCTGACATTATCCTGTATCTCTACAAAGCCACCATCCGCCCATGCATGGAGTATTGTTGCCACATCTGGGCTGGTGCATCATCTACTAGTCTCTCCCTCCTTGACAAGGTCCAAAAAAGAGTCGCCAACCTAA
>OY744528.1:126244297-126291797 GCA_963556195.1 Sepiola atlantica | reverse complement strand
CGCGCGAGATGATATTACGCGTGAGATGATATTGCGTGCGAGATGATATTACGCGCGAGATGATATTACGCGTGAGATGATATTGCGCGTGAGATGATATTACGCGTGAGATGATATTGCATGCGAGATGATATTACGCGTGAGATGATATTGCACGCGAGATGATATTACGCGCGAGATGATATTGCGCGCGAGATGATATTGCGCGCGAGATGATATTGCGCGCGAGATGATATTACGCGTGAGATATTGCGCGCGAGATGATATTACGCGTGAGATGATATTACGCGCGAGATGATATTGCGCGTGAGATGATATTGCGCGCGAGATGATATTACGCGTGAGATGATATTACGCGTGAGATGATATCACGCGTGAGATGATATTGCGTGCGAGATGATATTACGCGTGAGATGATATTGCGCGCGAGATAATATTTCGTGCGAGATGATATTACGCGCAAGATGATATTATGCGCAAGATGATATTACACGCGAGACGGCGTGCAAAATCCGCAAAAGCAAAAGTGAAATGTCCAAGAAAAGGAACGGGCAGGTGAACACTCAGGTAGAACGGAGGAGTTGCAGGAATCATCTCACACTTTTTAGTCTTCCAAAGTTCGATCCCCTCAAACTTACACGCAAAAGTCTAAAAGTAACCACGTGTCATTTAGTTGTGTAGTATAGATCTTTAAATGTTGTGTAGTATAGATCTTTAAATGTTGTGTAGTATAGATCTTTAAATGTTGTGTAGTATAGATCTTTAAATGTTGTGTAGTATAGATCTTTAAATGTTGTGTAGTATAGATCTTTAAATGTTAGGGCTTGGTTACTCGTTGAGCTAGTACGATGCTAAAAAAACACCAAAAAACGAAACAAGCTATGAAGTCAAAATATCACGGATGACTCACCTTGGAGCATCTTCAAGACGTACTTCTCAATAAACACTCACGCACGCACGCACGCACGCACGCACGCACGCTCGCATATATATATATATATATATATATATATATATATATATATATATATATATATATATATATATATATGAACTGTTGTAATATAATCTTTTTAAGTCTATTTTGGTTCAAAATAGCTGCAAGGTTAGCGAACCTAAGTAATAATCAGCTTAACACGCATCGACGTGGATCATCTTTTCATGACATTTCATTTGACCTTGGCAAGTCAACGTCGAGCTTACGTAATGCACCGATTTGAAACTGACACATTTTGTCATTTCTAATCATCACATTGATTACCGAACTTATGTCTTTCCACATTGCTCAGGACACTTATGTCTTCTTCGCCGGGATTTGAACTCAGATCGACCATTTCACCTCATAAGTAATTAAAATTGTCTCGTCTGACCCTTCGGGTAACGGGTCGTCTTTAATAAAGGATATCTCTCTCCGATTTGATGAATGATACCATAATTTTGATGACGTCAGCCACTGTGTACGGAAACAAGATAAAAAATTAACAAACAAGTCAGATCAACACACACACCTATATATATATATATATATATATATATATATATATAATAGATAGATACAAATATTTATAATTATTTGTCACCCCCAATCTAGGCTGGAAACTGTAGGAAGTAGTATTAACACAACCGTAATCGTAGCTTTAATGCATGTTCCTTCAGTAGTTGAACACTCTTGACGACAGCTGCCTGTAACAGGTTTAAATTATTGCTGATTTATCAGATTGTTCATAGTGGCCGAGTGGGTTAATGCGTTGGAATTTGGGTTATAACATGACTCCTGTTCGGGGTTTCGAATCCTGCGATGAATAATCTCTACACCGACGATTCCCGAAAAGATGAGTGTGTGTTTAGGGAAGGAGGCAATGTCAGCTACTTCAGTTCCCTTGCGTTCGTCTATCTATCTATCTATCTATCTATCTATCTATCTATCTATCTATCTATCTATCTATCTATCTATCTATCTGTCTGTCTGTCTGTCTGTCTGTCTATCTATGTATCTATCTATCTATGTATCTATCTATCTATCTATCTATCTATCTATCTATCTATCTATCTATCTATCTATGTATCTGTCTATCTGTCTATCTATGTATGTATCTATCTATGTATCTGTCTATCTATCTATCTATCTATCTATCTGTCTATCTGTCTATCTATCTATCTATCTATATTAAATCATTGTTTACTTGTATATAGAAAGTTGATACTTAGAAGGCAATACAATTCAGAGGTGTGACGGATAGACACAAGTTGCAGCAAATAAGACATATAATGGTGGAACAGGTTAAATAGTTTCACCCTTAATACAATGTATACACACACACACACACATATATATATATATATATTTATTTTTTTACAAATACACATATATCTGTCTATCTACACAATGTTACAATGTTAAGTAATACCTGTATCAAAATGGTCTGGTCGAAACTCCGTATGATATTATAATATTTCGGGAACTCTTCCCTTCGGTAGAACCGTGCTCAACTCAAGTTCAAACGTGCATTTGAAGGTGGCAGTGAGGATGCAGTCTCGCAGAAAATACTGGTTTCTACTATACCACAAATTCCTTTATGTGATCGCCTTGTAAATTCATATTTTGCAAAACATCGCCACAACCTTCTCCGTATCGCATATTGGTGTATTATGATGTGATATCTATTAAGACGAGCGATGCTTCATTAGGTACTTCCGATCTCTAGTAAGATATTTAGGAAGTAGATAGTGCATTTGATGTGGCTTTGAATTCTATGTAACAAAAAAATGGTCTATGTGAGTAGAGTTTCGTGAATGTTCTGATCCCTGATACGAATCAGATTCTATGTAAATATGCTTATATAATAATGCAGGTGCTGTATATAATATCTCGTCGAAGCTCTGGCAACAGATAGCACGACTAATCGGTCAGAATATGTGTCGCAATCAAACAAATCTGCATGGGATACCCAGTGTGGACCCGCTTCGGCGGAATAAACGCAGAAAAAGAATATACATATGCAGAGGTCCTTGTTTCGAATCTCGTTACGTGTCTAGCAACACTGATGAGATGTCTGTGGATCACTATATATATATATATATATATATATATATATATATATATATATATATATATATATATATATATATATATATATATATAGTCTCGGAAGTTTCTCAACCATTAAAACTATATATAAAAAAAAAACTAAAAAAACTTATAGTCCCAAGTCTTCCAGTGGAAAATCACTCATGTAAGTCAATTTATTTTTTTACAGTTATTATATTAGTTAGTTTCTAACACTATTTTAAGGGATCATCAGTTGTTTACCATGAAAAACTGTTTCGGGAATTTAAATATATATATATAGGTATCCAAAGATACATGTTTCGTTGTCTACAGCTCATCAGTGGGACTAGACGCAGCGAGCTTGTTTTTTTATTTGTTATATATATATATATATATATATATATATATATATATATATATATATATATATATATATATATACCCAAACAGAAAAATAAGTACGTACATTAGCCACGCAGCAACAACTCTCTCCAGACGTTTTACATACCATCTATCCGACACTAACGCAATTCAACGCCATGTAACTACACACAACAAAACATGTCAGTCGCCATCAGAAAAATACTATCCACAAACACTGGAGCTATACACAAAAATAATTGTACATGACGTTGAAAAATCCTAGCATCATCGAACGTTGATAGAAAAGCTTTTAACATTAACACTAACATAAAAAGAATAGATAAATATATAGCTTTTAACATTAACACTAACATAAAAAGGATAGACAAATATATAGCTTTTAACATTAACACTAACATAAAAAGAATAGACAAATTAATAGCTTTTAACATTAACACTAACATAAAAAGAATAGATAAATATATAGCTTTTAACATTAACACTAACATAAAAAGAATAGACAAATATATAGCTTTTAACATTAACACTAACATAAAAAGGATAGATAAATATATAGCTTTTAACATTAACACTAACATAAAAAGAATAGATAAATATATAGCTTTTAACATTAACACTAACATAAAAAGAATAGATAAATATATAGCTTTTAACATTAACACTAACATAAAAAGAATAGACAAATATATAGCTTTTAACATTAACACTAACATAAAAAGAATAGATAAATATATAGCTTTTAACATTAACACTAACATAAAAAGAATAGACAAATATATAGCTTTTAACATTAACACTAACATAAAAAGAATAGACAAATATATAGCTTTTAACATTAACACTAACATAAAAAGAATAGATAAATATATAGCTTTTAACATTAACACTAACATAAAAAGAATAGACAAATATATAGCTTTTAACATTAACACTAACATAAAAAGAATAGACAAATATATAGCTTTTAACATTAACACTAACATAAAAAGAATAGACAAATATATAGCTTTTAACATTAACACTAACATAAAAAGAATAGACAAATATATAGCTTTTAACATTAACACTAACATAAAAAGAATAGATAAATATATAGCTTTTAACATTAACACTAACATAAAAAGAATAGACAAATATATAGCTTTTAACATTAACACTAACATAAAAAGAATAGACAAATATATAGCTTTTAACATTAACACTAATATAAAAAGAATAGACAAATATATAGCTTTTAACATTAACACTAACATAAAAAGAATAGACAAATATATAGCTTTTAACATTAACACTAACATAAAAAGAATAGACAAATATATAGCTTTTAACATTAACACTAACATAAAAAGAATAGATAAATATATAGCTTTTAACATTAACACTAACATAAAAAGAATAGACAAATATATAGCTTTTAACATTAACACTAACATAAAAAGAATAGACAAATATATAGCTTTTAACATTAACACTAACATAAAAAGAATAGACAAATATATAGCTTTTAACATTAACACTAACATAAAAAGAATAGACAAATATATAGCTTTTAACATTAACACTAACATAAAAAGAATAGACAAATATATAGCTTTTAACATTAACACTAACATAAAAAGAATAGACAAATATATAGCTTTTAACATTAACACTAACATAAAAAGAATAGATAAATATATAGCTTTTAACATTAACACTAACATAAAAAGAATAGACAAATATATAGCTTTTAACATTAACACTAACATAAAAAGAATAGATAAATATATAGCTTTTAACATTAACACTAACATAAAAAGAATAGACAAATATATAGCTTTTAACATTAACACTAACATAAAAAGAATAGACAAATATATAGCTTTTAACATTAACACTAACATAAAAAGAATAGATAAATATATAGCTTTTAACATTAACACTAACATAAAAAGAATAGACAAATATATAGCTTTTAACATTAACACTAACATAAAAAGAATAGACAAATATATAGCTTTTAACATTAACACTAACATAAAAAGAATAGACAAATATATAGCTTTTAACATTAACACTAACATAAAAAGAATAGACAAATATATAGCTTTTAACATTAACACTAACATAAAAAGAATAGATAAATATATAGCTTTTAACATTAACACTAACATAAAAAGAATAGACAAATATATAGCTTTTAACATTAACACTAACATAAAAAGAATAGACAAATATATAGCTTTTAACATTAACACTAATATAAAAAGAATAGACAAATATATAGCTTTTAACATTAACACTAACATAAAAAGAATAGACAAATATATAGCTTTTAACATTAACACTAACATAAAAAGAATAGACAAATATATAGCTTTTAACATTAACACTAACATAAAAAGAATAGATAAATATATAGCTTTTAACATTAACACTAACATAAAAAGAATAGACAAATATATAGCTTTTAACATTAACACTAACATAAAAAGAATAGACAAATATATAGCTTTTAACATTAACACTAACATAAAAAGAATAGACAAATATATAGCTTTTAACATTAACACTAACATAAAAAGAATAGACAAATATATAGCTTTTAACATTAACACTAACATAAAAAGAATAGACAAATATATAGCTTTTAACATTAACACTAACATAAAAAGAATAGACAAATATATAGCTTTTAACATTAACACTAACATAAAAAGAATAGATAAATATATAGCTTTTAACATTAACACTAACATAAAAAGAATAGACAAATATATAGCTTTTAACATTAACACTAACATAAAAAGAATAGACAAATATATAGCTTTTAACATTAACACTAACATAAAAAGAATAGACAAATATATAGCTTTTAACATTAACACTAACATAAAAAGTATAGATAAATATATAGCTTTTAACATTAACACTAACATAAAAAGAATAGACAAATATGCAATCACAAAAAACAATTATTTCTCCCACTAAATACATAAAAACACAACAGCAAACTAATAAAAACAATAGATAAATAAAATCAATTACATCTTATTTTTTCTCCCACCAAATGGTTGAATTATAAACAAATCCCATCTTAGAAAAATATACTTAAGAAGAAAGGTATCCAATATCATTTTAATTCCTCGTTTTTGGTCTGAAGAGGTCGACAACCGAAACATGTATGCACATATGTAACCAATAATGTTTGTATATATAAAAATATTATACTAAAGAAAAAGCTCTACTTGTTATTGAGCACTTTTTATAAACACTGGAGTTTCAACGGATTTACATCTATAGAAACTAATATAATACATGCACTATATATATATATATATATATATATATATATATATATATATATATATATATATATATATATATATATATATATATATATATATCTCCTTATAATATTTTATGTGAATACATGAAGTACTAATATATATATATATATATATATATATATATATATATATATATATATATATATATATATATATATATATATATTGTAAGTACTAAATGGGTGACCATTTGGGAATACCAGGTGTTGTATGTGGACACATAGCTATAGGGAAATAGCGTCGCCAACCTGCAGTGCCTAGCGTGGCAAAACCCCTTGAATGACTGTCACCAATAAGGTGGATAAAAACCAGGGAGGGGTTCCTCCTGATGGTGATATATATATATATATATATATATATATATATATATATATATATATATATATATATATATATATGCATATTGAGCACTTTAAGTAGGTTAACAACCGGAAGTCATTTATAGAGTAGACCCCGGATATTGAGTTCCGTTGACAGCTTGCTAATATGCCCGCTGAATTTGGCATTTAGACGTTAATTTACTCTCTCATTTCCAGAGAAAGGGTGACTTTGGTATTGGAGTTCGGATCGTGTGACAGCCAGGGATAGTCTTGTCCCATATTTATGATTGCAAGGTAGCATGAAACACATGTATATATGGGTTAATTTTAAAATAATATTTATTTATAAATAATATATATATATATATATGTATATATGTAAAAATAAAATTTTTATTTTTACATATTGTCTGAAACATTGTTTCTTTTTTCCCATATATATATATATATATATATATATATATATATATATATATATATATATATAGTAATCCAGGTAGGGTAAAAATCCACAGGGTAGAAATCCAAAGGGAATCAAACCGGGTTTATAAAAGAGTGCTCAATAAAAATATAGAGCTGTATTGTGAATGCTTTTATTCAAACATGTACAAGGTCTGCTACACTGGCATGTCGATGTTATCGATCTACAGCTCTCAAGAGCTGAGGTCTCATCAGGCAGAAAATTGTTTTTTGATTCAACTGGTTGCTGAATTCCAGGGAGAATGAAGTCAAGCAAAAAAGAAGAGGAGAAAGAAATAAAAGTCATGTGACCGATTTTAAAATATGATTGCCGTTAGAAATTACTATTTTCTTATTTTTATCTTTTATATATTTTATATATATATATCCAACGCTGAGCTGGGGTAGAAAGGGGGGGGGGGGGCGAGGAAAAGAAAAAGAAAAGAGAAGGGGAAAGAGATACAATTGCTGTCAGAAAAGTTTAATTTACAGCTATTTATATTTTTATTTTGTATTTTTATCCAACGCTTTCAGACAAAGCCAACAACTAGACTAATTAATCCTACAAAACAAGAAACCGGAAAAATTAGCAAAATCATTCTACAAAAAATTAACAAAAACATTAGATCAACATATAAACTAAACCAATGGATCAACACGACCGATACAATTAATTGGTTCCACAAAATAAAAAACAAAATAAATTGTTCCTTCATCCAATTTGACATAATTAATTACTACCCCTCAATTTCTAATGAACTCTTCGAAAGCGTCATGGAGTTTGCTACTCTTCTCTCGGATATTTCTGAAGAAGAGATTAACATTGTAAGAAAATGTAGGAAAACAGTGCTAATTAGTAAAAAAGATCAATGGACAAAGAGCAACCAATCTGGCTCTTTTGATGTTTCGATGGGCTCTTTCGACTCTGCAGAAATCACCGACCTAGTTGGTTTATACATCCTCTACAACCTAACTAATGATATAGATATTGAAGACATTGGCCTATATAGGGATGATGGACTCTTAGTAGTCAGAAACTCTAATGGGCAAAAGTGTGAAAATATTAAAAAGATTATTATTAGGGAGATGAGGAGGATATGCCTTAAAGTTGAAATAACTTCCAACATTAAAATAGTAAATTTCCTAGATGTAACTCTCAACTTAACCAAAGAAACATACGAACCATATAATAAAGAAAACTTTAACCCAATCTATGTACACCCCCTCTCCAACCACCCCAAAACTATCATTAAACACATCCCTAAATCTATCCAACATAGGATAAGCAATAACTCATCAAATGAAACAATCTTTAACAAACATAAAGAATTCTATAATAAAGCACTAAAAAACAGCGGATACAAGAATACACAAATTAAATTTAATAAACCTGCAACGACTAATAATAAAAACAATAAAGCAAGAAACAGGAAGATAATATGGTTTACACCTCCCTTCAATCAAGCAGTTAAAACCAAACTTGGTAAAAAATTTCTAAACCTCATAAACACATATTTCCCCCCAAACAATATCTTACATAAAATATTCAACAAAAATACACTTAAACTAAGTTACAGTTGCAGCGAAAATTTAGAAATGATAATTAAAAAACACAATAACAAAATCCTAAACAGCAACCTAAACCCTGAATCAGATAACAATAAAACAACTAAAGTAAAGTCCTGTAACTGCATAAATAAAAATGAATGCCCCTTGCAACAAAATTGTTTAATAACAAAAACAATTTACCAAGCAACAATCTCAACTAAGGAAACT
Organism: Sepiola atlantica; assembly: GCA_963556195.1. Lineage (NCBI taxonomy): Eukaryota > Metazoa > Mollusca > Cephalopoda > Sepiida > Sepiolidae > Sepiola > Sepiola atlantica. Next base: position 126,282,480 of record OY744528.1, on the reverse strand, counting down.
CCAGATATAAAAAAAATACTACATAGGTATGGCAGGTAATACTTTCAAAGAAAGATACACCGGCCATAAATGTTCATTCAACAACCCAAGCTACCAAAACAGAACATCACTCTCAAATTACCACTGGGAACTCACTAATAAAAATAAATCACCAACTGTAATCTGGAACATTATCAGAAAAACTAGCACCTGTAGCTCATTAAACTCACCATGCTATTTATGCCTCGGCGAAAAACTTGAAATAATTAAATTTACTGACAGAGGAAAACTTTTAAACAAAAAACAGGAAACATCGATCAACTGTAGGCATAACAGATCACACCTCCTCAGTAATTTGTACAACCCCCCCTAAATAATACCATTAAAACAAAAAAACCCAATACCCAACAAGCCCGCTAAAATTAACACTTATTAACACTTCCAAATCAAGTAACTTTAACCCTCAACTACAAACACAGTACAACCACCCCAATCTTTGAATAAATACTATAACATGTAAAAGTAAAATTTTTATATATATATATATATATATATATATATATATAGGTGATTTTTGTGGACATATGAGTGGGCATATGTATGAAGATATAAAATTTATAACTATTTATGTGTGTATGTGTACGCCTGTATGCGCGTATGTATACGTATACATATGTACACATACATGTGTATCTGTGTGTTCATGTATATGTGTATGGGTTTGGGTGCATATATGAATGTTTGTGTATACATGTGCATATATGTATTTATATGTGTGCACGAGTGCGTGTGTGCGCTCAACATCCAGCTCACAAAACTACTTATTACCAAAACCAATTTTTAAATATTTAAATAATTATATACTGATCACTTTAATCAAAATTACTGGCCCCCACCATTTCTAATCCCCCCTTCATAGACCATAACTTGCGTTAACAATTTTAACTAGAACACCTTACCACTAATATTATAACAGGTGTTAACCCCACCATTAATAATAGGATCACAACGAATAATAAAATTTATTTATCTATACCACTGAAATTAATCGATATATAAATTCCATTAAAAATAAAAGCAATTACCAGTATGTTTTATTAATCCATCACTAACTATTATTTATAATCGAAATACATTTATTCATACTCCAAAATAATTAAAACTAAATATAATAGTATAATCCATCAATATCAATATCATAAACTTATATACGATCCTTACCAAGAATAATTCCCAATATATTTTAACTCATTAGTACCTAGAACTAACCTACTAATATTACTGCCAATAATCCATATATGAATCTTACTAAAAATAAAGACAATTACCATTATGTTTTATTAATTAACTGATAAATATTATTTAAAATACATTTAACTATCCATCAAAATAATCAAAATTAAATGCCAATTGATCAAAATATAACAACATAATTTATTAACAACAAGGCCATAAATCCATCAATGAGTTTAAACTAAAATATCCCCGTAAGGTGGGTGTCATGTAATTGTTATATGTCTGCATTGACAGGAAGCAGATACGACAAATTTGAAACCCCCCCTCCCCCCTTTCTTCATCTTCTCTTTCGCTCTTGTTTAATCTCCCCCCGACCCCCCTCTTTATCCAGCCCAGCGCTGAATAAAAATAAATATGAATTTAACTCAGAACCATTCCCGCAACAAATCCTAAATGGCTATAGACATCCACCCCTAACACCCCTCAACCCCTTTCTCTTTCTTTTTCTTCCAGCCCCCCCCCACCCTAACTAAGCGTTGGATAAAAATACAAAATAAAAATATAAATAGCTGTAAATTAAACTTTTCTGACAGCAATTGTATCTCTTTCCCCTTCTCTTTTCTTTTTCTTTTCCTCGCCCCCCCCTTTCTACCCCAGCTCAGCGTTGGATATATATATATAAAATATATAAAAGATAAAAATAAGAAAATAGTTATTTCTAACGGCAATCATATTTTAAAATCGGTCACATGACTTTTATTTCTTTCTCCTCTTCTTTTTTGCTTGACTTCATTCTCCCTGGAATTCAGCAACCAGTTGAATCAAAAAACAATTTTCTGCCTGATGAGACCTCAGCTCTTGAGAGCTGTAGATCGATAACATCGACATGCCAGTGTAGCAGACCTTGTACATGTTTGAATAAAAGCATTCACTATATATATATATATATATATATATATATATATATATATATATATATATATATATATATATATATATATATATATATATATTCAAACATATTATGTATATATCCGGTATTTATTTAAAAAATGCTCAAAAAAAAGTAAATCTATAGAATTATAAACATTGAATGACTAAACAAATGTACACGTGTTTCGACCTTTAGATCTTTTAGGCTTAAAGAGATCTAAATATATTTGGCATAACCCTATCTATCTATCTATCTATCTATCTATCTATCTATCTATCTATCTATCTATCTATCTATCTATCCCCCCTTTCTCTCTCTCTCTCTCTATCTATCTATCTATCTATCTATCTATCTATCTATCCCTATCTCTCTCTCTATCTATATAATCTATCCTTCTCTCTCTCTATCTCTCTCTCTATATATAATCTATCTATCTATCTATCTATCTATCTATCTATCTATCTATCTATCTCCCTACCTCTCTACCTACCTACCTACCTACCTACCTACCTACCTACCTACCTACCTACCTACCTAACCCCCCTCTCTCTCTCTCTTTCTCTCTCTCTCTCTCTCTATCTATCTATCTATCTATCTATCTTTTGACAATAGCTTGGTTGAGACGATTCGAATACCAAAGTTCGAAAGGCTGTTTACGTTATCGCCTAAAAAGTTCGCCAGTGTTTGGTAGTAAAAAAGCAATTGAAGTCGTTTAAATAATTTCGACCCTTTCCGCCCACACGCATACCGTGTAACCCCTAACCCTAACCCTAACCGTGTAACCCCTAACCCTAACCCTAACTCATCTTGTTTCAATACCTTCTTCAATATTGTCGATCAGGTCAGGAGTAACACCTTGTGAAACCTAAAATGCGATTAAGGCGTAAATAGGTCGCTAGTTATTGGACATTCCGGGCGCCACTCGCTGGTCTATTCTTGGTGTCCTCCGCCCGATATATATTTGGTTAATCATACATTCGGACCGGAAGAAGTTGAGCGGTCAAACATCGAGTGGCGCTCTTCTGTCTCCTCCGAAACAAGCGACCACATTATGGTTATTTGCGGGTTTATTGCTTTGTTTTTACCTGACTCTTAATGCGAGCCCAATTACAATTGAACGTAGACGCAAATATTTTCAGACTGACTACCACGCTGAATGTGAAGTATTTTACGTTAATGACATGATCAAAAGAGTGAATCGTGATTTGTAGCTGATTTATCTCCTCCCCTCTCTCGCTGCCACTAAGTGAAAAGAAAGACACTCCGTAAAAAAATGAACGAATAGAGCATTCTCGGTGGTCGGTAATCTAGATATAAAACTATATAAACAATTCCTTTTAATTTAGGGGCGAGCGTTATTGTGTCCGACTCTTGATCGCAATTTGCTGATAAAGCGGTCTGGTTTAGAATCTCAGCGTGAAAACACCACCATGTCTAACCATACAGATGAGTCATGATACGGCGAGCAGCTACCCGAAGATGACTATATATATATATATATATATATATATATATATATATATACATATGAATAATCATTTCACTCTTTGCCACTACTGACTTCTCGCAGCCTGGACCCTCGTCCAGCGCTCTTAGTAGCCACGGCTACTACTTTTCCTTATCAACCCATCATGTCAACCCAATATTTCGATGTACTTGCATGACATTTTTCTTAAAATTATCATCCTGAGGAAGTCTTACAATAAAGACGAAACGTTGATGAATATATAAAAAATATCTCTTGGCTTTTCTTATTTCATTTCTCCCATTACGTCGGATTACTCTCATCCTTCCTTTCTCATATTTTTTTTAACATAGTTCACCCCAAACAAGGCAGGACGCCACTGTAGACGTAAGGGACTACTGAGAAAAAAGAAGAAGGGAGAAGGTGGGGGGGGGCAGTCAACCAAGATTGGGATCTGCGCAGCGAGATGTCTGTTTACATTAGTTTTGAACTTCCGCATGTCTGTACTGTCGGAGAAACAGGGGACAGGAAGGGAGCTCCAGAGGCCAGCAAGACGAGGAAAGAAGCTATTTGAGTGAATGAGTGAGATTTAGTTGATTGTCGAGTTAGTCTAGTGAATTTACGTCGAGGGGGCACCAGAGTAGCCAATTCATCGGAGCATAATCCATTGAAATATTTGTAAAACAAGCACAAGGATGCTACATTGCGGCGATGGAACAGGGACTGGAGCTTGGTTGACAGTGAGGGACCTATTAGGTTGGCGATTCTTTTTTGGACCTTGTCAAGGAGGGAGAGACTAGTAGATGATGCACCAGCCCAGATGTGACAACAATACTCCATGCATGGGCGGATGGTGGCTTTGTAGAGATACAGGATAATGTCAGGTGAGAGGAGTTTACTAGCACGGTAGAGGGAGCCAACCTTCTTTGCGGCAGCCTTGGCAATGTCTTCGATGTATTTGTTCCAATTCATGTTACCTGTGAAGGTTAGGCCGAGGAGTTTGAATGATGAACTCTCAGTTAGGGTGTTATTAGCCATGACAATCGGTGGTTGGAGAGGTTCTTTGTAGTTATTGAAGGAAAGGAGCTTTGTCTTAGTGGCATTAAAAGTTACCAACTATTTGTAACCCCAATCCACTACAGCCTGGAGGTCATTTTCTAAGGATTCAGCCAATGCTTCGGATATGATCGCGTCGGTTTTGCCAACATGGCGAGAGTAAAGCGTGGTGTCGTCAGCAAATAAACCAATCTCAGACACTGTGTCATCAGGAAGATCGTTTATATAGATCAGGAACAACAAAGGTCCAAGGATAGATCCCTGCGGTACACCAACATTTATGTCATGTTGCTTAGATAAACGGCCATCGAGGACAACCTGGATTTTTCTTTTGTCTAGGAAGGATCTGATTATATTAAGTAATTTCCCATTAATACCGTATGAGCGTATTTTCAGGAGAAGCCCTTTATGCCATACCTTGTCAAAGGCCTTGGATCGGTTCTATTCCCAGAACTCTTGTAGACTGGTACCACAGAGGCAATTTTCAAGCTATCGGGGAAGCAAGATTCAGCTAGGCATTTATTGTAGAGAGGACAGGGGCCAGTTCAGCAGAGCATTTCTTTATTACTGTTACTGGTATAAGATCAGGCCCACAAGCTTTGGAGGTGTCAAGGTTTTTTTATGATGTCTCTGACCTGGGATGGGGTGATCACCAGGTTATCAAGTGTGGCTTCGGTCCGCAATGGGAATTTGGGGGTGGTTATCTGAGTCTAAAGTAGAGTTAGAAGCGAAGCGGTGGGCAAGTAGTTCAGCCTCATCAGTGGCCGTGCATACGACATCATTGTGATTTAAAAGTGGGGGAATCGTTGATTGCCCATTATTCACTACACTATTGTAGATTTTCCAGAAATCACGAGTACCTAGTTTCTGTGACTGGATGCGTCTTTTTGTTAACTCATTATACCTTCTCTTTGCTTCACCTATCACGGCCTTGCATTTATTTCTTGACTCTATAAATGTATGTCTATTAGTAGCTGACTTATAGCGGCCAAATTCACGGAATGCCTCTTGGAAATGGCAGCTGCACATTCCGAGGTGAACCATTGGGGAGAATTTTCGCATGGGGACATAGGCTTCGATGCCTGCTTTGACCCATTCAGTTAATTCGTTTGCACACTGGTCGGCAGGGAGTGGGAAGGTTTCCCTCCATGAGGCGTCACTGATGTGATCTCTGACTCGAAATCAGCCTGCTTGTAGTATCTTGTTGTTTTGAGCAACGGTTCATCAGCTTTTGGACAACTTTTTAGGATGATATGTATCATTAGCACAATGTGATCAGTATTCCCGAGTGGGCTATGAGCTTTCGTCACACAAGCCTCAGGCATTGAGGTCAAGAAAAGGTCTAGAAGTGAGGCTTGTTGGTCTACTCGATCGGGGATGCGGGTCGGAAAATCGACAGTCTGAGAGATTATACATAGAATTGCCGGCTGCGTCAGTAAGGCTGGAGAATCCCAACCAGTCGCGGTGGTGGGCATTAAAATCCCCAAATACATGTATCTGGGCATTCGAGTCAATTAAGAGTCCTCTATCTATGCTTTCAGAGACAGAGTTTAGCAGAGTACAGTCCTGGGTCGACAGGGAACGGTATAAGAAATATAAGTAACTAACGCTGTGATGTAAAGTCAATCTAAAGCACATGTAGTCGTGGTCATCTGATTCTAACCTATGTTCTCTAGTCAGGGGGAAGGTGTTCCGAACATAAAGTCCTAGCCCGTGCATATGTTTGTCAGAGTCTGTACGGTAAAGTGGGAGGTAGTCAGTCATGTCAAAGTGGTGAGAGTAGATTGAGGATTTAAGGTTAGTTTCACTTAGAGCTAGGATATCCGGGGAGTTTGTCAGGAGAAAGGTTTCTACGTCGTTGATGTTGGTTCTAAGTCCCCGGATATTTGTGTATGAGAGCCTCAAGGGCGGAGGCGAAAGTGTTTTTTGTTGGCTGTCTGGTTTAGGTTTGCTTTTATTTTTTTGTAATGACATGTTTGTTTTGATTATAGAGTGGGTTTGCCAAGGTGGGTACTTGTTTAGTGCTAATAAGCTCACACAAACAGTCCACTAGTCACGACCTGGTCCATGGGGGTTGTGGCATCGGGAAAGCCCACCGGAGATAATTGCAGGGTCCCTTTCCATGCGCGACATGGTACATACAACTACCCACGGTATTATTCAACTGATGATGGAGCAGCCGTTCTTAGCGCTACCCAAGAGTTTGGGTTCCTGTTCTATCAGTTATAAACACCAGCCAGACAAGCTGTCTAACCTGTACCCTCAACCTGTTGGAACAAGAGAGACCCAGACCGGTCATGTAAAACTTAGTGACGAAAAAAACTCCCCCCAAGTTGCCCAAATAGATGGAAAGAGAACGGCGTTCATTGTCCTAGTAAGGAAACAAGGCTAGGCACTGGGTGTTTAGACGCGTCCCAATGCTGTTACCTCGGCGCCTAACTAATAAACAAAGATGGAGTGCAAGAGCCGGCGATAGGCAGGACCTATTTACTCCTTAAGCAATTGTAGGTTTGCAAACCGGATATTTTGTTCGAGATTCCAACTCTAGGAAGGTTGTCGATCAGGACTAAGGAGGCCTCCCTCCCCAACGGTTTACTGCCGTAGCTGGTAGCAAGGTTTTTTTGTCAGAGATTTCCTTCTCTTAGATGGATAGCCTTACAAGGTCTTACGGGTCCAACACTCCGAGAGGGGTAAAAATAGCCTGCGCCCGTGTACTAGTCGGGTATTTCCTATCCCCCGCAGGTTAAAACAAAAAAACAAAAATAACTTCCATATACAATGCACATACACACACACACACACACACCCACACACACACACACACGCATATATATATATATATATATATATATATATATATATATATATATATAAATATATGTACATATGTAGATAGAATAATTTCTTTGTATACTAAAGAGGAAACAGAAAGTTGAAGATAGGTTTCCGTCTCGCAAGTAAGTATAAATAAGAGAAATGAGAAAAAGAGGTAAAAGAAAAAATAAAAAAAATACAGGTCAGCATGGGATTTCAAGTATTTCTTCAGTGGGGAATCAATAGACAGGCAATAAGACAGTAATTAAGTACATTCATATAAGACACATTGAAATAAAGGTGAGTACTAGAATATGGAGAGAAAATAAAATAGAGAATAAAGAATAAAATAGGAAATAAAAGAAGTGCTTGTTACTCCATCGGATTTGAGGGGATCTTTTCAGTCGGTCGTTTTGTCTCGAATGACTACCAACAACAGAGCATATATAAATCAAGACTATTACGCTAAATTGAAGCGACCAAGTTTTTATTCGTTCATTACAAATCCCAAAAAGTAGATTGAAAACACTTCCATACATTTTAATAAAAAGACAAACGAACCCTAAAACCGTAAATCAAAGTTTTAATTTTGCAATCATTTACGAAATTGTGCTTGGTCCTACGTTATCACCTCCTGTTTTTTTTTTCATTTTTTACATCAGAAAAGAATGAAGCGCTGAAAATGTAACTTTTAGGGTTGACAAATGTATGAGATATATTTGTTTGATGTCAACATACGAGCGGTACTGCCATTACTGCTGTTAGATCATGCCTTAAAAGACTCTCGGAATCGTTCAGAATCTTCCGAGCAACCCAATATATTGTAATGCTGAAGATTTGCTGCCGAGGGATCAAATTGCCGCCAGTGCCGATATGCAGAGCCGTTACAGGTGAGAATTCACAAAAATCAGCATAAGATAAGGTGACTCTATGGGTTCTCTGCCACCAACAGAATGTTAGTATTATAATATCCATCATGCAGCGTGTCTTTGGCTGACAGGTCATGCTGTTTGAGGGAATCTTAACAGTTTAATCGTACCTAATTTCACTCACATACTGTTAGAGGGAATCTTAACAGTTTAATCGTACCTAATTTCACTCACATGCTGTTTGAGGGAATCTCAACAGTTTAATCGTACCTAATTTCACTCACATGCTGTTTGAGGGAATCTTAACAGTTTAATCGTTAATTTAACTCACATGCTGTTTGAGGGAATCTTAGCAGTTTAATCGTACCTAATTTCACTCACATGCTGTTTGAGAGAATCTTAACAGTTTAATCGTACCTAATTTCACTCACATACTGTTAGAGGGAATCTTAACAGTTTAATCGTACCTAATTTCACTCACATGCTGTTTGAGGGAATCTCAACAGTTTAATCGTACCTAATTTCACTCACATGCTGTTTGAGGGAATCTTAACAGTTTAATCGTTAATTTCACTCACATGCTGTTTGAGGGAATCTTAGCAGTTTAATCGTACCTAATTTCACTCACATGCTGTTTGAGGGAATCTTAACAGTTTAATCGTACCTAATTTCACTCACATACTGTTAGAGGGAATCTTAACAGTTTAATCGTACCTAATTTCACTCACATGCTGTTTGAGGGAATCTTAACAGTTTAATCGTACCTAATTTCACTCACATGCTGTTTGAGGGAATCTCAACAGTTTAATCGTACCTAATTTCACTCACATGCTGTTTGAGGGAATCTTAACAGTTTAATCGTACCTAATTTCACTCACATACTGTTAGAGGGAATCTTAACAGTTTAATCGTACCCAATTTCACTCACATGCTGTTTGAGGGAATCTCAACAGTTTAATCGTACCTAATTTCACTCACATGCTGTTTGAGGGAATCTTAACAGTTTAATCGTTAATTTCACTCACATGCTGTTTGAGGGAATCTTAGCAGTTTAATCGTACCTAATTTCACTCACATGCTGTTTGAGGGAATCTTAACAGTTTAATCGTACCTAATTTCACTCACATACTGTTAGAGGGAATCTTAACAGTTTAATCGTACCTAATTTCACTCACATGCTGTTTGAGGGAATCTCAACAGTTTAATCGTACCTAATTTCACTCACATGCTGTTTGAGCGAATCTTAACAGTTTAATCGTACCTAATTTCACTCACATGCTGTTTGAGGGAATCTTAGCAGTTTAATCGTACCTAATTTCACTCACATACTGTTAGAGGGAATCTTAACAGTTTAATCGTACCTAATTTCACTCACATGCTGTTTGAGGGAATCTCAACAGTTTAATCGTACCTAATTTCACTCACATGCTGTTTGAGGGAATCTCAACAGTTTAATCGTACCTAATTTCACTCACATGCTGTTTGAGGGAATCTTAACAGTTTAATCGTACCTAATTTCACTCACATGCTGTTTGAGGGAATCTTAGCAGTTTAATCGTACCTAATTTCACTCACATGCTGTTTCAGGGAATCTTAACAGTTTAATCGTACCTAATTTCACTCACATACTATTAGAGGGAATCTTAACAGTTTAATCGTACCTAATTTCACTCACATGCTGTTTGAGGGAATCTCAACAGTTTAATCGTACCTAATTTAACTCACATGCTGTTTGAGGGAATCTTAACAGTTTAATCGTTAATTTCACTCACATGCTGTTTGAGGGAATCTTAGCAGTTTAATCGTACCTAATTTCACTCACATGCTGTTTGAGGGAATCTTAACAGTTTAATCGTACCTAATTTCACTCACATACTGTTAGAGGGAATCTTAACAGTTTAATCGTACCTAATTTCACTCACATGCTGTTTGAGGGAATCTTAACAGTTTAATCGTTAATTTCACTCACATGCTGTTTGAGGGAATCTTAGCAGTTTAATCGTACCTAATTTCACTCACATGCTGTTTGAGGGAATCTTAACAGTTTAATCGTACCTAATTTCACTCACATACTGTTAGAGGGAATCTTAACAGTTTAATCGTACCTAATTTCACTCACATGCTGTTTGAGGGAATCTCAACAGTTTAATCGTACCTAATTTCACTCACATGCTGTTTGAGGGAATCTTAACAGTTTAATCGTTAATTTCACTCACATGCTGTTTGAGGGAATCTTAGCAGTTTAATCGTACCTAATTTCACTCACATGCTGTTTGAGGGAATCTTAACAGTTTAGTCGTACCTAATTTCACTCACATGCTGTTTGAGGGAATCTCAACAGTTTAATCGTACCTAATTTCACTCACATGCTGTTTGAGGGAATCTTAACAGTTTAATCGTACCTAATTTCACTCACATGCTGTTTGAGGGAATCTTAGCAGTTTAATCGTACCTAATTTCACTCACATGCTGTTTGAGGGAATCTTAACAGTTTAATCCTACCTAATTTCACTCACATACTGTTAGAGGGAATCTTAACAGTTTAATCGTACCTAATTTCACTCACATGCTGTTTGAGGGAATCTCAACAGTTTAATCGTACCTAATTTCACTCACATGCTGTTTGAGGGAATCTTAACAGTTTAATCGTTAATTTCACTCACATGCTGTTTGAGGGAATCTTAGCAGTTTAATCGTACCTAATTTCACTCACATGCTGTTTGAGGGAATCTTAACAGTTTAATCGTACCTAATTTCACTCACATACTGTTAGAGGGAATCTTAACAGTTTAATCGTACCTAATTTCACTCACATGCTGTTTGAGGGAATCTCAACAGTTTAATCGTACCTAATTTCACTCACATGCTGTTTGAGGGAATCTTAACAGTTTAATCGTTAATTTCACTCACATGCTGTTTGAGGGAATCTTAGCAGTTTAATCGTACCTAATTTCACTCATATGCTGTTTGAGGGAATCTTAACAGTTTAATCGTACCTAATTTCACTCACATGCTGTTTGAAGGAATCTTGACAGTTTAATCGTACTTGATTCCACTCACATTCTGTTTGAGGGAATCTTAACAGTTTAATCGTACCTAATTTCACTCACATGCTGTTTGAGGGAATCTTAACAGTTTAATCGTACTTGATTCCACTCACATTCTGTTTGAGGGAATCTTAACAGTTTAATCGTACCTAATTTCACTCACATGCTGTTTGAGGGAATCTCAACAGTTTAATCGTACCTAATTTCACTCACATGCTGTTTGAGGGAATCTTAACAGTTTAATTGTTAATTTCACTCACATGCTGTTTGAGGGAATCTTAGCAGTTTAATCGTACCTAATTTCACTCACATGCTGTTTGAGGGAATCTTAACAGTTTAATCGTACCTAATTTCACTCACATACTGTTAGAGGGAATCTTAACAGTTTAATCGTACCTAATTTCACTCACATGCTGTTTGAGGGAATCTCAACAGTTTAATCGTACCTAATTTCACTCACATGCTGTTTGAGGGAATCTTAACAGTTTAATCGTTAATTTCACTCACATGCTGTTTGAGGGAATCTTAGCAGTTTAATCGTACCTAATTTCACTCACATGCTGTTTGAGGGAATCTTAACAGTTTAATCGTACCTAATTTCACTCACATACTGTTAGAGGGAATCTTAACAGTTAAATCGTACCCAATTTCACTCACATGCTGTTTGAGGGAATCTCAACAGTTTAATCGTACCTAATTTCACTCACATGCTGTTTGAGGGAATCTTAACAGTTTAATCGTTAATTTCACTCACATGCTGTTTGAGGGAATCTTAGCAGTTTAATCGTACCTAATTTCACTCACATGCTGTTTGAGGGAATCTTAACAGTTTAATCGTACCTAATTTCACTCACATACTGTTAGAGGGAATCTTAACAGTTTAATCGTACCTAATTTCACTCACATGCTGTTTGGGGGAATCTCAACAGTTTAATCGTACCTAATTTCACTCACATGCTGTTTGAGCGAATCTTAACAGTTTAATCGTACCTAATTTCACTCACATGCTGTTTGAGAGAATCTTAGCAGTTTAATCGTACCTAATTTCACTCACATACTGTTAGAGGGAATCTTAACAGTTTAATCGTACCTAATTTCACTCACATGCTGTTTGAGGGAATCTCAACAGTTTAATCGTACCTAATTTCACTCACATGCTGTTTGAGGGAATCTCAACAGTTTAATCGTACCTAATTTCACTCACATGCTGTTTGAGGGAATCTTAACAGTTCAATCGTACCTAATTTCACTCACATGCTGTTTGAGGGAATCTTAGCAGTTTAATCGTACCTAATTTCACTCACATGCTGTTTGAGGGAATCTTAACAGTTTAATCGTACCTAATTTCACTCACATACTATTAGAGGGAATCTTAACAGTTTAATCGTACCTAATTTCACTCACATGCTGTTTGAGGGAATCTCAACAGTTTAATCGTACCTAATTTAACTCACATGCTGTTTGAGGGAATCTTAACAGTTTAATCGTTAATTTCACTCACATGCTGTTTGAGGGAATCTTAGCAGTTTAATCGTACCTAATTTCACTCACATGCTGTTTGAGGGAATCTTAACAGTTTAATCGTTAATTTCACTCACATGCTGTTTGAGGGAATCTTAGCAGTTTAATCGTACCTAATTTCACTCACATGCTGTTTGAGGGAATCTTAACAGTTTAATCGTACCTAATTTCACTCACATACTGTTAGAGGGAATCTTAACAGTTTAATCGTACCTAATTTCACTCACATGCTGTTTGAGGGAATCTCAACAGTTTAATCGTACCTAATTTCACTCACATGCTGTTTGAGGGAATCTTAACAGTTTAATCGTTAATTTCACTCACATACTGTTTGAGGGAATCTTAGCAGTTTAATCGTACCTAATTTCACTCACATGCTGTTTGAGGGAATCTTAACAGTTTAATCGTACCTAATTTCACTCACATACTGTTAGAGGGAATCTTAACAGTTTAATCGTACCTAATTTCACTCACATGCTGTTTGAGGGAATCTCAACAGTTTAATCGTACCTAATTTCACTCACATGCTGTTTGAGGGAATCTTAACAGTTTAATCGTTAATTTCACTCACATGCTGTTTGAGGGAATCTTAGCAGTTTAATCGTACCTAATTTCACTCACATGCTGTTTGAGGAAATCTTAACAGTTTAATCGTACCTAATTTCACTCACATACTGTTAGAGGGAATCTTAACAGTTTAATCGTACCTAATTTCACTCACATGCTGTTTGAGGGAATCTCAACAGTTTAATCGTACCTAATTTCACTCACATGCTGTTTGAGGGAATCTTAACAGTTTAATCGTTAATTTCACTAACATGCTGTTTGAGGGAATCTTAGCAGTTTAATCGTACCTAATTTCACTCACATGCTGTTTGAGGGAATCTTAACAGTTTAATCGTACCTAATTTCACTCACATGCTGTTTGAGGGAACCTTAACAGTTTAATCGTTAATTTCACTCACATGCTGTTTGAGGGAATCTTAGCAGTTTAATCGTACCTAATTTCACTCACATGCTGTTTGAGGGAATCTTAACAGTTTAATCGTACCTAATTTCACTCACATACTGTTAGAGGGAATCTTAACAGTTTAATCGTACCTAATTTCACTCACATGCTGTTTGAGGGAATCTCAACAGTTTAATCGTACCTAATTTCACTCACATGCTGTTTGAGGGAATCTTAACAGTTTAATCGTTAATTTCACTCACATGCTGTTTGAGGGAATCTTAGCAGTTTAATCGTACCTAATTTCACTCACATGCTGTTTGAGGGAATCTTAACAGTTTAGTCGTACCTAATTTCACTCACATGCTGTTTGAGGGAATCTCAACAGTTTAATCGTACCTAATTTCACTCACATGCTGTTTGAGGGAATCTTAACAGTTTAATCGTACCTAATTTCACTCACATGCTGTTTGAGGGAATCTCAACAGTTTAATCGTACCTAATTTCACTCACATGCTGTTTGAGGGAATCTTAACAGTTAAATCGTACCTAATTTCACTCACATACTGTTAGAGGGAATCTTAACAGTTTAATCGTACCTAATTTCACTCACATGCTGTTTGAGGGAATCTTAACAGTTTAATCGTACCTAATTTCACTCACATGCTGTTTGAGGGAATCTTAACAGTTTAATCGTTAATTTCACTCACATGCTGTTTGAGGGAATCTTAACAGTTTAATCGTACCTAATTTCACTCACATACTGTTAGAGGGAATCTTAACAGTTTAATCGTACCTAATTTCACTCACATGCTGTTTGAGGGAATCTCAACAGTTTAATCGTACCTAATTTCACTCACATGCTGTTTGAGGGAATCTTAACAGTTTAATCGTTAATTTCACTAACATGCTGTTTGAGGGAATCTTAGCAGTTTAATCGTACCTAATTTCACTCACATGCTGTTTGAGGAAATCTTAACAGTTTAATCGTACCTAATTTCACTCACATACTGTTAGAGGGAATCTTAACAGTTTAATCGTACCTAATTTCACTCACATGCTGTTTGAGGGAATCTCAACAGTTTAATCGTACCTAATTTCACTCACATGCTGTTTGAGGGAATCTTAACAGTTTAATCGTTAATTTCACTCACATGCTGTTTGAGGGAATCTTAGCAGTTTAATCGTACCTAATTTCACTCACATGCTGTTTGAGGGAATCTTAACAGTTTAATCGTACCTAATTTCACTCACATGCTGTTTGAGGGAATCTTAACAGTTTAATCGTTAATTTCACTCACATGCTGTTTGAGGGAATCTTAGCAGTTTAATCGTACCTAATTTCACTCACATGCTGTTTGAGGGAATCTTAACAGTTTAATCGTACCTAATTTCACTCACATACTGTTAGAGGGAATCTTAACAGTTTAATCGTACCTAATTTCACTCACATGCTGTTTGAGGGAATCTCAACAGTTTAATCGTACCTAATTTCACTCACATGCTGTTTGAGGGAATCTTAACAGTTTAATCGTTAATTTAACTCACATGCTGTTTGAGGGAATCTTAGCAGTTTAATCGTACCTAATTTCACTCACATGCTGTTTGAGGGAATCTTAACAGTTTAGTCGTACCTAATTTCACTCACATGCTGTTTGAGGGAATCTCAACAGTTTAATCGTACCTAATTTCACTCACATGCTGTTTGAGGGAATCTTAACAGTTTAATCGTACCTAATTTCACTCACATGCTGTTTGAGGGAATCTTAGCAGTTTAATCGTACCTAATTTCACTCACATGCTGTTTGAGGGAATCTTAACAGTTTAATCGTACCTAATTTCACTCACATACTGTTAGAGGGAATCTTAACAGTTTAATCGTACCTAATTTCACTCACATGCTGTTTGAGGGAATCTTAACAGTTTAATCGTACCTAATTTCACTCACATGCTGTTTGAGGGAATCTTAACAGTTTAATCGTTAATTTCACTCACATGCTGTTTGAGGGAATCTTAGCAGTTTAATCGTACCTAATTTCACTCACATGCTGTTTGAGGGAATCTTAACAGTTTAATCGTACCTAATTTCACTCACATGCTGTTTGAGGGAATCTTAACAGTTTAATCGTACTTGATTCCACTCACATTCTGTTTGAGGGAATCTTAACAGTTTAATCGTACCTAATTTCACTCACATGCTGTTTGAGGGAATCTTAACAGTTTAATCGTACTTGATTCCACTCACATTCTGTTTGAGGGAATCTTAACAGTTTAATCGTACCTAATTTCACTCACATGCTGTTTGAGGGAATCTTAACAGTTTAATCGTACCTAATTTCACTCACATGCTGTTTGAGGGAATCTTAACAGTTTAATCGTACCTAATTTCACTCACATGCTGTTTGAGGGAATCTTAACAGTTTAATCGTACCTAATTTCACTCACATGCTGTTTGAGGGAATCTTAACAGTTTAATCGTACCTAATTTCACTCACATGCTGTTTGAGGGAATCTTAACAGTTTAATCGTACCTAATTTCACTCACATGCTGTTTGAGGGAATCTTAACAGTTTAATCGTACCTAATTTCACTCACATGCTGTTTGAGGGAATCTTAACAGTTTAATCGTACTTGATTCCACTCACATTCTGTTTGAGGGAATCTTAAAAGTTTAATCGTACCTAATTTCACTCACATGCTGTTTGAGGGAATCTTAACAGTTTAATCGTACTTGATTCCACTCACATTCTGTTTGAGGGAATCTTAACAGTTTAATCGTACCTAATTTCACTCACATGCTGTTTGAGGGAATCTTAACAGTTTAATCGTACCTAATTTCACTCACATGCTGTTTGAGGGAATCTTAACAGTTTAATCGTACCTAATTTCACTCACATGCTGTTTGAGGGAATCTTAACAGTTTAATCGTTAATTTCACTCACATGCTGTTTGAGGGAATCTTAGCAGTTTAATCGTACCTAATTTCACTCACATGCTGTTTGAGGGAATCTTAACAGTTTAATCGTACCTAATTTCACTCACATACTGTTAGAGGGAATCTTAACAGTTTAATCGTACCTAATTTCACTCACATGCTGTTTGAGGGAATCTCAACAGTTTAATCGTACCTAATTTCACTCACATACTGTTTGAGGGAATCTTAACAGTTTAATCGTTAATTTCACTCACATGCTGTTTGAGGGAATCTTAGCAGTTTAATCGTACCTAATTTCACTCACATGCTGTTTGAGGGAATCTTAACAGTTTAATCGTACCTAATTTCACTCACATACTGTTAGAGGGAATCTTAACAGTTTAATCGTACCTAATTTCACTCACATGCTGTTTGAGGGAATCTTAACAGTTTAATCGTACCTAATTTCCCTCACATGCTGTTTGAGGGAATCTTAACAGTTTAATCGTACTTGATTCCACTCACATTCTGTTTGAGGGAATCTTAACAGTTTAATCGTACCTAATTTCACTCACATGCTGTTTGAGGGAATCTTAACAGTTTAATCGTACTTGATTCCACTCACATTCTGTTTGAGGGAATCTTAACAGTTTAATCGTACCTAATTTCACTCACATGCTGTTTGAGGGAATCTTAACAGTTTAATCGTACCTAATTTCACTCACATGCTGTTTGAGGGAATCTTAACAGTTTAATCGTACCTAATTTCACTCACATGCTGTTTGAGGGAATCTTAACAGTTTAATCGTACCTAATTTCACTCACATGCTGTTTGAGGGAATCTTAACAGTTTAATCGTACCTAATTTCACTCACATGCTGTTTGAGGGAATCTTAACAGTTTAATCGTACCTAATTTCACTCACATGCTGTTTGAGGGAATCTTAACAGTTTAATCGTACTTGATTCCACTCACATTCTGTTTGAGGGAATCTTAACAGTTTAATCGTACCTAATTTCACTCACATGCTGTTTGAGGGAATCTTAACAGTTTAATCGTACTTGATTCCACTCACATTCTGTTTGAGGGAATCTTAACAGTTTAATCGTACCTAATTTCACTCACATGCTGTTTGAGGGAATCTTAACAGTTTAATCGTACCTAATTTCACTCACATGCTGTTTGAGGGAATCTTAACAGTTTAATCGTACCTAATTTCACTCACATGCTGTTTGAGGGAATCTTAACAGTTTAATCGTTAATTTTACTCACATGCTGTTTGAGGGAATCTTAGCAGTTTAATCGTACCTAATTTCACTCACATGCTGTTTGAGGGAATCTTAACAGTTTAATCGTACCTAATTTCACTCACATACTGTTAGAGGGAATCTTAACAGTTTAATCGTACCTAATTTCACTCACATGCTGTTTGAGGGAATCTCAACAGTTTAATCGTACCTAATTTCACTCACATGCTGTTTGAGGGAATCTTAACAGTTTAATCGTTAATTTCACTCACATGCTGTTTGAGGGAATCTTAGCAGTTTAATCGTACCTAATTTCACTCACATGCTGTTTGAGGGAATCTTAACAGTTTAATCGTTAATTTCACTCACATGCTGTTTGAGGGAATCTTAGCAGTTTAATCGTACCTAATTTCACTCACATGCTGTTTGAGGGAATCTTAACAGTTTAATCGTACCTAATTTCACTCACATACTGTTAGAGGGAATCTTAACAGTTTAATCGTACCTAATTTCACTCACATGCTGTTTGAGGGAATCTCAACAGTTTAATCGTACCTAATTTCACTCACATGCTGTTTGAGGGAATCTTAACAGTTTAATCGTACCTAATTTCACTCACATACTGTTAGAGGGAATCTTAACAGTTTAATCGTACCTAATTTCACTCACATGCTGTTTGAGGGAATCTCAACAGTTTAATCGTACCTAATTTCACTCACATGCTGTTTGAGGGAATCTTAACAGTTTAATCGTTAATTTTACTCACATGCTGTTTGAGGGAATCTTAGCAGTTTAATCGTACCTAATTTCACTCACATGCTGTTTGAGGGAATCTTAACAGTTTAATCGTACCTAATTTCACTCACATACTGTTAGAGGGAATCTTAACAGTTTAATCGTACCTAATTTCACTCACATGCTGTTTGAGGGAATCTCAACAGTTTAATCGTACCTAATTTCACTCACATGCTGTTTGAGGGAATCTTAACAGTTTAATCGTTAATTTCACTCACATGCTGTTTGAGGGAATCTTAGCAGTTTAATCGTACCTAATTTCACTCACATGCTGTTTGAGGGAATCTTAACAGTTTAATCGTACCTAATTTCACTCACATGCTGTTTGAGGGAATCTTAACAGTTTAATCGTACTTGATTCCACTCACATTCTGTTTGAGGGAATCTTAACAGTTTAATCGTACCTAATTTCACTCACATGCTGTTTGAGGGAATCTTAACAGTTTAATCGTACTTGATTCCACTCACATTCTGTTTGAGGGAATCTCAACAGTTTAATCGTACCTAATTTCACTCACATGCTGTTTGAGGGAATCTTAACAGTTTAATCGTACCTAATTTCACTCACATGCTGTTTGAGGGAATCTTAACAGTTTAATCGTACCTAATTTCACTCACATGCTGTTTGAGGGAATCTTAACAGTTTAATCGTACCTAATTTCACTCACATGCTGTTTGAGGGAATCTTAACGGTTTAATCGTACCTAATTTCACTCACATGCTGTTTGAGGGAATCTTAACAGTTTAATCGTACCTAATTTCACTCACATGCTGTTTGAGGGAATCTTAACAGTTTAATCGTTAATTTCACTCACATGCTGTTTGAGGGAATCTTAGCAGTTTAATCGTACCTAATTTCACTCACATGCTGTTTGAGGGAATCTTAACAGTTTAATCGTACCTAATTTCACTCACATGCTGTTTGAGGGAATCTTAACAGTTTAATCGTACTTGATTCCACTCACATTCTGTTTGAGGGAATCTTAACAGTTTAATCGTACCTAATTTCACTCACATGCTGTTTGAGGGAATCTTAACAGTTTAATCGTACTTGATTCCACTCACATTCTGTTTGAGGGAATCTTAACAGTTTAATCGTACCTAATTTCACTCACATGCTGTTTGAGGGAATCTTAACAGTTTAATCGTACCTAATTTCACTCACATGCTGTTTGAGGGAATCTTAACAGTTTAATCGTACCTAATTTCACTCACATGCTGTTTGAGGGAATCTTAACAGTTTAATCGTACCTAATTTCACTCACATGCTGTTTGAGGGAATCTTAACAGTTTAATCGTACCTAATTTCACTCACATGCTGTTTGAGGGAATCTTAACAGTTTAATCGTACCTAATTTCACTCACATGCTGTTTGAGGGAATCTTAACAGTTTAATCGTACCTAATTTCACTCACATGCTGTTTGAGGGAATCTTAACAGTTTAATCGTACTTGATTCCACTCACATTCTGTTTGAGGGAATCTTAAAAGTTTAATCGTACCTAATTTCACTCACATGCTGTTTGAGGGAATCTTAACAGTTTAATCGTACTTGATTCCACTCACATTCTGTTTGAGGGAATCTTAACAGTTTAATCGTACCTAATTTCACTCACATGCTGTTTGAGGGAATCTTAACAGTTTAATCGTACCTAATTTCACTCACATGCTGTTTGAGGGAATCTTAACAGTTTAATCGTACCTAATTTCACTCACATGCTGTTTGAGGGAATCTTAACAGTTTAATCGTTAATTTCACTCACATGCTGTTTGAGGGAATCTTAGCAGTTTAATCGTACCTAATTTCACTCACATGCTGTTTGAGGGAATCTTAACAGTTTAATCGTACCTAATTTCACTCACATGCTGTTTGAGGGAATCTTAACAGTTTAATCGTACCTAATTTCACTCACATGCTGTTTGAGGGAATCTTAACAGTTTAATCGTACCTAATTTCACTCACATGCTGTTTGAGGGAATCTTAACAGTTTAATCGTTAATTTCACTCACATGCTGTTTGAGGGAATCTTAGCAGTTTAATCGTACCTAATTTCACTCACATGCTGTTTGAGGGAATCTTAACAGTTTAATCGTACCTAATTTCACTCACATGCTGTTTGAGGGAATCTTAACAGTTTAATCGTACTTGATTCCACTCACATTCTGTTTGAGGGAATCTTAACAGTTTAATCGTACCTAATTTCACTCACATGCTGTTTGAGGGAATCTTAACAGTTTAATCGTACTTGATTCCACTCACATTCTGTTTGAGGGAATCTTAACAGTTTAATCGTACCTAATTTCACTCACATGCTGTTTGAGGGAATCTTAACAGTTTAATCGTACCTAATTTCACTCACATGCTGTTTGAGGGAATCTTAACAGTTTAATCGTACCTAATTTCACTCACATGCTGTTTGAGGGAATCTTAACAGTTTAATCGTACCTAATTTCACTCACATGCTGTTTGAGGGAATCTTAACAGTTTAATCGTACTTGATTCCACTCACATTCTGTTTGAGGGAATCTTAACAGTTTAATCGTACCTAATTTCACTCACATGCTGTTTGAGGGAATCTTAACAGTTTAA
This sequence comes from Sepiola atlantica, assembly GCA_963556195.1. NCBI lineage: Eukaryota > Metazoa > Mollusca > Cephalopoda > Sepiida > Sepiolidae > Sepiola > Sepiola atlantica. Next base: position 126,261,065 of record OY744528.1, on the reverse strand, counting down.
TCGTACCTAATTTCACTCACATGCTGTTTGAGGGAATCTTAACAGTTTAATCGTACCTAATTTCACTCACATGCTGTTTGAGGGAATCTTAACAGTTTAATCGTTAATTTTACTCACATGCTGTTTGAGGGAATCTTAGCAGTTTAATCGTACCTAATTTCACTCACATGCTGTTTGAGGGAATCTTAACAGTTTAATCGTACCTAATTTCACTCACATACTGTTAGAGGGAATCTTAACAGTTTAATCGTACCTAATTTCACTCACATGCTGTTTGAGGGAATCTCAACAGTTTAATCGTACCTAATTTCACTCACATGCTGTTTGAGGGAATCTTAACAGTTTAATCGTACCTAATTTCACTCACATGCTGTTTGAGGGAATCTTAACAGTTTAATCGTTAATTTCACTCACATGCTGTTTGAGGGAATCTTAACAGTTTAATCGTACCTAATTTCACTCACATGCTGTTTGAGGGAATCTTAACAGTTTAATCGTACCTAATTTCACTCACATGCTGTTTGAGGGAATCTTAACAGTTTAATCGTACCTAATTTCACTCACATGCTGTTTGAGGGAATCTTAACAGTTTAATCGTACCTAATTTCACTCACATGCTGTTTGAGGGAATCTTAACAGTTTAATCGTACCTAATTTCACTCACATGCTGTTTGAGGGAATCTTAACAGTTTAATCGTACCTAATTTCACTCACATGCTGTTTGAGGGAATCTTAACAGTTTAATCGTACTTGATTCCACTCACATTCTGTTTGAGGGAATCTTAACAGTTTAATCGTACCTAATTTCACTCACATGCTGTTTGAGGGAATCTTAACAGTTTAATCGTACTTGATTCCACTCACATTCTGTTTGAGGGAATCTTAACAGTTTAATCGTACCTAATTTCACTCACATGCTGTTTGAGGGAATCTTAACAGTTTAATCGTACCTAATTTCACTCACATGCTGTTTGAGGGAATCTTAACAGTTTAATCGTACCTAATTTCACTCACATGCTGTTTGAGGGAATCTTAACAGTTTAATCGTTAATTTTACTCACATGCTGTTTGAGGGAATCTTAGCAGTTTAATCGTACCTAATTTCACTCACATGCTGTTTGAGGGAATCTTAACAGTTTAATCGTACCTAATTTCACTCACATACTGTTAGAGGGAATCTTAACAGTTTAATCGTACCTAATTTCACTCACATGCTGTTTGAGGGAATCTCAACAGTTTAATCGTACCTAATTTCACTCACATGCTGTTTGAGGGAATCTTAACAGTTTAATCGTTAATTTCACTCACATGCTGTTTGAGGGAATCTTAGCAGTTTAATCGTACCTAATTTCACTCACATGCTGTTTGAGGGAATCTTAACAGTTTAATCGTACCTAATTTCACTCACATACTGTTAGAGGGAATCTTAACAGTTTAATCGTACCTAATTTCACTCACATGCTGTTTGAGGGAATCTCAACAGTTTAATCGTACCTAATTTCACTCACATGCTGTTTGAGGGAATCTTAACAGTTTAATCGTACCTAATTTCACTCACATGCTGTTTGAGGGAATCTTAGCAGTTTAATCGTACCTAATTTCACTCACATGCTGTTTGAGGGAATCTTAACAGTTTAATCGTACCTAATTTCACTCACATACTGTTAGAGGGAATCTTAACAGTTTAATCGTACCTAATTTCACTCACATGCTGTTTGAGGGAATCTCAACAGTTTAATCGTACCTAATTTCACTCACATGCTGTTTGAGGGAATCTTAACAGTTTAATCGTTAATTTTACTCACATGCTGTTTGAGGGAATCTTAGCAGTTTAATCGTACCTAATTTCACTCACATGCTGTTTGAGGGAATCTTAACAGTTTAATCGTACCTAATTTCACTCACATACTGTTAGAGGGAATCTTTACAGTTTAATCGTACCTAATTTCACTCACATGCTGTTTGAGGGAATCTCAACAGTTTAATCGTACCTAATTTCACTCACATGCTGTTTGAGGGAATCTTAACAGTTTAATCGTTAATTTCACTCACATGCTGTTTGAGGGAATCTTAGCAGTTTAATCGTACCTAATTTCACTCACATGCTGTTTGAGGGAATCTTAACAGTTTAATCGTACCTAATTTCACTCACATGCTGTTTGAGGGAATCTTAACAGTTTAATCGTACTTGATTCCACTCACATTCTGTTTGAGGGAATCTTAACAGTTTAATCGTACCTAATTTCACTCACATGCTGTTTGAGGGAATCTTAACAGTTTAATCGTACCTAATTTCACTCACATGCTGTTTGAGGGAATCTTAACAGTTTAATCGTACCTAATTTCACTCACATGCTGTTTGAGGGAATCTTAACAGTTTAATCGTTAATTTCACTCACATGCTGTTTGAGGGAATCTTAGCAGTTTAATCGTACCTAATTTCACTCACATGCTGTTTGAGGGAATCTTAACAGTTTAATCGTACCTAATTTCACTCACATGCTGTTTGAGGGAATCTTAACAGTTTAATCGTACCTAATTTCACTCACATGCTGTTTGAGGGAATTTTAACAGTTTAATCGTACCTAATTTCACTCACATGCTGTTTGAGGGAATCTTAACAGTTTAATCGTTAATTTCACTCACATGCTGTTTGAGGGAATCTTAGCAGTTTAATCGTACCTAATTTCACTCACATGCTGTTTGAGGGAATCTTAACAGTTTAATCGTACCTAATTTCACTCACATGCTGTTTGAGGGAATCTTAACAGTTTAATCGTACTTGATTCCACTCACATTCTGTTTGAGGGAATCTTAACAGTTTAATCGTACCTAATTTCACTCACATGCTGTTTGAGGGAATCTTAACAGTTTAATCGTACTTGATTCCACTCACATTCTGTTTGAGGGAATCTTAACAGTTTAATCGTACCTAATTTCACTCACATGCTGTTTGAGGGAATCTTAACAGTTTAATCGTACCTAATTTCACTCACATGCTGTTTGAGGGAATCTTAACAGTTTAATCGTACCTAATTTCACTCACATGCTGTTTGAGGGAATCTTAACAGTTTAATCGTACCTAATTTCACTCACATGCTGTTTGAGGGAATCTTAACAGTTTAATCGTACTTGATTCCACTCACATTCTGTTTGAGGGAATCTTAACAGTTTAATCGTACCTAATTTCACTCACATGCTGTTTGAGGGAATCTTAACAGTTTAATCGTACCTAATTTCACTCACATGCTGTTTGAGGGAATCTTAACAGTTTAATCGTACCTAATTTCACTCACATGCTGTTTGAGGGAATCTTAACAGTTTAATCGTTAATTTTACTCACATGCTGTTTGAGGGAATCTTAGCAGTTTAATCGTACCTAATTTCACTCACATGCTGTTTGAGGGAATCTTAACAGTTTAATCGTACCTAATTTCACTCACATACTGTTAGAGGGAATCTTAACAGTTTAATCGTACCTAATTTCACTCACATGCTGTTTGAGGGAATCTCAACAGTTTAATCGTACCTAATTTCACTCACATGCTGTTTGAGGGAATCTTAACAGTTTAATCGTTAATTTCACTCACATGCTGTTTGAGGGAATCTTAGCAGTTTAATCGTACCTAATTTCACTCACATGCTGTTTGAGGGAATCTTAACAGTTTAATCGTACCTAATTTCACTCACATACTGTTAGAGGGAATCTTAACAGTTTAATCGTACCTAATTTCACTCACATGCTGTTTGAGGGAATCTCAACAGTTTAATCGTACCTAATTTCACTCACATACTGTTTGAGGGAATCTTAACAGTTTAATCGTTAATTTCACTCACATGCTGTTTGAGGGAATCTTAGCAGTTTAATCGTACCTAATTTCACTCACATGCTGTTTGAGGGAATCTTAACAGTTTAATCGTACCTAATTTCACTCACATACTGTTAGAGGGAATCTTAACAGTTTAATCGTACCTAATTTCACTCACATGCTGTTTGAGGGAATCTTAACAGTTTAATCGTACCTAATTTCACTCACATGCTGTTTGAGGGAATCTTAACAGTTTAATCGTACTTGATTCCACTCACATTCTGTTTGAGGGAATCTTAACAGTTTAATCGTACCTAATTTCACTCACATGCTGTTTGAGGGAATCTTAACAGTTTAATCGTACTTGATTCCACTCTCATTCTGTTTGAGGGAATCTTAACAGTTTAATCGTACCTAATTTCACTCACATGCTGTTTGAGGGAATCTTAACAGTTTAATCGTACCTAATTTCACTCACATGCTGTTTGAGGGAATCTTAACAGTTTAATCGTACCTAATTTCACTCACATGCTGTTTGAGGGAATCTTAACAGTTTAATCGTACCTAATTTCACTCACATGCTGTTTGAGGGAATCTTAACAGTTTAATCGTACCTAATTTCACTCACATGCTGTTTGAGGGAATCTTAACAGTTTAATCGTACCTAATTTCACTCACATGCTGTTTGAGGGAATCTTAACAGTTTAATCGTACCTAATTTCACTCACATGCTGTTTGAGGGAATCTTAACAGTTTAATCGTACTTGATTCCACTCACATTCTGTTTGAGGGAATCTTAACAGTTTAATCGTACCTAATTTCACTCACATGCTGTTTGAGGGAATCTTAACAGTTTAATCGTACTTGATTCCACTCACATTCTGTTTGAGGGAATCTTAACAGTTTAATCGTACCTAATTTCACTCACATGCTGTTTGAGGGAATCTTAACAGTTTAATCGTACCTAATTTCACTCACATGCTGTTTGAGGGAATCTTAACAGTTTAATCGTACCTAATTTCACTCACATGCTGTTTGAGGGAATCTTAACAGTTTAATCGTTAATTTTACTCACATGCTGTTTGAGGGAATCTTAGCAGTTTAATCGTACCTAATTTCACTCACATGCTGTTTGAGGGAATCTTAACAGTTTAATCGTACCTAATTTCACTCACATACTGTTAGAGGGAATCTTAACAGTTTAATCGTACCTAATTTCACTCACATGCTGTTTGAGGGAATCTCAACAGTTTAATCGTACCTAATTTCACTCACATGCTGTTTGAGGGAATCTTAACAGTTTAATCGTTAATTTCACTCACATGCTGTTTGAGGGAATCTTAGCAGTTTAATCGTACCTAATTTCACTCACATGCTGTTTGAGGGAATCTTAACAGTTTAATCGTACCTAATTTCACTCACATACTGTTAGAGGGAATCTTAACAGTTTAATCGTACCTAATTTCACTCACATGCTGTTTGAGGGAATCTCAACAGTTTAATCGTACCTAATTTCACTCACATGCTGTTTGAGGGAATCTTAACAGTTTAATCGTACCTAATTTCACTCACATGCTGTTTGAGGGAATCTTAGCAGTTTAATCGTACCTAATTTCACTCACATGCTGTTTGAGGGAATCTTAACAGTTTAATCGTACCTAATTTCACTCACATACTGTTAGAGGGAATCTTAACAGTTTAATCGTACCTAATTTCACTCACATGCTGTTTGAGGGAATCTCAACAGTTTAATCGTACCTAATTTCACTCACATGCTGTTTGAGGGAATCTTAACAGTTTAATCGTTAATTTTACTCACATGCTGTTTGAGGGAATCTTAGCAGTTTAATCGTACCTAATTTCACTCACATGCTGTTTGAGGGAATCTTAACAGTTTAATCGTACCTAATTTCACTCACATACTGTTAGAGGGAATCTTAACAGTTTAATCGTACCTAATTTCACTCACATGCTGTTTGAGGGAATCTCAACAGTTTAATCGTACCTAATTTCACTCACATGCTGTTTGAGGGAATCTTAACAGTTTAATCGTTAATTTCACTCACATGCTGTTTGAGGGAATCTTAGCAGTTTAATCGTACCTAATTTCACTCACATGCTGTTTGAGGGAATCTTAACAGTTTAATCGTACCTAATTTCACTCACATGCTGTTTGAGGGAATCTTAACAGTTTAATCGTACTTGATTCCACTCACATTCTGTTTGAGGGAATCTTAACAGTTTAATCGTACCTAATTTCACTCACATTCTGTTTGAGGGAATCTTAACAGTTTAATCGTACTTGATTCCACTCACATTCTGTTTGAGGGAATCTTAACAGTTTAATCGTACCTAATTTTACTCACATGCTGTTTGAGGGAATCTTAACAGTTTAATCGTACCTAATTTTACTCACATACTGCTTGAGGGAATCTTAACAGTTTAATCGTGCATAATTTCACTCACAACGCCTCGGTTGATCCGTGGCGTGCCGCAGGATTTAATAAAACCTGCAACCGACTGATTTGAACCCAAACATCCTAACTTCTTGCTCACACTCACCTACAAGACAATATTCCGACACACAAGTCATCCGTAGCCATTTCTGCTATCGAAAATTGTGGCTTCACAAAATCTGAATATTAGGAAAAGAAACTGATTTCTTCTTTTTTATTTTTTATTGATCCCTCAAATATATCTTCATTCGTTTTATCTCGATCTAAGTTAAAACCACGGATTTCGTGTTTCTGATGGTCGACTACTCAATTTTTCCCATTTCCTTTTTTCATACTAACTTTTCTCTGCGACTCGTAAAACTCAATCCGAGCACCAGGCTGAAACAAGGCCGCCGGATCTGAGCGCCGTGAATCCGTATGAATGTAATCTATCGTCATCTTGTTGAAACGACATGGATCGGTCGGGCGAATAAAGAAAGTTCCAGGGAGAAACAACGAAAAGTCCAGAGAGATAGAATCGACAACTCCAAACAGTTAAGACATCTAAATCCCCCCCCCCCACCGGATTCTCCCATACTATAACATTTTTTTCAAAGCAGGAATTCAGAAGCTTTTGGGCAACAGAATATGCGATGTTAAAGACGTTGAAAATAAATATGTAAACATTTGCGAAGATGAATCTTTGTATTCCATCCTCCGCCATTTTGACATTTTCTTTATTTTACGAATGCGTCACCAAAAGCCACTCGAAGATAAGGATTAATGAGATGGATGGATTACCAGTTGAATGATGAAGAATATTATGAGAAGATTGAAAATGATGAATGAAATTAGCAGTTTGATTACTTCATAATTGTACAACCATTTTGATGAACTTTGATGTTTTGTTTTTTTTATGACTTTATTTTGGATTTACGGTCGTTTTTTCTTCCGTTTGTCCCTCTGCTCATTTAAGTTTTTTTACCCATATGTAAACTATTGAAGGCCTTAGGCCAGACAAAGTTGGTTCGAATGTGCGAATGTTTTAGAGGAACGCACGAATAATTTTCGAATGAGTAACCCATCAGGAGATAACAATCCCGGATCACGTTAGACATACTCGTGTCATGTCCTTAAAATAAGGAATGAAATCAGAATAAAAAACACCAGAAGACAGATGGAGGAGCACGGTATCAGTGTGATTTCACAAACTTGCTTATACCAGCCTGTGACCCCCTCCTCATTATCGTTACCCGACCTTAACTTGAAGACGTCTGACTACAAACTTGTTAATAATAAACGAAATGATTTTGCGTTATTTAAGTACAAATATTACGGATGAAGGAAAACTTTTATTTTTACGAAGCCATGTTGTGCTTATTTCTTTTTCATTAAAAACCGAGTATGGAACACATGTTAGTTAGTCGGTTTGTCTGTTTTACGGCATATCAACCTATTTTGGGGTCATTCAATGCCTAAACCAATGCCTATTGTTAACAGTTCATTGTATACGATGAGTTGAACACAGGTCAGTATTTTATTCATAGCTGGGCGATAAAATATGTGAAAAAATAAAAATGTATATTCTATGAAAATAAACCTTTTTACCTCCCGCCACGCACTTGTCATCCGCCATTTGTAATCGAATCGCCATTTTGTTGACCTCGAACCTTTTATTTCTTTATTTCGTTTCATTCTTAGTTAATGATCAATTTTTATTGTTCTTTGCAGGATAGAATTACACTTTAGGTATTTTCACCCATTGTTCAAAAGCTAGTCGCAATGCACGATCAAAGAACAACAAAAACAATAATAATTATAATAAATAATAATAATAATGAAAATAAAAATAAAAATAAAAATAAAAAAAACCAACAATAGTAATGTTTATCTGATTTTCAAGATAAAGAATGAATAAAAGGTTGAATAAATGAACACATAAAAGATTTTGTTTCATTTTGATGTAGAAATCAATTTAATGTGATTATAATTACTATAAGTTAAATTGTAATAAGTTGGCAAAGTAAAACGTGACAACGATTATATTACACTAGTAATAAAAATTGTCCTAAAAAGAAAAATGCAAAGAACTTAGCCATTTTGTCTGCTTCAAACTTATCCATATATAGTCATAGATATTTTTTATACTTCGAACTTATTAATACATAGTAATGGATATTTTTATACTTCGAACTTATTCATATATAGTAATGGATATTTTTATACTTCGAACTTATTAATATATAGTAATGGATATTTTTATACTTCGAACTTATTCATATATAGTAATGGATATTTTTATACTTCGAACTTATTCATATATAGCAATGGATAGTTTTATACTTCTAACTTATTAATATATAGTGATGGATAGTTTTATACTTCGAACTTATTAATATATAGTAATAGATATTTTTATACTTCGAACTTATTAATACATAGTAATGGATATTTTTATACTTCGAACTTATTCATATATAGTAATGGATATTTTTATACTTCGAACTTATTCATATATAGTAATGGATATTTTTATACTTCGAACTTATTAATATATAGTAATGGATATTTTTATACTTCGAACTTATTCATATATAGTAATGGATATTTTTTATACTTCTGACTCGTACATAGTAATGCTATACAATGATGACTATTTTGTTTGTACTTCGAATGTATGCATATGACTATCATTTAAACTGATGCATTGGCTGTAAAAATCTTTTCATGTTATTTGGCGCACCAATCACGAGACTCTCACACTTAGACAGCGTCTCAAATGATCCTATAACCTAATAGATCACACACTGTCTATCAAACTCCAGCCCCTGCCCCATCGCCGCAATGTTTTAACCCATTGCTTGTTTTACAAGTACTTCTACAGAATGTACACTGATAAGCTTGCTGCACTGGTGTTCTATCAACGTAAATATCCCAGACCAATCCGACACGTAGCAAAATCCCACACCTTCACTGTAGAGGTCCTTAAATGCCAGAAACATTTCTACTTTAATACTTTTCATCTCCGAACCGATTGCCTTTGGAATTCCCCCCCTGTTCCCTGTTTTCCTAAACATTCAGAAATTAAAATGTAATGTGAACAAACATCTCGCTACATAACTCCTCATTTAGAATGCCCCTATAAATCTGATCCCTAATTCACAGTAGCCCTTACGTCGCTTGGTGTGAATAAAAGTTTAAAAATAAATAAATAAATAGACCGATATATGAACACTGATGAAGCAATCGCTTGGTTTAATAATATCGAAAATAAAAATAAAAATAAAAATAAAAATAAATGTAAAAATAAAAATAAAATAAAAATAAAAATAAATGTAAAAATAAAAATAAAAATAAAAATAAAAAATAAAATAAAATAAAAAATAAAATAAATATAAAAATAAAAATAAAAATAAAAATAAAAATAAATGTAAAAATAAAAATAAAAATTAAAATTAAAATAAAAATAAATGTAAAAATAAAAATAAAAATAAAAATAAAAATAAAAATAAATGTAAAAATAAAAATAAAAATAAAAATAAAAATAAATGTAAAAATAAAAATAAAAATAAAAATAAAAATAAAAATAAAAATAAATGTAAAAATAAAAATAAAAATAAAAATAAAAATAAAAATAAAAATAAAAATGAAAATAAAAATAAAAATAAAAATAAAAATAAAAATAAAAATAAATGTAAAAATAAAAATGAAAATAAAAATAAATGTACCATCGTACAATCATCCATTAATATCTGAAGAACTTTTTAGTATTATCCTAGAGTTCGTCGAGATGTGTAGACGAAGAGGATGGTCATGAAGGATGAACAGTGCTTTTAACAGGAGGGAGAATGTAACTGCAAACGTAAGTGTGACAGACCAATGGAAAATTCTGTTTCAAGCGTAAGGGTGACAGACCAAAAAATTCTATTTCGAACGTAAGCGTGACAGATCAAGGAATAAATCCACATTATATAAATGTGTAGAAGATCATTTTTATCAATAATTATGATCAATTGATGAAGACTAAAATGACAAATTTTGATTTGCCGGTGAATGCCCTGGATTCTGTATCAGATCTCGTAGGTCTCTATAATCTATATACATCACTTATATATTTGATAATACGTATATAGGCTTATATAGAGATGATGGGTTACCTATAATAAAGGAATCTATCAAGGTAAAAAATGACAACTTCAAAAGCATTACACATATAGAAATGAAAAAATTAGACCGAAGAGTCTATATATGAACCCTTTCACTGATAAAATATATATCACCCGTCAACGTTCAGCCATTGCATAGCAATTAATCTACTCGAATATATATAAAAATATTATAAAAATATTTGATAAAATAAATTTCGGGAAAATACTAAATTATAAATAATAAACAAACAAAAAATGATAAATTAATAGCATTTTTTAACGAATCCCTTCAGAGCAATAAATTATCCCTAAATACAAACACACTTTTGAAGCAGTAAAACAGAGAACACCCATCATAAATAATTAAATCAATTTTAATATAACTGATTAAAACCTATATATTATTTTAACTCTGACCTAGTACTTATTTTAAAAGGGACACGTCAACAACGCACCGTTTTTAACGGTATATCACACGCCATCTCTCTTTATTTTCGTTTTCTTCGAGACGATTTTTGAAATACAAAACAACCAATAAATAAATAAGTAAATAAAACACCAAACACAATAAATTCTTTAAAACACAAAACTATCAATAAAATAAATAATAAATTCGATACATAAAATTAAACCCGGTATCCCCATCAAAAGGAGACAACTTTTAAACGACGAATTCAAACGCCCCCCCCTTGTATTTTCACTTTTCAAAACACCGGTAATCTCCTACGATCTACAAACAACATCTTAAATAAAAATTAAAAATACAAAACTACAAATGAATAAATAAATAAAACACATAGTAGAATCAACCTTATTAAAACAAAAAAAAAACGATAAATAATAAATAAAATAAAACTCAATTAATTCCCAACCAATATAGTTTTTTCCATGGACACTTTCCAAGAATGCACCGTTTTTTATCGATATAACACCATTTCTCATCGTGGTTTGACCGATTCCACTGGGTATAGATTTTTTAAAAATGTAAAAAGTCAGTCCATTTAGATAAAACCACGGTACGTTTATGAAATATGTAACATATAGTTTTAAAATAAATTATATATATATATATATATATATATATATATATATATATATATATATATATATATATATATATATATATATATATATATATATTAATTAAATTAATTAATTAATTAATTTATTTATTTATTAAGGATGATTTGTGTGTTTTTATGTGCCAATATTGAAACTAGGTAAATTTGATTAATATTGAATAAATATATCTTCTTAGCGTTAATTAAAAAAAAGAAGTTTATATATATATATATATATATATATATATATATATATATATATATATATGTTTCATTTTATTTCAGTCCAAATTCTTAGAAATCAAGGGGCCTCTTCCTGGGGCTTACACGTGATCTCTATATGAGATACGTAGATATTCGAATATTCGTTTTAAAGTTCTTCTTTTATCACTCAAACGTTTAGTGAAAATACTTAAACACATTAATTTTCCTCTCCCCAATTGACCAGTTGATTATGTTATAGTATATCTTTCCTTTTTTCTCTTGGTCTTACCGGATTCCAGGACGAGAATTCATCTAGTCTGGTGGAGTATCCAGTGATGTTACTTGAAGTGACATCACTACGAGAAGATGCACCATTTCTCGTACAAGCCAATGTGGGGTAACCATACCAACGGGATCTTATCTGTTCGTCGAATATTATGTTATTTTGAATATTTAGTCCGGGTTTACGTGTAGGGTGAAGTATCTTCATGCCAGGTTGTCCTGACAAACCCTTGTACACAGAGATCTTAGACACTCGAGGACAGTGTCTAGTAGGCATTCAAGTTCTCTCCTCTCATATATGTGTGTGTATTCTCTTTATTTGAAATATGATTTGAATCATGATTTGAATAGTACGAAAAGCACATACATATTTATTATATTCATGTTGTGTAGTAAAATTCGCATGCTCAATGGTTAGTACACGATTTCGGCCCAAGGATTCTCATTTGACTTCGTTTCCGACAAGGCTAAACAATTGCATCACGTAAAGTCGTTCAATTATGAATTGTCTTCCCTAACCCTAACCCTAACCCTAACCCTAACCCTAACCCTAACCCTAATTCTAACCCTAACCCTAATCCTTACCCTAACCCTAACCCTAATTCTAACCTTAACCCTAATCCTAACCCTAATCCTAACCCTAATCCTAACCCTAACCCTAACCCTAACCCTAATTCTAACCCTAACCCTAACCCTAACCCTAACCCTAATCCTAACCCTAACCCTAATCCCCCCCCCTTAGATATAATTTTTCTTTTTTTCCTGGAGTCATTTTGGAATTTGATACGGGCGATAACTCGATATGGTCAGTATGGCTTTGATCTTATACCAGAACGAGGCTTGAATATAAAAAAATCAAAGATATGCGACTTCAGTGGCTAGAAAATCTCTAAGTAGGAGTTGGGGTTAGGTGGGAAGGTAAGAAACAGTGTTGGGGTTCGGATTGGATGGTGTCGTACCAAGATAAATGCCCTTGAGGGGAATGGGTACCTTGTAATTAGTTATCTCAACCCAAAATTTTATTTTCATTATATCTAAAAAAAACTTTTAATGTGGACACCCAGATCTTTGGAAAACATAAACAATGATACCAAATTTATTTTGGTAGCATAATTAGCCACCGAATTATGATCGTTCGAAGTTTGTTGCAAATTGGAAAATTTTCTGTATTGTATGTGATAAACACTTCGTCAAATAAACACTTCGTCAAATAAACACTTCGTCAAATAAACACTTCGTCAAATGAGCACTTCGTCAAATGAGTGTACAAATAAATCGTATACAAAACGTATACGTATTATTTCTTCGATACTATTCTCACAATGTTTTGGCCGTTGTAACCTCCTAACTTCTGAAGAAGGTCGGAGGTTACAACGATCAGGATGAGAACAGTCGTCCGAAAATCCGAATAATAAAAATGATCAATTCTCATCTAAAAAATGGTGAAACATTAAACATATACGAGTTCGACATAAAATGCCCCAGCGATGGTTGGCATATCGTAAAACCATTTAATCAGTAAATCAGCCAACCGCCCAACGAAGCAAATGCCACCTGTTTTATTTTCTAGAAGTTTTAACTCGATGTGAGCAGAAGGTTTAATACTTGCTGAAATAATAATCATCTTGAAATCATCCTTTCGCACATTGTTAACAGAAAAGGTTTCAGGTTGAAAAAGCAGATTTTCTGTTTTTCTACTGAGACGTGCGAATCCCTAAAAGTTTGTTTCACTATTTGAGAAATCCCCGGATCCCCCGCCACCTGGATTCTCCGCACCCAGACCCCCCGCCCCTCCCGGAAAGTTAACTCTCGCTCAATGATTACCTCGTTATAATTGCTATAATTATAAAGTTATTATATTCGATATTTTTGTTTTGATAATTTTGCACCCTGGAATGTGATTCGTAACAGCGACGGCGAAATACTAGAGTGGCGGAGATAACAGTCTAGAAATGAATTCAGCCTCGGCGAAACGCACGGCCATTAAAATACCCTGATTTTATGATGTCGACTTTATACTTGAAGACGTACAACTTTATACTTTATACTTGAACACGTACAACTTTATACTTTATACTTGAAGACGTACAACTTTATACTTTATACTTGAACACGTACAACTTTATACTTTATACTTGAAGACGTACAACTTTATACTTTATACTTGAAGACGTACAACTTTATACTTTATACTTGAACACGTACAACTTTATACTTTATACTTGAAGACGTACAACTTTATACTTTATACTTGAACACGTACAACTTTATACTTTATACTTGAAGACGTACAACTTTATACTTTATACTTGAACACGTACAACTTTATACTTTATACTTGAACACGTACAACTTTATACTTTATACTTAGACACGTACAACTTTATACTTTATACTTGAACACGTACAACTTTATACTTTATACTTGAACACGTACAACTTTATACTTTATACTTGAACACGTACAACTTTATACTTTATACTTGAACACGTACAACTTTATACTTTATGCTTGAACACGTACAACTTTATACTTTATACTTGAAGACGTACAACTTTATACTTTATACTTGAAGACGTACAACTTTATACTTTATACTTGAACACGTACAACTTTATACTTTATACTTGAAGACGTACAACTTTATACTTTATACTTGAAGACGTACAACTTTATACTTTATACTTGAACACGTACAACTTTATACTTTATACTTGAACACGTACAACTTTATACTTTATACTTGAAGACGTACAACTTTATACTTTATACTTGAAGACGTACAACTTTATACTTTATACTTGAACACGTACAACTTTATACTTTATACTTGAACACGTACAACTTTATACTTTATACTTGAACACGTACAACTTTATACTTTATACTTGAAGACGTACAACTTTATACTTTATACTTGAACACGTACAACTTTATACTTTATACTTGAACACGTACAACTTTATACTTTATACTTGAACACGTACAACTTTATACTTTATACTTGAAGACGTACAACTTTATACTTTATACTTGAAGACGTACAACTTTATACTTTATACTCGAACACGTACAACTTTATACTTTATACTTCAAGACAGACAACTTTATACTTTATACTTGAACACGTACAACTTTATACTTTATACTTGAACACGTACAACTTTATACTTTATACTTGAAGACGTACAACTTTATACTTTATACTTGAACACGTACAACTTTATACTTTATACTTGAACACGTACAACTTTATACTTTATACTTGAACACGTACAACTTTATACTTTATACTTAGACACGTACAACTTTATACTTTATACTTGAACACGTACAACTTTATACTTTATACTTGAACACGTACAACTTTATACTTTATACTTGAACACGTACAACTTTATACTTTATACTTGAACACGTACAACTTTATACTTTATACTTGAACACGTACAACTTTATACTTTATACTTGAACACGTACAACTTTATACTTTATACTTGAAGACGTACAACTTTATACTTTATACTTGAAGACGTACAACTTTATACTTTATACTTGAAGACGTACAACGTTATACTTTATACTTGAAGACGTACAACTTTATACTTTATACTTGAAGACGTACAACTTTATACTTTATACTTGAACACGTACAACTTTATACTTTATACTTGAAGACGTACAACTTTATACTTTATACTTGAAGACGTACAACGTTATACTTTATACTTGAAGACGTACAACTTTATACTTTATACTTGAAGACGTACAACTTTATACTTTATACTTGAACACGTACAACTTTATACTTTATACTTGAACACGTACAACTTTATACTTTATACTTGAACACGTACAACTTTATACTTTATACTTGAACACGTACAACTTTATACTTTATACTTGAACACGTACAACTTTATACTTTATACTTGAACACGTACAACTTTATACTTTATACTTGAAGACGTACAACTTTATACTTTATACTTGAACACGTACAACTTTATACTTTATACTTGAACACGTACAACTTTATACTTTATACTTGAACACGTACAACTTTATACTTTATACTTGAACACGTACAGCTTTATACTTTATACTTGAAGACGTACAACTTTATACTTAATACTTAGACACGTACAACTTTATACTTTATACTTGAAGACGTACAACTTTATACTTTATACTTGAAGACGTACAACTTTATACTTTATACTTAAAGACGTACAACTTTATACTTTATACTTGAACACGTACAACTTTATACTTTATACTTGAACACGTACAACTTTATACTTTATACTTGAACACGTACAGCTTTATACTTTATACTTGAAGACGTACAACTTTATACTTTATACTTGAAGACGTACAACTTTATACTTTATACTTGAAGACGTACAACTTTATACTTTATACTTGAAGACGTACAACTTTATACTTTATACTTGAACACGTACAACTTTATACTTTATACTTGAACACGTACAGCTTTATACTTTATACTTGAAGACGTACAACTTTATACTTAATACTTAGACACGTACAACTTTATACTTTATACTTGAAGACGTACAACTTTATACTTTATACTTGAAGACGTACAACTTTATACTTTATACTTGAACACGTACAACTTTATACTTTATACTTGAACACGTACAACTTTATACTTTATACTTGAACACGTACAACTTTATACTTTATACTTGAACACGTACAACTTTATACTTTATACTTGAACACGTACAACTTTATACTTTATACTTGAACACGTACAACTTTATACTTTATACTTGAACACGTACAACTTTATACTTAA
>OY744528.1:126224297-126241797 GCA_963556195.1 Sepiola atlantica | reverse complement strand
ACGAGTTAAACTCAACATCTCACTATTGGATTTACTTCATTCTTGAACTCTTTTCCATGCTGCCTTCACGAAAACCCTTCTTTTCCATCTAAATCTCCTTTCATTGGACACCTCATCAACGGACAATTACTAACTGGACAGGCCCCATATCTCTTTTACACGAACTTTTTTTCACTCTCCATTACTTAATATTTTTTCAAATTTTGAATTTTGGCTTTTCCACTGCCAACTTTCCTCTGATGATAAGATTTTGATCTTTGAAAAGCCTTGGCTTAAGGAAAAAATAATAAACATAATTTTATTACCGAGTATACCTTACATTGAACAATCGAAGTTGAAATAAATTTGTCATTCGTACATGTTTATCCCTCTTCTTTCATCTATCTTTATAATTGTTCTATCTCGTATATTGAGCTTAAACTATTTCACTCTAGGTTCTATCTACTAAAAGTATACTTTTAGTTTCATATTATATATATATATATATATATATATATATATATATATATATATATATATATATATATAGGCTTGGAAATTTTTCAACCATTAAAACTATATGAAAAAACAACACTTTGTCCCAAGTCGTTCGGTGGAAAATTACTTTTCTTGTAAGTCAATCTACTTTTTACAGTCACTATATTAGTTTGCTTCCATGAATTTGCGCTAGTCTTAACATTATTTAAGGGATCATCAGTTTTTTACCGGTTTCGGGAATTTAAAAACAAAACAATATTTTATTTCATGGCTTCCCAGCAGAGTTGATCAGACCCCATTTCCCTTAAAAAACAAGAACAAAAACGTTCCGTATATTAGATCAAAGTTTTGTTCCAAATTAGTGTTTTGCTAACTTATTTTGTTATTAAAAAATGCCCTCTTTACCTGTGTTGTTCGTTTGTGTCTAAGAAAATGTATGCGTTATTTACAAAAAATTTGCTGTATTTTATATTGTTCGGGCGAACCCATTACACTACATTTAAGGTGATTGTTAGTTTTATGTATTTGCATTATTTTATTATATTTAGTTTCATATTAAAAATATTTAAAACTTAAAAAAAAATATATATATATAAATATACATGTATTTTTAAATATATATATATATATATATATATATATATATATATATATATATATATATATACATTTATACTGAATTTTTTGGATAGTTTTGGATTTGCTCAATCAATCTACTTTGATTAATTGGTATGACTTAAAGGCGTCAGGATGGCAAGTAATTGCCTTATATATATATATATATATATATATATATATATATATATATATATATATATATATAAAATTATCTTTAAATTTTTTTTGTCAAATTTTTAATTTTGACGTGATCACGTCCCGCATTCGGTATTTCATAAACCATGCGTTCATTTAAAAAGCTATATATTACAGCACTGTTCGACGAACTCAACAGATATGAATATATCAGATTAATTTCCCGTCTGAAGATGATTGAATAAATCAATCAACAGTACTCTCAAAGAGATTCCAAATGCAACAATTCGACAAGAATACCTAATGGACCATCCGAAAAATAAAAAATAAAGCAGAAATATTCCGTGTTGTTCAATAAGATTTCTCTAGACAGTTACAAGACTGTGCTTTGTCTTCTGTGTGTCTCGCACTATTTATAGTGACAACCGGTGTAGTTTCTCCTGTGTAAGAACGGCCGGTGTAACATATATATATATTATATATATATGTATTATATATATATATATATATATATATAATATGTGTGTGTGTGTCTAAAATGTGAAAAATATAAATGTAGATATATTAATTTACTAATTTCTGATTTGTTAACGTAAGGAATACAAAATGTCTTTGAAAATGTCTTTAAAACATTATTTTTGACCGCTTATATATATGAAAAGTAACTCATCTGTATTGGGAAAGTAATTGAATTTACCTGAACTTGTCATATGTGTGAAGAAACACGTAACACTTTAGCCGAAGAAAAGTATTGGAAATATGTGAACGTTCATATATTTTCAGATTAACATATGACTAATACATTTGGGAATTATTGAAAATACGTAAACTGTGTATCCAATCGACGATCAACCGACCAACAGATCAACCGATCAACCAAACATCCATCCACCCAATCAGACAACCAATCTATAACACGGTGTAATGAATAGCACTCTAAATTGATAAGAGAAATTCACAATTAAAATATAGAGAGAAAATCATAGTTAAACTGTAAATAAGGGAAATCATGTTTCAAAAATAAAAATGGAAGTTTGTGAGAGACTTGACCGAGAAGTAAGAACCTAGTAAAAGAAGCTGGTGTGATTTTCAGCTCGCCCACTCGGTGTGCGTGTAAAATGGTTAGTTCAAATTGTATCGATGTTTTGTATCGATAAACTGATCGATGCGTTGCGACTTTTCTTATTTTGATGCCTTGTTTGTCCACAGCGATCGACTCGAGTCAAAACATCGTTTAACGACTTGCAAATTACCATAATCAAAGAACAACGTGGGCGGGGGAATGCGAATCGTCAACCAGACACACACACACACTTGACCAACCGACCAGTCGACTAAGAAACTAAGTAACAAATTGACTGCAGACGTGACTAGTCAACAATCCAACCAAACTAAGCGACCAACGAATTGACGAAACAAACAAACAAAAAAGAAAATCAGGAGTGAAAACGTAGATATCCCGAGGGAGAAAATAACGACCCGATGGAGAGAACAGAGTCGTCTTGGTTCACTTACAAATGTTATGAAACAACACCATATTCGTTTTCTGGACTAAATATCACTTTTTTCACCGACACAATCGCCGATAAATGGTCTCGTAATTAATTACGTCACCGAGGGACTAACAACTGCGTCACGAGTCGGGCCTTTCAAAGATCTGTCAGTTCTTATTCACATGTTTTGAGCCAAACCAACGGCGCTCTAACGTTTCACATTTCGGACATTAATGCATCCAATCGTCCGTGACCTTTTGCTTATTTGAGAAAAGCAAGAAAAACTAGTTGATCTTTTTTTATTTCTATGAAAAGCGTTTTTGACTTAAGAGAAATAGTTGAATTAACGAGACTCTAACGACCGGAAACACGTGATCGCGGGAGATTTAGAAGAAAAGCTGACATCATCGTCATTTGCTTTTTACTGTTTTTACTGTTTTTTTCTTCTCTCTCTTTTTTCTATCTTGATTGATGCGTCCACGATTCTCTGTGAGGACAACTTTGTCCGACGGTCGGTGGGTTCGATCTGCTGCTATTTAAAATAGCATTTTCATCGCTACACGTGCAGATTAAAGGACGCATCTTATTTCGGATGCGTCCACACCTCTCTAAAAGAGTCTCTGTCAGTCAGTCGATCGGGCTGTCTGTCACGATGAAGCTGGAAATAGTATTTTCGTAATCCTGCCATGCTTAAGTTTGAAATAGCATTTTCGTTTAGTCTGTCACTGTTATTTTGTATTATTTGAATTATTCGGACTACTATTCTCATCATTGGTTGTTATTCTCACTCGTATAATTCAGATAATACAAATTATAAATCCTCATCACACAAATTCCGATTAATATCACTTTAAAGTTTGAAATGGCGTTTTCATCGATAAACGTGCAAGTTGAATGGACGCATCTTATTTTTGCTGTCCCTCAAGTCGCCGTCAGTCAGACAGGCTCAAGTTTGAAGAAATATTTTAGATGCGTTCTATCCAAGGCGATCCATAATACAGGCCTGCAAACATGCGACTGGGAGGGGAAGGACTAAATAATAATTACTGAGAAAAGTTTTAGCAAGAAATTTCTTAGTAATGTCCAGTAATTAGCAACTCTACATATTATTAGGAAGCAGCTTACAATAATTGATCTATTTTCATCAAATCAAATGTAGAAAGTACAAAAATATAAAAGAACTAAATTCACAAAAATCACTTTATTCACATGAATTGGACACATTTTTGATATTTCAAAAGTGATGAGTCAATTTTTTTTATATTGACTACTTGATTACAGAAAATATAATGACAAACAAAATACAAATACAACATTTTACAAAATCAAATATTTTATGTTTGGAGAAATAATTTTGATATTGTTTCAAAATTTGTTGTGTTTTGGTACATATACCATTTGGTTTTTTTTTTACAGTAGATAAAGAAAATTCTTACTTCTTCATGATATGATAATACATATTATACACAGATTATGAACATTATGAAGAAAATAATGTTCGCAAATCAATTTTGATAATTTTTACAAAATTTGTTACGTTTGTTCCATATACAGAAGATGAAGAAAATGTATATTTCTTCATGATGCAAAAATACGTATTATGCACAGTCGTAATAATAACATCAATTTACATTAACAAGAACATAAAACCAATAAATTATATGTAAAAAAAGAGGAAATGTAAAACATATAAGTGGTTTAAAAATTAGGCATTAAAAAAATTAGATTCTACTTTTTTAGGCGATTATGTGTGAACACCCTGAAACACTTAGCAGAAAGAAAAAAAACACAATTGTCTAGAATTTAGAGTGATGGATCAGTTTCACATACAAATTTAATGTAATATTATCCCCCATTTCCGGGCCATTCTAGCGTTTTAAGGCAGATAACCAATTTTTTTATGAGAGATAAATCTGTGTGCGTTTTTTAAAAGAGGTCGGGGCCAATACTGATTCTACCTTTTTAGGCGATTGTGTGGTTTTACAGCCTTGCCCTTGACTTAGGGTTATTGGTAAAAACTGCTCTAAAAAAACACAATAGTCCGGAAATAGGGGATCATTTTACGTTAATTTTATATACGAAATCAATCTTCACTCTAAATTCTTAAATAATTGTTTTTTTTTCTTCTTCTTTCTGCCAGATTTTTCAGGGTGTTCACACGTAATCGCCTAAACAAAGTAGAATTTCGTTTTTTCAGATTTAAGTAACAGAACAGATCATGAATATCCCCCATTATTAAATCGTCAAACAAAAGTTATTGTTGCAAAAAAAAAAACAAGACACATAACTAAAAAGAGCTTGTTAAAACACAAAAGTACCATTTTAGACTGAACCAAAAATCAATTTTATCCAACATTTGGGCAAATACGGAGCGAAATGGGCAATACAATTCAACAGTTTTTTATTTATTTATAGTACAATTGAAGCTTAAAAAGTATTTAAACTTGTTAATTTAATTTTACTTGAGTGATTCGTCCCCCCCCCTTCAGATGAAATAATTATCATAAGTAAAATCTTATCATTTCAATATGAAAAGAGAGTATGGATTTTTTGTTCAAAAATGATTGTTTGTTTCATTCACCTAAGGCAATTCAAGAACCAGCACTAAAAGTTTTGAAATTATCTTTAAATATTATTTATAAAATAAAAATGGTTATACAATACTCATGACACATAATCACTATTGATAATGCATAATTTTCCAAGCAGTCATCATATATGTTTTACTTGAGAAAAGTAGTTCGAATAATCCAAATAATACGCTTTTTATAAACCATTCATTGGATGGTTTGTTTCTCTACGTTAGGGCATACCGACCAATCTTCTAATTCTAATGCCGAGACACGAAACCTATTTAAAACGACATGGAATAATGCCTGATGCGTTACATTCTAAGGTAATTACGATTGAGAACACGTGTGACTGTGACGTCGTAAATGAGGTAGAGAGGAAGGTCGTTTCATCGTGTAAACGATTCATTTACCACAATTTGCTATTCTATCTAAAACCGTGAAGGGTGATCATACTTTTACTAATAATATGTATTACAGTGTCAGTGTGTAAATCAGATTTGTAGAGCCATAGTTTGTCTTGGTAGCGAGTAGATCACACGTGCTCTCCCTCTTCCACATTCAGTGGACACTGCTACAGAACGAAATGAGAACTGTCGCATGACTTGAAGTTGGGGTGACGGAGAGCCTCGAGACGAGTAAGAAAACGTGTGATTATAACGCCGCACATGGGGTAGAGTGGAAACTTTCTTTCGACCAGATCAGCCGTCGTCTCTTGCATGAATATATTGTGCATGTAAAGTTTCCGGGTCGCCACTCTCAGTCGAAACCAGGGGAAAAAAACATCTGAAACGTCCAAGCGTTTCCTATTGTATATTTATCTCCAATGAAAAGAAATAATCCAAGATGGCGGATGAGTCCAGCTACCGAGAACTCAACATTTGAACAAAACGAAATCTTATTCAAATGTTTTAAAACCTTATCTACGCGATAATTTATAGACGAGGAATAATTGTGTTTTTATTGCCATGACGTATTGCGTTGATTAAAAAAGAAAAGAAAATGAATAGCATTTCATTCCTCGGCCAATTGATGACATTAACCGACAATTAGTTGTTAGCAGAGAAATCTGCATGAACGTATCGTGAATAGTAAATCATTATTGGAGGAAGGAAGCGTTATTGCGTGACATTTTGAAACCAGCTTCACCCGAAATTCAATACTGGGTGGAACGATGGTGGTGTATTGTTGCGGGAAGTTACTGGGTACTCAATTACCGTTAGTAATTTGAAAAGTGTTCATTTAGCACCCCCCCCCCCCCCCCCCCCACACACACACGCCAAGAGAACTCCCCAATAATTTTCACGCTAATTTAGGTATGTGTATATAATTATATATACAGGATTCACTCCTAAACTAATTAACCGATCATTATGAATATTGAAACACACCTGTTAGGCGCAAGGGCTCATAATGTGGGCTATATTTAGTTTAGTTAGAGGGTAAAAAGGGGTGGAAGCCCTTCGTGAACATTCAGACACCTCCGATTTTTTGTGAAATTTTAACGATAAGTATTAGACAGTTTCTTTGGAGTATTTTAAGGGGTAAACTTGATCCCAAAAGAATACAAGAACATACATGACTGTCTGGGGAACGCAATACACTGGGAACTGTGCAAATAATTGAATTTCGAATATGCAGACAAATGGTACAAACATAAACCAGAAACAGTACGAAAAACACAAAATCCTCTGGGATATGGATATACAAACAGATAAACTCATACAAGCAAGGAGACCTGATGTTATTATTATCGACAAGAAGGAAAAATCTTGTAAAATCGTAGACTTCGCCGTTCCAGCAGGCCACAGAGTGAAGATCAAAGACACGGGAAAAACGAAGTAAATACACAGAACTGGCCAGAGAACTGAAAGGAATATGGAGCATGAAGAAAGTTAGTATAATACCAATAATCGTAGGAGCACTAGGAAGAATCACAACAAACCTGGAGAAAAGACTGGGAGAAATTGGAATCAAAGGGACCATCGAAACCATACAAAGGACGGCAATGATCAAACCAGCTGCAATCTTAAGGAAAATCCTTGAATGCTACAAAGGGTAACCAGTCACAATGAATTTACAACAGGGAGAAAACAAAACCACACGAAGAACACCACAACATGAACAAAGGAACAGAAACTGCAAGAAACATCACTTCATAATCTCCCCCCCCCCGTCCAATAAATTACACCGGCCTCAGCTAACATCACACAAAAATGAACCAAGGAACAGAAATTACAAGAAACACTATAAGCTCTCCCCCTCACCCCCACCAAAAAATGGTGTCGGCCTAGGCTGACACCAGACAAAATATTTGTAATGGGTCGAGGAGGAATAGAAGATCGAGGAGGGATAGCACAAACCAGACCTCCGCTGGAAAAGTGCGGAGAATGCTGGGACCTTGGGGAGGCTTATTGCCACACAAATCCCAGAAAAGACCAATGGTCCTTACCAGCGAGAAATCAATGGTAAGACGCTGTTGCGATACCGCAGGGTTATTTTTAGCCGGGGTCTATTCAATAATATAGGTGTGATAGATTGGTAGTAGGAATCTATGTCGAAAGCCAAACATTTCATATTATGTTTATACTTTAAGTTGTTAAACCAATTAGATACTTGATTAGAAGAGATCTATATTTAATTTTCTTTCTAATTGTTGGAATTATTCTATCTAATATATTCTTGCTTACTAGATCTATGTCATATATAGATGAGAAAATCTAATGGAAGGATTGTTATTAAAGTCAGGTTTATGGTCCTTCAAAGTAAATCCAGGGTGCCTGGAACTATGATTTTAGTGTACTTATCTATCTTAAGATTAGAAAGTAAAGTCTTAGCTTTCAAATTAATGCTATGAATGGTCTTTATTTATAATTTCCGTGAATCTCTTTAATTGTTTGGTATTGGTCATAGGTCATGGTATAACAGTTTTTAGTTTTATCAGCAGGAACCAATAAGTCATTGTTACTTTTTCATTCAAATTTTTAGCAAATTTATTTATATATCTAAGTTTTTCAGTTTCATATCTTCTATGATTCCTAAAATTCAAATTTCTAGTAAGATTTACAAAATTGTCTTTTTCAAAATTATCCAGTGCAGGTTTTTTTGTAAGATTTGAGTCCATGATATTTTGCAGGTTTTTTTGTAAGATTTGAGTCCATGATATTTTGCAGCTATTTTATGGGTCTCATCCCCTTTTCTAATGGAGTTCACTGACAGTTTTGGATTCCTAGTTGATGTTTAGTTCCCTTGCGCGGTCATAGTTGTATGCTCTCCATCTGATGTTTTTAACAAATTTGTTTATGCTTCCTATAACACTTCTTCTGCATATTTCTTCAATAGCTATAGGGTTAGGGTTAGGGTTAGGGTTAGGGTTAGGGTTAAGAATAAGCACAACAAAAAGGAGGTTGTAAAAAACTTTAAAGTAAAATTGATTGACTTAATCGAATGTACAATCGAATAACTCACCTATAGTTGATATAGGTCAAGTCAAAATATAGGCATTAAAATACTCCAAATACCACAATTATTCATATCAGCTCAATAGTTGAACAATTAGAACAAACAGAGTTAATTTGAAATAAATTTAATTTTTAATTTTTAATTTTTAACATAATTCGCCTTAAACAAGGCAAGCTGCCACTGTAGACGTAAGAGGCGACTGATAATTAGGGTGGAAGTTTTGGGTGTCATCCTAAATTGGGAGCTGTGCAGCGAGATGCTGGTTCATATTTCTGCATGTCGGTACAGTCGGAGAAACAGGGAGCAGGGAGGGAGTTCCAAAGGCCAGCAGCACGAGGAAAGAAGCTATTGGAGTAGAAGGCTCTCTGGCATGAGGGGGCCTCTACAGTGAATGGATGGGATTTGGCTGATTGTCGGGTTGTTCGAGTGTATTTACATCGAGGAAGCACCAGAGCAGTAAGTTCATCGGAGCACATTCCATTAAAGTACTTGTAAAACAAGCGCAAGGATGCAATATTGCGGCGATAGGACAGGGACTGGAGCTTGGTGGATAGTGAGGGACTTATAAGATGTGAGACTTTTTTTTGTCTAAGAGGGAGAGACTAGTGGATGGTGCACCAACCCAGATGTGGCAACAATACTCCATGCTTGGGCGAATGGTGGCTTTGTAGAGATATAGGATACTATCAGGTGTGAGAAGATTTCTCGCATGATAGAAGGAGCCCCTTCTTTGCAGCAGCCTTGACAATGTCTTCTATGTATTTGTTCCAATTCATGTTACCTGTGAATGTTAGGCCGAGGAGTTTGAACGTTAGACTCTCAGGTAGGATGTTATTTGCTATGGCTCTCGGCGGTTGAAGAGGTTCTATGTAGTTGTTGAAGGAAATGAGTTTTGTCTTAGTAGCATTAAACGTTACCATCCATTTATGACTCCATTCAACTACAGACTGAAGGTCACTTTCTGAGGATTCAGCCATTGCTTCGGATATGTGCACGTCGGTTTTGCCCACATAATGAGAGTAGAGCATAGTGTCATCAGCAAATATACCCATCTCAGACACAATGTCATCAGGGAGGTCGTTTATGAAAATCAGGAACAATAAAAGTCCAAGGATTAATCCCCAGAGTACACCTGCATTTATGTCATGTTGTTTGGATGAACGGCCATCGAGGACAACCTGAATCTTTCTGTTGGATAGGAAGGATCTTATTATATTAAATATTCATCCAATAATACCATGTGAATTCATTTTTATGAGAAGACCTTTATGCCAGACCTTGTCAAAGTCTGAGGGTCAGATAGTTCTGAGGGTCAGATAGTTCTGAGGGTCAGTTCTATCTCCAGAATTCTTGAAGACTGATATCAGAGAAGCAATTTTCCAGCTATTAGAGAAAATATCAGTTCCAAGAATGAAATCGCAACAAACATCTGGTGTACGATCGTTTCTAAAACGATTTGGAATATTTTATTTTAGATTTTTGATGATTCGAAAACGTTTTAACGATATTAACCATAGGTGAGCCATTTGGTTGTACATTTATACTCTACTTAAGTCAATCATTTTTGATTTCAAATTTATATATATATATATATATATATATATATATATATATATATATATATATATATATATATATATATATATATATATATATATAAACTTCTTCTTGATGGTACCAAAGGTACTTAAGTGCTTTCATTTCCATGTAAACCCGTTCTTATAGGTATCGGCGGTAAAACTTGGCTAGTTCTGCTCGGGGAGCATTTTGACTGTATTGTCTTCAAATCCCCGAAACAGTCGCTCTGGTAGTCAACTGACAAGCCCTCACTACTCTACATGACAGGTAGTACTATATATATATATATATATATATATATATATATATATATATATATATATATATTAGTATTTATTAATGTCACACACAACTGCTGCTAGTATTCCATTTCTAAACGATAGCTTACACACATATACACGCTCACATCAAAATATATTAACGTTTAGTAAGTCAATATGTAACAAAATGGCTGACATTTACTAAATTTATGAAGTATCAGAATTATATAATTCACAAAGAGGAAAATGAGAGCCGAGAAGGATTCGAACTGAAATACTGCAGATAACTCAAATCTGTAGTTTTGTAGACAATACGTGTTTGTTTATTTATATTATTATGGAACCATCTCGGCCCAGATGTCTGTCAACGGCGAAATACGATTAACTTCGGATTAGTAAAAGATGGGGGAGGTGACGGTGGTTAAGTGGATAACGACACGGGCTGAAGAATTGGGTGTTCCAAGTTCGATTCCAGTCGGTTCCACAGTATCACTTTCACTTAGGGATGTTGGTAACCTTCTCGTGGTCCTTCCCGTAAGTACCCGATGTGTTTCCAGAAAGGTTTCTAACTAGACAAACATCGGGGAAACTAATGCCAACATCTGATTCACACGAAAGAAGAAGAAGTGAAAGATGGAATATATTTTTGAGGATGTTTCTATGTATAGCGCAAACACAGCGTTATACATAAATAATTGTAAAATAATGTTTTTATTTTAAGATTAAAAGAATATTATTCGCCCGAATTGTCCTTCAAATGTAAAGAAAGCAAATGACACGATCATGGCAGACATTTGCTGACTTATCAGCTGCACGGGTTAATTTAATATTCGACGACGTGTTTTTTAGTTTCGTTGAGAAAATCACGTGATTTGCATCCGAAAAGAAATCAAAATGGCGGCAAGGAAAAGTATGAAAGGGGGAGCAGAAGCTAGAAGGAAAGAGACAAGGAAGGAAGCTGAGCTAAAAAAGGGGGAAGAATAAGACAAAAAAGGGGAAAGAATGAAAAGAAAGAACGGGATAGAAATCAGAATGAAAAAAAAGTAAAGAAGAAGAAAAAAGAAAAAAAAGGCGAGAAGATAAAAGAAATGAATGAAGATAAGATATGAATACAGAATCCCTATATTAATACAATTATATGACAACTTCACGTGTAGATGTGAGTGTGTGTTTCTCGCATTAACGTAACATTGAATGGTTATTTTTTAAATCGAATATTTATGAAAATAAAAATTAATATTTTAAAATAATTTAATTATGGAATTAAATGCACCAGAATGCTCTCCTTTTTATGTAGTCAGTTTCCCCCTCCATGCACTCATCACCTTAACCTTCACTTCCTTCACTAACCCTAACCCTAACCCTAACCTTAACCCTAACCTTAACCCTAACCCTAACCCTAACCCTCTGCCCGCTGATATTGTAAACAACTTTCCATTTGTTTAACTCGATCGATCTTTCTAGACACTAAAACCATTGATCAATTTTAGCTTAGTTTTATGTTTTAATGACCAGAAATCATTAAATTTAACTTTCGAAATTCTATTAGAAAGAACAGAAATTTCGTTCAATTAATAATTTAATGACCTAACGAAACAGTAACCATTAAATTTAACGTTCGAAATCCTATAAATAGAACAAAAAATTGCTAATAATTAAAAAAATCGAATGTATTTATGGTATTTCAAGACACTCAATCGATTTCATATCAAAATTGATTAAAAATCATGTCTTCCTTCAGTTAACCATCTTTTAGTTTTTATATCTGTTTATTTTTCAAAATACCCCAGCGCTAAAAGTATTTTTACTTTTCTATTTTTTTTTTCGTAAATAAATTTTCTATTCGACAATTTAAATGCGTAAATCGGTAAAATTGCTTTACATTTTTGCACCAGAATCAAAAAACCTCGAACATTTATTGTAATCTTATATGACTGTTTCTCTATATGTATTTGAAAGATGGTAATGGATGGTCTCTACCCTATCTCCAGAGAACTGGGGTTGGTTTGCTTAACAGCCTTAACAGACACAATGTTTATGCCGCCCTAAATCCAATCTTTGCTCCACATCCTGGGAGGTGGTAAACGTGCCATAAACTACAAGTGCTGTGTATCCCGAAAGCCTCATTTTAAGATCAGTCGTTGTCGGTAAGTAAAAAAGGGGAAAAGCATTTCTTCAGTGCTAACTATGTGAATCAGAAAACTTTCTATTGTCTTTGGCAGGTTGGCTCAGTCGCTAGAGCTGCACACTAAGATGTCCTGGTTGCGAGTTCGAATCATGACCGCGGCATCAAATTTAATTATGTATTATTATTTATTATTTAGTTGTTTAAGATGTGCCCTAATGTATTTCTTACGTTTACAAAAACTCTCGAACTCGGACAGACAGACAACCTCTTCGTTATATTATAAGTACATTAATAAAGAAACACTTTTCGGACTACTAATCTTATCTCATTTGTTAGTTTCAAAACGTTTCCGCCGATGTAACCTCTGATCTTCCTCAGTTGAATCTTTCCGAACTTACAAACCTTCTAATCGAACTCTGCGACTAATTTTGAATTCTTTATTTAATCTAGCTTTTCATGAATTAATTTGGTAAAATATTTTTTTCTTATTACACCGAGAAAGTAGTATATTTTTATGAGACATTACATTCAAAGAAATGTTAAAAGACATTACATTCAAAGAAATGTTCAAAGACATTACATTCAAAGAAATGTTAAAAGACATTACATTGAAAGAAATGTTAAAAGACATTACATTCAAAGAAATGTTCAAAGACATTACATTCAAAGAAATGTTCAAAGACATTACATTCAAAGAAATGTTAAAAGACATTACATTCAAAGAAATGTTAAAAGACATTACATTCAAAGAAATGTTCAAAGACATTACATTCAAAGAAATGTTAAAAGACATTACATTCAAAGAAATGTTCGAAGACATTACATTCAAAGAAATGTTAAAAGACATTACATTCAAAGAAATGTTCGAAGACATTACATTCAAAGAAACGTTAAAAGACATTACATTCAAAGAAATGTTAAAAGACATTACATTCAAAGAAATGTTAAAAGACATTACATTCAAAGAAATGTTCGAAGACATTACATTCAAAGAAATGTTAAAAGACATTACATTCAAAGAAATGTTCAAAGACATTACATTCAAAGAAATGTTAAAAGACATTACATTCAAAGAAATGTTAAAAGACATTACATTCAAAGAAATGTTAAAAGACATTACATTCAAAGAAATGTTCGAAGACATTACATTCAAAGAAACGTTAAAAGACATTACATTCAAAGAAATGTCAAAAGACATTACCTTCAAAGAAATGTTAAAAGACATTACATGCAAAGAAATGTTAAAAGACATTACATTCAAAGAAATGTTCGAAGACATTACATTCAAAGAAACGTTAAAAGACATTACATTCAAAGAAATGTTAAAAGACATTACATTCAAAGAAATGTTAAAAGACATTACATTCAAAGAAATGTTCGAAGACATTACATTCAAAGAAACGTTAAAAGACATTACATTCAAAGAAATGTCAAAAGACATTACCTTCAAAGAAATGTTAAAAGACATTACATGCAAAGAAATGTTAAAAGACATTACATTCAAAGAAATGTTAAAAGACATTACATTCAAAGAAATAATAGAAATAATTAAAACAAAAACAATTTTATAAATGAAATAACTTTAAGAAAAACTGGGAGGTGTTAATCTTAGTCCAAGTATGAAAAAACAAACATTGTAAAAAAATGGATCAATTGAATAATTGAAAAACAGAAGTCTGAACTTCTTTTTAAATAATTAGTCATTTATTATAATTAATAATTTATATTCATAATCATTATTAAATATATTTCTTTAATATCTAAAATTAAAATACAAAATATAAATTCTTTAAGTCGAGACTTTCCTGCAAATTGAATATGAAATATTCTTTGTCAAATTAACATTGTTCTACAATAGATAACATGGCAACATGTACAACTAAAATATGTTTTTTTATAATAAATTGTATTTGTAGACGAATTGTAATAGATAGATTTTTGGATATGAATTATTGTAGATGAATTTTTGTTGATGAATTATTGTAAATGAATTATTGTAGATGAATTTACCTAAAACAAATTAAACTACATTTTCTATTTTCTTAATTTGTAGAAGTTTAATACACAAAATGCAATTCGAAACTCTTTGATCCAGAATTCTTTGGTTCGGCAATTCTCATATTCCGGCATGTTTTAAATATCCTGTTAAATTCCTAAGTCTTTAAATTCAACATCGTACAGGAATATTTCGTAATTTTATTCCTTCAAATATACATGTGTCGGCACGTAGCTCTGAAAATAATAGCCAATGTTTGACTTTCTCTATATATACCTGGCACGTAGCTCTGAAAATAATAGCCAATGTTTGACTATTTCTCTATATATACCTGGCACGTAGCTCTGAAAATAATAGCCAATGTTTGACTGTTTCTCTATATATACTTGGCACGTAGCTCTGAAAATAATAGCCAATGTTTGACTGTTTCTCTATATATACCTGGCACGTAGCTCTGAAAATAATAGCCAATGTTTGACTGTTTCTCTATATATACCTGGCACGTAGCTCTGAAAATAATAGCCAATGTTTGACTGTTTCTCTATATATACCTGGCACGTAGCTCTGAAAATAATAGCCAATGTTTTACTGTTTCTCTATATATACCTGGCACGTAGCTCTGAAAATAATAGCCAATGTTTGACTGTTTCTCTATATATACCTGGCACGTAGCTCTGAAAATAATAGCCAATGTTTGACTGTTTCTCTATATATACCTGGCTCGTAGCTCTGAAAATAATAGCCAATGTTTGACTGTTTCTCTATATATACCTGGCACGTAGCTCTGAAAATAATAGCCAATGTTTGACTGTTTCCCTATATATACCTGGCACGTAGCTCTGAAAATAATAGCCAATGTTTGACTGTTTCCCTATATATACCTGGCACGTAGCTCTGAAAATAATAGCCAATGTTTGACTGTTTCTCTATATATACCTGGCACAAATGTAGTAAAGAAAACATGTCTTGTTTAAAATCGTCTTCGAGTTGCTTAATCAATTGAAATTAACAATCCAACCACACAAAAAGCACAGACAAATTTAGCATAAGTTGATCTCAGATTCGATCAAATAATTAGACTAAGTAAGTCGATTTTTTGAAGTTCTTCATTTTTCAATCGCACAAAAAAGTTGCTAGACGGTCATCATCGCCAACATGTTGATGATTGATTTCATGTCTAATTCATAAACTGGTATTCATAACAAAGTTTTCAAAGTAAATTGATATTGAAGCCACCATTTGTAGAATTTCTAGCCAATTTCATTTCTACCTTTTCTTTCTTTCTTTCTTTCTTTCTTTCTTTCTTCTCATTGTTCCCCTCTCATTCTTTTTCCTCCAGTTTCCCATTTTCTTTCTACGTATCTTTATTTCCGCTCATTCTTCTTTACGACTCTATCTAGTTCCCCCCCCCCCATCTACCTCTCATTGTTTTTCTTTCATTCTTTCTCTCTCCCTCTCCGCTTCTCTTTGTCTCTTTCTTTCGTTTCTCCTTTCTACTGCCTACCCTATATTTGTTTCAACTGCGATTCGTGGCTTTCTTTCTTTCTTTCTTTTTTCCTTTCTTTTTTTTCTTCTTTCTTTCTTTTTTCTTTCCTTTCTTTTTCTTTCTTTCTTTCTTTCTTTTTTTTTTCTTTCTTTCTTTTTTTGTTATCTTATTTCAACTGCGATTCGTGGCTTTCTCTCTTTCCTTCTTTCTTTCTTTCTTTCTTTCTTTCTTTCTTTCTTTCTTTCTTTCTACCCACGTTCTACTTGTTGTCTTTTCCCCGTTTCCCGCTTTGTATGTCTTCATTCATCGCTCCTCCCCCCCTCCTCTCAACTCCTTTCCCTTCCGTTTGTTTCTTTTCTCTTTCTTTCTCCTTCCTATACTTTGCCTTGACTTAATTGCAATCTTTTTTATTGCTTTGTGACAATACACCCACAGTTGCACCATTCCTGTGTACCTCCACCTGACCGCCATCTCCCCCCACCTGACCCCCACCAATGAAGAAGTGTTGAAGAAGGTAAAGTCACTTTCTTTTTAATCGACCAACGTTAGAATTTTCAAGGTGCGCCCTGGGCTCTCCTCCTCATATCAACGCTGTCACCATCTGGAGGCGATTAAATACCGAAAACATTCGATAATTTGTGTCGATATAAAAGTAATTGATTCAAACAAAAGTCTATTATATAACTCTCCAATTATAATTCAACGGCTCTCTGTTTATTTGTACATTCGTATGATATGATTTGACTCTGTTGTTGGCATTGGTTTCTTCGATTCCTTCTCGGATCAGGTACGCACAGGAGGGACCACATGAAGGTTGCCAACATCTATGGGGAAAGTGGTGCTATGGAAACGGCAGGATTCGAACTCCGCACGCCCAGGTCGTCATTCCGTGTCGTTATCCATTTCTCCAATCTCAACTCTCATCTGTATATCATAGTAGTTGTAGTAGTAGTAGTAGCGGTATTTGTGTTTGAAGCTAACATGGTAAAAGCATATATATATATATATATATATATATATATATATATATATATATATATATATATATATGAGAAATGAAAAAGTAAACACTAAAAGATAGTTGTTTATGTATTCATCAACGTTTCGTCTTTATTGTAAGACTTCCTCAGGATGATAGTTTGAAGAAAAATGTCATGCAAGTACATAGAAGTTTGGGGTTGCCATGGTGGTGAGATGAAGGGATATAGCAGCCGGGTTTCATAGTAGCTACGGCTGCTATATCCCTTCATCTCACCACCATGTCAACCCCAAACTTCTATGTACTTGCATGACATTT
>OY744528.1:126211797-126216797 GCA_963556195.1 Sepiola atlantica | reverse complement strand
AGAGAGGGAGATGGAAGCGAAAGTGATAGAAACTGCATGACATTGGAGCGGAGAAGGAGTTCAAACAGCTGAAAGTGAAAGAGGGCGAGAGTAATAGACAGAAACGTAGTAATTAGAACAATTTCCTTCTCTTTCCTCTTTTTCTCTTTTTCTCTTTCCTCTTTTTCTTTTTTTATCTTTTTTCTTTTCGGCACTTCTTTAGTTTAGCTGTAAATCAGAATTTATTTGTTTTCAATTTTGAAAACAGCGGGAGACGATCAACCGGAAGTAATATAGAATTAGAAGTTTTTATCCAATAAAAATCAATAAAGCGAACAATAATAACTACAAACAGCGTTTTTAGAAAACAAATAGTCAACATTGATTTTTTTGTATAATTTTAAAACTTTATAAAAACGAAGAATTTGTCTGATTTTTTTAGAAAACAAATAGTCAACATTGATTTTTTTGTATAATTTTAAAACTTTATGAAACGAAAAGTTATCATTTAAAATAATGGTAAAAATAATTTTGACTTCCGGTTGATTGGGTTAGGAGTGAATGTAACTCTTCAAAATTGATTTCTGATTCACAGCTAAACTAAAGAAGTGCCTTTCATTTTTCTTTTTCATTTTTCTTTCTCCTATCAATTGTCTTTTCCTCATTTATTTGTAGTGGCATCACCGAGGGCAGAATATTTCCAACTTCACTTCGTATATTTGAAGAAGGTATATGTAGCAGTTACCTCCTCCTTTCAAAACATAACTACACCGGTTTGCCGGTAGGTGTCGCTTTTTCACCGACAGGTGGCACTGTAAAGCGACACCAGAGTTATCTGCCCTTCTGACTATAAAAATCGTTGCAAACGGAAATTCTCCCTCTTCTTCACCAGCCTCGACAGGAGTACGCTGACACTAGCGTTCCGTTTCACTCTTCTCTTCTGGTCAATTGGCCTCGGTAGAACGACGCTAATACACTAGCGTTTCGCATCACGCTTTTCTCTTTTTCTTTTCAACTAGCATCGGCATAACAACTACCAACACACGTGGTCAAACAACGGTAAGAGTTCTCAACTCATTTTCTTTGTGTACGGCTTTCAAAGACTTTCCTCACGCCGGATTCATTTCTTCTTATACCTTTTTCAAGAACTGTTTTTCCATCGACACACATGCATACATCACACACTTCATCATTCCACGTACACACACGTTAAATAAACGTTATTTGAACTACCTCATCTTGTTTGTTAATTATTACTCTGTCTTTGCATGCAACAATTGCTTGATTCAACTTTGCACGTTTATAGTCCGAGAACATCACCCTCTCGATCCTAACAGTATATAACATACCGAAACGTCACTTGGTATGAATAAACCTTTTTTGTTCTCGTCGGATATTTCTCCCCTTCCCCATTCTTCATGAATCATGAATCGTTTATCTTATGCAGTAATCCAACCCCCTTGCATTTAGCAAAGTGTTCAAGGGCGTCTCCGTATTAGGAACACGCACGCGAGTCTCTCTCCTCCCCTCTCTCTCCTTCCCCTCTCTCTCCTCCCCCTTCTCTCTCCTCCCCTCTCTCTCCTCCCCCTCTCTCCTTCTCCCCCTCTCCCTCTCTCCTCCCCCTCTCTCTCCTCCCCTCTCTCTCCTCCCCCTCTCTCCTTCTCGCCCTCTCCCTCTCTCCTCACCTCTCTCTCCCCCCTCTCTCCTCCCCCTCTCTCTCCTCCCCTCTCTCTCCTCCCTCTCTCTCTCACACACACACGCAACGTTTCTCGAACAATGTTTGAGAATCCAATAGTTGTATTCATTTTGTTTCAATAATATCGTGGGGTTCTTCGTCCGTAAACGGTAAAAACAACGTTTTATTATACACGTAATGATCTTGGATGGCGTCCCGCGAAATAATGCGATAAAAAATTATGTATAGGCGATAAAAATGGTTTTATGTTGTTTAAAAAAAAAAAAACTTAAATGAGGACTCATTTCGAGTAAAATTATACTTATTATTACCCATGTAATCGGAAGAAAAACACGTTTGAAATGTGTAAATAGAATGGAGTCTGAACAGCCACAAAATGTCCGCCATTGTCTGTTTTTTTGTTAACGGAAAAATATTAAAACGTTTTCTTTTTCACTATTAGTACGTAATAATAATACATTGATTTATCCCCAGAAAGTTCCTAGACCCTTACTACTATACCTTATTTGACATAGAACTTGAAAATGATGGAAATTAAAAAGACGAAGAAATAAATGACCAGAGTGCTCAATTACGTATGCAATATCATCATATTTGATTACATATAGCACGATACATTAATTAGATCGGCCAGTGATGCTTTTCGCGGAAATACTGGGAATCACAAGTGTCATACGGCCGGGATTTCCAGTATTTCCGTGAAACCGAAGGTATCGATGACCGATAGAATTAATGTATAATGCTATTTGTAATGTGTGTGTGTGTGTGTGCACTATGGTAGATTGTTTGTGAATGAGAATAAGTATATTTCATCTTTATTCTTGTTAATTTCTCTTTCTTTTTTTTTTTTAACGAAATCGTATTTTTCACTCAAGATTTTCTTAGCGAGAATTTGATTTGAATACGTTTTGTTTTTGTACCGGTTTGCACAGTAGTTGGGGTAGAAATAGATAGATAGATAGATAGATAGATAGATAGATAGATAGAGAGAGAGAGAGAGAGAGAGAGAGAGAGAGAGAGAGAGAGAGGGGGGGACTTGTGGCTAGAAGGAGCACATTGGGAGATAATCAGAGAAAGAAGTGGGGTTAGGGAAACTTGCGCCTCCAACTAATTAAGAAAGAACTTAAAAGGGATTAGGATTAAGTCGCTAATCGCGTCCAATAGACAGACCCAATCTATAATCTGCTTAAGAATGACACAAGTGAAGCTTCAGCTTTGCTTGGCGCATCTTCTATGCACGTTCCGACCTATTTAGCGCTTTCATTTCTCTTTCTCTATTCCGCTAGATAAGTAAGAAGACATGGAAGATTATATATATATATATATATATATATATATATATATATATATATATATATATATATATATATATATATATATAAGGTTAATACAACAAAAGATATATAAGAGGCAACTGATATCTTTAATTAGTGAACATCCGGATAAAACTGAAGCTCAGTATACTGGATAGAGCATTAATATCATAATATAAAATGAAATAATAAAATAAGGTGCGAGTCAAATTTTATTAGAATTCAAAGTTCAAGCAAAGTAATTGAAAATCCTT
This sequence comes from Sepiola atlantica, assembly GCA_963556195.1. Taxonomy (NCBI): domain Eukaryota; kingdom Metazoa; phylum Mollusca; class Cephalopoda; order Sepiida; family Sepiolidae; genus Sepiola; species Sepiola atlantica. Next base: position 126,213,555 of record OY744528.1, on the reverse strand, counting down.
AACCCATGGGTTTTCAAAGAAAATTCTTCTCGTCAGAGGATCATTACCGCAGTGGAATTACAGCGAGTAAATAAAACTTTACTTTGAAAACATAAAGATAAACATATAAAAATATAATAATAATAAACAAAATTAATAACAAAAAAATTTATTAAAAAATAAATATATGCAACACAAATTGTATCGGCCAAAAACATATATTTAAGTTGAAATACCCCATTAAGGTACGGCTAGAAATATTATTGATTAAAGTAGTTTTTCAAAAATAAGGCAGTCCAAACTAAGCCGAAATGTTACAATTCCATGTGTGATGTTCAAGTCATGTATTACATGTAAGCGAAACAATTATTAGGGGATCATGTTATATGGAATAAAGTTCAAAATACAACTCACTAGATGCAAGCGCCGCTGAGGCCAATTCGAACAATGTTAAGCTGACCTGATGTTTTCGGCCATTAGTTTCTTCCGGGTCCGATGAAGTTACTCCAGTGAAAAATACTATTCAAAGGTAATCCTCTACGACACAAGCTCCCGCAAGCCCTGCAGACAGCGCGACAAATCCAAAAAAACTCAGCCAGCCGCGCTAAACTAGAAGAATGAGAAGAATAACCATTACAGGACGGTTAAAATTAATTCAGCGAACAGAACAGTTTTGCACCACTTTTATGTCCCCTTTACGAAGATTAAAATCAAGTTATGATACTAAACTAAATATCTAGAATATATTCTAATTTTGATCAAAGCCCATTACATCATTTTGATTCCAGAAAATGCCTAAAATTTAAGGCTTAAGAGGTCTTAAGAAGAAATTGAAATTCATGGAATCCTGCTTCATTGATGTCTCGTGAATATCGATCAAATTCGATGCAAATCTGAAATATTTGAACTTTCAAATATTAAGTCACCAAAAACATTTTTTTAAAAATGTTTTTAAAAATGTTTTTACTCCAAAGAAACTGAAATTTGTGAAAGATTTATTCATTGGTGCCTAATGTTAACATCTAATAAAATCGATAATAAAAATATCTGAATTACGAAAGGCTTCAGCTCCCTTTGTACCTTTTATGAATAAAACTCAATGAAAATAAATATAGCTAACATTTCGACCCCTTACTCCAAAATTCATAATGATCAATAAATTACTTTAAGAGTAAATCCTGTACATACGAATAAAATAAACATAAAATACCCAATTCTCTCTCTCTCTCTCTCTCTACACACACACACACACACACACACACCCACACACACACACACACACACACATATATATATATATATATATCTTGTCGTATAGATGTTATTTATAAATGCATTTTAGCTACATATGTGCAGACATATTTTGGCTAATGTCCTTTTCAAAGCGGAAGCCTCGTCAGGTCAAACTCACAGTGGCGAGAGCGATAAAAACAAATGGATCAGAGTAGAAGGGGAAAATAGACGGTTGTCATGTGACCAGATTAGTTTTAAGAAAATGGCAGATAACAATATAAAATAAAAAGTCATAAAATATTTATAGAGGTGGTTAGGATTTTTATACTTATTTCAATTGTTTTTTTTTTACATTTATTTAGTCACTATTCTACTGGGGTCTATTGATTCTCTGAACTATCAGACACTAGTTGGGTGGGTGTCATTTACGTGTGTGTGCGTTTTAACTAATCCAAGCTAGTGTTTTCGGGGTCAGATTAAGTGATCGGTTCAGGTCAGAGGGCAGCTTATATTTATTGGCATACAAGCGTACTGGCAAAATTTGAA
>OY744528.1:126196797-126206797 GCA_963556195.1 Sepiola atlantica | reverse complement strand
GGTTCATTCCTAGATAATCGCATTTTAGAAATTAAACAAATAAAACACCCACGCACCCACTCGTCACACGTGGTACGGAATTATGCAACAAGGAGACACACTAAAAAGAGTATGACGTCATTATTGACGACACGGACACACGAATTTTGTAATAACGTAGAACATAGTCGAAATTATGAAAATTGGGTTGTCAAAAGAATTGGTTACGGTTAAGTTTAGGGGTAAGGTTAGTGTTAGGGTTAGGTTTAGGGGTAAGGTTAAGGTTAGGGTTAGGGTTAGGTTTAGGGTTATGGTTATGGTTAGGGTTAAAGTTAGGTTTAGGGTTAAGGTTAAGTTTAGGGTTAGGTTTAGGGGTAAGGTTAGGGTTAGGTTTAGGGTTAAAGTTAGGGTTAAGGTTAAGTTTAGGGGTAAAGTTAGGGTTAGGTTTAGGGGTAAGGTTAGGTTTAAGGTTAGGTTTAAGGGTAAGGTTAGGGTATAGGTTAGGTTTAGGGGTAAGGGGTAGGGTTAGGTTTAGGGTTAGTGTTAGGTTTAGGGGTAAGGTTAGGTTTAATGTTAGGTTTAGGGGTAAGGTTAGGTTTAGGGTTAGGGTTAGACTTAGGTTTAGGGGTAAGGTTAGGGTTATCTTTAGGGTTAGGGTTAAAGTTAGGTTTAGGTTTAGGGTTAAGGTTAGGGTTAGGTTATGGGTTAAGGTTAGGGTTAGGTTTAGGGTTAAAGTTAGGGTTAGGTTTAGAGGTAAGGTTAGGTGTAAGGTTAGGTTTAAGGGTTAGGTTAAGCGTTAAGGTTACGGTAAGGGTTAGGTTTAGGGGTAAGGTTAAGGTAAGGCTTAGGTTAGGGTTAGGGTTAGGGTTAGGGTTAAGGTTAGGTTTAGGGTTAGGTTTATCGGTAAGGTTAGGGTTAGGGTTAGGGTTAGGGGTAAGGTTAGGGTTAGGCTTAGGTTTAGTGTTAGGGTTGGGGTTGGGGTTAGGGTTACGGTTAGGTTTAGGGTTAGGTTTAGGGTTAAGGTTAGGGTAAAGGTTAGGTTTAGGGGTAAGGTTAGGGGTCGGCTTAGGTTTAGGGGTAAGGTAAGGGTTAGGTTTAGAGGTAAGGTTAGGGTTAGGGTTAGGTTTAGGGTTAGGGTTAAAGTAAGGCTTAGGTTTAGGGTGAAGGGTAGGGTTAGTGTTAGGTTTAGGGTTAAGGTTAGGGTTAGGGTTAGGTTTAGGGTGAAGGTTAGGGTTAGGTTTAGGGTTAAGGTTAGGGTTAAGGTTAGGGTTAGGGTTAGGGTTAGGGTTAAGGTTAGAGTTAGGTTTAGGGTTAAGGTTAGGTTTAGGGTTAGGTTTAGGGTTAAGGTTGGGGTTAGGGTTAGCTTTATCGGTAAGGTTAGGGTTAGGCTTAGGTTTAGGAGTAAGATTAGGGTTAGGCTTTGGTTTAGGGTTAGGGTTAGGTGTAGGGGTAAGGTTAGGGTTTGGGTTAGGGTTAGGTTTAGGGGTAAGGTTAGGGTTAGGTTTAGGGTTTTGTTTAGGGATAGGGTTAGGGTTAGGGCATCTTTTTCCCTTTTTTATTTTCTTAGTAAACAAAAATGTCCCACATTTAGTACGGCCTTGTGCCATTTCCAATGTTCGTTGGGTTAATATGTTACAACGTCGAATTGAGAAAAGTATCTGCTAACAAAGCAGATTAAAACTTTATCCGACATTAAATGAGAATCCCAGAATGTCCTTTTCACGGACGAGGATGAAATATTACTTAGCAGTAATCTGCTTTTGAACTTTAGTGTAGATGTGAGTTGCACGGTGCAACAGGTTACTAGGAATGAGTGATGCATGATGACCTTTAAGGCCATCTCTATCCTCATCTCGTGTGAACGAGGAACGATTTCAAGTTGGGGTTCAGTTGCTGACTAGACTTTAATTAACAGCCATGTAACGTAAGGTGTTGATAGATAGAGGCGCTTAAACTTCCGAAGCGATGGTCAAACCAGAATGAACTCCTAATTAAGGAAATATGGATATCTAAATGTTAATTAAATAACATATATTAAGAAGGTCATCGTTTACTTTCATAAATTTGCTACCCCCGCCATCCCAAGAGGACATCCTTATCCGTGTCTGACGAAGAAAGAAAAGATGACCAACTCCCTTTTAAGGGGAAAAGTAAAACGAACGAGATGCGTATAGTTTTATTAGTACGACGATTCTATGTTTGATTTTAAGTGACACCCGAAGATTCAGGAAAGGGTGATGGTGTCAAGTCTAATACAGGCGTATTTGTGGTCGATGAAACCAATGGGAGACAGGTACAACACTTCTATCATGCCTACTACAAAGAAACGACCTAACACAACTGAGTAGCGAGTTATTTCCTCAAGGGCTGATCTCTTTTGATTTAATTGGAAGAGGGTTCTCAAAATCGTCATGGATTGTTTTATTCTTTCTTGTTGTAATACGTGGTCCGTATAGGCATTATCAGCCGCCGAGAGTACTTCATTCTTTTGTGAAGAGCTTTGCGTTATCCCTAATGCCCCCCCCCCAAAAAAAACAATCTGAAATGTTCAATAAATGGTTAGATATAAGCAACTCAATGAATGGCTATCACAATGTGATTGGTGAAGAGATTATTGATATTAACAACACAAGTGTTTTAGTCAACGACTATCAAGTGGCCGGATATCTCGGACACAACGAAATGAATTGCAATGCCTGGGATTTTTTTAGGATATCGGTGTAGGGTGTTGATATTTTTTTAGTGATTTATTACACACACACAAGAGAGAGAGAGAGAGAGAGAGAGAGAGAGGGAGAGAGAGAGAGAGAGAGGGGGGTGGTTGTTGGAAGGAGGGAAGTATCTTTGTAAACATGGAGCGCTGAAAACGATCGTTGGCAGTTAAGGTTAGGGTTAGGGTTAGGGTTAGGGTTATGAAGGAAAATGCGAAGATGGATTTTGATACAACGTCGTTTCCCTGACTTGACCACGTGCGATGTATTCAGTCTGATGCAGCATATTTCGGAAAGGCAGAAAAGCAGCTTCGATGGAATCTCCCCACGGTTGTTGTATGCCACCCGAATCATACAAATACATTTTCTCCAAAACTTTTCAGTTGATGTGTTTGCTTTAGTTTTCGATATTCTCGCACAATCGTTTCAGAGGTTTTATCTGGACCCTTCACGTGGGGACCGGATCTAGATCGCCATCACGTCTTCTACCTCGTCGTAACAAGTGCACCGGTTGGCTTGGGATTAATGGATGAAGATGAATAATATTGAATATTCAAAAGATGCAAACCATCATGACCAGCCGGCTTGGTGAGTTGCGTCACGAATTCCCAGGACTGATTTCAGTTAAAAGGTGACTCGTGAACGGGGTTCGAATCATGCGAGCAGCGTAACAGTTATCTCCACACCAATGAATCTTAGAAAAGGATGAAACATATATGTCTGTGGATAAATAATGAAAAATATTTATTACACAAAATACACACGCATTTATATATATATATATATATATATATATATATATATATATATATATATATATATATATATATATATATTGTATGCGTAGAAAAATACATATCTCAGAACACAGGAAGGCTGATCACCACAGCAAAAGACACCGTGAACATGAACAATACAGGGAGCAGCGAAACAAGAAACAAAAAGGTTGGAAAATAAAAGTGGGAAGAGAAACAGCTACATGGACGATTAAAAAAATGACAAGAAAAGAGACTCACGAAAACACCTGTACATGGCCACGAAAAGGACATTGGAACAAAGAAATAGAATCGCTGCTGGCAGCTGCACAGAACAATGCGATTAGAACTATATCAAAACTAACATAGAAAAAACAAAGGAAAACAAAAAAATGCAGACTCTGTTGACAAAGAGACGAAACAGTAAATCACATAATAAGGGAATGTAGTAAACTAGATAAAAAACAATACAAGAACAGGCACGACTGGGAACTATGCAGACAAATGGTACAGATACAAACCGGAGACAGTACTGGAAAACGAAAATCCCAAAATGATCTGGGACATGGAGGTACACACAGATAAACATATCCAAGCAAGGAAATCGTATGTTATAATAGTCAACAAGAAGGAAAAAACAGTAGACGACAATGTGAAAATCAAGGAGAGAGAAAAACGAAGCAAGTAGAACTGAAAGGGATATGGGACATGAAGAAAATCAATAACCAATAATCATAGGAAAGACTGAGACTATACAACGGATGGCAATGATGAAAACAGCTAAAATCTTAAGGAAAATCTTCGAATGCGGAAACCAACCCACATAAACTGCGAACGTTAAGCAATCACATGGAAGTTGCAATGGAAATAAAACCAAAACAGAAAACTCAAACTGAAAGAAATTTCATAAACTTTTAAGAAAGAAACAAAAAAATCGACAACCGGCTGATCCCACACAAAATAGTCATAAAGGATCAAGGAGGATAGAAAGACCGAGGAGGGAGATCACTAAGCAGACCTCCACTGGAAGAGTGCGGAGAGTATTCGGACCGTAGGGAGGCTTATTGCCATCCAAATTCAAGAGAAGACTAATGATTGTTGCCAGCGAGAAATCAATAGTAAGCGGCTGTTGTGATAACGCAAACTCGTATGCAATGCTTATCGAAAGAGGTGAACAGTGCTGAAAATCTAGGGAGACTTGTTGACACTCAGACTCCAGGGAACACCACCGGTTATTATCCGTGAACAATTATTATTACCATTATTGTTATTATTCCTATTGCCCGAGTCTGTATTTTGCTCCACTATACATTTGTAAATACCGCTTTCTAATGGGCAGCCATTTCTGTCTAAATGATTGCTTTTTTCTGCGGTATACATTGTTTAGAGCTTTAATCAATTTTATCCGTATTAGATCCTATTATACGTTGTTCTAAGTTAGGTACCGTAGAGAAAGAGAGTCTGATTGTATTTCTGTTGAATAGTTTATTATATTTGCGTCAGGCTTTGATGTTGCCCTCAATGATTTAAAAGAGTTTAGCTATGTTAGTTAGGACATTTTTGCTAAACGATGGATTGAACCAAAGGCATACTCACCTCCTATTCTTACTAAAGTTATCTTTACAGATTTCCGGCTTATTATTACCTATTCTTACATTACAGTGTCATATGGGTATAATTCGTTCTTTACTTCTATTATTCATTTGCACTAATATTTAATTTACGCTCATATTCTTTGTCATTGTCATGGGTTATAATATCGGTTTTAGTCTAATGTTACTATTGTTGTTACAACTAGAGTGGTATTTATATTTTGATAGTAATCCGAAGTTCTCAATCTATTGCAGAGTTCTTATCACATATTTACCTACTGGACTAAAGTCTGGAAAATTTCTTGAAAACGTTAGGCACAAAGTAAATCGGAATATACTTAGGGTGGTTAGAGTCGCTATGGACATAATATAGGGTTTGGTTTGCTTTATCGTAAACTTCAAATGTATTGGAAAATGAGTTGAATATTAAATCTAATATGCTTATTTTTATTAATATCAATTGTTATTTTGAATCCCAAGTCATTGAATAGTTCATGTAATCTCTTCCCATTTCTTTCGTATACTGTGTTAGTCGATCTAATCGCAAATAGTCCACCTTCCAACTCAAGGTCACACATGAATCTCCTTAAGTAAAAATTACCCTACCAAATTTGTTAAGCAGAGTCCGTCGATCCCATCAAAATATTAAAATGGTGTATCTTTCCTTGTCCAATATTTGTTGTAAAATATATTATTAATTTTCAAGCTAGTAATATTAAAGCAAACTCTGCTGGAGTAATGTTTGAAGATTTTCCAGTCACAAGGAGAACCTTCTTTAATAGGATCGGTTAAATATGCTAGTAAAGCCAAGAACACACACACACACACACACCCACACACACACACACACATATATATATATATATATATATATATATATATATATATATATATATATATATTGTTGGTGATTTTATTATTCCATTAATTGCGACAAAATATATGCTGTTTCATTAGCGCCCACAATGAACGCCAACTTTTCAAGCGACAATGGAATCCAAATGGCAAAGATTTTAAATTCAACCTCAACCGGACATTGAAGATGCATTAGAGGGAGGGGGACGGAGAGCTCTGCCTATAGCGAGGACATGAGAGGGGAGGGGGGAGAGGGGGAGACCCCAACAAGTGATATTTCAAAATGTTGAGTGGGATGATTTCTCGTGTCTGGGCCATCGTTACCTCAATTCCAACCAGGGCGGGGGGGGGCACAGGCGGGGTTTAATTTAATAATGAGAATACAATTATAATTATAAAGTTATAACTGTCATTTTTGTTGTAATAGGTAATTATCGTGTAGATAAAAAGTTTGATAATTTTAATTTAGGGTATTAATTGCTACTTTTGCATTCTGTTTTAATATAATTATTTATGGCTTTCTCAGTAATGGTAGTGAATTTTGTTGTGATAATATTTTTTAATTGTGATTATATTATGCTACAATTAATACTAGTGGAATCATTATATAAAAGAAGTTTAATGGCGTTACCATTTTCAGTATTAGTAAAATCAATTACAATAACAATAATAATAACAATGCCAATCATACCTACGATAGTCGCAGTGACAATAGCATTAATAATAATAACAAGATAATAATAATAATAATAATAATAATAATAATAATAATAATAATAATAATAATAATAATAATAATAATAATAATAATAATAATAATAATTGTGGGCGCTAATGAAACAGCATATATTTTGTCGCAATTAATGGAATAATAAAATCACCAACAAAAAATATATTTTGCTCTGAATTTTCATTGAGCACTCTTATAAACCCGGTTTCAACTTCCTTCGGATTTATACCCCCTGGATATTTGTAACAAGTTAATTATATATATATATCTTTTACAGGTGTAGAAAATAATTATTTTTCACACTTTAAAAATGTCCCTTTTAAAATTGTTCATCGGTTTCTTAAATCTCGAAATAGCAGCTTTTTTTCTTTCTTTTCAAAAAGAATCCAAACAATTTGTGACAGCTTGAGTCATTAGTATTGTCGTCACCTGGCGTCTACAAGGAAATGCAGACGAAAATATCACTGAGTGATCAAACACATTCGACTGGGTCACGTTTTGTTTGACAGCACTGTTTGCTACGTTCCCGCCAAAAGTCAGCATTCACTCTGTCTCCAACTGGCTCTTGTTTAACGACATTACATTATACACAGTTGCTTCCCCCCACGTTTGTGTACAAAACTGCACTTTAGAGGCACCATTAAACATGCACTTTAGAGGCACCATTAAACATGCACTTTAGAGGCACCATTAAACTGCACTTTTAAGAGACATTTGTTCATCATGGCACTTCTCTAGTATCAGAGAATTTTCTAGATAGAGTTACCAGTCGAGGGTACGTCCTCGACGATCAGTCCGATCTTCTGGCTTTGTCTAGCTCAGGTATTTGTTTTGGTTGTCATAAGAGATCCACCCTCTAGGCGTTACCTTCTCTCTTTGAGAAGGGGTTCGTTTATGGCCAATTGCATAAGGCGTCCCTACCAGTGAACGCCGACGGTGCTCCTTAAGCATATTTAAGGGCCCACAGTGCGCTTCCTCTTGTACGCTGGCCTATCATCCCCAACTTCCGGCCTCGTGTCACCTGTTCCCGCGCTTGGAGAGAGGTAAATACCTTCTCTAGAAACAAAAAGTTGACATCTTGATCTAACCCAACCACAACCCTACACTTTTAACCTAACCCTAGCCCTAACCCTAACCAAAACCACAAGCACAACTACAACCACAACCACAAGCACAACCCTAAACCCTAAACCCTAAACCCTACACCCTACACCCTAACCACAATAACAACCACAACTCTAAACCCTAAACCTTAAACCATAAACCCTAAACCTAATCACAACCGCAACTGCAACCGCAAATCTAAACCCTAAGCCTAACCACAACCACGACCACGACCGCAACCAAAACTACAACCCTAACCCTAACACTAAACCTAACATCCTTACCCTAACCCTTACCTAAACCCTAATCCTAACCTTAACCTTAACCCTCACCCTAACACTAAACCTAACCCTAACTCTAACTCTAACACTTTAACCCTAACCCCGTCTCTTTAAGCCTGCCAATGGTATAGGAAGACGTCCAAAATGATCTGAAAGACATACTGAGACAATCGGAGAAAAACTGTTATTCTCCTTGACCAGTTGCTTCGCCATTGCTATAATTCTAGAGCGTAGTCTAACTTATTTTCACTGATAGCAAGGATCGCTAAATGTTCATAGCTTGGCTAGTAGACAACTAAGTAACGTGGAAATTTGTCGTTTATTTTACAAGTGGGTTCGGAGATGAGTGAGCAAGCAACGTCGAAAGTGGAATCAGATATGAGTGAGCAAGCAATATCGAAAGTGGGGTTGAGAGATGAATTACCAAGCAACGTCGAAAGTGGAATCAGATATGAGTGTGCAAGAAACATCGAAAGTGGGGTTGAGAGATGAATTACCAAGCAACGTCGAAAGTTGGTTTGAGAGATGAATTACCAAGCAACGTCGAAAGTAGTGTTGAGAGATGAATTACCAAGCAACGTCGAATGTATGTATGTTTAAATATATATATATATATATATATATATATATATATCAAGAAAGAGAGAGAGAGAGAGAGAGAGAGAGAGAGAGAGAGTGTGAGTGAGAGAGGGAAAGAGAGATCGAAGACCTCATAGGAATTGATGGCGATACGATACTCCGAGGTTTAAGCATTCTAAGCAACTGATACAACTAACTTGGCGGAATATACAACTTCCCAACAGATTCGCTTCACATTTAGACCACAAAAGCCTCCTGCATGATTCCGGCCTTTTCTTCTGGGCACGAACCGGAGGTTCACAAGTTTGTAATCTTCCAAATTTTAACCGATAAAACTAAAGATTAACTATACGAGAATCTGGAAACCGTATGTCAAGGAAATGTAAGTTTCTTTTCTAAAATTTGTCTGTACGCCCCCACCCCTTCTCTCTCTCTTAAATTAATTCTGAAAATTAATTAATATATTAAATATATAAATTGATGACATGTCCGATAAAGGGCGATTGAATGCAGTATTCTGCATATTCTTAAAAACGCTCAGGGAGCAAAAAATAATAATAATACCCCTAACACCGGTGTTCTATCGCTAGTAAACACAATAACAAACGTAACATGATAGGCGATAAAAAATGTGTATAAAATGTGACACGGCGTCCTGGTCTGGGGGTAAAACGCTAGACTGTGGATATTTACATGGATGGTTCGATACCTGCCCAATGACGACTCATAACCAGAAACGCGAGCCCATGTATATTTGCTATGGACGTAAAAGCTAATTTATTTATATATATATATATATATATATATATAAATTATTTTTTTTGTTGAAATTTTACCTATGTACGACGTCATTTCTAGCTTATGGCTCTCATCAGCGCAGTAAAATAATAATCTCAGACAGGGTGCGAACCCGGTTCAGAGAGACACCTTGAATCCTTCACTTAGTTCCATTAGACTACGAGAAATTGTCACGTAATAACGGAGAAATTAAATGATATTTATACTGAAAGCGACGAGTATAAACATCTAAACATTCGACAGCACTCGACGACAGAGTCGGAGCGTTGCATTGACGCTTTTAGGTGAATGTTTATTTTTAATCTTTCCGACAGTGTTTGACTTTCAAATTTACTTTGAAGGGGATCATAAGGATATTAAATTATTTTAAAAATATGTTTACCTACGTACGACGTCGTTTCGAGTTTATGGCTCTCATCAGCGGAGGGAAATAACAATCTCAGACGCGTATATATATATATATATATATATATATATATATATATATATATATATATATATATATATATATATATATTATACGTCCAAAGAAGCTTTGAGTCATTTTAAACAAAGAAAGAAAATGCAGTTTAAATTCCCACTAAATAAATCCATGATATCGCAGACTTAGCACTTG
>OY744528.1:126184297-126191797 GCA_963556195.1 Sepiola atlantica | reverse complement strand
TTTCAATGAAATATTTTGAACTGCTTCTGTGCAATGACCGTGCCATCATCATGTGGATGTGCGGCTTCAAACTTCAAGAAATGGTCCCTTCAACCGTGCTTCATCAGTTACTTGGTATTGGTGGGATTATGGATGCATTACGCGTTCAACGTCTCAGGTGGTTCAAGCATGTGAAGAAACACAATCTGAAGAAAAAGATTGCCCGCACATCCATACAATACAAAGAAGAATCGAATAATTAACGTAAGAAATGTTATTTTATTCAGATACACAACCAACAATTAGTTAAAATGAAAGAAAGAAAAAGAAAACCGTGTGAATAGTTTCTAGAGATATCACTTGAATATTTGGAGACCGCCACGCGCAGGAACACGCCAGCGAAAAGAAAGATGGCGTCTACCAACCAATGTTGCAGATATGACACACAGGGGCACTGGTTTCCGTTTGTACGTAGCTATATTAAACTCGTGGTTGACACTTGTTGATTTGGCTCCTACCATGGGATCCCATGTGACTCAGTAGACCAGCTCTTGACAGACAGACTCTGCCACATAAACCACACACATGGTAAGGTTGAAATTTGGCTGGGACGTTTGGTACTGATTGCTTCCGTAAAGTACGAGAGTGAGAGAGAGAGAGAGAGAGAGAGAGAGAAAGAGGGAGAGAGATAGAGAGGGAGAGGAGGGAAAGAGGAGGAGAGAGAGATAATTTTATTCTGAAATAGTTTTCCATGTTTTACTTGTAGAAAAGATGAAGATGGATTGTCGAAAGTATAAAAATAAAAATTCCATGTGAAACAAAAAACTTTAAGAGTTGTTCAACTTTGTTATATTTCAAAATTCTTTTTTTTCCTTTTTTTTTAACATGGTTCACCCCAAACAAGGCAGGACGCCACTGTAGACTGAGAAAAAAGAAAAAGGGGAGAAGGTTGGGGGGTGTCAGCCTAAATTGGGATCTGCGCAGCGAGATGTCTGTTCACATTAGTTTTAAATTTCTGCATGTCAGTACTGTCGGGGAAACAGGGGGCAGGGAGGGAGTTCCAGAGGCTAGCAGCACAAGGAAAGAAGCTATTTGAGTAGAAGGCTCTCCGGCATATGGGGACCTCCACAGTGAATGAATGAGATTTAGTTGATTGTCGAGTTAGTCTAGTGAATTTACGTCGAGGGGGCACCAGAATACCCAATTCACCGGAGCATAATCCATTGAAGTATTTGTTAAACAAACATAAGGATGCTACATTGCGGCGATGGGACAGGGACTGGAGCTTGGTTGACAGTGAGGGACCTATTAGGTTGGCGACTCTTTTTTGGACCTTGTCAAGGAGGGAGAGACTAGTAGATGATGCACCAGCCCAGATATGGCAACAATACTCCATGCATGGGCGGATAGTGGCTTTGTATAGATACAGGATAATGTCAGGTGTGAGGAGTTTACTAGCACGGTAGAGAGATCCCATTTTCTTTGCTGCAGCCTTGGCAATGTCTTCAATGTATTTATTCCAATTCATGTTACCTGTGAAGGTTAGGCCGAGGAGTTTGAATGATGAACTCTCAGGTAGGGTGTTATTTGTCATGGCAATCGGTGGTTGGAGAGGTTTCTTGTAGTTATTGAAGGAAAGGAGCTTTGTCTTTGCGACATTAAAAGTTACCAACCATTTATGACCCCAATCCACTACAGCCTGGAGGTCATTTTCTAAAGATTCAGCCATTGCCTCGGATATGATCGCGTCTGTTTTACCAACATGGCGAGAGTAAAGCATGGTGTCGTCAGCAAATAAACCAATCTCCGACTCTATGTCGTCAGGGAGACGCATTTCGGTACTACTCCAGGATATGCGCCTAATTTCCGTGACTGCTCGGCCGCAGCGATCGGCAGGTCGCGGAAGCGCCCGAGAGCTTCCGAGCACCAACCACGTAGAGAGGATGTGGAAGGAAGCGAAGCAGAGAAACAAAAAGGAGTGCGGGACGAGCAGAGCACTCGTAGACGGCTATCTGCGGGAATTTATGTGGCGTCAGAGATTTAGAAACGACCCCTTTGACGCCATATTGTCGCAGATAGCAGAACTCTATCCCGTCGTCGACCATCCTTCCACATCCTCGACGAACCCCTCCTCCTCTTCTGCCTGTCTTTTGCTAAGCCCCCCCCCCCAAAAAAAAGCGCCAGCAACAACAGCAGAATACCCTGAACCTCTCCGGGAAAAGGTACGGAATCCCCCCCCCCCTAAAAATCTATAAAAAAGACAGACTTGCCTAATTGAAAAAAAAAAGTTAAAAAAATGGTTAAAAAAAGAAAGAAAAAAGTTTATTCATTTAAACCACGGGTTTGTTCATTTCTTTCATTTAAAAAAAAAATATATGCATTTCTTTCTTTCCGTATTCATCGTCTTATATTGTCGTCTGCCACCCTTCCATTTTTGCACGATTTTCGGTTTTGTTTATACAGCCTAGTTTTTGTCTCGCCAGCCTCGTTTTCGACTCGGCAGCTCTCGGGCGCTTCCGCGACCTGCCCGATCGCTGCGGCCGAGCAGTCACGGAAATTAGGCGCATAGCCTGGAGTAGTAGCCGCATTTCGATGATACACAAATGCAGTAACGAGTCACGCATTTCGATGATACACAAATGCAGTAACGAGTCACGCATTTCGATGATACACAAATGCAGTAACGAGTCACGCATTTCGATGATACACAAATGCAGTAACGAGTCACGCATTTCGATGATACACAAATGCAGTAACGAGTCACGCATTTCGATGATACACAAATGCAGTAACGAGTCACGCATTTCGATGATACACAAATGCAGTAACGAGTCACGCATTTCGATGATACACAAATGCAGTAACGAGTCACGCATTTCGATGATACACAAATGCAGTAACGAGTCACGCATTTCGATGATACACAAATGCAGTAACGAGTCACGCATTTCGATGATACACAAATGCAGTAACGAGTCACAGCTTATCGAGACCCAAAGGCCACTCGAGGGTTAATGAGTTTGTCAGGTCGACAGCGAGATGACACCGTGATCATTGGTAGCGATGGTTGAAACTGGGCAGGATTTGATTATTTCAGAAGACGGCTTAGCAAAAAATTGTTTACATTGGATTTTAAAACCACCATGTTGCAGTAAGCTGGGAAGTAGTCCCGCTGTATTGTGTTCCACGGACGGGTAGTGCTTGGAAATAAATTTTTCTCATGGATGTTCCGTTTATTTTTAGGTATACAGAGGGAAAAGGGAAAATTATTTACAGTGGTTGTAGCTAGACGAGTTTTTTGTTATAATTGTTTTACATAGGATGGGCGATAAATTGGAGCTCAGTCGATCACCTATCATAAAAGTAGAGAAATCAGTGACGACATGATATTGATACAAAAGGAGTTGCCCATTTTGCGACAAAATCGGCTCCAAATTCAAATAAAATAAAAATACAGAAAATGTTTTTATGTTTTAGCCAATGAGAAGATGGCACTCTTATAGAGAACGCACGCGTTTCCGTGACTTCGCGTCGTCAACGTTCGGGCAGGTCTCGAAAGTGCCCGAGTTTTGACGAAACTATTAACCAATCAGGTTGCAGCAGGCATTAGACAATCAGGTTGCAAGCAGACGATAACTTTTGGAAGAAATTAATTTCTACGATCTGTGTCATTGAGTTTTGTCAGCAACAGTCACTTTTAGCGAAAGACTAACTCCTAACCCTAACTCCTAACTCCTAACCCTAACCCTAATCCTAACCCTAACCCTAACCCTAAACCCAAACCCTAACCTTAAACCCTAACCCAGAAAATATTAAAAAGAAAATACATTGAAAAAAAAAAAAAAATAACAAAACAAGAAATTGATTAAAAACAAAAGTTTCGTTGTTTGTTATATGAAAAAAAAAAATCATCTTCTGAAACTTTTTGATGCACAAAAAAAAAAAACATTTTATTTAAAAATATTTTTATTAACAAAATGGTTTCTTTGACAAAAAATAAATATCTAATTAATAACAGTTATTTAGCTATGATTAGTTCGTTCTTTATTTTTATATTTGTATTTTACTTTGAATTTCTTCGTCTGAATTACAGCGGCCGAAACGTTGTGATGATAACACTCAAGATGAGAACAGTAGTCCGAATAATCCAACTTATCAACCCTCATCTCAAAAATTCATTGAACTAATCTGAACTTAATATAGCGAGGAAGGGCGTATTCATGTAAGATCACAGATAATGGCGCCCTTTGTCATGTGGGTGTGATCCACCCACAAGTAATTCGTAGTTAAGGAGTGGATATCTCAAAGTGTTAAATTGATAATTGATATATACTTGAAGTTCAATTCATCTTCTATGGGTTTTTTTTTTACCTGTATTTTTTGTACACATTTTTGTTATATGGTAGATGAAATTATTGTTTTTCGATTTCTTTTGTGTTTTTTTTAGTATATCCTAGTTTCGTTTTATATCCGCGGTCATTTCGAGCGCGATTTGATTTGTTTTGTAAAATATTGATTCGTTTGTTGAATAATCGGCCAACCTTCTCATTATAGATCTTAGAATGTGTTTGACAATCGATGGGAGATTATTGTAATCAGTATTTTTGCAGAGTCTTACAATTTGAATGGCGTAACTTTGGGATTATGCTCTATAGGTGTATACAAATCCGGAAACGTTTGGTTTCCGAGTTAGGGTTAGGGTTAGAGTTAGGGTAAGGGTTAGGGTTTAGGGTTAGGGTTTAGGGTTAGGGTTTAGGGTTAGGGTTAGGGTAAGTGTTAGGGTTAGGATTAGGGTTAGGGTTAGGGTTATGGGCCATTGTAACAAATACTGATCATCATTCTTTATTGTAAACATCTAACACGTACAATGGATGTGACAATGCACTTTTATTTCTACATATGGGATACATAAACACTATCTCTGTGGCTGGAGCACATGTAAAATAAGTCTGGGTCTGGTGTCGTACATATGCCAACAAATCCATGAAATAATGAACCCAAACAAATGTAAAAGCGTGGGACTTAGAATAAAGATCTGAGCGTCATACTCAGAAAGGGCTCTTATGAATGCCAACATGGGGGACCCGGTCGGCATCCTGCGAATGTTGGCCCTTCTTATTTAAAGTAACAGAATACAACGGATCACCAAATACAGATAAATAATTATGATCAGCACAAAGCACGCAGATGACGAAATGGACCACGAAGCAAATTAGAAAAGTAATGGAGTGCTATTACAAAAAGCAACCGCACACAAAGCGTCTCGTTTCACATATAGAACATAATCCCAGAATTGTGTCATCGATTTTCCAAACACCTGTGTGTGAGTGAATGTAACATCTACGGAATCTGTTAGTTGTTTAGTTGTGTTTACATACTGGATCTTATTTCCTGACATTTTATAATAATGGATTTTCTTAATCTGCGTTTTTAGTTGTATTTTTTTTTTTTACATATTTCACCCCAAACAAGGCAGGACGCCACTGTAGACGTAAGGGGCTACTGAGAAAAAGGGTGTAAGTTTTGAGGGTCATCCTAAGTTGGAAGATATGCAGCGAGATGTCTGTTTACATTAGTTTTAAATTTCTGCATGTCGGTACAGTTGGGGAAACAGGGAGAAGGGAGGGACTTTCAGAGGCCAGCAACACGAGGAAAGAAGCTATTGGAGTAGAAGGCTCTCCGGCATCTGGGGACATCCACAGTGAATGGATGGGATTTAGCTGATTGTCGGGTAGGTCGAATGTACGTCGAGATTTTGATTTCTCGCTACTAATTCTGCTACAATTGTTATGGCATCACCATCTTTTGGTAGCTCTTGTAATAATCATCATCATCATCATCATCATCATCATCATCATCATCATCATCATCATCATCATCATCATCATCATCATCATCACCATCACCATCATCATCATCATCATCATCATCATCATCATCATCATCATCATCATCATCATCATCATCATCATCATCATCATCATCACCACCATCATCATCACCATCATCATCATCATCATCATCATCATCATCATCATCATCATCATCATCATCATCATCATCATCATCATCATCATCATCATCATCATCCCTCTCCTCCTCATCATCATCGTCGTCGTTCGTGTAGTCAGTTCAGTTCTTATCAAAAAACGGATAGTGGCCTTCAGCCAGGTGACGGCGAGCCCAATAAATAGTTTGAAGATAATTTTCTGGTGAAATGACAATGCAAATCTAATCTGATTAAGAAAGAAATCGACAACACAAATATTCAATGATTTTTATAAACATTCCTTTAAGTTTGATGCGTTTTTCAAAAGCCGAAACCGAAGCCATCGACTTTGTCAACCAGCTTTATTATTATTATTAGAAGCGCATATTTGAACCATCAATATTTTCCTGTTATCAAGAACGGTTATATTAAAAAAAAAATCTATTGAAGATCCGATTTTGGGGTAAAAAACGCTACAAAAAACAAAACAAACAAATGTGAAAGTATTAAAAAAATTCGTCGTTTTGATAAAATAAGATTTGAAATTAGAGCAAATTCCTAAGTGTTCTTTTTTATGTTTTCTATTTAAATATGAAGATGAAATGTACGATAAAAATAAAATGCCGTGAAGACAGGATGTGTGAAAAAGACAAAAGAAAAAACAATCAAATACAGGAAAAAATCATTAAAAAACGAGATTTTACTGGTTTCGTTCGGAACAACGAACGCCATCAGAAAAAGGGAATACATTTCAGTAATTTTTTCTAAAGACGTTCGTTGATCCGAACGAAACCGGTTAAATCTCTCATTTTTTGGTGATTTTCTCCTGTATTTGATTTGTTTTTCCTTTTGTCTTTTTCACACACACACACACACATACACACACACACACGCACACACACGCACACACACACACATATATATATATATATATATATATATATATATATATATATATATATATATATATATATATATATATTTTTTGATTTTATTCCATTAGTTGCGACAAAACAAGTTTTGTTTCATTGGTGCGAATAGCCACCAACTCATCGGGCCGGCGAAAGGAATTCAAATGGCATAAAATTTCAACTTCACTCTAACGGGAGATTGAAAATTGAAAATACATTGGAGGGGGAGGGGGATAGAGTTGGGGCTTTGTCTATAACGGCGACATGGGACATGAGAGGGGAGGGGGGAGGACCCCAACAAGTCGTGTTTCAAATTATTACGTGGGAGGTTTTTCACGTGTCAGTGCTGTGACAATCTCAATCTCGGCCGGGGTGGGAGGAGGGAGATGGGGCGACGGCCAGAGTGAGTTAAATTTAAAATGAGAATAAAATTATGATTACAACCGTCATTCTTATTTTATTTTAATTCTAATAAGTAATTATCATGTGGATAAAAATGTTTGATAATTTTAATTTAGGGTATTAATTGCTACTTTTGCATTTTATTTATTTTATTTTAATGTTTTGTTTATTATTTGTAGTGAATTTTGTTGTGATTATATTTTTTTAAATTGTGATTAT
>OY744528.1:126166797-126181797 GCA_963556195.1 Sepiola atlantica | reverse complement strand
TATATATATATATATATATAGAGAGAGAGAGAGAGAGAGAGAAATTGAATGAATGGATGAAAAGTCATAGAGCAAAAAATGTCAATTTTTGCCATTTCGGGGCCTTTTGACCCCCTGGGGGGGGGGCTAACCAGACCTTTTTCAAAAATCTGAGAATGTCACTTTCTAACTTGACCAAAGTTACAACTTCATGCAAAATTTCAGAGAAATTCAATGGATGGTTGCGGAGAAAAATCCGGACGGACGGACGGATATGCCTCAAAACATAAGTACCCCGATTTTATAAATCGAGGCGACCAATAAAATAAAGTATAAGTGACAAGAATATACGCGAGGATATAAGTATTATTGATGTGGTCGGGTCATGTGACCTAGGATTCTCAGTGATATAGAAAGTTGTCTTTTGGGATGTAATAGAAACAGATATTAACGGGAAGTCCGAATAATTGGGAGTGTCTAGACCCCCCCCCCTGTCCGCTGAAAATGGCCGGAAGCAATTTATAGATAAGGATAATGGGTCCATTAACAAGTTAATAAAGCACATGTTGTCGTCTCCTTCTACATGTGGGTACACGTGATTCTGTTACCGACCGAAAGAAGAAAGGCACTCGGATAGTATCGACAACTTTGTTCTGGGAGGAAGTCAACCACATGACCCCCCCCCGCCTCATTCATAGTTATAAAATATTTGCATACCTTTACCCCATTATAACAGATACGCTTCGAGAGAAGTTACACGTGACCAGTAAGTACACACACACACACACACACACACACACACACACACACACGAATATATATATACATATATATATATATATATATATATATATATATATATATATATATATATATATATATATATATATAAAGAATCGAGTTTTTTGTTTTTAGTATCAAAGTCGAATAAAGACGAGTCTATAGATTATTATTTATCGGCGAAGGATAAGAGGAGAAATGTTAGCCGTCACAGATCTTTCGTGTTTCGGACCGCGTGGAATGTCGTGCCACCGACAAGTATCGACTTGTTAAGGAATGTTGTCCTGACCGGCCATACCAAGAGGTCACCAGAAGGTCTACGAATTTCTAGATTATTCGTTAAAGATTAATTGCAGTTCGATAATCGATTCTCAGGTCGATTCATTTATTCATAAAAGATTATTTTCTTAAATGTGGAAATCGCAGATTTTTAAAACAATATTTCTTCTTGACCTGAAAGATTATTGTCTAGTATAGCGGTGGTGGTAGTAGTAGTAGCAGTGGTGGTGGTAGTAGTAGTAGTAGTAGTAGTAGTAATAGTAGTAGTAGCGGTGGTAGTATTAGTAGTAGTAGTGGCGGTGGTAGTAGTAGTAGTAGCGATGGTGGTAGTAGTAGTAGTAGTAACAGTGGTGGTGGTAATAGTAGTAGTAGTAACAGTGGTGGTGGTAGTAGTAACAGTGGTGGTGGTAGTAGTAGCAGTGGTGGTGGTGGTAGTAGCGGTGGTAGTAGTAGTAGTAGTAGTAGTAGTAGTGGTAGTGGTGGTGGTGGTGGTGGTAGTAGTAGTAGTGGTAATAGTAGTAGTAGTAGTGGTGGTAGTAGTAGTAGTAGTAGTAGCGATGGTGGTAGTAGTAGTAGTAACAGTGGTGGTGGTAGTAGTAACAGTGGTGGTGGTAGTAGTAGCAGTGGTGGTGGTGGTAGTAGCGGTGGTAGTAGTAGTAGTAGTGGTGGTGGTAGTAGTAGCGGTGGTAGTAGTAGTAGTAGTAGTAGCGGTGGTAGTAGTAGTAGTGGTAATAGTAGTAGTAGTAGCGGTGGTAGTAGTAGTAGTAGCGGTGGTGGTAGTAGTAGTAGTAGTAGTAGTAGCGATGGTGATAGTAGTAGTAGCAGTGGTGGTGGTAATAGTAGTAGTAGTAGTAGCGATGGTAGTAGTAGTAGTAGTAGTAGTAGTAGCGATGGTGATAGTAGTAGTAGCAGTGGTGGTGGTAATAGTAGTAGTAGTAGCGATGGTAGTAGTAGTAGTAGCAGTGGTGGTGGTAGTAGTAGCAGTGGTGGTGGTGGTGGTAGTACTAGTAGTAGTAGTAGTAGTAATTACAACAACAGCTACAAAAACTGTTAATGAGAAACGTAACGTGTTAACAATCGGGTTGTTAGATTTTTTGCCAACACAGAAGATTTCTAGAAAGATAATTTTAAAAACTGCATTTCTATAACTTTTGGGATTCTCAGAGTGAAACAGTTCAGTAATAAATTCTGTTTTTTTATATGTTCTTTGAAGGAATACATTATAATCTTTTTAACGTTGCCTAGCAACCGGTGTTAAGCCATCTCCATTTTCTTCTGAGCGTAATAATTTTTTTAAAAGAATTGTCTTTACATCCATTCATATCCCAATTGCTAATTTTTTTTTCAACTAAAGCAAAACTAGTAAATCCAAATGAAATTCGAGACATCTTTTATTTGCTGGTCGAAAAATAGCCGTAAAATAAGATAGTTTTTACATTGAGTTTAAGAAAAAAACAAAAACAAAAACAAAACGTTTCAATTTTTTTATTTTTTTATTTCCACAATGCATTAGATAATGTTAATTAAATATGTTCTCTAATTATGGTAGAGGAAATAACGGTTTCAACTTAGCGTAAATCAATAATCTTCTGTAAGGAATAGATTTCTCTCGGTTACCGATAACGTAGTTAAAATATGTAAACAAAGAAAGTACATATAGCGCTATAATTTATTTTACTGATTCTTGCAAGTTTATTGTAACTGTGGGGTAGGTACTTGACTACTTATCTCATTTCGAATCGTGTTTTTTAAAATTTATTTATGACATTTTTTTTTAACAATTTATGACCCAAACCATTTATTATCTGGACCCACTAAACCGTTAATCTACTTTCGATACGTAGACGATACATTTTGCCTTTTTAATAATAAAACGATGAAATGCATCCCGCATGAAAATATGCCTATGAAGGAGAGCGTAATTCCACTTTAGCTTCCCTCGATGTATTGTTAACAAAAACCCCATCGAGTTACCTTACATCAATCTACCGTAAACCTACGTTTACAGGATTATAAACTCGCTGGGATTCATTTTGTCCTAAAAAACGAAAGGAAAACTTGATTTGGACATTAACACACAGAGCGCTTATAATTTGTTCAAAATCAAAATTGGACGAAGAAATTATAATTATAACTAATACTTTGTCCAATAACGGCTATCTTCTTGATGTGATTAGAGCAGTCATCCAAAGGAAAATAAATACTTTTTCCGAAATAAAACCAAATACGGTGACTAAATGTCTGATTCACATTCGTTTACCTTGGTTCGGCACAGTAAGTGAGAAATTCGCCAAGCAAATTAGCTCAGCAGTTGAAAATTGTTATTTTTCTTCGAATGTGCATGTTGTGTTTTCTACAAAACCTTTATTGGCGTCCTCTCGTAAAGACATTACCCCCCTCCACCATAAAAATAATGTAATTTATCATTTTAAATGTAGTTGCAGTGCTGACTACATGGGTAGGACGACGTTAAGATTGGATAGTAGAGTCCAATAGCACATTCCGAGTAAGATCAGGAATGGAACCGTCCGGTCAATGGACGTTCAAAATAACACATACGGGTCTTCCATTACAGACCATTTGCTTAAAAACCCATGGACTCCTTCACCATTCTCAGCCATGCCCACACATTATATGATCTAAACATATTGGAGACGATCCACGTTTGTCTCAAACATCCCTCCCCCCTTTGTAAACGAAGGGAATGTCTATTAGGATTATATGTGATCAGTCTCTATGATTCATCCTCCATTGTACATATAACATAACACTATTTTATATTCTGTACTCTCTCTCTCTTTTTCCCCTTTTTAAATCCCTTGTTTTTTAAATCCCTCGATACAGCCTTTGTTAAGAGAGGGCGAAACCGGTCGCTGGCGTTTTTTGTTTCTTTTCTTGATTAACTTTTACTCATGAACGATAAAATTCGTCTTCCCTTCATGCTTGCGATAATAAAATGTTGTACTCTCCCCAAAATCATGGTATATATATATATATATATATATATATATATATATATATATATATATATATATATATATATATATGCTAAGTCAATGAAAATAATTAGATCTGCAAAGGGAAGCAAATCATAATCTTCGGTTGTTCAAAACAAGGACGTTTAGTAAATAACAATATTTATTTTTCTTCTCTTTCATTTCTTAAGCCAGGCTTTTCAAAGTTAAAATCTTATCATCAGAGGATGGTTAATGATGGATAAGTTGACAGATGAAGACAGTCAATATTCGAAATTTTAAAAAGTTTTAAAGTTCAAACGGGTATTTTCCAGTGTATAGGAGTATCACAAAAACGGAAATCCAAGTAGTATGGGGTTCAGATGTATTGGTGAATCCAAAAGAATCCGTGTAAAGATCCAGCGACGATGATTCCACCCAAGTCTGTAGTCTGTAGAGGGAAGATCAGATAAAATTGGGCATGTTGAGAAAACGTAATTCTTCATGTTTTCTATGAAACGGAGTCAAAGGCAAAAGCAACGACAAGTTTTCAATAAAACTTAGGACGAACTGTTGTATTGGATAATGATTATATAGAATTGTGGGATAGGAGAAAAAAGAAAGAAAAAGCACAGAAGAGAATGAAAAGATAGAAGAGAGGGGTGGGATTCAAAGAAGAAAAGAAGGGAGAGCGAAAAGGGAAGGGAAGCAGACAGGTGCGGAGAGGGGTGTTTAATGGAGGTCAGTTCAAAATGATATTTAGGCAGAAAAGGGAAAAGAAAAAGAAAATCCGGAAGGGCCGAATCATAAAAGTTTCTGGTCAGCAAGGTAAAAGTCATATTCTAGTGGATTCCGGTAGGGTTTAAAAGTTTAGATTGATTACAGATATGGATCTGGGACTAGTTCTCAGGGCAAATCTGGCTAAGATAATGATATTATTGGGAGGAAAGCAGACATACATGGCGGTAGGGAGAGGGAGATGATGTCGCTAGTTACGTTAATTAAACAAGTAAGGGGATGTGTCTGTGCTATTATGATGACTTTGAAAACTTTTAGGTCTCAGTACATTTCTTGGCACAGGAAGGGATTTTCAACTAAATGACAGTCTATAGATAGGTAGTTGGCATGCAACTATATATATATATATATATATATATATATATATATATATATATATATATATATATATATATATATATATATAGTTGCATGCCAATTACCACATGACAAAAATCAATCCGGAATCATAGTTTTCATATTTACTTCTACTTCCTTTATTTTCATATTTCGACGAGTACCTGCATTTCTTCTTTATTCTTCCGGCAAACAAAACTATTTTTATTTTCTTTATTTTTATTATTTTTTCCTTTATTTTATTTTTTTCAAAAAATGAAAAAAATTTCTTACGCGCGTTTCACAGCAAGGTCAACTTTGCTGATCATCAGAGCCAGTAATAGGAAAATATATCATTTCAAAAACAGGAGCACGGAAAATGTTGAAAAATTCAAGAAAACCCCCAAAAAATGTGGCAAGCCGAAATACATGAGATAAACTCACATGAAGAATAGTGACAAAATCCAAAGACCCCCTACCGAAAAAAAGAAACAACACTCGAGATTTGAAATGGTAACTTCTGGTAACTTCTAACTTAATCCCAAAGTGAACTAGCCTGAACTCGCCAGAAGAAGAAAAAGAAGAAAAAGAAAAAAGAAGAAGAAGAAGAAAAAAGAAGAAGAAGAAGAAAAAAAAGAAGAAGAAAACAAAGAAGAAGAAAAAAGAAGAAGAAAAAGAAGAAGAAGAAAAAGAAAACAAAGAAGAAGAAAAAAGAAGAAGAAGAAGAAGAAAAAAGAAGAATAAAAAGAAGAAGAAAAAGAAAACAAAGAAGAAGAAAAAGAAGAAGAAGAAAAAAGAAGAAAAAAAAGAAAAAGAAAAAGAAGAAAAAAGAAGAAGAAGAAGAAGAAGAAATAAATGACCCAGTTCAGAATTCCTGGAAGGTTTTAGAATACGACAAAAATGCATTTGAAGAAGGCGGGAGGGTACAGCGACCGAAACGTGGTGAATATAACGATTATGACGAGGACATTAAATAAAATGCAACCTCATCGTGACTAAACACACATTAAATAAAATGTAAAAAAAAAAAAAGTCGGCAAAAGATAATGAACGGTGTTTTGTATCTTTAAATCAATTTCGAACAAAAAGGATTTTTTTCTTCTGATGTCCGTTTTTCAAGTGTTCGTTTATCAGCGACGTGATAATGAGTTTGCATTTCCGGCCCAAAATCACTTTTCATTTCGAAGCAGAGTTGGTGTCACTTAACCCCCTCTCTGCCCGCCAAACCTCTCAACCCGAATTCAATCTATTTATCTGGTGTGCACCGGTTTTATGTTTTTACCCTCTTATTTAGAGTGTTTTTATAAAAAATAGATATACAATTGCTTTTAACAGTAACAACATAGTTCGAAATGTATTACTGCGCACCTGCGTTTACCTGGCCCAAATGTAAATTTTATTTTGAATAGTTTTGAAAATGGACATGTTGTTCAATTTGAAAGCTTTCCTATTCTTTATAGAATATATCGTTTGTTTGAATACAGCTGTTCATATGTCACAAAAAATGGCTTTGTTTAAAAAGAGAGTGTTCTTCAAGTCGTCGGGTTCCGGTGAAACACTGGTCTCTACTCCTGCGCTGACGTTGACTCACGTCTGCCCGTCAAATCATCGGAAATTCGCATGGATCACCTTGGTACAACTTGATTCTGTTGTTGGCATAGGTTTCCCTGATTCGATCTTGATCAGATACTCACAGGAGGGACCACGTGAAGGTTGCCAGCATCCATTGTGAAATTGGTGATATTGAACCGACTGCATTTAAACTTGGCACACCCACATCGTCACTCAACATCGTCAACACGGTCACCTCCCGTTGATCCTGGTCATAATTAGATGAGACTACCAGATGTGTATGCAAACACTCGACCCAGGTATATAAATGGGTACCAGTCTTGCTGGCAAGTATAACTGGCGACAAACTAGCCATCTGTCCCACTTAATGCTATGACCGAGAATAAGCACCTTAACTAAGAGACTTTCAGGTTGAGAATGTGTCCCTCTACATTCACTACTACTACTACTACTACTACTACTACTACTACTACTACTACTACTGCTACTGCTACTACTACTACTACTACTGCTACTACCCTTAGTAGCAAGGGGAAGTTACCTACCATAGAGGAATTGGATGAGGTGCTATCATTGAGCGTACTGAGCGATGTGCCACCTCAATGAAAAAGGTAATGACAGCATTTCACCAGAAGCCATTAAGTGCAGGAAGCATGTTCTTTCAAGTAATTTATACTAGCAGGCCTACTACCCGGCGTTGCCCGAGGACATGAATCACAAATTAGAAGAGTTACAAAAAGTGTGCAACATTTTTTCTTTTAAAACGTCTCTGTCTCTACCTCCCACTTCGACTTCCCCTCTTTCTACCTCCCACTTCGACTGCCCTTCTTTCTACCTCCCACTTTGACTGCCCCTTTTTCTACCTCTCACTTCGACTGCCCCTCTTTCTACCTCTCACTTCGACTGCCCCTCTTTCTACCCCTCACTTTGACTGCCTATCTTTCTACCTCCCACTTCGACTGCCCCTCTTTCTACCTCCCACTTTGACTGCCCCTCTTTCTACTTCTCACTTCGACTGCCCCTCTTTCTACCTCCAACTTTGATTGCCCCTCTTTCTACCTCCCACTTTGACTGCCCCCTACCCCATCTCTCACTCTTTCTGGCAACTGGTTCAATATAATAGAAAGAAAAATAAAGAAGTAAATGAAAACGCTGACAGCGAAATCTACGATTTGGCAGGTTTTATCACGTCGAGTTTCCTTCTTGTCAATTATTATGACATCCGGGTTCCTTGCTCGAATGAGTCTGTCTGTTTATACCTTCATGTGCCGAAGGATTTTGCGATTTTCGTTTTCCAGTATTTCTGTCTCCGGTTTGTATCTGTACTATTTTTTCTGTATGTTTGCATAGTTCATAGCCGTGTCTGTTTTTGTATCCCTTTGCTGCATTCACTTATTATGTGATTCACCTGTTTGCCTCGTTGTCTATATTTACTGTTTTCCTAGGTTCTGTCTATTTTTGATTTGATATAGTTGATTCTGATCGCGTTTTTCTGTGCGACTGTCAGCAGCGATTCCGTTTCTCTGCTTCGGTGTCCGTTTCGTAGCCATGTCAAGGTGTTTTCGTTTGTCATTTTTTACGAATTGTCCTTGTAACTGTTATTCTTCCTCATTTTCTTTTCTCGTTTTTTATTTATTTTCCGTTTCGCTGCTCCATGTATCATTTTGGCGGGGCCACTTGCTGCGATGATCAGTTTTTCCTGTTCTGGATTTTGTATTTTTCATTTTTTGTGTGTCATGCCCACAGTCTTTTATACTTACGAGATCTCTTCCCTCTTCTTTCCTTTTTACATAGAGACGGTCAATCTCATCCTTCGGATGTAATGCATTGGGTATGATCATTAGTTTCCTAGTTTTCTGGTAAAGGTGCCTAAGTTATTCATTTGTCCAGCTTATGAAGGGTCCAAAGTATCTTACTAGTGATACTGGTGTTTATTTCTTTTACTAAATTTCTACTATATAATTTCGTTTCTAAGCGTTTTTGTTCTTCTAGAATATTATTTTCCAATCTTCTCTTTAATTTCTGTGGATTTGATGGTATCTGCTTCCACAACAACCAAATATTTATAGCTCTCCTGTTCGTCAAGCGCTCTCATCTCCTCATAGTTGGTCAGTTCCACGCCCTTTGTTGTCTCCAGCTTTCCCCTTTGTATCTCTAGTAGTGCACACTTTTCCATTCCGAATTCCATTTGAATGTCCTGACTGAAGATTTTAGTCATGTTTATTAGCTTTTCCAGTCCCTTTTTGCTTTTTGCGTCTGCCTTAATGTAAAAGAATCTACGACCCTAACCCTAACCTGAAAGGCTAACACAAAAATTGAGAAGATGCATCCACAAAACGGACGTATCAGAATGGATGACCGAAGGAAGAACTACGTTAATACAGAAAAACACCAAAAATGGAACGATCCCGAGCAGTTGTGGGAGGTCGTTCCTCGTAGGGTGTCTGTAGTTACAGACCAATAACCTGTCTACCAACGATGTGGAAAATCCTAACGGCAAAACTGAGAGAACAGATACACCATTCCCTTACCCATAGGGGACTACTTCGCGAGGAGCAAAACGGATGCCGGGAAATGGAAAAGAGGGATGCATGATCTGCTATACATAGATCAAAAGATCCTGAAGGAAGTAAAACGCAGAAAAAAGAATATAAACACAGCCATGGCATGGATTGACTACAAGTAAATCTACGACATAATCCCTCAATCATAGATAATTGAATGTCTAATAATGTATAAGATACCTGACAGAATTATTAATATTATTAAAAAAGCAATGGGGACATGGAGACTGGAACTGACAGCTGGAGGACAACATCTGATTGAGATAAGAATAAAGATAGCCATCTTCCAAGAAAGCTCTCTATCGCCACTACTGTTTATCATAGCCATGATGCCACTCAATTACATACTTAGGAAATGTGAAGCCGAATACAAGTTTACTAACACAAAACAACTTTATGAACGACCTAATACTATTTGGAACAGATTCTGACTGAATGTGATAGGATATATGTATTAGTGGGTAAGACTTCCACCCTGATTGATGGACTTGTTTGATTTGAACGTGGATAGCTGCTTCTCTAGCGTAAATTATTGGCCATTAGAAACTTCTCATCTCCATTTAAATCTAATATCTTGCATTTTGTTTTTCTATGTTTCTTTCCAATTATTCGATATCCATCTGGCAGGACGACCACTACTCACAAGACGATCGCAAAAGGCACCGGCATCTGATGGTGTCACACATCCAAGACAAACGTGGATATAATTATAAAAGAATGGCAAACTATGGTGGACAGTGTGGTGGGGATCGGAGCAGGATGTTATAAACATGGTGGCGGTTGGAGGCTGGCAAGAATACGTAGACGCTAGTAATAGCAATAACAATTGCATTTTTTCTTATCTTACTAAGCGTTTTTGCCATAACTGATCATGGGTAACTTTTAATAACTAGCATTATTTCGATATATCGGACTACTATTCCCAGGTTGTTATTTTCACAATGTTCCGGCCGATATAACCTCCCACCTTCTTCAGGCGTACCTTTTTAAACTTAGAAATTTTTATATCGGACTCGGGAATTTACACAGAATTTTGAACCGAGCTCTTTATTTAATCCACGAACGTCAGCCATGATGGGTACGAATTGTTAATGCATTTTTGTGTTATTCTTTAGTAATTATCGCCTGTAGTAAAGGGGTCACCTTCAATCTCCCGAAGACTGACACCTATGACTAATTGTTTAGCAACGCGTTTAACCGTTGCGCTAAGTATTTAAATAACTAGTTTTGTTTCCTTCTCTTTTCAGGTCTATATTAGTATTGCAATGAGTCGACAGTGTAAGAAGCATCTTCTCCATAGTTTTGGTTACATCGACGGACACGAAACCAGTCGTTTCCGTGGCGTTCTATTTCTGGCATCTATTAAATATATTATGTAAATTTTGTATATAAATCAGTCCAACATAACATTTGTCATTCTGAGTTTCATTCGACCACACACACACCCACACAGACACACACCCACACACACACACAGACACACACACACACATTAGAATATAGAGATTTCTAGTAAAACTATACTCGGTCTGACTCGGCAAAATGGACCTAATCTTCAGATTCAGCGCAAAGGAACTAAAAATTCTATGTTTGATATTAAACACAAGTGCACACCAGTGTAATTAGTCATTTGCTGGGATGACGTAATGAAGTCATAAGATGAAAATCATGTTTAAAGAATTAGAAAAAATGTAGTGATGGCGTCCTGTCAAAACTTTCAAGATGGCGCCCATCTAAAGGTTTGCATAGAACGCCAGATTCACCGGCCACGATGAGACGGATAAATATCCATAATTTAAATGATTCCTGTAATAAATTCGAACAGTGTTTATTTTGTGGTTGTAAAATGACATCTGCTGCGAACATGGTTTAGTTTTACTGACGAATATTATCATTTTTGTAAAAAGAATCAAATAAGCTTGGAGAATGATAGTGTAAAATCTCTCCAAGATGATCCTAAGAGATTACCGAAAGCTGGATAGTCGTAATCAAAGCAGAAATGGCGAACGGACAATAAATCTTGAGCAAATATAGTTTAAATACTTGCAAGGAATCATTCTAAAACTTCCTGAAAATTTAGTTGAAATCAGGCGTGAAATAGCGAAGCCTTCACTGGACAAATTGACATAGTTTACACTTCCAGGATGTTTAGTCGAAATCCGGCTTAAAATAGAAAGGCCTTAGTTGCACAGACATGGATTCATTGAATTATGTAATGTCAATAATTGTTTGGAAGTCTTAAGTTAAACTAGAGATGCGTGAAGGTTCAGGACTTTAGCCGATACTTTATTTGTCCGATTTTATTCTTTATTATAT
The DNA here is from genome assembly GCA_963556195.1 of Sepiola atlantica. NCBI lineage: Eukaryota > Metazoa > Mollusca > Cephalopoda > Sepiida > Sepiolidae > Sepiola > Sepiola atlantica. The sequence continues at coordinate 126,170,240 of OY744528.1, read as the reverse complement.
TATTGGTATTTTTGGGCATCCAACGACAACAAAACTGCAGAACGTGTTAAATACACATTTTGTCGGTCACGAATAAATAAACACAACAAATAAAAATGCAAATAAAAATATTTCTTTATTAGCTGAATTTATACTCATACGGAGTAAAGATAGTTCTCATATTATTTAACGACTTCGTCATCAGACGTCTTCAAGTTATTTCTTTTTTCTTCTTTGCGAGTCTTTGTCATATAACAGTTTCGCACTTTTTACGCAGTCTTTTGCACTTTGAAGCGAATTCTACCCAAACACTTTGAAGCGAATTCTACCCAAACACTTTGAAGCGAATTCTACCCAAACACTTTGAAGCGAATTCTACCCAAACACTTTGAAGCGAATTCTACCCAAACACTTTGAAGCGAATAAAAGAGGCGACGAGGGTATAGGCTGGTTTGTGAATGACACTGAATGCGTTCTCTCACTTTTAGCTTTCTGGAGTTCTGTTTTGCGTGTCTTTATTCCATTTTTATAGACAATCACGCAAAACCCCAGCTCTCTACATTCAGCTATGTCCAAATTAGCAACTTGTGTTTAATTAATCGTATAAAATGTACCGTTGAAAATAGGTTTCGTCATTAAATAAATCCAGAATGGTTTTATTGCCATTGACATACAAATAGAACTAGGTCTCCCCTGGCGTGTTACTCATCCGGAAATCAGCTGTTAGTTCATCAATTCACCGGAGTCAAATTTCAGAGCATCCAAGTTTAGCACAAGACAATTCAATATTTTACACAAGGCCAAGGGCAGCTTTGCACGTTGTACGGATGACCATCGCTATTCACAACACCTTTGCATTGATGCTATTAAGAAACAATTGGTTTCATCTTAATTTATACCGAGAAAAACGTCGTCCGTAGATGGTTGATGACGTGTAGATAAGCCACGACAAAGATCAAAAGGCACCTTTTTATCAAAAAGCTTTTCTTCAACTTTGTATTTTATCAAAAAAAGATTAAAGAGACGAGTACATCGATCAAATACGAACATGTAGCCGCAGGCGGAGAAAAGAGCAAATGCACCGAATATCAGCCAATGAAAAGCCAAGTTTGTCGCCATCTCTACGCCGTAAAAATGTCGCTGGGGTGGGGAGAATAATCAGGGAAAGGGGGAGACAAAAAATGCAAATTAATTTAAATACTTTTGTTGCTATAAATTTATTGTAATTTTTTATTCTTAAATAGTCATTTATTGCTACCCCTTTTGGGGAGTTAGACTTACACCATATTAAAAACTAACCTTGTGTCTAACTTTCCCCTCATAGGGAGACAAGTGAATAGGGACTGTCTCGTGTATTTCCATACTATTCCTACCCCCATAAAAGATTACGTTTGTTTGTTTTACGGCATGTCAACCCTTTTGGGTCATTTAATGTCGAACTATAAACAGCCATTGTAAGCGATTCATTGTATATGATAATTGGGTCGAAGTTGCTATTTTCCCCGGAGTTGGCGGGAAATTTAGGACATACCTTTTTCCAGCTATCATTGCGTAAATGTCCACACTTTATCGGATAGAGTTTGCAATCAACATAACCGATCCTATATTCTACGAAGGTATCCATAGGGCAATCATGAAATTCCTCTAAAAACTAGATTAACATTTTGTTATGTAACATATACGCCGAGGAGGGTGCTCAGAGATTGCGGCCTTGTGCCAGACTGGTGCAGGTGCGAAACAAAAGATAAAAGAATATAAGGCCGACCCAAGGGCACAAAACTCGCAATTCAAAAGCAAACGGATTTAAACGCCACCTGATGCAGTAGAACGCAATAGAGATTAAAGACACAAGAAAATTAGAATCGATCTCATTTTTTACCCTGGCAACCACTGCGAGAAGCCGATTAACTTTTCGCGTTTCTCCATTTAGCGTTAAATCGAATACGGACAAGAAAGATCGACTTTAAGGTAGCAACAAAAGGATGTGAGTAATGGTGAGATCAAGTGATTCGTTTATACGGAGATTTTCATCTCTTTCCTGTGTTATTATCAATCTATTCGAGCTTTGGAGCCTTATCTGATTATATATGAAATACAGCCACCTCCATCCTGTATCTTTTACACCAATTGCTTTCATAAGTAAAAGGTAGTTATAAACATCTGCTTCATCAGTCAAATCTGGCAAATATTAGTCCGTGTTGTTAAAAAATATTGTTTTCAATCGATTTAAGCGATTTTTATATTTAATCCTGATCAATATTTTTTAGTCATAACTGAAGAAAGATGGAGGAGATTTCACACTCTAACTCAGATGCATTCTTACTCTGCTCATGGACACCCGAGAAAAAAATGACAAATCTGTAATATTGACCGTTGTAAAAGAGGGAAATAATGTCCTTGTTTGTCCTTTTCGGTTTCCTTCTCTCCTTTTTTTATGGCCGGAAGAAAAGGCAGAAAAAGTAAAGAGAGAGAGAGAGAGAGAGAGAGAGAGAGAGAGAGAGAGAGAGAGAGAGAGAGAGGGGGACAAAACAGAAAAAATACTGCCCGTTCTGGTTTTAAATAATATTCAACACCGTGTGTGTGAGTGATATTATATATATATATATATATATATATATATATATATATATATATATATATATATATATATATATATATATAAATGTGTGTGTGTGTGTGTGTGTATTAATCATGTTTCCTTTGAGAACACAGCAATAGATCGTGATGAATGGAGGAGGACATGCTATAATGGCATCAGGAATAATGCAGCATCGAAAATTGTCAAACTTCGTGAAACTAGGGAAAGAAACAAAATATCTGCTGGTGTTCAAGTCATATGTTCAAACGATTTACACTCTTGCACAATCTGTGGACTTAGCTGCAAATCACTTGCAGGACTGAAGAGCCATTTGCGACTCAAACACACGGTTCAATAAACAGGGTTGACGAAACCGGCGGGAGAGTCCATCATATATATAGATCTCTCTCTCTCTCTCTCTCTCTCTCTCTCTCTCTCTCTCTCTCTCTCTCTCTCTATATATATATATATATATATATATATATATATATATAGAGAGAGAGAGAGAGAGAGATGGGGAGTTAGGGTTAGGGTTAACCGTCTCGGGTGTAAGCACATATTCCATGACCAAGCAAGAGAGAGAGATAGAGAGAGAGAGATGGGGGGTTTGTTTCGGTGAGCACACCGAAACAGAGGTTATGAGTTCAAACCTCACCCAAAGTATTTTTACTCCGATTGTGTCCTTAAATGAACATTACAATATCACGCAGATTGTTTCGTTGTACTTAAATGTTATTTTGTAATCAACGTACGTTACGGAAAATTGGATCCCGGGCAACGCCAGGTAGACCTGCTAGTACTTAATACATTTTTTCCTATGAAAATGGAAGGTAACTTATTCGACTCTGTTTCTTGGTTGGTTGCTTGGTTTGTGAGCAACATTAAA
>OY744528.1:126154297-126161797 GCA_963556195.1 Sepiola atlantica | reverse complement strand
GTAGAAGTTATCCGTTATCATATTGATTTAGGTTCATTTCGATTAGAATCGATCTGGCAGATGATGTAGAAATATTATAGAATCCTGGTCTTTGAATAACTGTGTTATTATGCTAGTTCACTCAGAAAACATTTTATTTACAAACAATTGTTTCTACCCATTTCATAAATATATACACATGTATGCTATACAAAATTTACCAAATATTCACAAAGGGGCTTCATCACACAACACACAACAGTCAAGCTGAAAAAAAACCCAACAACAGTGCTTGATTATAGCTTAAAAAAACCCTTTTCTAATGATTTATTTTGTGTAAAAAAAACAATACAAATCTTAATAGTATGTTCGATATGTACCACGAACGTTTTCGATTCTGTGTCGAATAATCTTCAGGTGACAAAAAAAATAGAGCAAAAGAAAGGAATTTCAAAAAGTCACCTACGACGCACGTGAAGTCAGTTAAACGTAATAAGAACGAACCAGTTCAGTTCCAGGAAAGACGTTAACAATTTAAATCCCGGGACGCCAGAATTAGCGTCACAGGATTAAATTGTATTACATTAAGCATTTAAAAATGTTTTACTTGTTTCATACGTTATGGTATAAATTGTAGGTTGAACTGGAGGGATTAGTTGTTTCTTGCAGGGAAAAAGCTGGTAAACTTTGCTCACTTAATTAACTGCTAGCCTTTGAAATCCCCTCCCTGCTTCCTGTTTTCATATATATATATATATATATATATATATATATATATATATATATATATATATATATATATATATATATATATATATATTATGTGTGTATTTAAGCAGCATATTTTCATTTTTATTTTTTCAATTTTCCAAAAACAGTAAATGGACCATTCGGAAAATAGAAAAAAAAAAGAAAAGAAAAGAGTCTTATGAAGCAAAAACACTCCGTGTTATTTGATGATAATTGCCTATATATATATATATATATATATATATATATATATATATATATATATATATATATATATATATGTGTGTGTGTGTGTGTGTGTGTGTGTGTGTTTATAACACCTCTGGAAGTCTTCTCTTGAAATGGTGCTCAACGCTGCCGTCGCGTTAGTGCTCGGAGTGCAGGTTTTGTTGAGAGGGTGCGAAAGAAGAGATAATGCGGAACGCGACGGCGGAGATGAACACCATTCCAAAATAAGACTTCCAGAGGTGTTTCCGGCAGTGGATGGATCGGTGGGCTAAACGTATGCAAGCAGGCTTTAGGGATTTAGGGTTCCAACCATGTCACGTATTTGAAATATTTTTTCTGGCTGAAGGTCGGATATATTTTAGACAGGCCTCGTATATATTTTATAGTGTGTGTAATTTTGTGTGTTTAGTAAAGGAGAAATGAGCAAAGTGTTCAATACATTACATATGTAAAAGCATATGTAAGAGCATTACATTTTTATTTAAAAAAACACAACACATTAGCTTAGTCGCCCAGCTATACCTTAGGGTTCACGGAAAAAGAAAAACTCCAAAACCCCCAGCAGAACCAAAGGTTCTACCTAAAACTAAAACATCAATCTGAAAATTTTAACAGATCGAAACTCGCTTTAACAGAAAAAAAAGATAACGTCGATTGGTCAAAGTCGTAAAGGCAGTCGACAGCTTGCATCCTATTACGCAGACGACATTTTTGTCCGCCATCTTTGTTGGCTTAAGTCAACTTCTCAGACAGCTCGGCGCATAAACGAGTGATGTATTGATCATTGTTATATTCAAATCGCTAATGAAACGCAAATCATAAGTGGCAGATTGGAAAACTCAAAGGCTTTTATTTTATTTATAGATTTATTATGATTTTTAAAAACTTTTAGTTACCCTAAACAAGGCAGATTGCCACTAGACGTAAAGGGCTATTGCCAAGTAGGGGCCATATTTATAGGGTCATCATAAGTGGAGAGTTGTGCAACGAGATGTTTGTTAACATTACATTTAAATTCATGCATTTTGGTACAGTCAGAAAAACAGGGGGCAGGGAGGGAATTCCAAAGGCTAGCAGTTACGTAAGAAAGCAACATTTGCCAGCTTTTTTCCTGCAAGGAACAACTAATCTTCTATTTCTGTTGAAAATCGAGTCATGAGGAATTCTTAGATGTTCACTCGCAACAACATTGCCACCTTTCAGATGTTGTGCGTTTTCATCAATGTTCAGTTTGGAGGTTGGTCTTCATTCTCATAAGAAATGGATTCCTAACATCAAAACTCTTGCTTATTTGGATGAGAATAAAACAAAAAGATTAGATATCCATGACACCGGGCGTGTCTGAAAACTAACGGGATTGCTGTCACAAACAACCACATTGTTTCCACCTTCAAAGTAATCCACCCCCATCGAATCTAATGCACTCCCCCACCATTCTCTGCCCTGCACTGCTGTAAAGGTTCGTCCGGGATAACCCTTACCATCTCCGTCGTTACGGCCCTCCTGACAATTTCCACGTCTTCAAAAAGGATTTTCTTGATGATCTTTTTGAACATGGAGAAAAGAAAAAAAAGTCACATGGAGCAAGATCAGGTGAATAGGGAGGTCGATCCAGTCCGGTGAATTTCCTGTGTTCTTTGCTTAGTGTTCACTGTCTGTTCCTCAGTTCTCATAGCTGAACGATCCGAGAAAGTGAATAAAATGCAATGGTTGCAGCAAGTTAAGATTACATTCATATTCTCTCATGTCAGACTATAACACAATCTGTGTACCCCTCTTTCGCCCATAGCTCACCGAGCACTCCCAGTTCCGTTAATTGTCATGCCGACCTCGTACTTAACAATTATTTATTAAAAACCCGCTTTAAAAAATGATTATGGAAATTAGACATCAAATTGACGGTATTAAGCGCCACTTTTTTGTACATATAAAAGACATTGCATGCGAATTGTGCGTATTAATACAATTTCTAAAAAAATAGTCCTAATCGAAAGAGGTTTTCCTTTTTGTGACGTTCTGTCGCAGAAACTGTTGTTATTTGTTGAAACTGACAACGGGTATCACAATTAAAACTCAAACACAAATAAAAAACGACCTCTTCGTCTTCGTGGAGTGTCACGTAAACACCAGACACATTTTAACGACAAAGTCTGTTTTGAATTAAATCTATTTCGGAGAGCGCGGAGACAATCACAGTAGGAGTGGTATTAAAATAGGACAATCACTATTCGTGTTTAGAAAACACGTTTGAGACTAACATAATCGTTGGGATATGAGGCGTAGTTTCACTTACAGACATGTACTAGGTCCACCTCAGAATGATATATAATGAAATTGAAAAAAAAAGAAGTCTTTTCTCCAGTCGGAAAGAAACAGATCAAAAATAAAGACTGAAAATGTCATGCACGATCGTCATGTACATTTGTTATTTTGAACTCAGTTGGAATACAAACCATTGTAGTGCTTTTTTTTTATTGTTTATTATTTATTATTGTGGTTCGATGCTATAATGACCACATCCACCCGACTGGTTGCTTTGGCAATCGTTCTGCGCCCAAGCTGTGTCTTAAAGATCCGCACAGCTTTGGTGCTTACACAACTTCGTCGGAGACTTGGGTAAGTGGTCGATTTTGTCGGCAACTCTAAAACAAGAAACACACTCTGCAAACAATGAGGAATAGTTATTTGAACACAGTTTGTGTAACACTCAAAAAATATGTTGCTCCTCTTGTTGGGGAGAAAAGAAAAGTTGATGAATTTGATGGTGCTAAGTTTTGATAGCAGAACTTTGAAATTTACTTCGCGCTTTGGTCCCTCAGAGCATTCGTATTAGTCTTTTTCAGTTCTGTTTCCGATCGGTCGCCGACTCCTGTTTCTCGCTCTCATTCCCCCTCTTTCGCTCGACCCTTCTCTCTCTCTCTTACACACCCTCTCTCACCCCTCTCTATGTCCGAAGAAATATCAAGAGTCAGGTCTTTTATTGAGAATTTTAATTTGAGCGACTATTCTCACTTGCTAACAAATCTCAGACCGTTTCAGATTTTCTTCTGTTCTACGATTTGCCAGTCAATGAAAGCCTTCGTTTCATACATGTAGGAGAAGTCTCTGGTCAAATCACAATATAGGGGATCAATAATATTCCGATAATAGCACCCTTTTTTAATTGACAGGAAGTATATGATCAGATAAGATGATGCGCCCTCGGTAATCTTTTTATATCGTAACCACAATTTGCCTATCGGATGGATATTTTGACGGTTTGAAATTATAATTGAAATCTTATGTTCCAAATTTATTGTTTACAAAATCCAATCTTCAAATCGAATAGAGACAGACGCACTGGATATTTTGAATTTTTTTTTATCGTAATTGAAACGTTTCAAGATTATTATTTGGCAATTCTACTTTAGTTATCCAGAATCAGATGTTAATTCTGGCTGTCATTCAAACCTGAAAACCTTAAAACTAAAATCGTTTGTTTCAAGTGAAAATAATACTTGATGATTCTTCTCGTGTCGACTCGTTTTTTCCTTAAATTACTCATTTCATAATTAATTTAACTTATTTAACCAATTAATAAGCAGGTAAATGTTTTATATTAAAATGTCAAACGTGTATTTGTATTTTCAAATGACTGCATGTTTGGAGTGAAGGAATCACGCGAACTTCAAAAATTATTGGCAATTCCTGTTTGGTTTAATGGACTATGGAATCGGCTGAGTTAAAATCCTGTCGGATCTTCTGTGTTCAGTTAAAGACTAATACAATTGCGAAAAGTCTGAACCCCTAACCCCTAACCCCTAACCCCTAACCCCTAACTCCTAACCAGCTATGATAGGTACTTATGTTCGACTAATCGTAGATAATCAATCGTCAGCAATTGGTATTGCGCTTCGGCATTAAATCGTCGAAAAAGGGTTGAAATGCCGTCAAATAGACAAAGCAAAGTAGATGTACATCCTTGTTTTGAATAAACTTGTTTTTGGTATTTTCCAGCATTGGACGTACATAATTCCCCTTCGAAATGCTGTGAATTGTTTATTCCGCTCTACATACGACCCTAGAAAAAGAGGATGCACGAGAAATTATTACAAAACACTTTAAATAATGAAAATAACTTAAGATCTTACTTCGTAGGAAAATTGATAGGCGGAAGTGGATTAGGTAAAGGAAGAATCTTGGGAAGGAGGAAAGAGGGTATAAAACACAAAGAGAAAGACGAGTGAACGAGAACCTTTTTGCTTCTGGCTATGTGATAAAGGAGAGAAAATAGAAGAACGAGAAGGAAAAGGAGGAGGAGGAGAAGAAGAAGAAGAAGGAGAAGGAGAACGAGAAGGAAAAGGAGAAGAAGGAGAACAGCAAGATTGTTGTTTATTATTTTCTTTGACTAGTCAAAATATCCTCCCTACGGTCGTATATTTTAACTAGGCTGTCGCGTCTCTTTCTCTTGTGACTGAAGAGTTGATCAGTCAACGGAGCGGCTTCAGTAAATTGTTTAATTGAGTCATTTGAAAAACTTTCAGATGTTCAGTCAGGTAGCTCAGTTAGTAACGACTAAGACTGCAGGCCTCACGTTCACGGTTGCCATTCAATAAAGAAACGTCTAGAAAAGAATCCGCGACAGACAGACAGACAGACATATAAAATCTCGGTTATAAGTGGACAGAAAAGAACAAATTATTCGACGTGATCATATTTTGATTGTTTCACTCATTACAGCAACAAATTATTTTCATTTCAAAAACGTCACATTATGTCTTACGACCTTATAGTTTATTATTTGTTACAAATTGTGTAACATTGATCCATTGGCCTTTCCATTAACCTTGCCCTTTTGGCTAAGATCGGAGTGTAGTATCTGTCCGATGAATGCTACACTCTGTAGACCGGTATCGTCTTGGCCTTCGGGCCTTGATTCCGCCGGTCTGACGTATTGTCTTATGCAGTTCTAGGAGGCCCACCCTCCAAGGCTTTGCCTTCTCATTCTTTGAGAAGGGGTTAGTTTATTGCTAATCGTCTGAGGCGCCCCTACCGGGGAATGCCAACGGGGCTTCCCGGGCATTTCTTGTGGCTAACTACATCTGACCATGTGTCTAGCCTCCATGAGAGGAGGTAAATAACAATACGTTGACCTTGTGCCTAACATCCTGAGGTAAATGATTTGACCGATTGACCTTTTATCTATGAGAAAAAAGTGTAGTATTTGTTCTGATGCTAGTTTTTCTCTTCTGTCCTCGGTTAGCGAAGGGGAAATCCTTCTAGACTGAAGCAATTTTTATTTTTGTTCCAATCCAGAGTGGCCCTTTTGGGGGAGCTGGATTCTTCCCACATTAAAAACCGACCTTGTGTCTAAGGCAAGGATTCCCGTCTTGTAGTAAACAATTCAATCGCTGTTTGTTTATTTCACTTCTTTTTAAACAATATTTTTACATCCTCGCAACGAACAAAATGGCGAGTAAACATTTTCTTTACATTCGTCAGCCTCGTCACTCTCGCTGGCCCCTATTTTCGTCAGCCTCGTCACTCTCGCTGGCCCCTATTTTCGTCAGCCTCGTCACTCTCGCTGGCCCCTATTTTCGTCAGCCTCGTCACTCTCGCTGGCCCCTATTTTCGTCAGCCTCGTCACTCTCGCTGGCCCCTATTTTCGTCAGCCTCGTCACTCTCGCTGGCCCCTATTTTCGTCAGCCTCGTCACTCTCGCTGGCCCCTATTTTCGTCAGCCTCGTCACTCTCGCTGGCCCCTATTTTCGTCAGCCTCGTCACTCTCGCTGGCCCCTATTTTCGTCAGCCTCGTCACTCTCGCTGGCCCCTATTTTCGTCAGCCTCGTCACTCTCGCTGGCCCCTATTTTCGTCAGCCTCGTCACTCTCGCTGGCCCCTATTTTCGTCAGCCTCGTCACTCTCGCTGGCCCCTATTTTCGTCAGCCTCGTCACTCTCGCTGGCCCCTATTTTCGTCAGCCTCGTCACTCTCGCTGGCCCCTATTTTCGTCAGCCTCGTCACTCTCGCTGGCCCCTATTTTCGTCAGCCTCGTCACTCTCGCTGGCCCCTATTTTCGTCAGCCTCGTCACTCTCGCTGGCCCCTATTTTCGTCAGCCTCGTCACTCTCGCTGGCCCCTATTTTCGTCAGCCTCGTCACTCTCGCTGGCCCCTATTTTCGTCAGCCTCGTCACTCTCGCTGGCCCCTATTTTCGTCAGCCTCGTCACTCTCGCTGGCCCCTATTTTCGTCAGCCTCGTCACTCTCGCTGGCCCCTATTTTCGTCAGCCTCGTCACTCTCGCTGGCCCCTATTTTCGTCAGCCTCGTCACTCTCGCTGGCCCCTATTTTCGTCAGCCTCGTCACTCTCGCTGGCCCCTATTTTCGTCAGCCTCGTCACTCTCGCTGGCCCCTATTTTCGTCAGCCTCGTCACTCTCGCTGGCCCCTATTTTCGTCAGCCTCGTCACTCTCGCTGGCCCCTATTTTCGTCAGCCTCGTCACTCTCGCTGGCCCCTATTTTCGTCAGCCTCGTCACTCTCGCTGGCCCCTATTTTCTCGTTTGATGCGC
>OY744528.1:126059297-126149297 GCA_963556195.1 Sepiola atlantica | reverse complement strand
ATACTGTAAATACTCTTAGCGATATACATATACTGTAAATACTCTTAGCGATATACATATACTGTAAATACTCTTAGCGATATCCCTATACTGTAAATACTCTTAGCAATATACATATACTGTAAATACTCTTAGCGATATACATATACTGTAAATACTCTTAGCGATATACATATACTGTAAATACTCTTAGCGATATACATATACTGTAAATACTCTTAGCGATATACATATACTGTAAATACTCTTAGCGATATACATATACTGTAAATACTCTTAGCAATATACATATACTGTAAATACTCTTAGCGATATACATATACTAGTCGATGACGTTGACAAACTTATCCGAAGCAAGATAACTGGTCTTGACAACAGTCCGGTTATTGTGCTGCTACCGGAACTTGCTCCTATCCTAACAAAATTATACAATTGTTGCTTAAAGGAGAAACGCTTTTCATTTATTTGGAAAATTCCGCTGATCTGCCAAGTATTTAAAAAATACTGGTGATCAGTCTACTATGTGTCATAAATAAGCTGCTTGAACCTGTGATAGATCAAGTAATAATCAACCACATTAAAAATATACTCAATGACAAGCAATACTGATTCCGTTCCGCAAGGTCGACTGCTGACGTGCTAACTGTAATATCCCATAGGATCAGCCAATCTGTTGACAGGGGCTTCGTTTCTAAAGCAATAGCCCTTTACATATCAAAGACCTTCGATAGGGTCTGGCACAGAACTTTCTAGCTATGGAATATCTGACATATTCTTAACCTTTGAATCCGTTTTCTCGGATAAGTTTATAAAAGTAAATTCAATGTCAACAAATTCTTGGCCTTGATAAGTGGTGACCCCTAATGATAAAAGTGGTGACCCCTAATAGTAAAAGTGGTGACCCCTAATAGTAAAAGTGGTGACCCCTAATAGTAAAAGTGGTGACCCCTAATAGTAAAAGTGGTGACCCTTAATAGTAAAAAGAGAAATCGTTTCTTTTTTCAGCTTGGGTCACATTAATATCCTATCGGCCCCATCAACTTGATCATTCAAGTCAAATTGTTAAAATTATTTTGTCAACTAATCGTTTCAGGGATAATATCGAATTGACTGACTGAACGGAAACTGAACAAATACGAGAACAGCGTATATCCATTGAAAACAATCGATTGGACGCTGAAGTTTTACCAACATCTGGGGTCAAATGGTGCTTCATACCATTGTGTTATTTGCTCCTAAGTAAATGTAAAAGACCGAATTTTAGCTCGACCCGGTGATTCTGTAGTCTGCGCCATTAAACCTTAGGCCACTTGCAAACCCGCCATTTTAAAATGGTTGAACTTATTAAGCACCAATTCGTTTTGAGAAGAATGAAGACAACTATTTTGATTAGAAAACATAAAACATGTCGCACAAAAGAATTTCAAAAGTTGTGCTTTTTCTTTTATTATTTTTTATTATTCCCGGATTTCATTCATCGTTAAAGTTGTTGAAATGGGACACGCGTCGTTTCGTTTTGAGATACGTCCACACATTTTTATGGGAGGTTCTCTCCGTCGTTAAATCCGTCTATCTGTCTGTCACGCTTCTATCTGAAATAGAATGTTTCATGTGGAATGGACGCATCTTATTTTAGTTGCGTCCGAGCAGTTCTATGAAAGACTTTGTCATTCCGTCTGTAACACTTAAGTTTCAAATAGCGTTTTCGTCGCTAAACGCGCAAGTTGAATGGGCGTATCTTATTTTACAACTCGAAGCAGCATCATGGGACGCTCTGTCTGTTAGTCTGTCACGGTCCACTTTGAAATAGTATTTATGTTTTATCAGTTACGTTAAAGTTTGAAGTTCCATTTTGCGTCGCTAAACGCGTAGACTGAACGGACGCATCTTAAGAAAAGAGTCGTTTTTGTTGTTACAAATTAGACAGCCTAGCGTTTATAATGTCGACTAACCTCAGTCCCATTGTGACAAGATACATTGACATATGTCTGTGTAACTCTATATCTATACGTCATTTGTATTGTTCCTCTCAAGAAGAGCTTGACGTCACTTATCTGCAATTATCTTCAACAACATAACCCCATCTAACTGTTTCTTTCTTCTCTCATGAATGTGGCCGAGAGAAACCGCCGTGTGTGAGGACTTGCCCTTGTGCAAAGGTTGTTTTATGCGCCGTTATTTAGTTTGCAGGTGAGACCAGAAATGAGTTTTTAACATAAAAAACGTTACTGCGCATGTGCGTCAATCTAGTGCAATCTTACATTTTCTCAAACTTTGACATTTTTTGAAATAGTGTTGTGACCCTGTTAGGCGCCGGAATAAAGACACGGAAACACGGGGTTACATGAACAAAGATATATTATTTAAAGAAAAGAATATATATACAAGAAGTGGTATTCTGGACTGCCAGTATAGAACTGGGGTGGAAGAAGACTGTGAGTTGAAATGCTTCTCGCATCTTATTATGGATGGACGAGTCCATTTGTTCTTCGTACATGTACGGCACCATAACACCCCCTTCCAAGCCTTAACCCCTCAGGAGTCTTAGTAATGTTTCCTTTCCGGATTTATCTCTATGTAGTCCTGAGCCATTCGTTTTCTTTTTGGCTGCCGTTTCTGTGTGACTACCTGGGATGCTGGCAAGTTGAAAGTGTCAGATATCACGTCCATCACGTCTTCTACTTGTGGAGAGCTGTCAGTGTTATCTGACAGTCTTTTTCTGATCTGATTCAGATGTCTCTTATACAGAACTGTAGTCCTTTTATAATATAGATCATCGACCCTATCCTATTTTCAATTGTACCGGGTTCCCAGAACGATGCGTTGTTTTTGAACACCTTAAAGTATACCCTATCTCCAGGGCTGTATTTTTCTTCAGTACCGTATAGATTCGATCATAATTATTTTGTTTAGGTAGTAACTTATCAAACACGGACTTCACTTTCTGTGCAAACATCATCTCCGCGGGGGATAATGAAGATGGTACGTTTACGTTTTTTAGTAATTTTATATACTTGCAGAAATTGTTGCAAAGCCTTCTCCTTAGGAGTATCACCGGCCTTCTTTAGTGCTCTTTTTAACGTGTCTACCAAACGTTCCACCTGGCCGTTTGACCTAGGATGATACGGGGGGGTAGTTATATGTCTGATTTGAAACGTCGAGCAGAACTCCTCAAAATCTGATGACGTGAACTGCGTCCCATTATCACTCACCAGACAATCCATTACCCCAAAACGGGCGAATAGTTCATGTAGGAATCTTATCGTAACCTCTGACGTGGGACTCTTGCAACTCAGGCCACTTCGAAAAACTGTCGACTATGATTAAGTAGTCAAAACCTTCCAGTGGTCCCGCGAAATCCACGTGGATTCTTTCCCACGGACGGTCAGTCTTTGGCCATGGGCTATGTTTTATATGCGGTGCTTTTGCCGCCAAGGCAATCCTTTACACAGCTTTACTGCTTTTTCAATGTCATCATCCATACCTGGCCAGTACACAAAACTCCTCATTAAACCCTTTATCCTGTTTATCCCCGGATGGCCAACATGAAAAACCTTTTAAATTTTCTTTCCTAGTTTTTCTGGGATGACCACCCTTTCGTTGTGCATGAGTACCTCATCACAGAGTAAGAAACTCTTTGCCACATGTACATCCTTATCTACCATTTTCATTTTTGTTCTGGTGATAAATTTATCCTCGTGAGCTTCCTTTTTATCTCGTATAGCGTCTCTCACTGCGTTGCACAAAATCTCTTTAAAATCTCCTTCTGTTTAAAGGGACGTGATCACTGTGTCTTCTAGAGTCTCTCTCTGTTAACCCATCTGCATGATAGATTTTATTTGAAGGCAAATGCTGCATTTTGAAGTTGTAATTTAATAAGATAGTTACACATTTTTGTAGCCTATTAGCCGTATATACCGGTAGGCCTTTTTTAGATCCATAAATTGTAAATAGCGGCTTATGGTATGTCTGTAAAGTAAATCGTCTACCATGTATGTATCGGTGAAACTTTGTTACCGCAAATATTATTGCTATGGCCTCTTTCTCGATTTGAGAATACTGTTTTTCCTCCGGGAGCAAGGTCCTAGATGCATGTGCAATGGGTGATGGGTCCCATCGGGTATTATATGTAGGATACACGCTCCTAAACCATATGAACTAGCGTCGCTAGCCACGATTATGTCCAATTCTGGGTTGTAATGTGTTAGAAATAACGCTGACGTAAGCCTTTCTATAATTTTATTAAACGCATCCTGGCATTCAGGTGCCCACACCCAGGCTTTATCTTTTTTTAATAACTCATTTAATGGAGCGCGCAAATTATGCATTTCTGGGATAAAGGCCTGGTAGTAATTTGCTAGCCCCAGGAAACTCTGTAATGTCGTGACGTTTTCTGGTGCCGGCATGTTTTTCTTTTGTTTTTTTTTATCGCGGTAGCCCTCTCTGGGTCCGGCCTTCTGCCGTCCTTGTCGATAACATGACTCAGGTATTTTATTTCCTCCAGGAAAAAATCACATTTTTCTTCTTTTACTTTGAACCCATAATCTTTGATTCTCGCAAACACTTGATTTACATGTTTTTGGTGTTGTTCGATATCTTTGCTGTTAATCAAAATGTCATCAAGATACGCTATCGCAAAATTCAGTCCGCCCATTACTTGTTGGAAAATGGCTGGCGCGACTTTCACTCCGAAAGCTAACCTTTCAAATTTATATAAACCACGATGTGTGTTTATACATAACAGCTTCGAACTATCCTCATCCACCGGTATTTGGAGGTATGCATCACTTAGGTCTATTTTAGAAAAGAATCTTCCTCCATTTAAACTTGAGAACACTTCCTCGGGGCTGTGCAGTGGGTAGTGATAGTCTTCTAGAGCTGTATTCAAACCCGTTGAAAAGTCTGCACATACGCGAATCTCATTAGATTTTTTCTTTACATAAACTGTGGGTGCTGCCCACTGGTTGTGTTGTACTTTTGATAAAATACCAGTCTGTACAAGTCGGTCTAGTTCCTCGTTTATTTTTTCTATCGAGGCGAAGGGTACTTTTCTTTCTTTTTTAAATACCGGCTGTACATTTTCTTTAAGTTGAAATTTGGCAGCCATCTTAGTGCAGCGCCCAAAACCGTCAGAAAAAACCTCGAGAAAAGATTTTTTTAATATTCGCTGCAGTTTTTCCGATTCCGTTGCTCGACTATTTATTTTTTTACAAAATGTATTTATTGGCAATTTCCATAAATCAAATGCCTGCACCCAGTCCGAACCGAAAAGATTATTTGAATCCTTCAGCACCAGTATTTTTAGTTTTTTAGTATTTCCCATTAGGGACACATTTGTGATTAATTCTCCTTCAAATTTAATTCTTTCCCCAGTCACTGTGCTGGCCAGCCTGTTTGTTCTTGATGAAGTGGGTTTATTTAAGATTCTCCACGTATGTAAATTTATTATAGAGACATCTGAACCCGAATACAATTGTAATTTTATGTTTTTATCCAGGATTTTCACATGTACAAATTTTCTTATGTTCATGCATTTTTCATTATTTGTCCTAGTGGCTTGAATCCGCGTTTTATTTCCTCTACCTTTTCTGCAGTGCGAACTTTTATGTCCAACCTTTTTGCAATTCATACGGAAAGGACAATCATTGTACCAATGTGAGATACCATAGCGTGAACAAGGGCTTGGTGGCCATTTATTTGTCTTTTTACCTGGTTGACTTGTCTTTGCTGCATAAAAATCACTATTTCTTTTTTGACTTATTTTTTATAAGGTTGAACTTTTGTTTTTTGATGTACTTTTTATATGCGCAATGCCCGATAATTCAATGTCTTTTGAGTCCTGTTTGACATTGATAAATCTTTGACAGTCCTCGGCCAACTTTTTCAATGTACGGCTTGGTTCATTCTCTAATTTATTTAGGACTCTACACCTTATCTCCGTGTAATTTCCTGAGACTAACCCTTGTACGAAAATTAAACATTTGAAATTATCGGCACTAAATTCAGCTAGTTTAAAGTCGTCACAATGTTTGTTTACTATCGATGCAAAAGTAGCGTAATCTTCCTCGTCTTTTTTACCAGGTTTATGCACTTCCAGCGTTTGTGAAATAACGTGGTCTTGGGACTGAACAATTATGTTAATAATTATACCACTTCTATAAATGTCAAATCGCTAGTTTTCCGAGGCAAGAATTTCGTATGTTCCGTGGTATCTAGTTCCCTAAATAGCAGGCGAACCTTTTTTGAGTCAGCCCAACTTTCGCAGTCAATTCTATATAAATCTTCATATCTTCGAAAATATGCTGCGAACGCGTTGTCAATTTCATCCCCTTGGTCTCAACGCGATATTGTTTGTATAAGTGTTTCCAATCTGTCGTCATTTTCTTTGTTTTGCTGACACATTTTTATATTTTGCTCGAGGAGAAGCTTTTGAAACTTTTCTTCAGTTTGCTGTTGTTTTTCATTTTGCTCGAGTAAAAGCTTTTGAAATTTCTCCTCAGCCTGTTGTTTTTGGGAGATTTGAAATCTGGTTAATTCCGCGATTATTGACTTAAGGTCTTTCATATTTATTTATTTATTTATTTTTATTTAGAAAATGAATATTTTCTTTTTTAGTATGGCTTTGTAAGAAGGTCTTTTTCTTAGATTAGCGCTTGCTAGACGCCATCTTAGTTGTGAAAAGATTATGAAACCTTTTTTTTTTACTACGTTTTACGCGTTTTAGTTTTAGAAAAAAAAAATACTGTTTCACAATTTTTTTCTTTTCGGTGGAAATAAAATCATATATTCCCTTATTTGTAATATATTCTAACAGAGTCGGAATAACAATGTAGGAAGAGAGGAAAAAAAACTGACTCTTTTTTTTCAATTAAGAAAATAATCAATTTGGTTTATCGTGTTTTTTGCTTTTTCTTCACCGATAACTAGTTTTCAGAACTAACTTGATTAAATCGAATACACATTGTTATGTGTATTCGATTTAATTAAGTTTTGTTCCTTTTAATTTGTTTTTTTCGAAGGTTCCGACAAAAATCCTTTGTTTTTTTTTTCTGTTGTAACTCGTCGATAGTTTCGTTGTGGTTTCCCGTATAAGTGTGGGTACTTTGTCGACCGTTAGTTAGCGACCCGTGTCAGTTCGAATTGCCTCGTCGCCAGTTTGTTGTGACCCTGTTAGTGGCCGAAATAATGACACGGAAACATGGGGTTACAGGAACAACGATATATTATTGAAGAAAAAGAATATATATACAAGAAGTGGTATTCTGGACTGCCAGTATAGAACTGGGGTGGAAAAAGACTGTGAGTTGAAATGCTTCTCGCATTTTATTATGGATGGACGAGTCCATTTGTTCTTCGTACAGGTACGGCACCATAACAAATAGCTATGATGCTGTTCAATTTGAAAACATGTTTCCTTCTTCTTTTCTTTAATCTCTAATATATAAAATTATCTTGTCGACTTTTCAGAGATTTGTCATCGATAGCTTTGTTCCTACAGACTAGATGTTTAAATCTGTTTTTCTTAATACAATTTGATGACGTTTCAACCCTGTTCTTAAACAGTAACATTTTACTCCCAGTTGACTTCACCGATTTCTATATTTAGTCCGATCGAAATTTCATTTTTTTCAGAGAAAGTATTTCTATTACACTAAAATATTTCTATTACACTAACGTATTTCTATTACACTAACGTATTTCTATTACACTAAAGTATTTCTATTACACTAAAGTATTTCTATTACACTAAAGTATTTCTTTTACACTAAAGTATTTCTATTACACTAAAGTATTTCTATTACACTAAAGTATTTCTTTTACACTAAAGTATTTCTATTACACTAAAGTATTTCTTTTACACTAAAGTATTTCTATTACACTAAAGTATTTCTATTACACTAAAGTATTTCTTTTACACTAAAGTATTTCTATTACACTAAAGTATTTCTATTACACTAAAGTATTTCTATTACACTAAAATATTTCTTTTACACTAAAGTATTTCTATTACACTAAAGTATTTCTATTACACTAAAGTATTTCTATTACATTGAAGTATTTCTATTACACTAAAGTATTTCTATTACACTAAAATATTTCTATTACACTAAAGTATTTCCATTACACTAAAGTATTTCTATTACACTAAAGTATTTCTATTGCACAAAAGTATTTCTATTACACTAAAGTATTTCTATTACACTAATGTATTTCTATTACATTGAAGTATTTCTATTACACTAAAGTATTTCTATTACACTAAAGTATTTCTATTGCACTAAAGTATTTCTATTACACTAAAGTATTTCTATTACACTAAAGTATTTCTATTACATTGAAGTATTTCTATTACACTAAAGTATTTCTATTACACTAAAGTATTTCTATTACACTAAAGTATTTCCATTACACTAAAGTATTTCTATTACACTAAAGTATTTCTATTACACTAAAGTATTTCTATTACACTAAAGTATTTCTATTACATTGAAGTATTTCTATTACACTAAAGTATTTCTATTACACTAAAGTATTTCTATTGCACTAAAGTATTTCTATTACACTAAAGTATTTCTATTACATTGAAGTATTTCTATTACACTAAAGTATTTCTATTACACTAAAGTATTTCTATTACACTAAAGTATTTCTATTGCACTAAAGTATTTCTATTACATTGAAGTATTTCTATTACACTAAAGTATTTCTATTACACTAAAGTATTTCTATTACACTAAAGTATTTCTATTACACTAAAGTATTTCTATTACACTAAAGTATTTCTATTACACTAAAGTATTTCTATTACATTGAAGTATTTCTATTACACTAAAGTATTTCTATTACACTAAAGTATTTCTATTACATTGAAGTATTTCTATTACACTAAAGTATTTCTATTACACTAAAGTATTTCTATTACACTAAAGTATTTCTATTACACTAAAGTATTTCTATTACACTAAAGTATTTCTATTACATTGAAGTATTTCTATTACACTAAAGTATTTCTATTACACTAAAGTATTTCTATTACATTGAAGTATTTCTATTACACTAAAGTATTTCTATTACACTAAAGTATTTCTATTACACTAAAGTATTTCTATTACACTAAAGTATTTCTTTTACACCAAAATATTTCTATTACACTAAAGTATTTCTATTACACTAAAGTATTTCTATTACAATAAAGTATTTCTATTACACTAAAGAATTTCTATTACACTAAAGTATTTCTATTACACTAAAGTATTTCTATTACACTAAAGTATTTCTATTACACTAAAGTATTTCTATTACACTAAAGTATTTCTATTACACTAAAGTATTTCTATTACACTAAAGTATTTCTATTACATTGAAGTATTTCTTTTACACTAAAGTATTTCTATTACACTAACGTATTTCTATTACACTAACGTATTTCTATTACACTAAAGTATTTCTATTACACTAAAGTATTTCTTTTACACTAAAGTATTTCTATTACACTAAAGTATTTCTATTACACTAAAGTATTTCTATTACATTGAAGTATTTCTTTTACACTAAAGTATTTCTATTACACTAACGTATTTCTATTACACTAACGTATTTCTATTACACTAAAGTATTTCTATTACACTAAAGTATTTCTTTTACACTAAAGTATTTCTATTACACTAAAGTATTTCTATTACACTAAAGTATTTCTTTTACACTAAAGTATTTCTATTACACTAAAGTATTTCTTTTACACTAAAGTATTTCTATTACACTAAAGTATTTCTATTACACTAAAGTATTTCTTTTACACTAAAGTATTTCTATTACACTAAAGTATTTCTATTACACTAAAGTATTTCTATTACACTAAAATATTTCTTTTACACTAAAGTATTTCTATTACACTAAAGTATTTCTATTACACTAAAGTATTTCTATTACATTGAAGTATTTCTATTACACTAAAGTATTTCTATTACACTAAAATATTTCTATTACACTAAAGTATTTCCATTACACTAAAGTATTTCTATTACACTAAAGTATTTCTATTGCACAAAAGTATTTCTATTACACTAAAGTATTTCTATTACACTAATGTATTTCTATTACATTGAAGTATTTCTATTACACTAAAGTATTTCTATTACACTAAAGTATTTCTATTGCACTAAAGTATTTCTATTACACTAAAGTATTTCTATTACACTAAAGTATTTCTATTACATTGAAGTATTTCTATTACACTAAAGTATTTCTATTACACTAAAGTATTTCTATTACACTAAAGTATTTCTATTACACTAAAGTATTTCTATTGCACTAAAGTATTTCTATTACACTAAAGTATTTCTATTACATTGAAGTATTTCTATTACACTAAAGTATTTCTATTACACTAAAGTATTTCTATTACACTAAAGTATTTCTATTGCACTAAAGTATTTCTATTACATTGAAGTATTTCTATTACACTAAAGTATTTCTATTACACTAAAGTATTTCTATTACATTGAAGTATTTCTATTACACTAAAGTATTTCTATTACACTAAAGTATTTCTATTACATTGAAGTATTTCTATTACACTAAAGTATTTCTATTACACTAAAGTATTTCTATTACACTAAAGTATTTCTATTACACTAAAGTATTTCTTTTACACCAAAATATTTCTATTACACTAAAGTATTTCTATTACACTAAAGTATTTCTATTACACTAAAGTATTTCTTTTACACTAAAGAATTTCTATTACACTAAAGTATTTCTATTACACTAAAGTATTTCTATTACACTAAAGTATTTCTTTTACACTAAAGTATTTCTATTACACTAAAGTATTTCTATTACACTAAAGTATTTCTATAACACTAAAGTATTTCTATTACACTAAAGTATTTCTTTTACACTAAAGTATTTCTATTACACTAAAGTATTTCTATTACACTAAAGTATTTCTATTACACTAAAGTATTTCTTATACACTAAAGTATTTCTATTACACTAAAGTATTTCTATTACACTAAAGTATTTCTTTTACACTAAAGTATTTCTTTTACACTAAAGTATTTCTATTACACTAAAGTATTTCTATTACACTAAAGTATTTCTTTTACACTAAAGTATTTCCATTACACTAAAGTATTTCTTTTACACTAAAGTATTTCTATTACACTAAAGTATTTCTATTACACTACAGTATTTCTATTACACTAAAGTATTTCTTTTACACTAAAGTATTTCTTTTACACTAAAGTATTTCTATTACACTAAAGTATTTCTATTACACTAAAGTATTTCTATTACACTAAAGTATTTTTTTTACACTAAAGTATTTCTATTACACTAAAGTATTTCTATTACACTAACGTATTTCTATTACACTAAAGTATTTCTATTACACTAAAGTATTTCTATTACACTAAAGTATTTCTATTATACTAAAGTATTTCTATTACACTAAAGTATTTCTATTACACTAAAGTATTTCTATTACACTAAAGTATTTCTATTACACTAAAGTATTTCTTTTACACTAAAGTATTTCTATTACACTAAAGTATTTCTTTTACACTAAAGTATTTCTATTACACTAAAGTATTTCTATTACACTAAAGTATTTCTTTTACACTAAAGTATTTCTTTTACACTAAAGTATTTCTATTACACTAAAGTATTTCTTTTACACTAAAGTATTTCTATTACACTTAAGTATTTCTATTACACTAAAGTATTTCTTTTACACTAAAGTATTTCTATTAAACTAAAGTATTTCTTTTACACTAAAGTATTTCTATTACACTAAAGTATTTCTATTACACTAAAGTATTTCTGTTACACTAAAGTATTTCTTTTACACTAAAGTATTTCTATTACACTAAAGTACTTCTTTTACACTAAAGTATTTCTATTACACTAAAGTATTTCTTTTACACTAAAGTATTTCTATTACACTAAAGTATTTCTATTACACTAAAGTATTTCTATTACACTAAAGTATTTCTATTACACTAAAGTATTTCTTTTACACTAAAGTATTTCTTTTACACTAAAGTATTTCTATTACACTAAAGTATTTCTATTACACTAAAGTATTTCTATTACACTAAATTAACCCCGCAGAAAATAGTAGTCATCTTAAATTATGACAACTAAGCACAATATATTTAAGATAAGCGACTATTTAAACATTCAGTATTTACGAGCGGTGTTTATCCAGTTTTACGGATGCAGTAGATACTATGGATTTTTAATTTTCTTTTTAATTTAACTAAAAATGTAACTTTCATTTCCTTCACCATTAAACGTCGAGTAAACGTCTCGCTTCACTTATTTTGAACTTCAGTCATCACATTTTATGAGCGATGTTTCTGACAAAGGGTGAAGAATTGCTGTTTTATGGGTAGGATTCTATCCATATAACACTTATCGTGTAGTAGTTTTTGACCTTGAAGTAGTATTTTTCGGCTCTTTACATCAAGTCGCTTCATGCCTTGTCTGGAGCGACTTCCATAAAAACTGCTAGTTCCGTATGAAATTGTATAATTCATTGAATAAATGTTGACAATTTAATTATATAAATTGAATAGTTCTTTGAGTTTTAAAGATTAAAAAATTATTAACAGAAATAATTTAGAAAGACTAGTCTTGTAGTACCCACTCGTATATCATAAATTTGAGCTGGATCCGTGAGCCCCTTGTGGGTAAGGCCAGTGAGCTACTTTTGGGCCAGGCCCGTGAGTCCCTTTTGGGCTAGGCCTGTGAGCCTCTTTTAGGCTGGGCCCCTGAGTCTCTTTTTGTCCGGGCCCGTGAGCCTTTTTTGGGGCCAGGTCCGTGAGATTTTTTGAGGCCAGGCCTGTGAGCCTCTTTTGGATGGAGCCCGTGAGCCTTTTTGGGGCCAGTCCCGTTACCCCCTTTTGGGCCAGGCCCGTGAGCCTCTTTTGAGCCAGGCCCGTGAGCCTTTTTTTGGGCCGAGTCCGTGAGCCTTTTTGTGGCCAGGCCCGTGAGCCTTTTTGTGGCCAGGCCTGTGAGCCTCTTTTGGGCCAGGCCTATGATCATCTTTTGAGCCATTAGCGAAGGCACAAGAAGAATAGTTTTATTTCTATCTTGATTGTTATCGGCTTAACTTACTTTTTAATGCATTTGTAAAAAAATGGAATTTGACACGTCAAGCCGGTATGGAAAAAGGTGAGGACACTTTGTAAGGTTGTTGCCATTCATAACTGTCAACAATATAGCAGAGACGTCTGGTGGATGGCGGGTTAGGGGCACTAGTTGGGTAATGGATAACGGCGCAGACGATAGAATTTTTTCCCTTATCTTTTGTAAGTGTGTGTTTTGTAAGCTGAGAAACATATTTTTACTTACATCATTTTTTTTTCTCTAAGATGTTGTTTCTTTCTTTTCTTTTTGCCTGTTTGCCGTTTTTATGCACACACTCTACTCAGAAGCAGATGGGTTAGGGTTAGAGTTAAGCAAATGAGGTAAATTAGAAACGGTTCTCGTCTCTCGTCTCGCTTTCCCTGAGACTTGCCGATCGAAGGATTATGGACGTCTCGTCTCGTTTTAGTGTGAACGTCATAGTCACATGTGTTCTCCTCGTAAAATTATATCTGCTTACCACGTACCTGCGAGGGTACCTATCGTTTGATGGTTTTTATTTTCCATGTAATCAGTGGCTTTCCGTTAGTTTATCTCGATAACATAAGAAAAAAAGTGGGAGGGGGATTTTCTGGAAAGAGGTGGACGTGTTTATTTACCATCCTACGCGGACAAGATTGGCAACGAGATCATTTCCTATGTAAAGAATAACAGCTTTCCCTTGCGAAGGGTTAGGGTTAGGGGTAGGGTTAGGGTTAGAGTTAGGTTAGGGTTAGGGTTAGGTTAGGGTTAGGGTGTGTCGTCACAAAATAATTATCAGATGCACGTGCTTTTGTTGAAATGTGTTGGAGTGTATAATGAAAGAATTACTTCCATGAAATAAAGAACAAATATTAAAAAAAACTAAAAGCAAACCTCAAAACTAACCCTAACCCTAACCCTAACCCTAACCCTAACCCTAACCCTAACCCTAACCCATAGACTGAGAACAACGTGGACCGTTATGTTTGTTCGATGTATTTTTATGAATTGAAAAAAAGTAAACAAAATATTTTGGGTTGCTTGCCTGGGTTCATTATGAGTTTCCGGTCTTTTAACATTAGATGCACTTTTTTATGAAGATTTTTAAAATAATCAGAAACTATTTTAGATTGATGTTTCAAAGATTGTTTGGACTATGGAAAACCTGCCTTCGGTTTATTTATATTTTTAAACGTAATTCCAGTCGATCTATTCTTTATCCTCTCATGCAGCTGCGTTTAATTGCTTTTACAGGAGACGCAGATCATCAGGTTGGCAATCTTTGTGCACGACCTCATCAGCACCTAGCGCTTTTGCCGCGTTCGTGCAGATGACGAACTCCAGTGGACTATTATACTCTTCGAGTGCTACTTCGGACGACTTCGGAATCAGAAAAAGAAGGAAGAAAAGAAGAAAAAATGTAAGATTTCATATATATATATATATATATATATATGTATATATATATATAGAGAGAGAGAGAGAGAGAAAGAGAGAAAGAGAGAGAGGTGAGGATTCGAACGACGTTGTTTTTTTTCATTCTTAATTAGTTCATATGTTTTCTATGGTTTGCGTTCAGTAATAAAAGTTTGTAAATCTGACGGTCGTTACACAATCACAAATAATTAAAACCTGGTCTCATTTAAATCTGTTATTTTTTTGCCAGTCAATTGATATTCGATGGCGTATCCAGTAAATATAATTAATTTTCGACGAGCTGTTGAAATATCTATACTCAATATAAAAACATTTCTTATCTCATCGGAAGATGTGCGATTGTCCTAATTGATACCGCAACTGTATCAATAAGGACAATCGCGCACCTTCGATGGGTTTTGGAATCGGCTATGTCGAGTTCAAATCATATGCAAGTCTATTGTATTCAATTATGCATTAATGCCGTTGGGAAAGGTATTAACCGACACCCTTCCTTCAGCTATGCGGAAAATAGAGAATTGTGTTCAATTAACCGTTTACAATTAACAATTCACAATATCTATTGTTTTTCGGCTTTAAATGACCGAAAATAAGTTGATATGTCGCAAACCAAACCTTATCCGTCACGTCAGTCATGCAGTCAAGTTACGACAGGTGAATAGGAAGGATCTAATTATATTAAATATTTGTCCAGTAATACCATATGAGTGAACGTTTATGAGAAGCCCTTTATGCCAGACCTTGTCAAAGGCTTTGGATGTATCAAGCGCTACCGCCCTAGCTTCACCTGCCTTGTCCAGTGTATGATATATGCGTTCAGAGATGATCGTTAGGATATCTGCTGTAGATCATGCTTGTCTAAATCTGTTGAACATTCGCAACTGAAATTTGGTGAACAAGTCAGGTATAAATTAAAGTTTATTTGTAACAAAAACGGTTGGGTTGTAGAAAGGATTGAGAGTTTTAGTAAAAATTCCATGTGTGGCATTTGTGGAGGGAACGCTTTATCAACGAAACACAAATATTTGAGTGTTGTCAACCGATTGAGATCTGTCTTTTATACGTTCACGACAGCTTGCACAGTTCCCCCCTCTAAAATAGGGGAGATATGCATTTTTATTTATTTACTTTTACTTTTGTCCCCCCCCCCCCTCTGGTAAAAAAAAAGTCGCGTGCTGACTCTTAAAATAAAAAGCGTCTTGGTATGAGGGGCGGCTCGTTAAACAGGAGGAAAGATTAGCAGTAATCCGCCAGTCTGAATTTGTTGCCCGCGATGAAGCTAAGGATTCGCGCGGTGGAAGACAACAGGCAGACTGTGTGGAATATTTCTTAGGCTTAACTTAAGTATTAATTTAGGTGGACCCTAGCGCATCGCGTCAATATTCTAGCGTCTATTTTTCAAAGACGTGAAAGTGTATATTTGCTGCGATTGGCTGAAATACAATTTCTGTCTTAAGCCTCTTATCCAATCAAGAGGTCACATTTATACAAAACAATGTTCGTCTGCTGCTGCTGATTGAAGAAAGTTCACAGTAATTTGAACAGTTGATCAGGTAATAAAATGGCGGTGTGCTGACCTTGCCATGTCCGGTTTCTTGTTTTGTTATTAAGTAAAAGTGATTATTGTATTTGATTAACCTTTCAAGTTACCGTATAAATGGCGACGTTCGGCCGAAAGTGCCGTATAAGCACGGACCTCACCCATTTAATTGAGGTGAAATATGCCTGTCGTGCCCCCCCCCCCTCCCTCCATATGCCTCCGAGGATGTTCCCGATTCATACCGCTGAGATTTACGAGCTTTCCACTGAAGCAACGTGTGGCACAAGGTTTTTTTATGTGGGTCAAGTCAGCTACCCGAAGTAGGGGGCCACTCTGGCAGGTACAAAAATAAGTACGAAAATAAGGGCGAAATAGCCGAGAACGGATCCTTTAGGAATTCAGTGTACTTCCCTCCCCTATGGCATTTTAGTGCTATATCTCATACCGACAAAGAAAGGCCTGATGCGATTCACGTCAACCCCTAGGTTGCCAGAATGATGCTAATGCGAAGCTCGGTGGGTATGAAAACAACGACCGGAACCGCCGGAAGTTATTACCTCCGACTTTGCCTGTGTACATATGACTTTAATGTGTACATATGACTTTTATGTGTACATATGACTTTTATGTGTACATATGACTTTTATGTGTGTGTGTATATTTTTAGAGAAAAGGTACAATTTTGTGACAGTTGAGTGGGAAATTAATGTCACCATGTTGTTTTGGTGACAGAATCGATTGATCATTGAATGCGACGCGGTCAGTTATGCGAGGATAGTGGTGACCATCGCACCCCACCCCGGCCATTTTAGAGATTGTGACACAGTTTCTGTATAAGTATGTAACAAAGTACGTAACAAAATATGTAACAAAGTACGTGACAAAGCATGTAACAAAGTACGTGACAAAGTATGTAACAAAGTTTGTAACAAAGTATGTAACAAAGTACGTGACAAAGTATGTAACAAAGTATATAACAAAGTATGTAACAAAGTACGTAACAAAAATATGTAACAAAGTACGTGACAAAATATGTAACAAAATATGTAACAAAGTATGTAACAAAATATGTAACAAAAATATGTAACAAAGTATGTAATAAAGTATGTAACAAAGTACGTGACAAAATATGTAACAAAGTACGTGACAAAGCATGTAACAAAGTACGTGACAAAGTATGTAACAAAGTATGTAACAAAGTACGTGACAAAATATGTAACAAAGTACGTAACAAAAATATGTAACAAAGTACGTAACAAAATATGTAACAAAGTACGCAACAAAATATGTAACAAAGTACGTGACAAAATATGTGTTGTTACTAAACGTATTCGACGTTTAATAATGTTTAATGATTGCTCATTACCAATTTGATAGAACCAGTAAAGGTCATGAGAAAATAATTCACTTTTGTAACCCTCCATCAAGGAATCCCGGTTATGTCGTCGACACACGTTTTATTGCCTTTTCCACCTGCTCAGCCATTTCTAGATTTTCTATTTTGTCCTCCGATCTCAAAAACATTTTCGAGAGAAACTATCATTTTCTGAACCATACAAAACATTTCTTTAGTTATGGAACACCAAACGAACCAATAATATTGTACGCTCTATCTAGTTCTCCTGCACACTAGCCCAGTCTAACAATACTAAACCAGCAGTCATATGCATATACTCTCAATGCCGTAT
The DNA here is from genome assembly GCA_963556195.1 of Sepiola atlantica. Taxonomy (NCBI): domain Eukaryota; kingdom Metazoa; phylum Mollusca; class Cephalopoda; order Sepiida; family Sepiolidae; genus Sepiola; species Sepiola atlantica. The sequence continues at coordinate 126,131,519 of OY744528.1, read as the reverse complement.
CAAAGTCTTTTTCACTCGTTCGTTTTCGCATTTATTTCGTCTTCGTCTCTTCTGCTGTGATGGCTTCTTCTCGTCACTTTCTTTATTCGGTGTTTCTCACATATTTTTCTATCCAACCTATTGGTGTCACTGATTTGCATGTATATTCAATATTCAATGCCTATGCCTCCATCTTCACTGTTTTTCTTTTTTGTATCATTAGACTGGGCTAGTATTTTGGAGAGTTGAGATTTTATTATAAATTATCTGAGACATTCGTAACTATAAAAATCTGATTTTCAGAAATAAATGCTAGTATAGATTATTATTATTATTATTATTATTATTATTATTATTATTATTATTATTATTATTATTATTATTATTAGACTGGGCTAGTATGCAGGAAAGATGGAGAACAAACATAGTTGCGTGGGTCATCCATTACTATCGAAGTTTGTTTTTCATAAACAAATGTTTCTAGTAAATCAATGAAACAAATTGATTTGCCGTGTTCGAGTTTTGTCGGTTCTCTGCCACGATTTGCATTAGAGGGATTGGCAACTTGCACGTGGTCCCTCTCGTGAGTACCTGATTATATCGGTGAAACTAATGCCACTAAAACAGAATCAAACGAATGAAAATATTTATAGTTACTGATTCATTCGAATTGCGAGTAGACACGTGATTAAAAAAAGAGGACGAATCCATCGTATTTGAGTAGGGGGGCATACCACCTTAAACATGACACCAGCAGGAATAATAAAACAATCTTTGTCACCAAAAAGTCCGAAATTAAATTCAAATCAAAACTTACAAAGATTTGCATTTGTTAAGGTTAGAGTTAGGGTTAGGGTTAAGGTTATGGTTATAAGCACACCACGTGACCAATCAAGTGTGTGACGCTGAACATGTTATCAGCTTTTCAAAAATGAAAAAAAAAAAAAACTTTTCTCATGTGAATTATCTATGGAAAAATTGTTCTATTTAAAGCGTGAAGTAAAAACCGTCAGTGGAAAGTGACAAAAGAAAAAACGCCCCGTCATATTTTGCTATACAATTCTTGAAACGACTCGTGTGTGACAGAATGATGAAGCGACCTAAACACCCATCAGCATATCACGTTAACAGTCCGTTTTGTAAGGTAAGTATTTTCCCGGGATATTTAAAAAAATACAAATCTATATGGCTATATGGTATCGATGTTCGGCGTATTTGTTTTAAATGTAATTTAATATGCTAAAATATAACTCAGTTCTGGGATTGAGTTATGTTTGAAAAAATCCGTTTTAATTATTGTAACTAGTCGTAATTTATAATTGTTGTAGACCCGTGCTAGGGGTCACAAATAGTGACAGGGTTAACATATAACAATGTATTTATCATAAAGCAATACAGAACGCCACTAATGTGGTAGGAGATGAACGGATTCATAACATGCGGTAAAACATGGTATCAAAGTCTCTGTTTGAGTCTCTGCAACCAGTGGCATTTATTATACCTGGTTGATACCATCAGTTCTCCAATAGGGGTGATTTGTACCCCACAACAATAATTAACTGAACAAGTCACCAATCTCCCTCTAAGCTATCTATGTATGCCTCTCACCCTCTCACTCTAATATTTCTTAATGCCGCTGTAAGAATTAAGAGAAAGACCGACTCTCTGTTTTCATACGTGTGTCTGTACACACCACAAACACACATGTAAATTAGATTGCAAAATAGTAAGTAAATTTATTTCTATATAAGAGAAATTTATTATTTTTAGTTATGCAAGAAAAATATTTTGGGAGATATATGCCACAGTTTATGAATTGTCGAATGAAATCAAAGTAGAATAGTGTTAGTGTTGCGTAGTATAATATGATTATACACTATTGTGGCTGTGTAAGGTGTGTATAATATGATTATACACTATTGTGGCTGTGTAAGGTGTGTATAATATGATTATACACTATTGTGGCTGTGCCCCAAGTCAGCATTCGTCTAACATCTTTTCAATTTAAAGTCTGATTGAAACAATGGATCGCAAAGCTCTCTTGACAAATTGACGCCAGATCTCAGCTTCCGTTTATTCATCGAGGTCACACTTTTGACCTTACAGTCGTCAATCATTCCGCTAGTTTCTCACTAATCCGTTATTCCTAAACCCTCATTATATCATAGTAGTGGCTGTGACCCAACAAGTCATGGATACGTCTTGTTTGATTCTAAAACCTTAACGATGTTTTCTTGGTTTTCATTTGATTCAATCAAATATTACTTTTTTTCCTTTTACTGTTGTTGTTATCAAATGTTATTATGTTCTTTTGTAACTACAAGAAAAGTTTGATTTTCATAAGTAAATACGTGTTGGATAGTTGGGTACTCCAGGTTGTATCTCATATCTACCTGGTGTCACCCCAAAACCTAAATCGGAAGTTAACGATGCAAAACATATGGTGAAAACAGGTTCAGATCGAATGTTCTCCAACAAACAACTGGGACGCATGAAAAATGAAACTCAGAGGCGGTGATTCTTTTGTGACTGAAGCTTTCTGACGCTTTTCTTTCCCCTTTATACTTTCGACTGACGCAGCAGTTATACAACAACAATAAAAAAAAGTGTTTGCTAAACCATTATGCAACGCCTATAAGCAGCCATTTTAAAGTTATTTGACAAGTTTGATCTGTTTTAGGATTTTGCGATGACTTTGAACGGTGATCTTTACATTCCTCCCATCGCTGGAAGATGTGGCAAAATGCCGGAAGATGGAGGATGAAAAGCCAGTGCATTAAATGGGGGTTCAATCTGGTTCACCAATATATCTGAGCAGCTTTGTCGGCATTCTCCGGTAGGGATGCCTCAGGCGATTAGCAGTAAACTAACCTTTTCTCATAGAGAGAAAGTAAAACCTAGAAAAGTGGACCCCTCTCCGAGGACTGCATAGAATGATGCCTAGATTAGTGACCCAGACTCTGTCGTGACTGTTATGCGTACCGTCGATGTTTAAAGGATAGATTTTAACCGGCTCCTCACTCATATTTCTATTTAAAAAAAGGACAGAGAACGGCGTCTATTTAGTAAAACAACTTTAAAAGAAAAAAAAATTCGTTGTCAAAAGAATGTTTGTTCAGTGGAAGACGTTGATAAGCAGAACGAAAACAAACGTGTTTAATTTCAAAAGTAAACAGAACGCCGAAGAATACTGCAAGAAAGACTTCCATGTGTGTTACTGACAGTAAAGATATCAGTTATGTACAAGAGATTTACCAAATCTTGTACAAATAATATGTGTCCCCCTCCCCCAAACCGTCTGAAGTTAGCTCAATTTAAAAACAGGAAATCTTTAATAAAATAGTTAAAAATGTAATTTAGGAGCGTCGCAAAACCACGCATTTTGACAAAACACTTTTTTTCGAGTTTTATCGAGTTTTAATATATATATATATATATATATATATATATATATATATATATATATATATATATATATATATAGTAAGATACACATACACACACACACATATATATGTATATATATATATACATATGTGTGTGTATGTGTATCTTACTATATATATATATATATATATATATATATATATATATATATATATATATATATATTGTTTTTAACATAGCCGCCACTCTAGACGTAAGGGGCTACTGAGAATAAACGTGAAAGATTTTTTTGGGGGGGGGGGGGTCAACCTAAATTCGGAGCTGTGCAGCGAGATGTCTGTTTACATTAGTTTTAAATTTCTGCATGTCAGTACCGTCAGGGAAACAGGGGGCAGGGAGGGAGTTCCAGAGTTCAGCAGCACGAGGAAAGAAGCTTTTGGAATAGAAAGCTCTTCGGCATCTGGGGACCTCCACAGTATATGGATGGAAGTTGGCAGATTGTCGGGTTGGTCTAGTGAATTTACGTCGTGGGGGTACCAGAGCAGCAAGCTCATCAGAGCACAATCCATTGAAATACTTGTAAAACAGGCTCATTGAAGAAACATTGTGACGATGGGAAAGGGGCTGGAGCTTGGTGGATAGTGAGGGATCTATATTAATATTTCTCTATCTCTCTAGATATGTATCCGTGTGTTTGCGCATACAGAAAAATTAATTATATTTCTTGGCATTTAACGCAGCGCTAGGCTTGTACACAGCTAATATTACTGTTCTTACACTTCAGTATTGTCCGAAGCAGCACTGCGTGCGGTGTACTTAGAACTAACAGGACTGACGAACACAGCGCCATTGTTTTGCTGACCAACGACACACGTTTTTTTAAACATAGTTTTATGTTTCTATTTATTTATTGCTAACGTCGCACGAAATAACTGAGAAAAGAAATACAATGTCTTCTCACGTTACTTACATAAAAAATTAGTGCTTCGCTTTCCTAGAACTCCTTAGTTGTGATAAAGACCATACATAAAGATAGACTACGTATATTGGCACGTCAGCTTTTCACCATTAATTAAAGACAATAGGCCTCAGTTTGACCATCATATATATATATATATATATATATATATATATATATATATATATATATATATATATATTGGTACAGAAAAATTAGTACAACATTCGTACCGTCGGTTTCAAGCACAGAAGAACTTAGCCATTCGGCTGAAGAGAGCCGGGTGTACCAAAATAAATAAATATTACGCTCTTAATTTTTAATTTTTAACTTTAATTCTTAATTAATCGAGCACTCTGCTGGAATTTTTCCTGCTATATTACAAAGAAGTTATATATATATATATATATATATATATATATATATATATATATATATATATATATATATATTTAACATAGTTCACCCCAAACAAGGCAGGCCGCCACTGTAGACGTAAGGGGCTACTGAGAAAAGAAAAGAGGAGAAGGAAAAGGGGTCAACCTAACTTGGGATCTGCGCAGCGAGATGTCTGTTTACATTAGTTTTAAATTTCTGCATGTCTGTTCTGTTGGGGAAACAGGGGGCAGGGAGAGAGTTCCAGAGGCCAGCAGCATGAGGAAAGAAGCTACTCCGACATTCTGGGGACCTCCACAGTGAATGAATGAGATTTAGTTGATTGTCGAGTTAGTCTAGTGAATTTACGTCGAGGGGGCACCAGAGTAGCCAATTCATCGGAGCATAATCCATTGAAGTATTTGTAAAACAAGCACAAGGATGCTACATTGCGGCGATGGTACAGAGGCTGAAACTTGGCTGACAGTGAGGGTCCTATTAGGTTGGCGATTCTTTTTTGGACCTTGTCAAGGAGGGAGAGACTTGTAGATGATGCACCAGCCAAGATGTGACAACAATACTCCATGCAGAGGCGGATGGTGGCTTTGTAGAGATACAGGATAATGTCAGGTGAGAGGAGTTTACTAGCACGGTAGAGAGAGCCCACCTTCTTTGCAGCAGCCTTGGCAATGTCTTCAATGTATTTGTTCCAATTCATGTTAACTGTGAAGGTTAGGCCGAGGAGTTTGAATATATATATATATATATATATATATATATATATATATATAGAGAGAGAGAGAGAGAGAGAGAGAGAGTTCGCCACTGACAGCTATTTTGCCGTTTCACGTCTTTTTAGTATAGCAAATATTTTCATGCTGAGATTCGAAACCTAAACGTCAGATCATCAGATCATTTTCAAGTGTGTCCAGCAATGTCGAGAATCCTATCTCTGCGCCAATGCACTCTGCTATTGATAATAAGAGAAAAAATGATATGGCCGAAGTCGACAGTATCGCGTTAGCCACCAAAACTTTGATATCTACCCTGGTTGGCGGCTAATGATGATGGAGTATCGCACGTGTTATGCCGGGTACTCAAGAGGTGACCCGTGACAATCCTTAGGGGAAGCTACCTAGATAGGGGATCATTTTCCTAAAAATAGTTAGCTCCCCCATGTCACTGAACTTAATCTATGCCGGCACAGGAGATCGCGTAACTCGAGCTTCACAATAAACTACGTATCCTTTGAGTTTATCTTTCTTTCTCTCTCTCTTTCTCTCTCTCTCACTCTCTCTCTTTCTTCCTTCTATCTCTCTCTCTCTCTTCCACTCTCTCTTTCTCTTTCTCTTTCTCTCTCTCTCACTCTCTCTCTTTCTTCCTTCTCTCTCTCTCCCTCTCCCTCTCTCTTCCACTCTCTCTCTTTCTCTTTTTCTCTCTTTCTCTCCCACTCCCTCTCTCTCCCTCTCACTTTCTCTCTTACTCTCCCTCTCTCTTTCTCTCCCACTCCCTCTCTCTCTCTTTCTCTCTTACTTTCTCTCTCTCCCTCTCTCTTTCTCTCTTACTTTCTCTCTCCCTCTCTCTTTCTCTCTTACTTTCTCTCTCCCTCTCTCTCACTCTCTCTCACTCTCTCTCTTTCTTCCTTTTATCTCTCTCTCCCTTCCACTCTCTCTTTCTCTCTTTCTCTCCCACTCCCTCTCTCTCCCTCTCTCTTTCTCTCTTACTCTCTCTCTCCCCCTCTCTCTTTCTCTGGACAGAAAGAGGCAGAACACATGAAGAATATATGCAAAGTTTACCAACGGAGATAACCCAAGCGAAGGAAAGAGAGGATGACGAGGAAGATGGACCGACGAAATAAGTGGATAAATGGGACCGACATGAAGAAGCAGGCAGGACAGCAAGAGAACACAATATAATGGATATGGATATAGGACTACAATGACACCAGCCGAGCGGAACAGGTAGCCGATAGTCTTGTCGGTCCACGTGTTCACGTGTTCATCAACAACACATTTCAAAATTGTCTCATCATACCTACACTCTTTTTTTATGTGATATTTCTTCTACAATTACAAACTATTAACATCTATAACAATTGGGTTACTATTAATTCTACAATTACAAACTATTAACATCTATAACAATTGGGTTACTATTAATTCTACAATTACAAACTATTAACATCTATAACAATTGGGTTACTATTAATTCTACAATTACAAACTATTAACATCTATAACAATTGGGTTACTATTAATTCTACAATTACAAACTATTAACATCTATAACAATTGGGTTACTATTAATTCTACAATTACAAACTATTAACATCTACAACAATTGGGTTACAATTAATTCTACAATTACAAACTATTAACATCTATAACAATTGGGTTACTATTAATTCTACAATTACAAACTATTAACATCTATAACAATTGGGTTACTATTAATTCTACAATTACAAACTATTAACATCTATAACAATTGGGTTACTATTAATTCTACAATTACAAACTATTAACATCTATAACAATTGGGTTACTATTAATTCTACAATTACAAACTATTAACATCTATAACAATTGGGTTACTATTAATTCTACAATTACAAACTATTAACATCTATAACAATTGGGTTACTATTAATTCTACAATTACAAACTATTAACATCTATAACAATTGGGTTACTATTAATTCTACAATTACAAACTATTAACATCTACAACAATTGGGTTACAATTAATTCTACAATTACAAACTATTAACATCTATAACAATTGGGTTACTATTAATTCTACAATTACAAACTATTAACATCTATAACAATTGGGTTACTATTAATTCTACAATTACAAACTATTAACATCTACAACAATTGGGTTACAATTAATTCTATACGTGAACAAACTCGAAAAGCATCGTTGCGTGTTTCTGCGAAAGCTATTTGTGTCTTGGCCCATGAAATTAAGTGTCTAACATTATAGAAAAAAAAACGAATTTTACTGACTAAACAATTAATTTACATTAAGAAATTAACAAAAACAAGTAAATAATAATAATAAACTGATGCGCACATATCCGAGGCAATAGCTGAATCCTTAGAAAATGACCTCCAGTCTGTAGTTGAATGGGGTAAAAAATGGATGGTAACTTTTAATGCCGCAAAGACAAAGCTACTTTCCTTCAATAACTACAAGAAACCTCTCCAACCACCGATTGTCATGGCAAATAACACCTTACCTGAGAGTTCATCATTCAAACTCCTCGGCCTAACCTTCACAGATAACATGAATTGGAACAAATACATTGAAGACATTGCCAAGGCTGCTGCAAAGAAGGTGGGCTCTCTCTACCGTGCTAGTAAACTCCTCACACCTGACATTATCCTATATATCTACAAAGCCACCATCCGTCCATGCATGGAGTATTGTTGTCACATCTGGGCTGGGGCATCATCCACTAGTCTCTCCCTCTTAGACAAGGTCCAAAAAAGAGTTGCCAACTTAATAGGTCCCTCACTGGCAACCAAGCTCCAGCCCGTATCCCACCCTTTTTCTCAGTAGCCCCTTACGTCTACAGTGGCGGTCTGCCTTGTTTGGGGTGAACTATGTTAAAAAAAATGATAATAAAAATAACGACGAAACATTGATGAATATATAAATAATTTTGGTTTTTCCTTTTTCTTTTTCAAATATCATCACCATCACCATCACCATCACCATCAGGGTTTTTGATCACTCAGGAAGAAGCCCTTATTGACAGCAGTCATTTATAGTCCAGTCAAAATGAGGCTGAACCTCAAACAAATTGCTAACAAAGGTTGTTAACTTGGATATTGGACATGAATAACCTCTTTCAGATAAAAAAATTTTACCAAAATTAGCCTTGCGGAAATGGTCAAAGGTAACTTCATCATCATCAAGATTTGGCTGTGGTGAGTTTGCAATTATCACACAAGTTTGAACAGTGAATGCCATGTTTCCTGCAACTGCATCTTGCTGTAGTGCACCCTGAAGTACAGTTACACCTAATTATAGCCAACAAATTTACAGGACCAGCTGGCAAGTCAGTCTTGAATGGTTGTAATTTACCATCTGAAAGTTTCCATCCCGACTCGTCAGGTTTTAGCTGGTTTCTACATTTCCATTCCTGAATTTGGAAGTAAACTCGAAGGCTGTGGAATTTCGTAGCTGCTCTTGTTGGTGGCAATGATTTGGCCTCAACAGACTTTGAGCTTTGATGTTTTCCCCATCATTACCATTGTACAGGCAGTCTAAAGCCTTCTCCCCAGCTTCAATACTATCTTCTGCACTGCTATCCTTGCCAAACACTTCTGCCAGTTTGAGGAAGTTTCTATTGTTCATCACTTTTCGAAGGGATGCTGCCTTCCTAATTCCATAAACACTGGATGTAGAATCACAACCCAGTAAGGCATGGATTAAAAGAATGTTGGAACAGACCACATCTCTTTGATGTTCCAGACTTTCACCCTTTTTGCACTATCCTTTGCTTGTGGCGTGAAGAAGATGTTGTAACAATCATCTCTATTGGCATGATAACATAGAAGGACCAATAGGTCAGTGTCATCTGCTATCAAAATGGTTTCTCCTGTCTGCGCCAGTTCTAGAGCAGTCTTCCCAATTAATACGTCAATGTCTCCAGATGCATGGACTACTTTACAACCTGCTTCCCCCAAACTCTTTCCCAGCAAATTGATGAACAATTGTTTGTTTTCTTGATTAGCTAGGAAAACATCCTTTTTTAATTTGAACACCATTAAAGGGGTCAGTGACACATTAAAACCAACAGAGCGGTCTGCACGGCGTCTGTGCAGTGGATGGACCACTTTCATACCCATCAAAGACAATGCATGCTTTTTCATATCTAGTTGTGACATATCTGCGGTATTGGGCACAAATCTCATCAAATGTGTGACCTGTTTGCCATGGGGGGCGTTGAAGTAGTGCTCCACCATCTAAGAGATACTATGGATCTGATTGCGTCTGCCAAAGCCGTTTTTTGCCTCTCGCAGTAGTCCGAAAGAATCAAAAAGTGCAGGTGGGTGACCACAAAGCTCATACTGGAAATGTTCTTGCTGCTGCTGAGTTGAGGGTTCATTGGTTGATAGCACACACAGTCTCTGGAATAGGAGTTGTGGATCAGAACCTGTCATCAAATAACCAATTGCCCCCAGAAAGCTCATATGTGTATGGAGCCCACCAAGTAGCAAGACAAATGATTTCAGGGGACTAGAACTAGGCTGTGACTCTACTATCAGCATTGCTTTGTACCAAAGTGGTTGATCGAATGTTAGAATTGGTGTAATGTTGTTTTTAGTGACTAAATCACTAATGTAACATAACGTTGAGTACACGCAGGTTGGGCTACTAGGGTCCATGTCGATCATTGGCAAAAAAAACTGTATCTGATTTTCCAGGATATGTTCCTTTGCACACTGACTGCATAAGGCCTGACCATGCGGGTCTGGACGGATTTGATATTAGTGAAACCTCTCAAAGGATGTCAACATTAGCAGTGGAATCGACAACTTTCTTGGGCTTGAGCTCTTTAAATATCACTGGTGGTTTGTTGGTGTGCTCTGAATCTAGGTACGTGATGTTGATCCTTCCAACCCTTATTATATCTTCTGAAAGGACCTGAATCCTTGGAACTGGTTTTGCTTTAACTTTCCCGGGCGTAAAAAATGCTATGATACCGTGGAATGTGTTGAATCCATCAATACTCCTTACATTATGGTCTACATTATCAGCTACGAACTGCACAAATTCTGTTTCAACAGGGGAGAGAGTTTCAGCGCCATGAACAAGTACAGCACTTCTTTTGAATTTCTGGACTTCCGAGTAAGATGAAGAGAAGCCATGCTTATTCAGAGTGTCAATTAAGAACCTCGATCCAAATTGGTCATGAATTTCCACTGCTAAACCAAACTGCAAAGCAGCCTGCATTATCGCTTGACCAACTGATGCAAGTTTCAAATCATTGTCTTTGCCTGCAAATATCTTCCTGCGAAAAATCAACAATTTTTAAAGAACATATTCAAGAATCACATCCTGTTCAAGATCATTCTTAGACAGGTAATATTCTGAACTTGTCTGGATATCCTTAATGCCATGTCTTGATAAGCTTGGCTGCCGCCTTTAGGATTCTAATGGCCTCTAATTCTGAATTGTCTGTTGAGCGGCGATGTGCATCGAATTCATGGAGAATACATTTTGCTGTACTTAAGAATGTAACAACATTATGTTTCCCATTAATTTCAGTCACAATGATTTTGTCTTTGAAATGTTCTAACAATCGAGAATTTTCATCCATTTTTTTAACAATGGTGAGTTGCTCCTCGTCATTTTGCTGCAAATATTTAGCAACTTCCAGAAATGCCTGTTTTCTTTCTGAATCCTCTGGTCTACCAAGGTTTTGTTTCTTAGAAGAATCAGCAGAAGAGAATGTCTTAGGAATGTTTTTATTGGAATCAAAGTTTGCAAAACATGTTCTGTGATAACGTGCTTCTTCTGAAACAAGGTCAGCTACATAACCTATTCTACCTTTAACAGTGGATGCCAAGCCATCATTTTATCGGACTTTCTCACAAACTTTTAACACTCTGTCCTTAAACTCAATAGTTTCTATATGGGAAACATCAACACCTCTTTTCTTTCTATCAGATTTTGCTCCAGAACCACAAAAAAGACAATGTTCCTTAAAGTTAAACACACACAAAGAGCGACTTGCATGGAATAGCCTTTCATCATGGGTGGACCTCTTTTTACGGTCAATTTCTATGTATTTGGGGTTGATCCAACGCCGTTTGCATTTCTTGTGAAGACGTTGACCAATCTGAATTATGATCTTCTCTCCACGCTGTTCAGAAACTCTGTTAATGGAATCGATGCCATTCTGGCTGACGATGAATGTTTCTTCATTACTGGGCAGTTCATTGTTAATAACACACTTGTCAGCATCCATAATTATCGGTACTTCACTTTGGCCAACCTGAAATTAGAATATGACAGAATATTAAGCTCCTGCAGTAATACATTAAAGGAGACAAAAATAAGGCAAAAGAAGTTATAATTATATTTAACTTTATGAAAACTGTTGGTTTTATCCAATTTCACATTGCTACATTTGGTATTTTTGAAGTTGAATTTAACTTTATGAAAACTGTTGGTTTTATCCAATTTCACATTGCTACATTTGGTATTTTTGAAGTTGAATTTAAAGAAATTGAGTTGAGAGAGGGGAGGCTAGAATCGGCGGCAATCTTTAAAGATGGCGCCCGTGACCCCTTTCCGCAAGGCTAATTTTAGTAAACTTTTTTATCTGAAAGAGAGGTTATTCGTGCCTAATATCCAAGTTAAAAACCTTTGTTAGCAATTTGTTTGAGGTTCAGCCAATATATATATATATATATATATATATATATATATATATATGTGTGTAATAAATATGTGTTATTGTTTATTATCTATGTACGTATACGTTTCGTCCTTAATAATCGGGACTCATCAGCATAGAGATATGACTATTCACTACCGGTCATGCGATTCGAAACCCCGGACTACGAGTATTTTGCAACTCAAATCCGACGCCTTAACCACTCGGCCAATTTTGAACAGCGAATAAACGGGTATAATTTTAACACTTAATACGGCGGATGTGTGTGTGTGTGTGTGTGATACAGTAAGTTAGAACAACATCCGTACCATCGGTTTCAGATCTGAGAAATGCAGACCTTCGTCAGCCGAACGACTCTGCTGACGAAGGTCTGAATTTCTCAGATCTGAATCCGATGGTACGGATGTTGTTCTAACTTACTGTATCACACACACACACACACACACACATACACACACACACACACACACACACACACATATATATATATATATATATAACTTCGTCCTTTGGGACGTACGATATTTGGTATTTAGGGAAATCGAAGTGGGGACGTGGTTGGGAAAACCTATTGTATTGGGAATATTTATGAAAACATTTACGAGGGGAAGATGGGAACGAAACTTGACGACGACCAGGGAGAGGACATACAAAAAAAAATTTTTCTTCTTTTCAGCCTTAATTTTGACACCCCATTTATATATATATATATATATATATATATATATATATATATATATATATATATATTCATTCATACCCGTACACACAATACGCGTAGCCCCCCTGCCATCCCGTTTTTCCTTTCTCTCCCCACGACTGATCTGGACTCTCTCGTCTCTCTCCACATTTCCCACGGGCCACGTAAGCCTTAGGTAAACATGGCAGAATGAAATGTTGTCGCGTTTCATTCGCACACATTCTCTCACACGCAGGACCCCGTATGAAGCGGCGGCGGGTAGAAAAAATGAAAAACAATCCATTCTCATTATGTCAAAGATAGGGTAATTTTTGATAGATTTTTAAATTGCTAAAATCGTTCCCACAGTATACATAATTAATGTATATATATATATATATATATATATATATATATATATATATATAAATTTTGACGTGTAGGAATATCAATTGTCCCTTATGTATAAAACAAAAATTAAAAAGTTTTTCTTAAGAGGAGAACAAAATTTTCGGCCGCGATCCTTCGGTCTTCGTCAATGGAATCATATATATGTAACAATATATCTATACCTCTCTCTCTCTCTCTCTCTCTCTCTCTCTCTCTCTCTCTATATATATATATATATATATATATATATATATATATATATATATATATATATATATATATATATATATGGAAAATGAAAAAAGAAAAAGAAAAATATTATTTATGTTTTACTCAACGTTTCGTCTTTATTTCAAAATTTCCTCAGGATGTTGTGAGAATCCTAACGGCACAACTGAGAGAACAAATCTACTAATCCCTGAACAACTGTGGACTGCTCCCCAAGGAATAAAATGGATGCCGGAAAGGGAAAAGAGGGACGTACGATCTGCTATACATCGATCAAAAGACTATGAAGGAGGTAAAAAGCAGAAAAAAGAACATAGCCATGGCATGGATTGACTACAAGAAAACTTACGACAGAATTCCTCAAGCATGGATAATTGAATGGTTAAAATTATACAAAATACCCGACAGGATTATTAATATCATAAATAAAGCAATGGAAACATGAAAACTAGAACTGACAGCTGGAGGACAACACCTGACAGAGATAAAAAATACAGAGAGGCATTTTCCAAGGAGACCACCTATCATTAATACTGTTTATAATAGCCATGATGCCACTCAACTACATACTTGTGATGTCGCATACAAGTTTACAGACACAGAACAACGAATAAACCACCTCATGTATACGGACGACCTGAAGCTATTTGCAAAAAGGAATAAGGAACAGTTGATAAATACAACCAGAATAGGACAATCAAATGGAATTCGGAATGGAAAAGTGTGCACTGTTAGAGATGAAAAGGGGGAAACTGGAGACATCAGAGAGCATGGAACTGTCCAATCAAGAGGATGAGTGCACTTGGTGAACATGATACCTACAAATATTTGGGAGTTCTGGAAGCATACACCATCAAATCTACAGAAATTAAAGAGATTAGAAACGAATATCTGAGAAGACAAGAAAACTCTTAGAAACTCAATTATATAGCAGAAATCTAGTAAAAGGGATAAACACCTGGTCAATATCACTAATAAGATATTCTGGACCATTCATAGGCTGGACTAAAGAAGAACTCAGGAAGCACCGAAACCAGAAAAACAAAGACAAGAACAGAAAAGTGGGAAGAAAAACAACTACATGGACGCTTCATAAGACTGACAAGTAATTTTGAATACGCAGACAAGTAGTACACACATAAACCAGAAACAGTACTGGAAAACGAAAATGACAAAATCCTTTAGGATATGATGAATGTACAAAAAATCATACAAACAAGGAGACCGTACGTCAAAATAATCGACAAGATGGAAAAATCCTGCCGAATCGTAGACTTCGCCGTTCCAGCAGACCACAGAGTGAAGATCAACGTGACGGAAAAACGAAGCAAATACACGGAACTTGCTAGAGAACTGAAAGGAATATGGAGTATGAAGAAAGTCAATATAATACCAATAATCGTAGGAGCACTAGGAACAGTCCCTGGAGAAAAAACTAGGTGAAATCGGAATCAAAGGGATCACTGAGACCATACAAAGGACCGCAATGATCAAAACAGCTGCAATCTTAAGAAAAATCCTCGAATGCGGAAACCAACCTGCATAAGCTACGAATGGTAACCAATAACATAGAAGTTACAACAGGAAGAAAACAAAACACAGATAAAACACAACGGCACGAACCAAAGAACAGAAACTGTAAGAAATATCATAAGTACCGCCCCCCCCCCCACTAAAAAAATGATGACACTACACAAAATAGTCGTAGAGCGACAAGGAGGATGGGAAGACCGAAGAGGGAGAGCACTAAACATACCTCCACTGGAAAAGTGCGGAGAGTGCTGGGATGCTGGGATGCTGGGGAGGCTTATTGCCACCCAACTCCTAGGGGAGACCAATGGACGTTGCCAGCGAGAAATCAATGGTAGACGGCTGTTGCGATACCACAAGGTCATTTGCGGTGGTTATCGAAAAGAAGTGAAGAGTACTGGAAATCTGGGGAGGCTTGCTATCACTCAGACTCCACGGAACACTACTGGTTGTTGTCAGTGAGCAATCACTGACGATGAGTTGTGTGATAACTACTAGTGAGCAGAAATTATAATAATAATGAAACCAAAGGAACAGAAACTGCAAGAAAATAACAAACAATCAAGGGGCGGCCACACGTGCGGCGACCAGTGGTGGGGAACAGTGTTTAGCAGCAACGCCTGAGTCGTCTGTATGCAGGGGCGGATTGCTGCTGGAAGACGTAGGGGCGTCCGGTGGCGGTCTCATGCAACCACACTCCTCCACACCTCCCAGTATTTTGTCTACTTTTTCTCAAGCACGGGTGTGTGTGTGTATGAGTGCGAAAAAAAAAATGTTTTAACATATACTTTCTATTTCATACGAATCTCTTTCAATTGAAAGCTCGATGATTGTCAACTTGTAACAACGGAGCATATATAAATAAACAAGATTTTGTTACATTTCAAAGGCCAAGATTTTATTTATCTCACGAAATATTTTTAAAACAATCACTTTTTTGTGTACAATTTTACGGTTTCGTTTCGTTCAGCAGTGGATCTACCAATGTATGTACCAATGTATGTCAATATTGGATCTTTCCTCTCTAAACTTATCAGAAAGACAAAGAGTTCTCAATTCGAAGAATTATATATTGCGATGTGATCAAAATAAAAGTCCGAAAATCAAAACAAACTCGCATCGAATGCCATTTCATTTATAGAAATCATCACCTGAGGCAGGCAGCCATATTGTAATTAAAAGCAGAGCTAAGAGAAATACGCAAAACATTTGACCGAAAATCTTTTATGAGAGACTAATATAATTACAGTTTATTTATAAATTTCATTATAATTGACGTAATTTCAATTATGAGTATTAATTCAAAACATCGGACTACGAAACTGAAGCATAGCACCTAAAATTGTTCAGTATTAAAAAAATATTTAAAAATTCTTTTGTCGATGCAGGAATTCCCAATATTTTGCCTGCTGTTTACCTCTTAGTCATTGTGGACCAAAAGCAGATGTAAGGAACACAAGTCTTGTGTGAAAAACAAGCGTGTTACTTTCCTTTGTTCAGTATTCAAAAATTCAAAAGATACCATCGAAGTTACCTCTTCTTAACAATATAAAAATCTATTTAATAATATAATGTGACATGTTTAGCTTATTCCAATTAAGTCAATGATTTTATTCCATATTATTTCTGCAGTAACTACGTGCGATGGATTGTCGTTTTCAGGACCAAACTTATTTCCCAACGATTACATTCTATTGCCGGACACAGAGTTATCTCTCTTGAGAAGAAACTGGTTTCTAAGCCAAAATCATGCCGTTGGTAAATAGCGCCAGACAGACTCGCGAATCACGTGGTGGGAACTCTCGAACCACCTCGACCAGATTTCATCCTCTATCCATTCTCTTTTCTATCGTTTCATTAGGAATAGCTTTGTGTATTCTTCTGTTGAATGAGAACAATGTATTCTGTATGTGTAATGTACGTATAACACGTCCCGTTTATTGTCGGGAAAGTTTGTCGTAGATAAACTAATAATAAATAAAACGGTATATCAACAGTCTTTTACTTTTCAACAATAGTTGGTGTTAACAACACCAAACCACGGCGAATATTAGCAGCCTCAATTCACGGGAGTCGAAAATTAGTTACATTTCTCTACCCACGCGTTGCCAAACTTGATAAAATATTCTAATTTATCACTACGGATTTTCCCTTTAAAGAAAAACTTCAACCACTGATCTAGGAAATCTTTAACCAGGTTCCCAGAAACCAAACCGTCGTACCTGCTGTCCTAACCCAACCAACGAATCAACTACCGTAACTATGTTTTTTCTGATTTGCCGAGAATAAAATTTGGCGATAAAACTTGACCCTTTCGACTTTTTTTGTGATGCGGACAGAAAAATAAACAAAAAAGAGAATGGACTGAAGATGAAATTTAGTCTTAATTTCCGACGCAGGGTGGCGCTTTCGTCGGTCGTTTTGTCACATTGAAGTTTGAAGTTTTTATTGGTAAACGAGTAGGGTAGGTCTTGATTTTGCACACGACACTTTACAAAAAAAAAAAATTTGCACACGACACTTTACAAAAAACAAAAAAATTTGCACACGACACTTTACAAAAAAAAAAAAATTGCACACGACACTTTACAAAAAACAAAAAATTTGCACACGACACTTTACAAAAAACAAAAAAATTTGCACACGACACTTTACAAAAAACAAAAAAAAATTGCACACAACACTTTATAAACACAAAAAAATTTTGCACACAACACTTTGCAAAAAACAAAAATTTTTTGCACACGACACTTTACAAAAAACAAAAAAATTTTGCACACGACACTTTACAAAAAATAAAAACAAATTGCACACGACACTTTACAAAAAACAAAAAATTTGCACACGACACTTTACAAAAAACAAAAAATTTTTGCACACGACACTTTACAAAAAAAAAAAAATTGCACACGACACTTTACAAAAAACAAAAAATTTTTGCACACGACACTTTACAAAAAACAAAAAATTTGCACACGACACTTTACAAAAAACAAAAAATTTTTGCACACGACACTTTACAAAAAAAAAAAAATTGCACACAACACTTTACAAAAAACAAAAAAAATGGCACACGACACTTTATAAAACAAAACAATTTTTCACACGACACTTTATAAAAACAAAAAAAAATGCACACGACACTTTACAAAAAACAAAAGAATTTTTGCAGACGACACTTTACAAAAACAAAAAAATTTTGCACACGACACTTTACAAAAACAAACAAATTTTGCACACGACACTTTACAAAAGTAAAACAAATTTGCACACGACACTTTACAAAAACAAAGAAATTTTGCACACGACACTTTACAAAAAAAAAAAATTGCACACGACACTTTACAAAAACAAAAAATTTTTTGCACACGACACTTTATAAAAAACAAAAAAAAATTGCACACGACACTTTACAAAAGCAAAAAAAAAATTGCACACGACACTTTATAAAAAACGAACAAAATTGCACACGACACTTTACAAAAACAAAAAAAAATTGCACACGACACTTTACAAAAACAAAAAAAAATTGCACACGACACTTTACAAAAGCAAAAAAATTTTGCACACGATACTTTACAAAAAACAAAAAAAAATTTTGCACACGATACTTTACAAAAAACAAAAAAAAATGCACACAACACTTTACAAAAACAAAAAAAATTGCACACAACACTTTACAAAAACAAAAACAAAATGCACACAACACTTTACAAAAACAAAAAATTTTGCACACGACACTTTACAAAAAACAAAAAATAAAAAACAAACAAACACAAGACCTCACCCCCCTTCTCCAAAAATCTCATTTCTATAAGATCAAATGAGCTTTAGCCATTAGCTTTATTTATTGGCACAGTAGATAAGAACAAAAACAAAAGACAACTTAAATATTTGAGCGAATCCGATGAAAGTGAGAACAAGTTACACATCGTTGATTTTAGGCCAACATTTCAATTTATTGTCGCGATTTGATTTTTTTGATAGCCGCTCCTCTTCTGCAAACGTTTGTTGATGAAAAGCATACTTGTATGGTCACGGATGGCCCAAATAACTTGTAATTGTCCTCATCTCAATAGTAAACCAGCAGTGACAATATGGGTATAGGCGAAGAATATAAAATAAGTGACTGTAGGTATTTGGATAGAAAAACAGCGTAAAAATGTCGAGTGTCGAGAAGAAGCCATCAGAGAATAAGGTGTAAAGAGAGACACAGAGTAAAAGAAAAGGAACGAGTGAAAAAGACTAGGATATAACATTGAAAGTATATATATGTTAGTATCACTGCAGGATTAGTATTATTAGACTGGGCTAGTGCACAAGAGAGCTGGAGAAACGTACAATAGTGTAGGTTATTATGGTCATACGTAATTAAAGAAATGTCATATTTTTATAAATGATTTTTGGTTGTGATTGACATAATCTAGAGAAAAATTATTTCATTTAAACGGAAAGAACAAAACAGAAGACAATAATAGTTCGTAGTCATATACGTAGTTACGTTTAGATATGTTAGGTACAATGTTTATATGTTAGGTATATGTTTATATGTTAGGTATATGTTTATATGTTAGGTACACTGTTTATATGTTAGGTGTATGTTTATATGTTACGTGTATGTTTATATGTTTGGTACACTGTTTATATGTTAGGTATATCTTTATATGTTAAGTATATGTTTATATGTTAGGTACACTGTATATATGTTAGGTATATGTTTATCTGTTAAGTATATGTTTATATGTTAAGTATATGTTTATATGTTAGGTACACTGTTTATATGTTAGGTGTATGTTTATATGTTAAGTATGTGTTTATATGTCAGGTACACTGTTTATATGTTAGGTATATGTTTATATGTTAAGTATATGTTTATATGTTAGGTACACTGTTTATATGTTAGGTATATGTTTATATGTTAAGTGTATGTTAAGTATAGGTTTATGTTAGGTACACTGCTTATATATTAAGTATATGTTTATATGTTAAGTATATGTTTATATGTTAATTACACTATTTATATGTTTATATGTTTTTATGTTAGGTACACTGTTTATATGTTAGGTATATGTTTATATGTTAGGTATATGTTTATATGTTAGGTACACTGTTTATATGTTAGGTATATGTTTATATGTTAGGTACACTGTTTATATATGTTTGTATGTTAGTGTTGCATAGCGGCACCACAAACCAGACATTTGTTACGTTATCAATGATGAAAATCATCGCCACAAAAGTCTATTAAGCGCTTCTCAAAATACGAAAACTTTACGAACTTTTATGAAAGTTTATGAAATCATATGAAGCGTTTTCAAACTTCTTTAACGCTCACTTTTAAACACATTTCTTTATGGCGTTTTGAAGCCTTTAAACTGCCAGTCCTATTACACATTACTTTTTAAACACTTCTCGTTATTAAAACATTTTTCTTTTTAAACATGCTTCTTTTAAAATTCTTTTCTCATTAAACACAGTTCATTAAACATTGTATCTCATTTAAACACTTTAAACATTGTTCGTTAAGCACATCAAATTAAACATGGTGCACTTTTTCTTTCTGCTTTAGTTCTTTCAGTTCAACAAAAATGTGATGCACAAAAAGTTACCTTACACTTTCTTTCGTCGTCTGGTTGTGATCGCCGTTGGTGCCGCCGGTTTCCATTGCGTATCTCTGGCCGTGATCGATGTTGGTGATCTTTGATCTGTGGATACAACTTTATATACAGGCAGAAGACAAACGCGGAGACAATTTTTCCTCAGAGAGATTCAAGTCTTTTATTCTGAACTTCGTTGTGGAGGGGTTTAATCCATTCATTCGCTCGATTCTCATTCATCTTTGTCGCTGTGGGATGCAACTATGCACGGGAATTTCTGCTGGGTCTCGAAGAGATCCAACCATTACGACGAACGATTACATTGTCGACCTGACGCTCTCACTTCCAAAGCCCTTCTGTCTCATTTGAGGACCCACAGAGAGGTCGACCGTCCAGCTTGCTTCTCAAACTGTCACTCTTTTAAAAACTTAGTTTCTCACGAAAGAAGGAGTGACGTCACAGTCCTTTGTCCTGTCATACAAAGCATTTCATTCATTCATGTTTTCTGACATTTTCTGACTCAAAGTTGTCTGTGCCGGTGTCAAATTTGAAACTTTATTATGGTCTTTCAAAAACATAATTGACTCATAACGGTCCCCTTCGGTGCATGACTGCTTGACCTGCACCGAACTTGAACCAGGTTCACCCATCTCACAATCAAAACTAGTGGACCTAGACGCTTTTAGGCATACAGGGCCCCTCATAATATAACATTAGGTATATGTTTATATGTTAGGTATATGTTTATATGTTAGGTACACTGTTTATATGTTAGGTATATGTTTATATGTTAGGTATATGTTTATATGTTAGGTACACTGTTTATATGTTAGGTATATGTTTATATGTTAGGTATATGTTTATATGTTAAGTATATGTTTACATGTGAGGTATATGTTTATATGTTAAGTATATGTTTATATGTTAGGTAGATGTTTATATATGAGGTATATGTTTATATGTTAGGTATATTCTTATATGTTAAGTATATGTTTATATGTGAGGTATATGTTTATATGTTAAGTATATGTTTATATGTTAGGTATATGTTTATATGTTAGGTATATTGTTGTGGTTGCAAGGTTGAACAATAATTAGTGAGGAATACAATGAAGACGCAAACAACAAGGAGAATGCAATAATAAGTGTATTAAAGAAAAGGTATAGTTACAGTATGTACAAATGAAGGTGTCGAGTCAGAGAGTCTTGGTGGGAGGACATGTACGCTCTTCGGCGTCACTTCCGGTGGCATTTAGGTAACACACACTAAGGCCAACCTAGGCTTGCCATTTATAGTGTAACGTTATTCGTATATGCAAATGAGTGGTTGCCACCACAACACCCCCTCCCAAGATTTGAAGTCACACAGATTTCAATATCTTTTTCTTTTTGGGTTTACCATCAATGGTTCATTAAATTTTCTTTTCCTACCTGATCTTCGGGGTTCAGGTGTATATTGAGGCGGTTCCAAATTAAAGGATTCGTATATGACATCTATGGTTTCCTCCTCTTCGACTGTTGTCGTATAATCATCATCTTGGATATGACGTTTTTTTATCTGATTTAGGTGCCTTTTATGTATACTCTGTGGACCTTTAATCATATATGTACAATCACCAATGCGTTTATCCACTACTCCACATTCCCAGTAAGATGTGTTATTCTTGTAGCACTTAAAATATACTCGATCTCCCGAGTTATATTTCTTTCTTCTCGTGTGTGTAGTGTTTCGGATAATTGCCTGTCTTGGCAACAGTTTATCAAACGCTGATTTTACCTTTCTGGCAAACATTAGATCAGCTGGTGATATGTTTGATGGTGTACTAGGATGTGGTGTGATCCTATAAACTTGCAAGAATTGTTGCAAAGCTTTTTCTGTTGGTGTTCCAATGGATTTCTTTAACGCTCGTTTTAGCGTGTCCACAAACCTTTTCGCAAGGCCGTTCGACCTTGGATGATACGGCGGAGTCGTGATGTGCTTCACTCGGAACGTGTCGCAAAATTCCTTAAACTCTGCGGATGTGAACTGCGTTCCGTTGTCAGTGACCAGTGTGTCTGGTACACCGAATCTTGCAAACAACTCGTGTAGGAACCCTATTGAGTTGTTCGTTGTTGGATTCCTGCAACGCATTACCTCCGGCCATTTTGTGTAACTATCCACTACAATTAAATAATAGTTTTCTCCTACTGGACCAGCGAAGTCCATGTGGATTCTCGACCATGGTTGGTCGGTTTTCGGCCAAGGTTTGTGTACTATAGGTGGGGATTTTGCTGCTAACTGGCATCCTTTACATTTATTTATTGTTGCTGCTATGTCAGTGTCCATGTTACGCCAGTACACGTAGCTTCTCATTAACGACTTCATTCGATTTATCCCCGGATGTCCCGTATGGAAATCTCTTAACATCCTATTCTGCAATGTTTTGGGTATTACCACTCTCTCACTGTACAGTAACACATCGTTACATATGGAGAAAACTTCCTGCACCTATGCGTCCGTTATAATTTTCTCTTTTATGTCCTTTATGTATTCGTCTTTCTCGGCTTCCCTTTTAATGTCCGACAAAGTTACGGGTAGGTCCTTAATGATGTTTGCTACCATATTTTTTACTTCAACATTTGTCCGAATTGCTGCAATGACTGATTCTTCCAGATTGTGTTTCTGTGGTATCAGTCTTGACAGTCCATCCGCATGGCAAATCTTTTTTGATGCTAGATGTTGTAGCTGGAAATCGTAATTAAGTAAGATTGTACCCCAGCGCAGCAATCTATTTGCGGTGTATACCGGCAATCCTTTTTTTTGATCCATAGATCGTGACTAACGGTTTATGGTCGGTTTCAAGTAAGAATTGTCTACCATATAAATATCGGTGAAATTTAGTCACGGAAAAGATTATGCTCAATGCTTCTTTTTCGATTTGTGAATATGCCCTCTCGGCTGGTATCAGCGTTCTCGAAGCGTGCGCTATTGGTTTTCTAGACCCATCCGGCATAATATGTTGAATGCATGCTCCTAAGCCGTAGGAACTAGCGTCACTAGCGACGACTATTTTTAATTTTGTGTCAAAGTGCGTTAAGAATAATTCGGATGTTAGTGCGCTCTTTATTTTGTCAAAAGCGGTTTGACATTCTTGCGTCCAGTTCCAAGGTGTATCCTTTTTAAGCAGATTATTTAAGGGGGCTCGCAAGTTATGCATTCCTTCAATAAAAGATTGATAATAATTTGCGAGTCCCAAGAAACTCTGCAAGGTTGTTACGTTATCGGGTGCTGGCATATTTTTTATTGCCGCAGATCTGTCTGGGTCTGGACGTCGTCCATGTTTGTTTATCATGTGTCCAAGATACTTAATCTCGCTCATACAAAAGTCACATTTACTTACTTTTACTTTAAAGCCGAATTCTTGTATTCGAGTAAATACTTGTTTCAAATGTTCCTTATGTTCTTGTAGGGATTTGCTCCTGACAACAATGTCGTCCAGGTATGCACATGCGCACTCAATACCACTTAGCATGGTGTCCATCGCTTGCTGAAAAATGGCAGGTGCTACTTTGATGCCAAAGGGCAATCGGTTGTATTTGTATAATCCCTTATGCGTATTGATGCATAGTATTTTTGAGCAATTTTCCTCGACCGGTATTTGCAAATATGCGTCGCTCAAGTCTATCTTAGAGAAGATATTACCACCATTTAACTTCGTGAATATTTCCTCTGGGCTTGGTAGAGGGTAATGGTGATCTTTTAATAGGGAGTTGACCCCGGTCGAAAAATCTGCGCACACTCTAACTTCGTCATTCTTTTTCTTTACGTATACGGTGGGGGCTGCCCACTCGCTGTGTTCTATTTTTGATAGAATTCCTGTCTGTTCCAATCTATCTAATTCTTTATTAATCTTTTCCAACCCAGCGAACGGAACGTTTCGCTTTTTTCTAAAAATTGGGCTGGCGTTTTCTTTAAGTTCAAACGAGGCCTTGAATTTATTACAGCGACCTAAGTTAGTCGTGAATGCTTCAGGAAATAATTCTTTTAAATCGTCTTTTATATTTACTGTTGTTGGAGAAGAACATTCTATTTTTTTACAGAATGTATTGATTGGCTTATCCCATAGTCCAAATTTCTCAATTAAATCTATTCCAAACAGATTTTCACTATTTTTCAGTACGAATATTTTTAATTTCTTCGTAATCCCTTTTAATTTTATCGGAAGGACAACTTCTCCTTCAAATTTTATACCACCACCAGTTACCGTCCGGGCTGATTTACTCGTTTTTATCATGGTTGGTTTTTTACCCAACTTTTTCCATGTATTCAGGTTTATAATAGAAATATCGGAGCCGGAGTCGAGTTGTAACTTTATTGGTGTTTTAAATATTTCCACTTTTACGTATTTTCGCCGATCTTTGTCTAATTTTGTATTTGATTTTGTTTGCTGTACTCTCTTTCTGGTGTAATCTTTATATCTGCAGCAATCGCTTTTGTGTCCCACCTTCTTACAAATGTAGCATTTTTTCTTCTTATAAGGACAATCTGATTCCCAATGCTTTTCTGCACATCTCTTACAGTTATATCTAGGAAGAGGCTTGTTATATTCTGTCCTATATTTATGGTTATTAGGATTGTAATATCCCGTTCCATTTCGATTGCCTTTCTTTGTAAAGTTCTTGGTTGGTGTGTATGGTTTTCTAACTTTTCTTACATATGCCACTCCGGATTCTTCTATATTTTTTAAATCCTTTTTTAGTGTAATGGCCTTTCATAGTCCTCTGCTAGTTTCTGGAGGGTTAAATCTTGCTCAGATTCCAGCTTAGACAACACTCGTCTGCGTATTTCTGCATTTTTCGTGGAAACTAACCCTTGTGCGAAGATTAGACATTTAAAATCTTCTACCGTTAGTTCCGCAAGCTTAAAATTATCGCAGTTTTTATTGACAACTGATGCGTATGTCAAATAATCTTGGTTGTCCATCTTTCTTAGATTCATGCACAGCCATCTTTTATGAAAAAGAGATATATTTGGATTAAGTAATTCTTTTAGTAATTTCACAGCTTCCATGAACTCTAATTCCGCAGTTTTTTTAGGTAATATGTAATCTATGAATTTGCTGTGTTCTGATGTACCCAATTTCCTGAGTAAGAGGCTCACTTTCTGGCTATTTGGCCAATTTTTGCAGTCCAGTTGAAAGACATCCTCGTATCTTGTATAGTATGCTTCAAAAGTCTTTCCTTCCTCCGGCACATAATTAAATGTGTCCATACTATTAAAGATAGTTGTATGGGAGAAATTAACACTGTCGACATTTTCTCGATTACTCTTTAGAAGTTCCAGTGTTTTAGCAAAACGTTCATTTTGTCTTTCCTCGCGGCCAGCTTGTGCCTGATTTTGTCTTTCCTCGCGGTCAGCTTGTGCCTGTAAAAATTGCATGAACATTTTTGATAAGTCTTCCATTTATTTTTTTTTTTGAATGTTTTACTGTATTATCCGTTATCCAGTGACAACTTTAAAAAAAAAATTCTTTTCCTTGAGCTTTACTTTCTAGCTATGGTATTTCCTTTTAGTACCGCCGCCAAACAAATTATTAATTAAAAGATTCCTTTAGTTGTTGTTTTGCTAACGGGGAGAAGTAATTAGAATCCACTGGTGAACTTTTTTTTTTCGTAGGTTACTTCCTTGCTTTTCGTAATACGAGTCTGACCTGTCGTTTTGCGACAGAACAAAATCCGCTTTTCGTTTGCAAGTTGGTCCTTTAGTAATACAAAACAGATTTGTCGTTTAGCGACAAAACAAAAATTCACTTTTACATTCGTTTGCAAGTCGGATTCCCAGAAAACGGCGTAAATTGTCGCTTTAACCACGTTCGAGTTTTTTTGTTTTTTTTTTCACTTAAGTTGAAACTTTTCTTTAGCGTAAAATCCGTTTGCTCGTCAACACTTTGCATTGTACTTTTTTTTTCAATAGTTCTTCATCAAACTGTTATATTTGACGCTTCATATCTCGTCGCCAACTGTTGTGGTTGCAAGGTTGAACAATAATTAGTGAGGAATACAATGAAGACGCAAACAACAAGGAGAATGCAATAATAAGTGTATTAAAGAAAAGGTATAGTTACAGTATGTACAAATGAAGGTGTCGAGTCAGAGAGTCTTGGTGGGAGGACATGTACGCTCTTCGGCGTCACTTCCGGTGGCATTTAGGTAACACACACTAAGGCCAACCTAGGCTTGCCATTTATAGTGTAACGTTATTCGTATATGCAAATGAGTGGTTGCCACCACAACATATATGTTTATATGTTAGGTATATATTTATATGTTAAGTACACTGTACATATGTTTATTAGGTGCACTGGGTTATACGGGGTGATCGTCACCTGTTGTCTCATGTGGGTAATAGAGAATTACTTCGCTCACTGTAATCATGTGTAATATGTAATTTTTAAAGGATTTCAAAGTTTGATTATAGTTGCTGCGTAGACGCCGTTTAAGGTTTGGTGAAATCGGGGTGCTTAGGCTTACTGTGACGATAGTCCTCACATTCCATGAGCGATGTTTCTCACAAAAGGGGGAAGAATTGCTGTTTTCTGGGGCAGAACATATCCATATAACACTTATCATTGGCTAGTTTTTGAACTTGAAGTAGGATTTTTTATTTTTTAGTTCCTCACATAAAGTGGCTTCATGCCTTGTCTGGAGCGATTTCCATAAAAAAGTAAATAAAATATATTGCGTGAAAATCGTTGTCATCCTTCGCCAAGTTCTTACGGATATCACACTAAACTGAAAAGAATCAAGAAAACAGCTTTAGCTCCACCCTACGAATAAACGGACACTCACACGACCTCGACAAAACTAATTATCTCTGTCTCTCTCCCACTCTGTCTGATGGTCTTTGTATGTCTTCCCTTCTAATATAACAACGCGTCTTTGTTCCTTTGTTTTGTTTTCGGAAAATTATTTTTCATTACGCATTCCGCCATCGTCATTGTTTTTGTTTTTTTTATATATCTAACTTAATTATCCTTTGTCAAACAGCACATTCCGTATTTTTCTCAGATCTGTATTTTATTTAGATTCTATAAATGTTTTTTTCTATTTCTCTCTAACCCAATTCTTTATTTTCGATCGGCAAATTCCGTAAAAATCTATTTAGGATTAATTTTCTTAATTATGTCAGAATTTTATTTTCAAATACGTAGTTTAAAAAAAAAATTATTTTTAATAATCACTTGTGCGGTTGAAACAGTTATCCCCATTTTTGTTGTTTGTACTACATAACAACGTTAAAAAAATCATGTTTCACATGATTAAAGCAAGCGAAGTAGCGATACAACAGGTGATAATCATACCGTATAACCCACTGAACCTGTTAAAAAAATATTCTTAAATGCAAGCGTTTTAAACCAACCGAAAGAATGTCAACTGACTTTCACATATCGTTAGTGTTAGAATATTTTACCGACAATTGTGTAACCCTCTAACTATAGATTCTCTATTATATTTTATAAAGTCGATGGAATTGATATAATCTGACATCAAAATGTCAGTGGCGGCAATTTCCAGAGAATTTAACGATGATTCCTGAAGAAAAAATTCTGTTTTTCGTTTATACGAATTTTGTTATTGGTGCAGCGTTTGTGTTTCAAATTATCGAACTTTTTAACAGTAGGTTTTAAGCCTTTAAACTACTGGAAGCTGGCGCTGCGTCCTTTGACAATACGTAAGTAGCATTTATACGTTCTTGTAGCATTTGTTTGGAAAATTTAGCGTGCGCTTACTATTTTCTTATATTATATTTTATTGCTCGTCGTGAAAACGATTCAGTTTTGTAAGAAAATGTTTCGAAAAGCAGTTCGTTTGTTTCTTTCTTTTATGGTGGTTGTTAGGGTTAGGGTTAGGGTTAGGGTTGTTACTAGGTTCGATTTTGTAACCCGCATCAGGAAAAATATGCAAAAAAATCAGAAAAAATATGCATGTTTTCCTGTGCCCATTTATTTGGGGATATTTAGGTAAATAAATGTATTTTTTTAACTAGTTGTAATTTCTATTCCCTATTTTTATTGTTCTATTTCATGCAGTTTGTTTCGTTTTTGTTTGTTTCTTTTTTATTTGTTTGTTTGTTTCAATTTTGTTTGTTTCATTTTTTGTTTGTTTCTTTTTTTTTTTTTTTTTTTTGTATGTTTTATTTTTGTTTGTTTCTTTTTTGTTTGTTTCATTTTTGTTTGTTTCATTTTTGTTTGTTTCTTTTTATTTGTTTCTTTTTTGTTTGTTTCATTTTTTTGTTTGTTTCTTTTTATTTGTTTATTTTTTGTTCGTTTCATTTTTTTTTGTTTGTTTCATTTTTTTTTGTTTGTTTCTTTTTATTTGTTTATTTTTTGTTTGTTTCATTTTTTTTTGTTTGTTTCATTTTTTTTTGTTTGTTTCTTTTTATTTGTTTTTTTTTTGTTCGTTTCATTTTTTTTTGTTTCATTTTTTTTGTTTCTTTCTTTTTTGTTTGTTTCTTTTTTGTTTATTTTTTTTTTGTTTGTTTCTTTTTTGTTTGTTTCATTTTTGTTTGTTTCTTTTTTGTTTCTTTTTTTTGTTTCTTTTTTGTTTGTTTCATTTTTGTTTGTTTATTTTTTGTTTATTTTATTTTTTGTTTGTTTCTATTTTGTTTGTTTCATTTTTGTTTGTTTCATTTTCGTTTGTTTCTTTTTTTTTGTTTGTTTCATTTTTGTTTGTTTCTTTTTTTTTGTTTCATTTTTGTTTGTTTCTTTTTATTTGTTCATTTTTTGTTTATTTCATTTTTGTTTGTTTCATTTTTGTTTGTTTCTTTTTTTTTGTTAGTTTCATTTTTGTTTGTTTCTTTTTATTTGTTTATTTTTTGCTTATTTCATTTTTGTTTGTTTCTTTTTTGTTTGTTTCTTTTTTTGTTTGTTTGTTTCATTTTTGTTTGTTTCATTTTTGTTTGTGTTGTGGTTTTAAGGTTGAACAATAATTAGTGAAGAATACAATGAAGACGCAAACAACAAGGAGAATGCAATAATAAGTGTATTAAAGAAAAGGTATAGTTACAGTATGTACAAATGAAAGTGTCGAGTCAGAGAGTCTTGGCGTCACTTCCGGTGGCATTTAGGTAACACACACTAAGGCCAACCTAGGCTTGCCATTTATAGTGTAACGTTATTCGTATATGCAAATGAGTGGTTGCCACCACAACACCCCCTCCCAAGATTTGAAGTCACACAGATTTCAATATCTTTTTCTTTTTGGGTTTACCATCAATGGTTCATTAAATTTTCTTTTCCTACCTGATCTTCGGGGTTCAGGTGTATATTGAGGCGGTTCCAAATTAAAGGATTCGTATATGACATCTATGGTTTCCTCCTCTTCGACTGTTGTCGTATAATCATCATCTTGGATATGACGTTTTTTTATCTGATTTAGGTGCCTTTTATGTATACTCTGTGGACCTTTAATCATATATGTACAATCACCAATGCGTTTATCCACTACTCCACATTCCCAGTAAGATGTGTTATTCTTGTAGCACTTAAAATATACTCGATCTCCCGAGTTATATTTCTTTCTTCTCGTGTGTGTAGTGTTTCGGATAATTGCCTGTCTTGGCAACAGTTTATCAAACGCTGATTTTACCTTTCTGGCAAACATTAGATCAGCTGGTGATATGTTTGATGGTGTACTAGGATGTGGTGTGATCCTATAAACTTGCAAGAATTGTTGCAAAGCTTTTTCTGTTGGTGTTCCAATGGATTTCTTTAACGCTCGTTTTAGCGTGTCCACGAACCTTTCCGCAAGGCCGTTCGACCTTGGATGATACGGCGGAGTCGTGATGTGCTTCACTCGGAACGTGTCGCAAAATTCCTTAAACTCTGCGGATGTGAACTGCGTTCCGTTGTCAGTGACCAGTGTGTCTGGTACACCGAATCTTGCAAACAACTCGTGTAGGAACCCTATTGAGTTGTTCGTTGTTGGATTCCTGCAACGCATTACCTCCGGCCATTTTGTGTAACTATCCACTACAATTAAATAATAGTTTTCTCCTACTGGACCAGCGAAGTCCATGTGGATTCTCGACCATGGTTGGTCGGTTTTCGGCCAAGGTTTGTGTACTATAGGTGGGGATTTTGCTGCTAACTGGCATCCTTTACATTTATCTATTGTTGCTGCTATGTCAGTGTCCATGTTACACCAGTACACATAGCTTCTCATTAACGACTTCATTCGATTTATCCCCGGATGTCCCGTATGGAAATCTCTTAACATCCTATTCTGCAATGTTTTGGGTATTACCACTCTCTCACTGTACAGTTACACATCGTTACATATGGAGAAAACTTCCTGCACTATTGTGTCCGTTATAATTTTCTCTTTTATGTCCTTTATGTATTCGTCTTTCTCGGCTTCCCTTTTAATGTCCGACAAAGTTACGGGTAGTTCCTTAATGATGTTTGCTACCATATTTTTTACTTCAACATTTGTCTGAATTGCTGCAATGACTGATTCTTCCAGATTGTGTTTCTGTGGTATCAGTCTTGACAGTCCATCCGCATGGCAAATCTTTTTTGATGCTAGATGTTGTAGCTGGAAATCGTAATTAAGTAAGATTGTACCCCAGCGCAGCAATCTATTTGCGGTGTATACCGGCAATCCTTTTTTTGATCCATAGATCGTGACTAACGGTTTATGGTCGGTTTCAAGTAAGAATTGTCTACCATATAAATATCGGTGAAATTTAGTCACGGAAAAGATTATGCTCAATGCTTCTTTTTCGATTTGTGAATATGCCCTCTCGGCTGGTATCAGCGTTCTCGAAGCGTGCACTATTGGTTTTCTAGACCCATCCGGCATAATATGTTGAATGCATGCTCCTAAGCCGTAGGAACTAGCGTCACTAGCGACGACTATTTTTAATTTTGTGTCAAAGTGCGTTAAGAATAATTCGGATGTTAGTGCGCTCTTTATTTTGTCAAAAGCGGTTTGACATTCTTGCGTCCAGTTCCAAGGTGTATCCTTTTTAAGCAGATTATTTAAGGGGGCTCGCAAGTTATGCATTCCTTCAATAAAAGATTGATAATAATTTGCGAGTCCCAAGAAACTCTGCAAGGTTGTTACGTTATCAGGTGCTGGCATATTTTTTATTGTCGCAGATCTGTCTGGGTCTGGACGTCGTCCATGTTTGTTTATTATGTGTCCAAGATACTTAATCTCGCTCATACAAAAGTCACATTTCCTTCTTTTACTTTAAAGCCGAATTCTTGTATTCGAGTAAATACTTGTTCTAAATGTTCCTTATGTTCTTGTAGAGATTTGCTCCTGACAACAATGTCGTCCAGGTATGCACATGCGCACTCAATACCACTTAGCATGGTGTCCATCGCTTGCTGAAAAATGGCAGGTGCTACTTTGATGCCAAAGGGCAATCGGTTGTATTTGTATAATCCCTTATGCGTATTGATGCATAGTATTTTTGAGCAATTTTCCTCGATCGGTATTTGCAAATATGCGTCGCTCAAGTCTATCTTAGAGAAGATATTACCACCATTTAACTTCGTGAATATTTCCTCTGGGCTTGGTAGAGGGTAATGGTGATCTTTTAATAGGGAGTTGACCCCGGTCGAAAAATCTGCGCACACTCTAACTTCGTCATTCTTTTTCTTTACGTATACGGTGGGGGCTGCCCACTCGCTGTGTTCTATTTTTGATAGAATTCCTGTCTGTTCCAATCTATCTAATTCTTTATTAATCTTTTCCAACCCAGCGAACGGAACGTTTCGCTTTTTTCTAAAAATTGGGCTGGCGTTTTCTTTAAGTTCAAACGAGGCCTTGAATTTATTACAGCGACCTAAGTTAGTCGTGAATGCTTCAGGAAATAATTCTTTTAAATCGTCTTTTATATTTACTGTTGTTGGAGAAGAACATTCTATTTTTTTACAGAATGTATTGATTGGCTTATCCCATAGTCCAAATTTCTCAATTAAATCTATTCCAAACAGATTTTCACTATTTTTCAGTACGAATATTTTTAATTTCTTCGTAATCCCTTTTAATTTTATCGGAAGGACAACTTCTCCTTCAAATTTTATACCACCACCAGTTACCGTCCGGGCTGATTTACTCGTTTTCATCATGGTTGGTTTTTTACCCAACTTTTTCCATGTATTCAGGTTTATAATAGAAATATCGGAGCCGGAGTCGAGTTGTAACTTTATTGGTGTTTTAAATATTTCCACTTTTACGTATTTTCGCCGATCTTTGTCTAATTTTGTATTTGATTTTGTTTGCTGTACTCTCTTTCTGGTGTAATCTTTATATCTGCAGCAATCGCTTTTGTGTCCCACCTTCTTACAAATGTAGCATTTTTTCTTCTTATAAGGACAATCTGATTCCCAATGCTTTTCTGCACATCTCTTACAGTTATATCTAGGAAGAGGCTTGTTATATTCTGTCCTATATTTATGGTTATTAGGATTGTAATATCCCGTTCCATTTCGATTGCCTTTCTTTGTAAAGTTCTTGGTTGGTGTGTATGGTTTTCTAACTTTTCTTACATATGCCACTCCGGATTCTTCTATATTTTTTAAATCCTTTTTTAGTGTAATGGCCTTTCATAGTCCTCTGCTAGTTTCTGGAGGGTTAAATCTTGCTCAGATTCCAGCTTAGACAACACTCGTCTGCGTATTTCTGCATTTTTCGTGGAAACTAACCCTTGTGCGAAGATTAGACATTTAAAACCTTCTACCGTTAGTTCCGCAAGCTTAAAATTATCGCAGTTTTTATTGACAACTGATGCGTATGTCAAATAATCTTGGTTGTCCATCTTTCTTAGATTCATGCACAGCCATCTTTTATGAAAAAGAGATATATTTGGATTAAATAATTCTTTTAGTAATTTCACAGCTTCCATGAACTCTAATTCCGCAGTTTTTTAGGTAATATGTAATCTATGAATTTGCTGTGTTCTGATGTACCCAATTTCCTGAGTAAGAGGCTCACTTTCTGGCTATTTGGCCAATTTTTGCAGTCCAGTTGAAAGACATCCTCGTATCTTGTATAGTATGCTTCAAAAGTCTTTCCTTCCTCCGGCACATAATTAAATGTGTCCATACTATTAAAGATAGTTGTATGGGAGAAATTAACACTGTCGACATTTTCTCGATTACTCTTTAGTAGGTCCAGTGTTTTAGCAAAACGTTCATTTTGTCTTTCCTCGCGGTCAGCTTGTGCCTGTAAAAATTGCATGAACATTTTGGATAAGTCTTTCTATTTTTTTTTTTTCGTGACGTTTTACTGTATTATCCGTTATCCAGTGACAACTTTAAAAAAAAAATTCCTTTCCTTGAGCTTTAATTTCTAGCTATGGTATTTCCTTTTAGTACCGCCGCCAAACAAATTATTAATTAAAAGATTCCTTTAGTTGTTATTTTGCTAACGGGGAGCAGTAATTAGAATCCACTGGTGAACTTTTTTTTTTCGTAGGTTACTTCCTTGCTTTTCGTAATACGAGTCTGACCTGTCGTTTTGCGACAGAACAAAATCCGCTTTTCGTTTGCAAGTTGGTCCTTTAGTAATACAAAACAGATTTGTCGTTTAGCGACAAAACAAAAATTCACTTTTACATTCGTTTGCAAGTCGGATTCCCAGAAAACGGCGTAAATTGTCGCTTTTGCCACGTTCGAGTTTTTTTTTTTTCACTTAAGTTGAAACTTTTCTTTAGCGTAAAATCCGTTTGCTCGTCAACACTTTGCATTGTACTCTTTTTTTTTAAATAGTTCTTCGTCAAACTGTTATATTTGACGCTTCATATCTCGTCGCCAACTGTTGTGGTTGCAAGGTTGAACAATAATTAGTGAGGAATACAATGAAGACGCAAACAACAAGGAGAATGCAATAATAAGTGTATTAAAGAAAAGGTATAGTTACAGTATGTACAAATGAAGGTGTCGAGTCAGAGAGTCTTGGTGGGAGGACATGTACGCTCTTCGGCGTCACTTCCGGTGGCATTTAGGTAACACACACTAAGGCCAACCTAGGCTTGCCATTTATAGTGTAACGTTATTCGTATATGCAAATGAGTGGTTGCCACCACAACAGTTTGTTTCTTTTTTTTGTTTGTTTCATTTTTGTTTGTTTCTTTTTTTTGTTTGTTTCATTTTTGTTTGCTTCTTTTTTTTGTTTGTTTCATTTTTGTTTGTTTCTTTATATTTGTTTATTTTTTGTTTATTTCATTTTTGTTTGTTTCATTTTTGTTTGTTTCTTTTTTTGTTTGTTTCATTTTTGTTTGTTTCATTTTTGTTTGTTTCTTTTTTTTTGTTTCATTTTTGTTTGTTTATTTTTATTTGTTTATGTTTTGTTTATTTCATTTTTGTTTGTTTCTTTTTTGTTTTTTTCTTTTTTTTGTTTGTTTCATTTTTGTTTGTTTCATTTTTGTTTGTTTCATTTTTGTTTGTTTCATTTTTGTTGGTTTCTTTTTTTGTTTGTTTCATTTTTGTTGGTTTCTTTTTTTGTTTGTTTCATTTTTGTTGGTTTCTTTTTTTGTTTGCTTCATTTTTGTTTGTTTAATTTTTGTTGGTTTCTTTTTTTGTTTGTTTCATTTTTGTTGGTTTCTTTTTTTGTGTTTCATTTTTGTTTGTTTAATTTTTGTTTGTTTAATTTTTGTTTGTTTCATTTTTGTTTGTTTCATTTTTGTTGGTTTCTTTTTTTGTTTGTTTCATTTTTGTTGGTTTCTTTTTTGTTTGTTTCATTTTTGTTTGTGTCGTTTTTGTTTGTTTCTTTTTTGTTTGTTTCTTATTTTTTTGTTTTTACATTCTGATATTAGTAACCGTAGCAGATTGTTCAATTCATATCTAAAAAATAGAAGAAAACACGTTTTTTCGGGCTTCGAATTATCGCAAAAATGACAGTATTGGCTGTTAAAAAGGAAAGATGGGGAAGTGGACTGCTAAGTATAGAAGACTGTGTGAATGAGAAAAATGAGAAAAACTACCAAATAACCAAGAACAGAGAAATGCTTTTCATACACTGAGAACTATGCAAACGACTGGAGGTGCAAACAGATAAACTCATTCAAGAAAGGAAATCAGATGTCATAATAGTTAACAAGAAGGGAAAATTGTAAATTTTGCCGTCCCAGCAGGCCACAGGGTGAAGTCCAAGAAGACAGAAAAACTAAGCAAATATACGGAACTTGCCAGAGAACTGAAAAGGGTTATGAAACATGAAGAAAGTCAATATAGTGCCAATAATTTTAAGAGCACTAGGAACAGTCCCGAAAAAAAACATGGAAAACATGGAAGACTAGGATGAATTGGAATCAAAGACAAGACTGAGGCTATACAACGAACAGCAATAATGAAAACAGTTGAAATCTTAAGGAAACTTCTCGAATGCGGAAACCAACCCAATAAATATCATAAATTCCCGCGTCAAAACACACACACACACACACACACACGCACACACACTTTCTCTGATGACACCAGCCTCGGCTGATACCACACACAAATGATTGTGAAGGGTCAAGGAGGATGGAAAGACCGAGAAGGGAGAGCACTAACCAGACCTCCACTGGAACTGGGAACTTGCGGAGGGTTATTGCCACCCAAATCTCAGATGACCAATGGTCGTTGCCAGCAACAAATTAATGGTAAGCGCTGTGACGATAACGCAACATCATTTGCAATTGTTATCGAAAGAGGTGGAGAATACTGGAAATCTAGTGAGACTTGTTGTCACTCAGACTACAGGGAACACCATCGGTTACTGTCAGTAAGCAGTCACTGATGACGATCTGTGTGAGAACTCCAAGTGAATGACAACAACTGAATAAAGTGAAAACTCCTCGTACGTAAATAAGAAGGAGAAGAAGAATAAAGAGAATGGGAAGAAGACGAAGAAAAGAAAGAAAAAGAAAAAGAAGAAAAAGAAGAAGAGAGAGAATGGGAAGAAGACGAAGAAAAGAAAGAAAAAGAAAAAGAAGAAAAAGAAGAAAAACAAAAAGAAGAAAAAGAAGAAAAAGAGAGAGAATGCGAAGAAGAAGAAGAAGAAGAAGAAGAAGAAGAAAAAAGAAAAGAAAAAAGAAAAAAAGAAGAAGAAAAAGAAGAAGAAGAAGAAGAAGAAAAAGAAGAAGAAGAAAAAAAGAAGAAAAGAAAAAGAAGAAAAAGAAGAAGACGTATAAGAGTTTGTTTATTTGTGACATTATGACAATTGTTTTTTATGGTTGTGACTAATCGTCATTTACATAAGATCGCTATGGGAAAATGAATCCCGTTTTACGAGTAGTTTGTTAACAAAACGATAATTTCGAACGAATGAGAGTTGAGAAATACGCATATCTGTCGTCGTATATCTATTGTCGTATATCACCGAAGAAACCATTTACTTTTGTCATAGACAAATAGAGAGAAAAAAAACTAACAAAAAACAACAACCACACCCGAAAACATTGCTTCTGAAGTAATTTGTTCAGCGTATATTACTTGTCTACAATAAATGATTTGCTAGGGGCGACGGATTCTGAAGTAAGAGTGGTGAATAGGGGACCTTAAGATCATCTGTGGAGCTGGATACGTGACAGATAGAAATATTTGAAGTTGGATTTCGGTTGTTGGGTAGTTTCGGTTGTTGGGTAGTTAATATGCATATAATGTAAGTGTAGCAGTTGCATGAGCTAACTATTTTGTATCGGTGAATGATTCTGGTGCGACCACGAACCATGAGGTGAATCTTCAGTCCGCAGTTTTTCTTATAGCCGACATGACGCGTCTTTCCCCGTTCTCCAGCTGCCTCAACCCTGAACGGGTGAGATATAGAACTCCGGGATAATACCACTTCATCTAACCGACATGAATCAGCTCATTGTTCTAGTTTCATTTTGTTGTGGGACCATTATTTATTGGTATAATTCTGATTCCTTTTTGCTTATGTCACATTTCTATTTCAGTCAGATTCGGCCAGACGTATTCCTCTTCCAAGTAAGTTCGTGATTTTGGTTTTCTTCCAAACGTGACATTTGTCGCTTCCAACTAAATAAGGTCCTGGTAGAGAGGGGCACTTAGAGCCGCCCTGTCCACGTTAGAACAACGGGTAATTTTTGAAATAAGCATCCATCGTTTGCTTCGTGAATGGGCGAGAATAGAAACATCGCCCTCCTCCAGTTCACTCTGAATAACGGATAACAAAGGCAAACAGACTACCATCATTGAATTTTTAGATATACAAGACCACCAGATGTCGGAACGTTCGTCCAGATGAAACGCAATAAAGAACTCTTCCAACATCTTCGTGTGGTTTAAGCGTAGACGTCGTCATTTGGTGATGTGCTTTAATGGGTGACGTCATCTTTTAGTAACGCCATCAATTTTGTCGGCATGATTTTGTGGCGTCATCATTTATTACGTCATTCGTTATGACGTCATCCGGTGTTCACATGAACCCACAAACAAGATAAACAAGACCCACAGACTTTTAGTAGATTAGATTCACTTCGTTTTCACTGCAGAAAGATGTGACACAAGGTACGAAGGTGGGGTTTGAAAAGCCAACGCCCGAGAAGCCGAACACTCTTATTTTATTTTTATTTTTTAACATAGTTCACCCCAAACAAGGCAGGCCGCCACTGTAAACGTAAGGGGCTACTGAGAAAAAAGAAAAGGGGAGAAGGTAGGGGGGTCAACCTAACTTGGGATCTGCGCAGCGAGATGTCTGTTTACATTAGTATCAAATTTCTGCATGTCTGTACTGTCGGAGAAACAGGGGGCAGGGAGAGAGTTCCAGGGGTCAGCAGCACGAGGAAAGAAGCTATTTGAGTAGAAAGCTATCCGACATCTGGGGATCTCCACAGTGAATGAATGATTGTCGAGTTGGTCTAGTGAATTTACGTCGAGGGGGCACTAGAGTAGCCAATTCATCGGAGCATAATCCATTGAAGTATTTGTAAAACAAGCACAAGGATGCTACATTGATGCGATTGGACAGGGACTGGAGCTTGGTTGACAGTGAGGGACCTATTAGGTTGGCGATTCTTTTTTGGACCTTGTCGAGGAGGGAGAGACTAGTAGATGATGCACCAGCCCAGATGTGACAACAATACTCTAGGCATGGGCGGGTGGTGGCTTTGTAGAGATACAGGATAATGTCAAGGAGCCAACCTTCTTTGCGGCAGCCTTGGCAATGTTTTCAATGTATTTGTTCCAATTCATGTTACCTGTGAAGGTTAGGCCGATGAGTTTGAATAATGAACTCTCAGGTAGGGTGTTATTTGCCATGACAATCGGTGATTGGAGAGGTTTCTTGTAGTTATTGAAGGAAAGGAGCTTTGTCTTAGCGGCATTAAAAGTGACCCCAATTCACTAAAGCCTGGAGGTCATTTTCTAAAGATTCAGCCATTGCCTCAGATATGATCGCGTCGGTTTTGCCAACATGGCGAGAGTAAAGGGTGGTGTCGTCAGCGAATAAACCAATCTCAGACACTATGTCATCAGGGAGATCGTTTATATAGATCAGGAACAACAAGGGCCCAAGGATAGATCCCTGGGGTACACCAGCATTTATGTAATGTTGCTTAGATGAACGGCCATCGAGGACAACCTGGATTTTTCTTTTGTCTAGGAAGGATCTAATTATATTAAGTAATTTCCCAGTAATACCGTATGAGCG
The DNA here is from genome assembly GCA_963556195.1 of Sepiola atlantica. Lineage (NCBI taxonomy): Eukaryota > Metazoa > Mollusca > Cephalopoda > Sepiida > Sepiolidae > Sepiola > Sepiola atlantica. The sequence goes on along the minus strand of OY744528.1, from coordinate 126,092,328 downwards.
TATTTTCAGGAGAAGCCCTTTATGCTATACCTTGTCAAAGATCTTGGATATATCAAGCGCTACTGCCCTAGCTTCTCCTGCCTTGTCGCGTGTATGATACATGCGTTCAGAGATGACCGTTAGGATGTCTGCAGTAGATCGTGCTTGTCTAAATCCATACTGGCGGTCAGAAAGTAGTTTAGCATTAACTAAGTGCCGTACTATCGCTAGATTGATTAAGTGTTCAAAGATTTTAGCAAAGATCGGCAGCAGACTGATTGGGCGATAGTTTTGAGGATCGGTTCTATTCTCAGAACTCTTGTAGACTGGTACCACAGAAGCAATTTCCCAGCTATCGGGGAAGCAAGATTTAGCTAGACATTTATTGTAGAGTTTGGAGAGCACAGGGGCCAGTTCAGTAGAGCATTTATTTATTATTATTACAGGTATAAGATCAGGCCCACAAGCTTTGGAGGTGTCAAGGTTTTTATGATATCTCTGACCTGGGATGGAGTGATGACCAGATTATCAAGTGTGGCTTCGGTCCGCAAAGGGAATTTGGGGAGGGGGTGGTTATCTGAGTCCAAAGTAGAGTTTGAAGTGAAGCGCTGGGCAACAAAAAATGCATGAGCAGCCTCGTCGGCATTACCCGGTAGGGGCTCCCCAGGCGATCAGCAATAAACTAACCCCTTCTCAAGGAGAGTAGACAAAGCCTTGGAGGTGAATGTCCTGGACCTGAACAAAACCATACCTCAGCTCGACAGAAAAAAAGTTCACCTATCGACTTGGTAAGAACAGATACTACACTTTGATCTTAGCCAAAAGGATAGATAGATAGATAAATAGATAGGTATGTATGTAGGTAGGTCTTTTATGACTGACAGACAGATTGATAGATAGATAGATAGATAGATAGATAGATTTGAATATTTTAACACGACTTTCCTTTAATTGTGAAAGTACAGTTGCTTCTACTTAAAGTCATTAAATCGAACGGGGACAATTCTCGTCGTAACATCGAGAAGCAATTTAGGTCAAAAAAATAAAACGTGACACTTTTTTTTATTGCCGCTTTAGTAATTCTGATGTTGCGATGTCAAAAAGGAATTCTGATGTTGCGATGTCAAAAAGGAATTCTGATGTTGCGATGTCAAAAAGTAATTCTGATGTTGCGATGTCAAAAAGTAATTCTGATGTTGCGATGTCAAAATGGTCGTTATTTCAGCTTTAACGTTGTTTCCTTGTGCATGCAGTCACGAAAGGTAATTTATTAGTGAAGAGATTAACGTCAACTCATTAGAGATCGGATAAATTCGCTTCCTTTATTACGGTCAATTCAACCGATAGCGTTTGCGATTGGCGGCGAAACTCGTCGCCATTTCACTCAGGTTACAATTGTTCGTCCGGCAGTCAGTTCTTATTTGATCCGTCGAAAGTAGCGCCGTGCTTTGCAAGCCACGATTACACGAGAGTTCAATTTCAGTCCCGACGCTAAGATAGTTCATACCCCTCACCCCAAATAAAATCTACACAAAACCCCTCCCCACCTCCACCGGGAGGTGACTATTTGTAACCAAACCAGTGTATTTTAATCATAAAAAAATCAGAGTTTATAAATTTTAGTTACAATTTCAGAAATTATTCAATTTAAGAAAAAGGGAGAAGAGTAAATAAATTAATGACGTAAACAAAGAAAAAAATGGAAAGGACTAAATGTATCAACGAATGTACAATGTACGAACGTTGACTAATTTAAATCTCGTTAATTTTCGTCAAATCTCTGGGCGTACTTAAAAAATATCTTTTTACCTTTCCAATCGGTGATGTCATTAAATGTATCCACCAATGTACAGTGTGTGAAAATTGACCCAACGGGTCACGGGTCAATTCGTAAATTATATATATGGTATAAGGAATAGAAATTTGGCCCTTTTTTACTTTAGGGTGGCAAAGTAAAGGAAGATAACTTATCAAAACTTATTTTAAGATTTTTTAAAAACAATTAATTAAAAAAAGATAAAACAACAACAAAATTGGATGCCTTATTGGCACGAGTGTGTACGAAGTCGGACATTTAAAAGATGCCTTATTGGCATGAGGATGTCCGAAGTCGGACATTTAAAAGATGCCTTATTGGCACGAGGATGTCCGAAGTCGGACATTTAAAAGATTCCAATAGAAATGCATTTTGTATTCTTTCCTTTTCTAATGGAAAACTTGTTTTTCTTTAAACTAGCCGATGCACTTTTTCTTCATTTTAATTTAAGAACCAAACATTATTTGTAAATAAAAAATCAATTGTTAAAAAAATATTTCTAAATTAAATTGTTGACAAAAAATATTTCTAAATTAAATTGTTGAAAAAATATTTCTAAATTAAATTGTTGACAAAAAATATTTCTAAATTAAATTGTTGAAAAAATATTTCTAAATTAAATTGTTGACAAAAAATATTTCTAAATTAAATTGTTGACAAAAGATATTTCTAAATTAAATTGTTAAAAAAATATTTCTAAATTAAATTGTTGAAAAAATATTTCTAAATTAAATTGTTGACAAAAAATATTTCTAAATTAAATTGTTGACAAAAGATATTTCTAAATTAAATTGTTAAAAAAATATTTCTAAATTAAATTGTTGAAAAAATATTTCTAAATTAAATTGTTAAAAAAATATTTCTAAATTAAATTGTTGACAAAAAATATTTCTAAATTAAATTGTTGACAAAAATATTTCTAAATTAAATTGTTAAAAAAATATTTCTAAATTAAATTGTTGACAAAAAATATTTCTAAATTAAATTGTTAAAAAAATATTTCTAAATTAAATTGTTGACAAAAAATATGAAAAAAAAGTTGAAATAAATTATCTCCCTTAGTTTGCCAGCCTAGAGTGAAAAAAATTAGCATCGTAATGATTTTAGTATTGTATTTACTGTTATATATCATCTTATGCAGCAACTAATCCGCAAACGAGCTAACCTTTGGGGGGGGGGTCTTAAATTTTTGTCACTCTTTTTAATGAGTTCTTTTTTCATGAATTTCTGCCAAGACTTCTTAAACTTTTCCATTTTCATTTCTTCTGCCTTTGAAATAATATGTTTTCTTAGTACAATTAAATGAACTATTTGTCCCTGATGATCAGCGATGTTAACTACAGACTTTATATTTCTCCTAACTTTACTGTGAAACGCGCGTAAGATATGAAAAAGTATTAAATTGGGAAAAAATTAATAAAATATTTTTTGTTTGTGAGACGAAAAAGAAATACAGGTTTTCACCGAAATATAAAAATAAAGAAATTGTACAAATAAATGAAAATGATTGTTTTGGATTGATTTTTCATTGGAATGCAACTATAAAGTATATATGCTCTGAAGATAGAAATACAACTTCATTGAGCTTGCAATTATAAACATTTTCAGATTTTATAAGTAGTATATATATATTTGTTATAAGAAAACACACACACATATATATAATCTATATAATACTAAAACTCTATTGTTCTTGTATGTTTGCAATCAGCTTTCAGCTTTCCGGTTTTCAACATCCGGTTGCGCATGCGTAAATAGCATCGTCTTCAATCTGTTATTCCAATTCCGTTATTCTCTATTATGATTAACGAACGCATGAAATTTTTCATTCTGGAAATTTTTAAACAATTTCATTTAATTTCATCAAATAGTTTTTTTGTTTTCTTCACGGTTAAAAACATTCAACGGGAGGACTTCGTAAAGTCTGTCGCAGTTTCAAAAAAACTCCTCCCTTTTAAAAAAACAAAAACAAACAAACAAAAAAACAACACTCATTATTAATATCAACCATACTAGCGGTCGGTGAACGAAACCACCTCCCACTTTCCCTCTCATAGATTTCACCACTCCTACTCCCTCTGTTTTCGTTACGTACGCGAGAAAGCTGAATCGGTAAATGCACACATTTCTATTACATTAAATAGTGTTTCCTTTTGTTGTTTTTTAAACAGCAAATACTTGAATCATATGTTTTACACATATTACATCCAAAAAAAAAACAATTATAATAAACAGAACGACTCATAGAAATCTATCTATATTCTTTTTTCATTTTAATATACTTTCATAGAAATGCTTCTGTTATGTAAAAAAAAACTATTTTCTTTATACCACAAGTGTCACGCTCATACATGAATTCCATAGCTAATATAACAAACTGACCCAACGGGTCACGGGTGGTCTAGTATATATATATATATATATATATATATATATATATATATATATATATATATATATATATATATATATATATATATATATATAAAATTTATATATATATTATTTACGTACATGAAAGTAATCCATGGACACGTCATCAGCATGGCTAACTTAGACAAGGATCGAACCTTCGATATTGATGTCTATAGTCAAGCATTGGATCAAGACGCCCTGTACGATTTTTATCACCCAAATATTTAATGTATTTTTATGTAAATATTTTTATTGGTGATTTCAGAGTTCGTTCTCTTTGTTGTTTTTTTTTATTACATAAGGTTATAGCTGCACACTTTGCCAAGGGTGTGTGATAAAAATAATAAGACAGAGAGAGAGAGAGAGAGAGAGAGAGAGAGAGAGAGAGACAGACAGACAGACAGACAGACAGACAGATTGTCCGGCTATACGAGAATATATCTGTCACCGTACTTTTAATTCAATGGTTTTTATTGTATCTCATTCTTAACGGAGCCTCGTTTTCGCCGTTTACAAATGAATAACTTATCCGTCCGGTGAGTAATTCTTAAAACATTGACCCAGAAAGAAACTGACATATTCCATAAGAAAGGGGCGTGGAATCGGAAACGTGTGAACACTTTCAGCTCTCAACTTTGCAACGGAATTAACATAACGAAATTCTCCAGTTGTTCGAAAGCTTTCGTTTATAAAACATTTTGAAGAGTGGACGCAAATCCAAGCGTTCATCTAAAAAAAAAAAAATGATCAGTCAATATTAATGAATATTGACTGACCATTTATTTTTAGATGCAATGCCCTGCCCTCGGCCGGCACGCCCGTTTGTTGTTCTGTCACGCTTAAGTTTGAAATAGCATTCCCAGCGCTAAACGCGCAGATTAAACGAACCCATCGTATTTTAGATGCATCCAAGTATCCTTATAAGAGGCTCTGTTTGTCGATTTCTCTGTCACCATTAAGTTTATAATATCATCCTCATCACTAAACGCGCAAATTGAATTAATGTATCTTATTTTCGATGCATCAAAGCATATTGATAAGTTGGTCTGTTCATTATTCGGTTGGTCTGTCACACTTAAGTTTGAAATCTCGCTTTCATCGCTAAACGCACTGATTGAATGGGCACATCTTAAGAACAGATCTGTTCTGGTGTATAAACCGATTGTTCAATTACGCCACTAATCAATCTTTTTATCTTTAAGATTTGTTTGATAAATATTCAAATAACGTCATAATCTTAAATAAAGTCATCATCTTAAATAACGTCATCATCTTAAATAACGGCATCATCTTAAATAACGCCATCATCTTAAATAACGTCATCATCTTAAATAACGCCATCATCTTAAATGACGTCATCATCTTAAATAACGTCATCATCTTAAATAACGTCATCATCTTAAATAACGCCATCATCTTAAATGACGCCATCATCTCGAATAACGTCATCATCTTAAATAACGCCATCATCTTAAATGACGTCATCATCTTAAATAACGTCATCATTTTAAATGACGTCATCATTTTAAATAACGCCATCATCTTAAATAACGCCATCATCTTAAATAACGTCATCATTTTAAATGACGTCATCATCTTAAATAACGTCATCATCTTAAATAACGCCATCATCTTAAATAACGTCATCATTTTAAATAACGTCATCATCTTAAATAACGCCATCATCTTAAATAACGTCATCATTTTAAATAACGCCATCATCTTAAATAATGTCATCATCTTAAATGACGTCATCATTTTAAATAACGCCATCATCTTAAATAACGTCATCATCTTAAATAACGCCATCATCTTAAATAACGTCATCATCTTAAATAACGCCATCATCTTAAATAATGTCATCATCTTAAATGACGTCATCATTTTAAATAACGCCATCATTTTAAATAACGTCATCATCTTAAATAACGCCATCATCTTAAATAACGTCATCATCTTAAATAACGCCATCATCTTAAATAACGTCATCATTTTAAATAACGCCATCATCTTAAATAATGTCATCATCTTAAATGACGTCATCATTTTAAATAACGCCATCATCTTAAATAACGTCATCATCTTAAATAACGCCATCATCTTAAATGACGTCATCATCTTAAATAACGTCATCATCTTAAATAACGTCATCATCTTAAATAACGTCATCATTTTAAATGACGTCATCATCTTAAATAACGTCATCATCTTAAATAACGCCATCATCTTAAATAACGTCATCATTTTAAATAACGTCATCATCTTAAATAACGTCATCATCTTAAATAACGCCATCATCTTAAATAACGTCATCATTTTAAATGACGTCATCATCTTAACGAGATTGATAAACTTCTGAGCAAAGTCTCTTTCACCGTTTGGATAACTATTCCGATTTTGTCGTTTTTGTCATCGGCCAGTGAAACAGAAATCCTTTGTTTCAATCTAGAAGGACCCTTTTTAGGAGCTGAATTCGACCCTGTGTCTAACTCTGCTCTCGTGGGGAGTCAATTAAATAGAGTCTTTCACTTCTAATAATCAGTAAAATAAAGAACTAGACATAGTCAAAAGACAAGTTCCAGGCTTATTATAACTATGATGATGAAGAAAAAGAAGAAGAAGAAGAAGAAGAAGAAAAAGAAGAAGAAAAAAATAGATAAAAAAGAAGAAAAAGAAGAAATAGAAGAAGAAGAAGAAAATAAAAAAGAAGAAGCAAAAAAGAAGAAGAAAAAAGAAAAAGAAAAAGAAAAAAAAGAAGAAGTAGAAAAGAAGGGGAAGAAGATGAAGAAATAGAATAATAATAAGAAGAAAATAAAAAAAGAAGAAAAAAAAGAAAAAGAAAAAGAAAAAGAAAAAGAAAAAGAAGAAGAAGAAGAAGTAAAAAAGAAAGAAGAAAGAAAAGCACAACGTTTAATAGTAAAGCTGCGGATAAATGTTATGAAAGAAAGGAAATGAAATAGACGGAAATCAAAAGTTTCATTTGACTAATGAGTCACCACTTATCAAGGCCAAAAGACACTTGAGGATAAGGGTTTACGAGATGAATAGATTGCCGGCTGAAATCGACGAATGGGATGAACAAAATTGGGTTACTTATGGGGACGGGATTATGGCAAGTATTTGTTGAAATTGGATTTGAAGACGACCATGTTGTAGTCTGCAGAGAAGCGAGTATTTGTTGTCATTGGATTTGAAGACGACCATGTTGTAGTCTGCAGGGAAGCAAGTATTTGTTGATATTGGATTTGATGACGACCATGTTGTAGTCTGCAGGGAAGCAAGTATTTGTTGGCATTGGATTTGATGACGACCATGTTGTAGTCTGCAGGGAAGCAAGTATTTGTTGGCATTGGATTTGAAGACGACCATGTTGAAAAGTGAAGAATCGCGGGTGATTAATGGAGTAAACCAAGTTTGATCACTTGTTGGGTTTATGACAGGAATCTGCTGATATTGAATTTGTAAGCTGCAGGGAAGCAGTGTTGCAGTAATGTGTTCCACGGACGGGAAGCCATTCCGAAAAAGCCACGTTCGTGAAAATTTCTCGTTTTGTAACAGTTAACCAAACGGTGTTACTAAACTAGCAAACGTACCCGGCGTTGCCCGGTTGTCTAACCCTAACCGATACCATTAAACACCGTAGAGTTTCAATATCTACGAACCTATTGTAGTTTTATTTGTCTGGGGGGGGGGGGTAGATGATGCTTGCAGCCGAACGGCGATGAATACCACGGGAGGATTTAAAATTCCCACATACTCAAAACATCAGCCGACCCAGAAAACAGCAATTCTCCCCCCGTTGTCAGAAACATCACTCACGAACTGTAAGGACTAAAGGACAAAATAAGGGAAGCGAGAGAAAGTAAACTCTCTATCAAATTGGTTCGGTTTGAATGTTCAACGGCAAATCGATCCTTTTTTGTTTATTTAATACAGAAGCGAAATACGATGAATTGAAGACAAGTTGCTATTTTTACTTATGGTCGAGGGGTGAGGGTTTTGGCGCTTTTGTTAGCTGTGGGCTCTAAGTTGGGTTTCTTTCCGGCGGGTTTCTGGACCTCCGATAAAAATTGATTTACAAATATAAAAACGTTTGCGCCCATTAAAATAAATATATCGCCCGTATTGATTCGTCTGAATTAATAAATGTTTCAATCGTGTGACCTTTGTCTTCTTCCTCTTTCCTCCGGTCAGTCAGTGTGAATAGTAATAGGGAGGCTTCTCTATTGACGTAAATATGTCATAATATTTTGACATCAAGCGTGTTGACATTCCCGTTGAGTCCATCACACACACATAAATAAAAGAAGAAAAAAACGCATCCCATTCTACCCAACCTAACAACCACTTATTTAAAGTTTATTCATTTCCTGAATCAACTCTGTTGCCATGGTGACACGGCTGTGAATCGGTTGAAAATCTGTGTCCACTTGCCATAATAGGTCAAAGAATTGAAGTGACAATCGGCGACCATTGAACGCTGAGAGCAAAACAAAAAACAAAAACAAACAAAAAACAAACAAAAAACAAAAAACGGTTCTTTTAAAAACACGTCTATTCAATCTCCGCGTTTAGCGATGGAAATCATAAATTTAAACATGACAGACCCACGAAAAGTCTTTTCGAACGTAATCTTGACTAACGTATGAATTATTGCAATCTTAAGCGTGACATACAACGAAAATGCGTGACAGATTAAAAGAAAATTTATTTCAAACTTAAGTCTGACAAGTAAATGAAAATGCTATTTGAAATTTAAACATACCGACCGATGGACAGAGCTTTGTCTAAGGATACTCGACCGCATCTTTTACTTTCGGCAATGATACGACTCTGCTCAAAGAGGCGACCGAGGCAAAAGATCTTGGCCTTCTGATCGATTCATCTTTCAAGCCATCTAAACATTGCATTCAAGCTGCAAACAAAGCAAGAAGGCACTCTATTTCTCATTCAACGTTCTTTCTGCAAACTCACTCCTGAAATATTTCTATCAATTTATGTCTCTCTCGTCAGACCACTGTTAGAGTATGGTGCTCCATATCGAATATGTGATTATCAGCATCTGGAAAGAGTTCAAAGATCCTATTTCTTATTCAACGCTCGACCACTGAGACCACTGTTAGAGTATGGTGTCAAGACCTTTGCTCCATATCTAATTCGTGATATCCAACATCTGGAGAGAGTTCAAAGATTTGCTTCTCGAATGGTGCAAGGACTATGGGATATGCCCTCTTGAACGCTGATGTTTACGCCTGTAATCTCATGAAACTGTTTCACCGCCGAGTTCAACTGAACTGGATGAGCGCCGCTGTCTCAATCAGGATCTCTGAACCTTGGAAAAGTCTTCAAGGAGATGTAATACATGCACCAAAGACACAGCAATCGGAGGTGAAATTTGACAGATGCTAGGCGTCTGCATCCTCTTCTGTGTAAATTTCGACCACCCTTTTTCATACATAAGTTAAGCATACTTGTTTCAATTTTGACCAAATTTATTGAATTGAATGGAATTAAATTGAAGATACGCCGACATTCAATCTGTGCGTTTCGTCATGAAAATACGATTTCAAACTGAAACGTGATCGACCGATAGACGGACAGACAGACCTACAGACGAAGCCTCTTCTAGAGATACAAGGACGCATCTACAAAAAAAGCAGCGATAGAAGGTATTGCATGGCCTCCCCCCTTTCGAGATGGACGAGTCCAATTTAAAGGCGTGCCAGCAAGGCATTCTCTCGTGACAGCATCACATGCAACACCGACCGTTTGACATGCAACAAAGTGAATAATCGCCAACAATTCAAAACGCTTCTGAAGCGCTGAACAAAAGGAATTATCAGTGATCAAGATGATTAGATTGGAATACATCAGAAAGTCCGTCGCCTGACACATCGCCATTAATTACATCTGGAATCTTTCAGCGAACAATGTCCGATTGATGATCTTCATTTTTCAAAACCTTTAAACGCGTAATAATATTTACTGATCGAACTTGAGGATCGAACTGAGTGATTTCACTAATATTCGAAATCAATTGATCTCCTAACAACCATCTATTGGTGAAATGGTAGCGTAGAATTGACTCTAAGTCAGTAGTTGTTTCTTTTTCTTCCTACTTTTCTATTTTCGTCTTCTTTCTCATTTCTCTGCTTCCTGTATAGTTCTGGCTTCTGATTTTGGTTGTATTTATCAGTTTTTCAGTACTGCCTCCTGTTTGTGTCTGTACTACTTGTCTGTATGTTCAAAATGAAGTCGGTTGCATAGTTCTCAGTGTACTGCCTTCCCGACACAATAGTGTCTGTTCTTGTTTTTTTGTTGGGGGGGGGTAGGCTTGTTTTCTGTATTCACTTATGTGATTTGCTGTTTCGTCCCTTTGACCACAGAGTCTACATTTGCTGTTTTCCTGGGTTTTGTCTATCTTAGCTTTGATATAGTTAGTTCTAATCATATTGTTCTGTGCAGCTGTTAGTAGTGATTCTGTTTCTGTCTTATTTCGTAGCCATGTCCAGGTGTTTTTGTGAGTCTCTTCTCTTGTCATTCTTATGTGGAGCTGTGTCTCTTCCCACTTTTATTTTCTCATCTTGTTTCTTATTTCTCTGCTTCCTGTATTGTTCATTTTGGCGCTGTCTCTTGTTGCAATGATTAGCCTTTCTATGTTCTGGCTTATGTATTTTTCCAATTCTTTTTTTTGTTATTTACATAGTCTTCTATACTTACCAGTTCTTTTCATCCTTTTCTCAGTTTGATGTAGAGTCTGTCAGTATCACCCTCCGTGTGTAGTACATTGTGCATAATCTTTAGTTTCCTAGTTTTCTAGGCAAGATGCCTCAGTTCTTCTTTGGTCCAGCCTATGAATGGTCCAGAATATCTTACTAGTGATACTGCCTAGACGTTGAATCTTTTTACTAGATTCCTGCTATCGCCATTAAAAACAATAACAAAAAACTACGTAACATTATGGCGATAAAAAAAATCTTACATGTTTCTACAAGGTGTTTGGGGTCTAGTGGTAGAATGCCAGACTGAAAACAGTAATATTATAGATTCGAGTCATGCCCACGTTAGCCATGCTGATAACGGCTGATAGGCAGAAACATGTGTCTATGTATTCCTTTTAAATGTACGTAAAAATAAATATATATATAAAAAATTATATATGTAAAAAATTACACGTCCTATTAAAAAAGGGCGATTGGTGCAATATTCTCTACCGCTTAGGAAGTGGAAAACTACTAAGAAAACAGCTATGTTTCTATATTGCGTTAGCATGAAACATCGATGTCTCTAGGTATATTTTAAATATTTAATATTTATAAAAATATTATTGTTTATCAGCCCCCTCCCACGGAGGCTGGGCACTTTTCGAGGAGCTTTAATAACAAGCAGTACAAATAGCTATATGCATGGTCCGACGTTTCGTAGATCACTCTTATCTACTTGGTGAATAGTAGTAATTCTGCTATTTACAGTTGAAATTCCTCTTTATTTACTAACTGGTTTCCAGTGGCCTGCGGGTAAGATCTTCGACTGCGAATCAGTGGCGATTTGTGTTCGAGGTTCGCGCCCGCCGACCGTTGGGAATTAGTTCCTAGACTGAAGATGTCTCTAGGTATATCTTAAATATTTAATGTTTATAAAAATATTATTGTATATATATATATATATATATATATATATATATATATATATATATATATATATATATATATATATATATATAGTTAAAACGAAATAACTCAGACCAACATTCTAGCCATTTCATGTTATAATTTTATTTCATCTGGTCAAGACGAAAATCACCAGTAATCGTACCACGTCTGATGATTCTCATCTTGACGAGATGAAATAAAAGTATGACGTGAAATGGCTAAAATGTTGGTCTGAGTTTTTTCTTTTTAACTTCTGTTCTTGCTCTGTTTAATATTGAACTTTCCGACTTAATATGTCCTGCTCTTCGCGGATCTAAAACACACACACTATATATATATATATATATATATATATATATATATATATATATATATACTTCTTTTGTAAGATGGTAGTAATAATCCCAGCAGAGTGCTCGATTCATTGAGAAAATCAAAATTAAGAGCGTATTATTTATTTATTTCATGGAACAGAAAATCAGTAAACATCGGTACCCAAAAAATATTATTTCATAATTCGCCCTTCTTGTTAGTTTCCATTCTGTAGGCAGAAATAAACAAGGGTTCTCCTTCTTTCCCGGACAACACCAGTTGCCTGCTAATATACGATGCATTTGATGTTAGGGTTAAAGTTAAGGTTAGGGTTAATATACGATGCATTTGACGTAAATATAAGTTAAAAGTTATGATTATGGTTAAGGTTAGGGTTAGGGTTAATATACGACGCATTTGACGTTAGAGGTTCCTCTAAGAGAATGTTGCACAAACTATCACGTATGTTTCACCAGTTTCCTTTTCCATAGTTTTGTTGTTCTGTCCAAAGCGTTTCACGGTGACAGCGACCCATAGAAGCTTGTTCCACAGAGATTGTTACTCATCAGATCCTGCTTCAACATTCGCAAAACTATTGAAGACGAGTGACTTCAATTGTGCAGCAATATCTGTGTCAGTCGAGGCGCCATTTTGTCACCGTGAAAACAGGATATCTTGAAAAAGACGACTTTATTTTGCTCACGACAAAGAAAACGACAAAAAAACGGGATATAATTGATTGTAAGAAACGTAATTCCTATGGCAATTATCTGCTATTAATTTCATGAAGAACCCGGAAGAAACTTATTTAAGGGGGTAACGTGAGGCCCCGGATCTTTAATTAGAGCAACTTTGACTGTGACGTCATAGAAGAATTAGAGGCGACGTTCTCTTTTAACTGGCTAGATGATTGTAGACAGACGAAACATTTCCCTCTCTCCTCCCCACTCTCCACTCTCTCCCTCTTCTCCTTCTTTCTCCCCCACTCTTTCTCTCTCTCTTTCCCCTCTCCCCTAGCTTCTACATATTCAGATAGATCACCTTGGTTTTTTCTCGCCATTCACGAACCCGACTGAATAAAGACTAAAAAAGCCGCAATCTTGTGACTCCCCTCTCCCTTCCTTTAAATCTAGTTCACACACACACACACACACACACACACCCACACACACACACACACACACACACACACACACACACACACACACACACACACACACACACACACACACACACACACACAAAATAATGAATATTGATCAGGACTAAATATACAAATCGAAAATTCTTTCAAAATTAAAATTTTTCTTTCTAGCAACACAGACCAATAGGTTCCCTATCTTACTAACGAAACATATTTTAACATATAACTTTTGTCATGAAAGCTATCGACCACTAATGGTAAGGTAAAAAACTAACTTTACACACTATATATATATATATATATATATATATATATATATATATATATATATATATATGTATATATATATGGGAAAGTCAGTTCCTCGAAACTGACTTCACCAGGTCCGGATGTCGGTCCATACTGTTTTCCAGTAGTGGCTACTATTTCCTCCCTTCAACCCACCATGTCAACCCTATATGTCCACGTACTTGCATGACATTTTTCTTTATATTATCATCATGAAGAAGTCTTACAAATAAAGACGAAACGTTGATGAACACATAAAAACTTCCTTTTTGGCTTTTCCTTTTTCATGTCTCATATCTATCTATCTATCTATCTATCTATCTATCTATCTATCTCTCTCTCTCTCTCTCTCTCTCTCTCTCTCTCTATATATATATATATATATATATATATATATATATATATATATATATATATATATATATATATATATATATATATACATAATGCACGAGTTAGTAATTTCGCACTTCGTTTCATCATAAACACAAAATTATGAATTAAAATTCCATCGGAAATAAAAGAATCTAAAATCTCATTAAATACTTTGTTCTTTCTTTGATTAATTGCCAACGAGCTGTCATGTCAATTTCAAATATATTTTCCCAAATAATAAGCATAGTTGAATAAATTTATTTTTGTTGCCTGTGTCGAGTTCAAATCCTTTCGCATCGATTGTGGTCATTTAGCGTTGGGAAAGGTATGAAGCCACAATTTCACCCCTCAGGTTTGGGTAAAAGAATAACTTCGGTTCAACTAATCGCGTACAACGAATCGTTTAGAATATGTACTGTGTATTAACATGAAATAACCCCCCCCAAAAAAAATGTTGATATGCCGTAACAATTTCAAAAGCAGTTAATTTCGTTGTTCTTCATGAGGTGAATTATTAAGATGCGCCAAAGTATCTTTATGACAGCTTTTGTCCATCGCTCGGTCTGTCAAGTTTAAAATGGCGTTTTCATCGATAAACGCGTAGATTGAATGGACGCCTCTTATTTTCGCTGTCCTCCCCTCCTCCTCAAGTCGGCGCAAGTCCGCCAGGCTCAACGTTGAAGAAACATTTTAGATGCGTCCTGTCGCATCTCTATCTATAAAAGTTGTGGCTGGCGGGCAGTCTGTCACGCTTAAATTTAATTAACATTTTGGTCATGCTTAAGTTTGAATAGCATTTTCGTTGATCTGACAATTTTGAAATAGTATTTTGTTGGTCTGTCACGTTTATTTTGAAATACCATTTTTGTTGGCTTGTCACGTTTAGTTTTAAAAGACATTTTAGAGTCTACCAAGCATCTCCATACGAGGTTCCGTCCGTCGGTCTGACTGTCACGCTTAATTTTGAAATACCATTTTCGTTGATGAGTCATATTGTAGTTTGAAATGTGGTTTTCATCGCTAAACGCGCAGATTGAATGAACGTTGTCGTTTGTCGCCCGAGACACGAATAAAATGCACGATTCTCGTTTCAAAAAACAAAAAACATTGGTTTCACTTGATGCTAATTTCTTGCAAAAAATATGATATTCTGAGATGATGAACATATATTCTTGCAAATAAATGTCGATTAATCTTCCCTGACAACGCTGGGTAACCTTTTAACCCAAACCCACTTTTCTTTTCTTTTCTCTCCCCCTTTTATTCATCGAATTACTTTCTGGTTTCAACAAAAACTGCTTTACTGAAAAGTCACAAAGAGTTTGGACACGAATGACTTTGCTTAAGTCATGTTTAATCACGTTTTTAGATGCGCGGCATCGCACCTCTTTCACAAGCTCTGTACGTCTGTCGTGCTTACGTACGCCATAGTATAGTTGTTGGCCTGTCACGTTTATATATATATATATATATATATATATATATATATATATATATATATATATATATATATATATATATATATATATATATATACATATATATATATATAGTAAGCTATGAAAATATATTTATGGTAATTAATCTACAGAGAGGCTCCCGCGTTTCACCCCAGGGGGGGGGGAATCTTCAGGCTAAAAGGGGCATTTTAGCCTGAAGATTTCCCCCGGGGATGAAACGCGGGGCCCTCTGTGTAGCTTAATTGCTATAAATATATTTTCATAGCTTACTACCTAGCTCTACTTACGTAACGAGCACTGTTGAAGTAAATACTGAAAATTGATACATAAAAAATTATATCTCCTTATAAAATTTTATGTGGATACATGAAATAGTTATACATATATATATATATATATATATATATATATATATATATATATAATCAAATATGAAACTAAAAGTAAACTTTTAGTAGATAGAACCTATAGTGAAATGGTTTAAGCTCAATATACGAGATAGAGCAATTATAAAGATAGATGAAAGAAGAGTGATAAACCTGTACGAATGTCCAGATTTATTTCAAACTTCGATTGTTCAATGCAAGGTAATAAAATTATGTGTATTATTCTTTCCTTAAGCCAAGGCTTTTCAAAGATCGAAATCTTATCATCAGAGGAATTATGCAGATAGATAAGTTGGCAGTGGAAAAGCCAAAATTCAACATTTGAAAAAATATTAGGAATGGAGAGTTGAAAAAAGTTCATGTAAAAAAGATATGGGGTTTGTCCAGTTGATAATTGTCCAATGAAAGTTGGTAGGTGTCCAATGAAAGAAGATTTAGATGGAGAAGAAAGGTATTCCGTGAAGGCAGCATCGAAAAGAGTTCAAAATCAGTAAATTCACAAACAAGATCAAGAAACACCTTGACAATGTTGTCCCTGCAGATAAAACGAAAAACTTTTACAAATTGAAATACTCTGACTACAAAAGTTTAATCTATAAAGAACTGAACAAATCCTATAAAACTACTTCTAGTAACATCTTGAATAGCATAAACAATGATGCTAAATTCCTACTAACTTCTTTAAATATCCTTAATTACACAGAAATTTTTACCCCAGCTACACCTTAAAAGACCACAAAAGAAATTTTCCCGAAAACCCATCCATTAGACTAATTTGCCCATCCAAATCTGACCTAGGCATTATAAGCAAACAATTTTAGATAGAATCATCCCTAACTTAAAAGAAAAAATGTCATACACCCTATGGCAATCCTCTGGTGAGGTTACCAATTGGGTTCTAAACCTCAGTGATAAATCTAACTCTAACTTGAATTTTATCACTTTCGACATCAACAATTATTATCAGTCCATTTCTCCTATCCTACTAAACAAAGCTCTAATCTTCGCTAAGAATAACTCAGATATCACAGACTTAGATATCAAACTAATAATGTTGGCCAGGAGATCCCTATTAGAATTTGACAACAAATTTTTGACCAGGAAGGACACCCCAAATAATTTTGATATCACTATGGGAACCTCGGACTCTGCCCAGGTTACTGACCTTGTAGGATTGTACTTATTAAGAGAATTGAAGTTTGACTTCGTACATTTACACGGTGGGCTATACAGAGACGATGCACTTTTTGTTTTTAGGGAGAGATCGAGACAATACAACAACACCATTAAAAACCTACACATTTTTTTTTGAACTTCGGATTAACCATAACTATAGAACCTGAGAAAAGAATATCTAACTTCCTTGACCTAACACTAGACCTCAACTCCGAAACAATTTATAATGTCCAAAGGCAGAAGAAAAACAGAAGAAAAATCGTTTGTGGAAAGGTTTGTGTGTATTGTTTTTAAGGTTCAGTGTGGTATCTAGGAAATTTACTTGGTTTAAATTTGTTTTAATGGTGATTTTGAAACCGAGATTATGGAAAGTGCTTGTTAATTCTTTTCTAAATCTATCTAATGTATTTCTGTTGTGATTGTGTGACAGGCAGAGTCTGTCATCTCTGTAAAGACCAAAGAAATGGTCTGGGAATTTATTTTGGAGCATATCTAATATGAGCAAGCGGACTAAGTCGCAGATGTCTGCACGGTCATAGGGCCCCATTGCAACATCAAATGGGTCCTCTGGGTTTGATTTTTTAACCCAAGCTCTTCCCTCGAAGAAGAGAAAGGGTTGTCTTCCGTGTCCCTTTCTAGTTGACTGATGTTTGTGTGTGAAAGTGCAAAGGTTAAGGCCTTATCTAGGGTGTCTTTTGTTATGGATGGGTAGAAGTCTACTATGTCTAATTGTGTGAATTTGGATCAGATGCGATTCCTTTATTTAAATTTCCTCGGGTTGACTAAAAGTCCAGAATTTAAACACGAAATTAAGTAACGGTTTTCCCTTTAACCTTTCCTCTCTTCTTTTATTCTCTCTCCCTTTAGAACGCACATCATGAAACCCCAAAACAGTAACGGCCAAATATACAAAATTCATAAAATTGACTCACGGGAATTATATAGAAACATTTTTTATTTTTTATTTTTAAAATTTTTTTACTTTTATTTTAATTTTATTACTTTAGTTTATTTTTATTTTTATTTTTATTACTTTATTACTTTATTTTTATTTTCATTTTCATTTTCATTTTTATTTTTATTTTTATTTTTATTTTTATTTTTATTTTTATTTTTATTTTTATATTCTTATATCTCTTCATATCTCCTCCGGTTTTAAATCTCAACCGTTTCCTTACACTAAATTTAAATTCAAACCAACATACACAACACGCAAAGCAAAAAACGCGTCCCAACGAGAGTGTCATGTGACTTCACATTTCCAAAACAGATGACAACATAAGCTGAAGAGAGCCGGATGGCTAAGTCTTTCCGTGCTTTGAACCGACGGTACGAATTTTGTACTAATTTTTCTGTACCAAATTATATATATATATATATATATATATATATATATATATATATATATATTTCATGCATATATAATGTATGAGGTAATATAATATATTGCGTATATATATATATTTGCAGTATTTACTTCAACAGTGCTCAATACGTAAATACAGCTTAATAGTAATATGAAAAATATTTTGTTTTCAAGTAAGCAACACAGTAACGGTCATGTTTCATTCTTAAAAGGAATTGGCCTGAAGATTTCCTTCGGGAATCAAAAATAAATGTTTCTGTATAGCTAACTTGCCTTGCATATATTTTAATACTAATATATATATATATATATATATATTTATATATATATATATATATATATATATATATATATATATATATATATATATATATATATATATATATATATTGGTGAACAGTGGAAATAATATACTATACTAGCGCGACGATGTTCCCCAACACTGGTTGCCGGACTTGTGGCCGCCCTATTAACCTGACTTCAACCGCCTTGACTATTTAACTCGACTGCAACCCCTTTTCTGGGGCGTGATCGAGGCCAGGAACAACAAGCACGACTACAACACGGTCGACTCTCTGAATGCTGCTATTGTTGAGGGGTTCGCCGCTATAGACAAGAACATGGTCGCATAAGCGTGTGACTCATTTCTTACCAGCCTTGAGATGGTCGTCTCCGCCGAAAAAAATGGTTTATTAAAAAAAAACAATAGAAATCGTAATAGGTAGTTCACGGCTCGGAGCAAGAGTATACCGTATTTCTCTGGAAACACTAGGTGGTGTGTCTCAAGATTGTATATACTCAAGATGGTTAAATACTGAAGATGGTTAAATACTCAAGATGGTTAAATACTCAAGATAGTTAAATGCTAAAGATGGTTAAATACTAAAGATGGTTAAATACTAAAGATGGTTAAATACTTAAGATGGTTAAATACTACAAAATTGTTAAATACTAAAGATTGTTAAATACTAAAGATTGTTAAATACTGAAGATGGTTAAATACTAAAGACTGTTAAATACTCAAGATGGTTAAATACTAAAGATGGTTAAATACTAAAGATGGTTAAATATTCAAGATGGTTAAATACTAAAGATTGTTAAATACTTAAGATGGTTAAATACTTAAGATTGTTAAATACTCAAAATTGTTAAATACTAAAGATTGTTAAATACTCAAGATGGTTAAATACTAAAGATTGTTTAAATACTGAAGATGGTTAAATACTAAAGATGGTTAAATACTCAAGATGGTAAAATACTATGATTGTTAAATACTTAAGATGGTTAAATACTCAAAATTGTAAAATACTAAAGATTGTTAAATACTCAAGATAGTTTAATACTTAAGATTGTTAAATACTGAAGATGGTTAAATACTTAAGATGGTTAAATACTCCAGATGGTTAAATACTCAAAATTGTTAAATACTCAAGATGGTTAATACTAAAGATTTACCGAAATTTATTTGAATGAATATCACTGTACTTACACCCCTTTCCCACCCAAACAATGCTAAATACATTTTTTGGCTCCACCCCAAAATTTAAAATACAAAATAGCAACAAAAAGTTCCAGAAGTCCGTGGTTTTTAGAAAGAAGCCACTGGTATAGGAGGATGCCTTACGAGGTAGCTGAACAGCGAATTGATGAAGACGACTAGACCAACGAGTAAAACGAGCCGAAACAAAGGAAGCAGGTAATAGATCAGACAATTCTGAAAAACACATACCATAAGAGTATTATTATTTAGATTTAGAGTGTGTAAAATCTCAATATATTCTTTTTGAGCTCATTTTTGTAAAAAAAAAAACAATATAATTTCAAAATATTGTCTCCCAGTTTGGTTAGAAAACAACATTATTTCAAAATATTGTCTCAGTTTTGTTAAAAAAAAAATAATTTAAAAATATTGTCTCTCAGTTTTGTTAAAAAAACATAATTTTAAAATATTGTCTACGTTTTGTTAAAAAAACATAATTTTAAAATATTGTCTCAGTTTTCTCAAAAAAACAACATAATTTCAAAATATTGTCTCCCAGTTTAGTTAAAAAAACAACATTATTTCAAAATATTGTCTAAGTTTTGTCAAAAAAAAAAATTCAAAATAGTGTCTCTCAGTTTTGTCAAAAAAACAACATAATTTCAAAATATTATCTCTCAGTTTTATCAAAAAAATATAATAATTTCAAAATATTGTCTCTCAGTTTTGTCAAAAAAAATATAATAATTTCAAAATATTGTCTCTCATCATTTCTAGCCCTACGGTATGATGGCCATCACTTTGTCTGTCGAGGTGATACTATTCGAGTTTGAAAATAAAAGTGAAATAAAAGTTGCCAAACAGCTGAGGAGGGTGGGTCACTTGGGTTTGCTAACATTTTTGTTCGGCTGATACGAAAACCTGAGCCAATGCATAACACGCAGTAGCGCAACAAGAAAGAAATTGATGATTGTAATGCCGAGGGTTGTAATGCCGGTTTCTTGAATTTCCGGTTTTACTTGTAATTAATGCGAATACATGTAACAAGAAACGGTGATTGTTAACATGCAAATATCTAAATTGTGTTCATCGAAGTCGTTATATTACGTCATATTCATGGAAACAAGAAGGACAATATTGTCAACTGGACAGAACTTTTTAATGAACCAACATAAGATGACCGAAACATTAAATGGACCATTCGGAAAATTAAAAACATTAACAACAGTCTTATCAAGCAAAAACACTCCGTGTTATTTAATAATGTTTGCCTAAATGAAAATATGCTGCCTAAATAGAATACATTTAATAGTTTTTGAAAGGCTGTGAGCAATGCAAATTCCGGGTAAGATGCAAGTTGTAAGGAACAAAAACAATAAATCGAATACGAAATATGACTTACTATTTATTTTTCCTAAAATCTTACATAACAGCAAGAGTGTTTTTAGCTGTTTGTGTGATGTCCGGTTGATTAAAAATCATTATTTAATATTTCGGGAAAAGAAACTTCCCTTTGTCAAAAATAATTAAACCAGAAGAAAAATTTCTCCGACTGTGCAGAGAATCTTACAAAACTAAATGGCTGCCAGATGTAGAACCGCAGCGAAAACAGTCTCGCAAGGAATGTAAACTAAATTTTATTTTAAGGTAATGTTACATATATGATTTGGTGTTCAAAAATATTTGTGTAATGTTGGTTAAGTGTATGGTGCTCAAAAACTTACTACTATATATATATATATATATATATATATATATATATATATATATATATATATATATATATATATATAGAATAAATATGAAACTAAAAGTAAACTTTTAGAAGAAAGAACCTATAGTGAAATGGTAAAAGATACGAGATAGAGCAATTATAAAGATAGATAGACGAAGAGTGATAAACATGCACGAATGTCCAAATTTATATCAAACTTCGATTGTTCAATACAAGGTATATTCTGTAATAAAATTATGTTTATTATTCTTTCCTTAAGCCAAGGCTTTTCACAGATCGAGATCTTATCATCAGATGGATTTATACAGATAGATAAGTTGGCAATAGAAAAGCCAAAATTCAACATTTGAAAAAATATTTTATATATATATATATATATATATATATATATATATACGTAGAATCTTTAGTCAGTCTTTCTTGATATACCGCCCTTCGTATAAATAGAACTTAAATTCCCTTCTTGAATGTGGTAATGTCCTGAGATTATCAGCCCTGCTCGAAACGCTAGCGTATGTAGGTAAACGTAATTGAATATTATTTATTTAAAATTAATATCGTATATATATATATATATATATATATATATATATATATATATATATATATATAATTTGATTTTTCTCTATTTCATTGACTTAAATAGCTTATATGAAATATACATGTGCATATATACACGCTACTAATATATATATATATATATATATATATATATATATATATATGGTAAAGTAGTTTTTTCCTCTGTTTCTTTGACTTAAATAGCTTTGTTAACAAGCGGTACATACTTAAAAAACTATTTAGTTAATATTGGTCCATGCTGTTAAAAATAGACATTTTATTGTTCATCTATTTAATCAATAGGTATATATACTCCTGATCAATATTTTTCAACCATGAATAAAGGAATGTAGATGAAATTTCACTCCCTAATCCATATATACTCCTGATCAATATTTTTCAACCAGGAATAAAGGAATGTAGATGAATTTTCACTCCCTAATCCATATATACTCCTGATCAATATTTTTCAACCATGAATAAAAGAAATGTAATTAGAAATTTCACTCCCTAATCCATATATACTCCTAATCAATATTTTTCAACCATGAATAAAGGAATGTAGATGAATTTTCACTCCCTAATCCATATATACTCCTGATCAATATTTTTCAACCATGAATAAAGGAATGTAGATGAATTTTCACTCCCTAATCCATATATACTCCTGATCAATATTTTTCAACCATGAATAAAGGAATGTAGATGAATTTTCACTCCCTAATCCATATATACTCCTGATCAATATTTTTCAACCATGAATAAAGGAATGTAGATGAATTTTCACTCCCTAATCCATATATACTCCTTATCAATATTTTTCAACCATAAATAAAGGAATGTAGATGAAATTTCACTCCCTAATCCATATATACTCCTGATCAAAATTTTTCAACCATAAATAAAGGAATGTAGATGAATTTTCACTCCCTAATCCATATATACTCCTGATCAATATTTTTCAACCATAAATAAAGGAATGTAGATTTAATTTCACTCCCTAATCCATATATACTCCTGATCAATATTTTTTCTAAACATGAATAAAGGAATGTAGATGAAATTTCACTCCCTAATCCATATGTACTCCTGATCAATATTTTTCAACCATGAATAAAGGAATGTAGATGAATTTTCACTCCCTAATCCATATATACTCCTGATCAATATTTTTCAACCATAAATAAAGGAATGTAGATGAAATTTCACTCCCTAATCTATATATACTCCTGATCAATATTTTTCTAACCATGAATAAAGGAATGTAGATGAATTTTCACTCCCTAATCCATATGTACTCCTGATCAATATTTTTCAACCATGAATAAAGGAATGTAGATGAATTTTCACTCCCTAATCCATATATACTCCTGATCAATATTTTTCAACCATGAATAAAGGAATGTAGATGAATTTTCACTCCCTAATCCGTATGTACTCCTGATCAATATTTTTCAACCATAAATAAAGGAATGTAGATGAATTTTCACTCCCTAATCCATATATACTCCAGATCAATATTTTTCAACCATCAATAAAGGAATGTAGATGAAATTTCACTCCCTAATCTATATATACTCCTGATCAATATTTTTCAACCATGAATAAAGGAATGTAGATGAATTTTCACTCCCTAATCCATATATACTCCTGATCAATATTTTTCAACCATGAATAAACGAATGTAGATGAATTTTCACTCCCTAATCCATATGTACTCCTGATCAAAATTTTTCAACCATGAATAAAGGAATGTAGATGAATTTCACTCCCTAATCCATATATACTCTTGATCAATATTTTTCAACCATGAATAAACGAATGTAGATGAATTTTCACTCCCTAATCCATATGTACTCCTGATCAAAATTTTTCAACCATGAATAAAGGAATGTAGATGAATTTCACTCCCTAATCCATATATACTCCTGATCAATATTTTTCAACCATGAATAAACGAATGTAGATGAATTTTCACTCCCTAATCCATATGTACTCCTGATCAAAATTTTTCAACCATGAATAAAGGAATGTAGATGAATTTTCACTCCCTAATCCATATATACTCCTGATCAATATTTTTCAACCATGAATAAACGAATGTAGATGAATTTCACTCCCTAATCCATATGTACTCCTGATCAAAATTTTTCAACCATGAATAAACGAATGTAGATGAATTTCACTCCCTAATCCATATATACTCCTGATCAATATTTTTCAACCATGAATAAAGGAATGTAGATGAATTTTCACTCCCTAATCCATATGTACTCCTGATCAAAATTTTTCAACCATGAATAAAGGAATGTAGATGAATTTTCACTCCCTAATCCATATGTACTCCTGATCAATATTTTTCAACCATGAATAAACGAATGTAGATGAATTTCACTCCCTAATCCATATGTACTCCTACTCTACTCTTAGACACCGGGAAAATTTATAAGACAAATCTTTAAAGATTCACCGTTGAACAAGAGGAAAGGAGAGTCTTGATTTATCCCTTTCGCTTTCTTTCTCACCCTTTTTTTTGTTACATTACGGTGCGAAGACCGGATAGAGAGAGGGAGAAGGGAGGGTAGACAAAAAACTACCGCATGTTCTGGTTTTAACCAACATTCGACTGTGTGTGTGTGTTTGCGAGAGAGAGAGAGAGAGAGAGACAAAAGACAGACAGACAGAGTCAGAAAACAGAGAGAGAGAGAGAGAGAGAGAGAAAGAGAGAGAGAGAGAGAGAGAGAGAGAGAGAGCGAGAGAGAAAGAAACTGGAATCGATTGCTCAAGCGATTAGCATGCCGTAATTAAAGGCAGAGGTTAAGAGTTCAAACCTCACCTGCGAATAATCATTTTTACTCTAATTTTGTCCTAAAATGAATTTAAACATTTCGAAGGACAATATTACGCAGATTGTCTTTTTGTCTTTCTGTAATTAACGTACTTTACGGAAATTAGAATCCCGGACAACGTCAGACAACCCCGCTAATATTATATATTATGTGCTAATTTTGTTCGAAAAAGTTATACAAAATTAGTTTTGAATTACTGATTTTAGACAATTAACCAATGTAACGTGATGTGTTTAAAAAAAAAAAATATGTTGTTACTATTAAAAGCGACTCTATATTTATATTTATTATTCACACACAGATCTGTAATTCTATGATCTAAATACTTGTCCTGTATTTAAGACACGTACCCTTTCTGTGTTGTTCCACTTATTGTAAGCTCCTTAATTGGGCGTAAATCGCCGAGGGAAATTCCTCCGTGACGTAGAGAAGGGTGAACCTGGTAAATGGAGACGCCGAACCACGCCGAATAACGCCGAACAACGCCGAACAACGCCGAACAACGCCGAACAAGGCCGAACAACGCGCAACTAGAATCACTGGTGACTTTCGTTTGTTGCATTTGAAAATCAAAATTGACATAACAAATGAGTTCAACGAAAGGGCCACATTCTTTCAGGCCGTATCTGTCCATGGGATTGTTTTCAGTAAGCGATATCTACCAATCTGACCACCCACAGACATATTGAAATCACCCTGTGTCACATCCTACAAGCGTGGGACCGTTTGGTGAACACCACAAGTGTGAAAAAACTAAAACACGATTAGATTTTGTTTTCTTTTCAGATAGAGTAATATTTTTTGTACAGGTTAACCCATAGTTTTAATGTAAATCATTTTAAGAATGAACCGGATGAATCGAGAAAGAAGAGGAATAAAAATGAATTTACAAGGACATGGAGGTTTATCGGAAGAAATATTAAATATTTGATGATGATGATGATGATGATGATGATGATGATGATGATGATGATGATGATGATGATGATGATTACGACGACGACGACGACGACGACGACGCTGATGATGATCATGATGCTGATGATGACGATGACGATGGTGATAGTTATAGTGATGATGATGATGATGATGATGATGATGATGATGATGATGATGATGATGATGATGATGATGACGACGAATAATGATGGTGATGCCGAGTCGTCACCATTAACAGTGTGTTTGCACTCAAAAGAACCCTTCCATTTTAGTCATAGCAAAGCCATAGTTATTTCCATTCATGTGTGTCGCATTCGCACTCATTTTTTGATTATTGTGATTAGAGATCGTCCGATTGTCTCAATGATTCTGTAGTCTTAACATTGTTGGCTGGAAACTCCGGCTGTTTTCTTAAACATTCTGTAGTGACAACGTTGAGGTATCGACTGAAAAGAGAAACACCACATTTTTGCTCAACTTTCTTAGTTAAATGACGCGGGAAAACATTCTCTCGTAACTTTTGCTTCCCTTATTTTGTCCTTTCGTCCTCACATTCCATAAGCGATGTTTCTGATGAAGAGGGAATAATTGCTGTTTTCTGGGTTGGAATCTATCTAACACTTATCGTTGACTAATTTTTGATCTTGAAGTAGTGTTTTTTAGATCCTTACATCAAGTGGCTTCATGCCTTGTCTGGAGCGATTTCCACTAAAAATAATTGATCAGGAAATCGTGATTAACACTTAATTGAAACTCCATGTTCTCATGTCTTCCTTTGCTGTCCTTTGATTGTCGCAGACATATTTGTAATCAATGATTCTATCTATCTATCTCCTTCTTCCACTTCCAGGGTGAAATGAAAGAAATGAAAGAAATGAAAGAAATAAAAGAAACCAATGAGGCAGAACGAAAAAGGAAAGAAAGGCAGTGGCTTAACATGCCAGTAATCTATTTCATTTTCCTTCGTCTTACTCCGTCCTTTACATGGGTTAAAATAGTCGTTACAATATTCGACAAGAGCCGGCTTGTTTAAAACGACAGTAACCAGACAATGGGCAATTACAAATAGCTTTTCAAAAAGGGTCGAATATATTATAAGAAACTGTATAAACAAAATGATATTCGCAAAAATATCGCATCGAAATTAAGACAAAGGATGTGATGGTGTAAATCTGACGCAAACGATATGTCTCAAAACGGAGAGAGACAGAAGGCTTGGGGAAATTAGGTCAGAAGGAACGAAGAGCGGACGAAGTTACGAATCAGCCAGATATTGGCGCAGAGACAGCACCTCACTAATTCGTGAAATGAACTGTTGGCGTGAGTTTGTTGCTGTGGTGTACATAAATATAACAGAAGAAATAATCTTCTTTAAAAAAATGAAAACAAAGTTATACATGTCTTCCGTTTTATTGAGTCGCACTCAAAACCACCTCAACAACTACAATGATCAATACGTCACACACTCGTACAAATACCGCACAACGGATGGTAAAACTTTGATTACCATCGCTGTACCCGATTAAAATATTTGTTATCTCCATTGCACCCCATTACAGAATTTTTTCTTTTTTCTTCCTCTTTTTCGCCCCCTCTCTTTATTCTTCCTTAGTGTTTTTCTTTCTTTTTTCTTCCTCTTTCTTCCGTCATAAATTATATATCTGTCCCGTTCTCTTTCTTCATTTTTCTGAAATTGTCCTTTCGTCCTTCCTTTCTTCTTCCCTTCTTTCGTAGATTATTCCCTAACCCTCAGTCTCATTATTTCCTCTTTATTCTTCCTTCTTTCTAAAATCCGGTAATGTATCCCATCTTGAAACCTACTTGAACGAATGAATAAGCGTTCAAAGACGACACCCAAAAGAGTTGAAACATGGGACAAACAAAATCAAGTCGAATGACACCAACAATTATATATCAGATAACAATGTATTTCACATAGAGATACATTGTTAAGTGGTGATGCCGGCTCAACAACTGACACACAATGAAGGACGATAAAAAAGCGACGATGGTAAAATAGAAAAAGAAGGTCATCGCACTAATTAAAGACGCGTTGGGTTTGGGTTAGGGTTAGAGTTAGGGTTTGGGTTAGGGTTAGGGTTAGGGTTAGGGTTAGGGTTAGGGTTTGGGTTAGGGTTAGGGTTAGAGTTAGGGTTAGGCTTGGAAGTTGAATAATAAAACAAATCTGTTTTTGCACGTCATTATGACAGTTTAGCATTTTTATTTCATGCAACACAAACTGATTATTTGTTGAAGTTAAGGTAAACATATTTGAATGCATAGACTTGATGTTCATGTGATGACGTCATTCAAAGAATGAATTACGTCACAAGGTTTAAAAGTTCAAGCTTAAAGACAACGTTAAGTGGGACAAATGTTTAAAGTAAGACGTGTGATGAATTAGATAACCAAAGGTTTTTAATATATAAAAACCCATGTAACTCTACAGACCGTTTCGTCTACACATGAACAACCGAAAATAGATATATTTGGTTGGCTAAAATGTTCGTTCGTTTTTTTAATGTCATCTTTCCGGACTACTAAAGATCGTTTTATATTCCTATTCTTCAAACCATGTATTTTGTGTAGCGAGTATGTTGACGCCAGTGTGTAATAAGCCTTCGAGCAGAGGAGTTCTTACATTTTTTTAATTGTATTTCAGGCATTGAAACATAAGATCAAGCAGAGCATTACCGACATGCCGGGTTTGAGTTGTGTCACTTGATCGCCTACAGAATAATAGAATGACTATTCTGGTATTCGACGGATATTTGATTAAATCTCTATGAGAGCGCGAGAGGGGAGGGGGAGAGGGGCGTACAGAGAGAGAGAGAGAGAGAAAGAGAAAGAGAAAGAGAAAGAGAAAGAGAAAGAGGCACAACTGCTGGCGCTCTTTTCCTCGCCCTGTACAAACATCTTGCAGCGTCTACGTCTAGATTATTGCTCGTCTATGTCCTGATTTATCCCGACTGACCCCCCCCCCCCCGTGAAAAGAAACAATTTATATAGACAATCCAAGCCAACGCATAATTTAATCTATAAAACACATGGTGATTCTTATACCAGGCCTGTCAAACATGCGAGATGTAAATACTGAGAAAAGTTTTAGTAAGGAATTTCTTAGTCCAGTAATTAGTTAATTAATAACTAGCAGCTTACAATTATTGATTGAATCAAATGTAAAAAAAGAACAAACAATCACTTTTATTCTCTATAAATTCGGCACATTTTACATATTTCAAAAGTCATTTTGTTTCTATTGATTAATTGATTAAATTAAGGCGAAGATTAATTATTTGTTCGCTCTGGTTGCAAGATACGATTGGGATTCAATCTTATTTTTGCTCAATTCGGATTTAACGGACTCTCTAATTGAACAACGAACTTTGATTTGATTTGGGTTGCCCATATCAGAATTTTGGAATTTTAAGTGAGTTTATTGAACTTTCTATATTATTTGATTTGATTTATTTATCGGTGTAATAATTAACAAACATTGGATACTTTTCACTTCATCAATTATTGACACATTTCGCGACTGGATAACTTTATCAGCTCCTTCAATTTCTCGTATTTGGACTGCTATTTATAACCTGGATTAATCTTCAGTCAACCCTCTGGATGTCTTTCCTGATTATGTTTTTCAAATTGTATGACCTGGATGTATTGTATGGATTCAACAAAAAAGTATGTTTTTGGGTTGATATATTTGATGTTATGTATTTTTATGTATTTGTGTATATATTTTTATATATTTTCAAAGTTTAATTTATTTGTAAGACTTCATCAGGATGATAATTTTAAGAAAATTATCATCCTGAGGAAGTCTTACAAATAAAGACGAAACGTTGATGAATACATAAAAAAAACATATTTTGGTTTCTCCTTTTTCATTTTCCATATATATATATATATATATATATATATATATATATATATATATATATATATATATATATTCAGAATTTATTCTCTACAGACATCGGTGTTTCATGCTTACGCAATCTTCAGTGCAGGAAGTTAATTTCCGACGGTCGGCGGGCGCGAACTCTGATCACACATCGCCAAGTCGGCGGGTATTTTACAACGAGCAGCGAATAGTGATCTACAACAACAAACTGTGTTGGATTTAGCAATATATATATATATATATATATATATATATATATATATATATATATATATATATATATATATATATATATATATATATATAAGTGCAGATTAGTCGTTCGAGGCTGTAGCAATGCGGTGTAGTTGCCGTAAGGTGGAAAAGTTAAAAGAAATAAACGAAGAGAGAAAGTGAAACTCAAAACGATTTATTAATAATTTCACGAAAAACTGATTAAATACCAAAATAGTAAATACTGTCTGGTAAATAACAGTTCGGCAAAGAGTAATCTTAAATTTTCGAAAGAAAAACTTTCATTTTCAGAAGACAACAATAAAAGACCGAGTGGGTCGAAAAAACGGGAAAAACCGGTGTCAAAACATCGAAATACGGCAGCAGACAAATAGAAGTAAGAACGCAGAAAATGTCAAAATTCCATTAAGCAATCATACAACTAAAGTTAAAATATTATATATATATATATGTATATATATATATATTATGTTTCGAAATTTTGTAGAATTTAGTATATTCGAACTACTGTTCTCATCTTGAAGTCATGGCAGATGGAACGAGAGCATGCTACTCCTGTGGATTTAATAAAGATTTCCGTTTGAAACTCCGTCTAGATTCCCGAGTTCGACAGAAATATTCCCAAGTTTGACAAGGTACACCTGCAGAAAGTCGGAGGTTACATCGGCCGAAAGTTGTGATAAAACACCCAAGATGAGAACAGTAGTCCGAATATACCAAATTCTACATATATATATATATATATATATATATATATATATATATATATATATATATATATATATATATCCATTTATTTGTGTGTAACACCAAGGTGGTTAATTAAAAATAACTTCAAGCAAACACTAGAATCAGCATCAGTTGACTGAAGTATTAGTATTGTTTGTAATATGAACAAAACGAAGACTGTTTTTCTTTTTTCAAGTGAATTTAATTATACGAGTTGTAGCGAAGTTGTGAATAAGCATTTTTGTAGCGGAACGGGGTTTTCTTTTGTTTTAAAATGTTTACAAAAGATATTTTTTTAGAGATGGACCCCTTGATAAATTATTTACAGATTACGGTTAATTAGAGAGATTAAAATTGAGGGTTTTTTTTTTTCAAACATAAATCAATGCCAACCTTATGGAATTTTCTAGCATGTATTTTGTATAGTTCGAATAAGTCGGAGCAAAGCTTTAGAGAAACAGACGTCGATTAAGGCAGCTGCAGTATGATACGAGATAATAAAAAAAAAACGGGTGTTATGCAAATGGCGGCCACTTTTGGCAAAACTTTGCCCTGCTAACACATGTTTGTGTGTTCATACGCCATAACGAAGTGCGGCGCTTATCTTCATGTGTGTGTGTATGTGTGTGTGTGTGAGAGAGAGAGAGAGAGAGAGAGAGAGAGAGAGAGAGAGAGACTTAATTCCATCCCCTTCCAACCAGACGTCTACTAAGGTGATTCTCTGAAGATAAACTGACTTTCATGCAAGCCATAAACGAAAACGCGCTTCTTCTTTCTTCGAGGGGTTGTAAATAGAACACGCAAGAGTGTCCCACGGTCTCACACAATGGTAATCTGACGCCGGATTCATGACAGTAATGAGCGAGGGAATGGGAGAGGGAAAAGCTTCCCTTTTTAGGCCTATTTTTATCACATTAAAAAAAAATATGTTTTAACATTTTTTTTTTTTTTAAATGGAAGATAGTTTCTGTGTGTCGTTGGCTGTCGTTCTCGTCGATTGTCGGCAAACATCTTGAATTTTACTCGACTCCCAGAAATCTATGTTGCACCCCATGACGAATGGGGTAAACATTTTTTTCTTTCTATCCATATTTTTTATTTATTTTCCTTTCTATCTATCTATCTATCTATCTATCTATCTATCTATCTATCTATCTATCTATCTATCTATCTATCTATCTATCTATCTCTCTCTCTCTCTCTTTATATATATATATATATATATATATATATATATATATCTATATATATATACATATATATATATATATATATATATATATATACATATATATATATATCTATATCTATCTATCTCTATCTATCTATCTATCTATCTATCTATCTATCTATCTCACTGTATAGTGGTAGCTATCTATCTATCTGATATATGTTCTCCCCTTTTTATCCTTCCTTTCCTTCTTTCTACTCATATTTAAAAACTCATCTCTCTCTCTCTCTCTCTCTATCTATCTATCTATCTATCTATCTATCTATCTATCTATCTATCTATCTCTATCTATCTATCTATCTATCTATCTATCTATCTATCTTTCTTTCCAACTATATTTCCCCCTCTTTTCCTTCTTTCTTTTCCCACTATCACTAAACATATAAAAGTAGAGAGAAAAAAGATTGATAGATCTCGAAAGATCTTTCAATCTTTTTTCTCTCTACTTTTATATTTTAGTGATCTTTTATGACGTCACAAGTGTTGGAAAAACAAAAAGGATGACGTCATTTATTAAAACAGAAGACATAGACGACTCGTGACCCTTTGGCTTAAGGGTCATCTATGTGTGTGTGTGTGTGTGTGTGTGTGTGTGTGTGTGTGTGCGTGAAAAATGACAAACGGAAAACAAGTTAAAGTGCAGGAGAAAAACAAAGACAAGAGATTTTGACCGGTTTCGTTCTGTTGGAGAACGTCTTTTTTGTTTCTGAAGACAGAACGAAACCGGTCAAAAAATCTTTTGTTTTTGTTTTTCTCCTGCACTTTAACTTGTTTTCCGTTTGTCATTTTTCACACATTTTGTCCACCATGACATTTTTTTTTCATGAATTATCGTGTACTTTACCCCATATATATATATATATATATATATATATATATATATATATATATATATATATATATATATATATATATATATATATTGTTACGCCCGCAGTCGGTCGGGATCACCGAATGACAATACGTAACAATGATAAAAAGAAATTAAAAAAAG
>OY744528.1:125979297-126054297 GCA_963556195.1 Sepiola atlantica | reverse complement strand
TCTTTCCAAAACGTTTACATCTATGCAACACAATACTACGGGACTAATTCCCTGCTGACTACAACATGGTTGTTTTAGTCTAATGTCAACAAATATTCGTCGAGCCGTTTTCTTAAGAAATCAAATTCTACCCTTTTTCACCCATCGTTTCTAATCCTCTCATATTATTATTAATTATCGAACTGACAATATCATTAACCTTTAGCCTCGAGTGGCCTTTGGACTTGGTAAGTGGGGACTCGTTAATATATATATATATATATATATATATATATATATATATATATATATATATATATATATATATAGGGTGGGCAAAAATAAGGGTCCTATTTTTAAAAATTCATAACTTTTTTATTTATTGATTTTTTTTTATTTTTTTTTAGAATAAGTAAAGGACCCCTTCCGAAGCAAGCATGAGCCGTATTAGCCCTAAGGAACGTCCCCCTATTTAGAAAACATTATTTTTGCTTAAAAAACTCAAAACAGTGTAAAAAACAATACTTTAGTTTTTGTAAGTTTTAAGAAGTGTTTTTCGGCTAAAATTTGTTTTGTTTATTTCAAAAAATCTCGGAAGGGTCAGTCTACACACACATAAAGTTTGGTGAGTTTAACTTTTATTTTGTGGAAGTTATTCAAATTCAAGTTATTCAAATTTAAAGATAGGACCCTTATTTTGACCCACCCTGTATATATATATATATATATATATATATATATATATATATATATATATATATATATCTATTAATAATGGAGTTTATGTATCTGTCTGTCTGTCTGTCTGAAGCCGAAACTCCAGTATGACTATTTTACTGAAACTAATCTTTTTGAAATACTTTATATACTGTCACCAAAAGTAGTTCAGACACCAGATGGGTGTGGCCATTAACATAAGTCATTCATTTAAACCTTCAATTAAATTCATATTTACAAATATAAACTTATAACTGCTATTATCAAATTTACATATGTATTTACAATATTTTCCGATAAGGTTATATAAATAAATATTATTCATACAATTAATTAAACCCATTTTTATCATAACCGGCGTGTTTTCTAAACCATTTCAATGCGAGTACTGTTAAAATTGCAAAGTCATTGGCTGTTTAATAAGTTATGTCCTCCCTCCCTCTGGTAATTAAATATGGCGATCTGATTAAGCAGCAAATTGGCTGTTTAATTAGGGGTGTCCTCCCTCCCTCCGGTAATTAAATATGGCGATCTGATTCAGCAGCAAATTGGCTGTTTAATTAGGGGTGTCCTCCCTCCCTCCGGTAATTAAATATGGCGATCTGATTAAGCAACCAATTGGCTGTTTAATCAGGGGTGTCCTCCCTCCCTCCGGTAATTAAATATGGCGATCTGATTTAGCAGCCGATTGGCTGTTTAATAAGTTATGTCCTCCCTCCCTCCGGTAATTAAATATGGCGATCTGATTAAGCAGCAAATTGGCTGTTTAATTAGGGGTGTCCTCCCTCCCTCCGGTAATTAAATATGGCGATCTGATTAAACAGCAAATTGGCTGTTTAATTAGGGGTGTCCTCCCTCCCTCCGGTAATTAAATATGGCGATCTGATTAAGCAGCCAATTGGCTGTTTAATCAGGGGTGTCCTCCCTCCCTCCGGTAATTAAATATGGCGATCTGATTTAGCAGCCGATTGGCTGTTTAATAAGTTATGTCCTCCCTCCCTCCGGTAATTAAATATGGCAATCTGATTAAGCAGCCAATTGGCTGTTTAATCAGGGGTGTCCTCCCTCCCTCCGGTAATTAAATATGGCGATCTGATTAAGCAGCCAATTGGCTGTTTAATCAGGGGTGTCCTCCCTCCCTCCGGTAATTAAATATGGCGATCTGATTAAGCAGTGGACGTTAATGTGGCACGTTAAATATGTAAACAACAACGCTTGCAAACACCGTGCTCAGTTTTCCATTTTTAAAACCGTCCTAAGTTTGTTTATTCTTAGCCATTATGTGTTAAAACACAACTTTATTAAATCAAATTGTTTAATTAAAATAATAATTGATTTAAAAATTACTATATAAAAACGCGTTTTAGGACCCACGCTAACTTTGACAGCGTCGTTACAGTTAGGGTTAGGTTTGTTTTTTTTCCTTTTTAATTAAAAATATTTACATGTATAGGGGGGGGGGAGGATAAAAAAATTGGGGGAAGGCGGTCAAAAAAAAATTTTTTTCTCAACTAAAAAATATTTCTATGACTGGTAATATAAAAAAATTGAGGGGGGTACAAAAAAATGTTTTCTTTCTATTTAAACTACAGGTCTTTCTATTTATGGGCGAGGGAAAAACAAAATCGGGGTAGGGTCGAATTTTTTTTCCTTTATTTTCAACTAAAATATTCTTGGTCATAAACACAGAAAATAAATGTCTAACCACCACAGAAATATGACTGGGGCTCCATTGGCTTACGCGTGAGCCTTCATTTCTGATGCGGCAGCCTAGCAAAAATATGCGACCGGAGGGAGCATATATTTGCTAGTATTAATAATGGAGTTTATGTATCTGTCTGTCTGTCTGTCTGAAGCCGAAACTCCAGTATGACTATTTTACTGAAATTAATCTTTTTGAAATTCTTTATATACTGTCACTAAAAGTCGCTTAGACACCAGATGGGTTTTGCTATTAACATAACCCATTCTTTTAAACCTTCAATTAAATTAATATTTACAAATATACACTTATAACTGCTGTTATCAAATTTACATATGTATTTACAATATTTTCCGATGAGGTTATATTAATAAACATTATTCATACAATTAATCACAGTCATTTTCATTATAACCGGCGTGTTTTCTAAACCATTTCAACGCGAGTACTGTTAAAATTGCAAAGTCATTGGGTGTTTAATAAGTGGCGTCCTCCCTCCCTCCGATAATTTAATATGGCGATCTGATTAAGCAGCCGAGTGGCTTTTTAATCAGTAGTGTCCTCCCTCCCTCCGGTAATTATATATGGCGATCTGATTAAGCAGCCGATTGGCTTTTTAATCCATAGTGTCCTCCCTCCCTCCGGTAATTTAATATGGCGATCTGATTAAGCAGCCGAGTGGCTTTTTAATCAGTAGTGTCCTCCCTCCCTCCGGTAATTATATATGGCGATCTGATTAAGCAGACGAGTGGCTTTTTAATCAGTAGTGTCCTCCCTCCCTCCGGTAATTATATATGGCGATCTGATTAAGCAGCCGATTGGCTTTTTAATCCATAGTGTCCTCCCTCCCTCCGGTAATTAAATATGGCGATCTGATTAAGCAGCCGATTGGCTTTTTAATCAGTAGTGTCCTCCCTCCCTCCGGTAATTATATATGGCGATCTGATTAAGCAGCCGATTGGCTTTTTAATCAGTAGTGTCCTCCCCCCTCCGGTAATTATATATGGCGATCTGATTAAGCAGCCGATTGGCTTTTTAATCCATAGTGTCCTCCCTCCCTCCGGTAATTAAATATGGCGATCTGATTAAGAAGCCGATTGGCTTTTTAATCAGTAGTGTCCTCCCTCCCTCCGGTAATTAAATATGGCGATCTGATTAAGCATGCGATTGGCTGTTTAATCAGTAGTGCCCTCCCTCCGGTAATAAAATATGTCGATCTGATTAAGCAGGCGATTGGCTGTTTAATCAATGGTGTCCTCTCTCCCTCCGGTAATTAAATATGGCGATCTGATAAGCAGCCGATTGGCTGTTTAATCAGTAGTGCCCTCCCTCCCTCCGGTAATTAAATATGGCGATCTGATTAAGCAGCAGATTGGCTGTTTAATCAGCGGTGTCCTCCCTCCCTCCGGTAATTAAATATGGCGATCTGATTAAGCAGCCGATTGGCTGTTTAATCAGTAGTGTCCTTCCTCCCTCCGATAATTAAATATGGCGATCTGATTAAGCAGACGATTGGCTGTTGAATCAGTATGCCCTCCCTCCCTCCCTCCCTCCGGTAATTAAATATGGCGATCTGATTAAGCAGCCGACGTTAATCTGGCACGTTAAACATGTAAACAACAATGCTGGCAAACACCGTGCTCAGTTTTCCATTTTTAAAACCGTCCTAAGTTTGTTTATTCTTAGCTATTATGTTTTAAAACACAAATTTATTAAATCAAATTGTTTAATTAAAATAATAATTGATTTAAAAATTACTGTATAAAAACGCGCGTGCGAAAGAACACACCCACACACAGTCTAGGTAAACTTTTTCTTTCTGAGAGTTAAAAATTTTTCCGTGTTTACTGTATTTGATTTCTTAATACTTTCATATCCAATATTATCATTTTTTTCACGACCTCAACAGAATTTATGATTCCATGTTTTATTTATTAAAAAAAAGATGTGATTTTTTTTCTTTATTGTCAACAAAATAAACTAACACATTGTACTGGAAAACTATACAACTGATTGTAGAATCAAATAGTTTAATTAAAAAAAGGTACACACACACGCGCGCGCGTTTACTGTATTTGATTTTTTGGTGCCTTTTCATTTTAGGACCCACGCTAACTTTGACCCCGTCGTTACAGTTAGGGTTAGGTTTGTTTTTTTTCCTTTTTAATTAAAAATATTTTCATGTATAGGGGGGGGGGAGACAAAAAAATTGGGGGAAGGCGGTCAAAAATTTTTTTTTTTTTCTTAACTAAAAAATAGTTCAATGACTGGTAATATTTTTTTATATTACCAGTCATTGAACTATTTTTTTTTAGGGGGGGGGGGACAAAAAAAATTTACTTTCTTTTTAAACTACAAGTCTTTCTATTTATGGGCGAGGGTACAACAAAAATCGGGGTAGGGTCGAATTTTTTTTTTCTTTATTTTCAACTAAAAATATTCTTGGTCATAAACACAGAAAATCAATGTCTAACCACCACAGAAATATGACTGGGGCTCCATTGGCTTACGCGTGAGCCTTCATTTCTGATGCGGCAGCCTAGCAAAAATATGCGACCGAAGGGAGCATATATTTGCTAGTATATATAATTGTAACGTATCTAGTAATTTTCCGAGTTTATGTATCTCACAGGCTATTTAAAATTTGTCGAATTCATATATCGGCGCTTCAATAGACACATTAAGCTGTAATATATATATATATATATATATATATATATATATATATATATATATATATATATATATATATAAAATTGAAACAGAGGCAACAAATATGGCTGAGTGTTTCTCTTTTCCTTTACCATAAAAACAATTTTTTTAACATCCGTGTATGGCGACATCTACGACCGCCTGCTAGAAAATGTTGAAGTCTAAAGCCGACCAGAAGTACGAGGATGTCCGGCAAAGGAGTGGTTTTTAGTGGTCACGTTGGCAATATTACCAACTCTTAGACTCGCCCCCCCCCCCGAGGGACGCTGGACTATTCGGCCGTGTCATGCACCTCCTTGTAACCCGGAAACTCATAAGAGCAGAGTGCTATGGCAAGCCTAAGTACCTAATAAGGGTATTGTCTGCAGAAATGGGCAAGAAAGAAAAAGAAAAAAGCATTATGAGAAAATGGAGGACAACAGGCCATTTCCTTCACTTTAGAAAACAGGATTTTCACATTTTTTGGAGAAGATGGTGAGACTTTCAATATTCAACGCTTTACTATGAAACGAACACCAGCAAGGACGGACGCGTTTAAGATGCATCCATTAAAGTTGCAAGTTTAATGGTGAAAATAAAGAGAGGGTTGCTGAAATAAGACACACCAAAATGGGGCGTATTCAAATAAAAAGATTCGGAGTTGATATAAATTACAAATAATTACGCAGAATTTTAATACCCAGCTTTCATCTAACAAAGCTTATCAGTGAAACCGCCTCTTTATTGGAATTTATATATATATATATATATATATATATATATATATATATATATATATATATATATATATATATATAGATAGATAGATAGATAGATAGATAGATAGATATAGATAATATAGATAATATAGATAATATAGATAATATATATATCATATATATATCATATGTATATATATAATATATATATCATATATATCATACATATATATATATATATATATATATATATATATATATATATAGAGAGAGAGAGAGAGAGAGAGAGAGAGAGATAGATATAAGAAAAAAGAGTGATAAATATGTGACGATTGTCCAAATTTATTTCAAATTTCAATTGTTCAATGCAAGGTGTATTCAGTAATAAACTAGTGTTTATTATTCTTTCCTTAAGCCAAGGCTTTTCAAAGATCGAAATCTTATCATCAGAGGAGAAATACAGATGGATAAGTTGGCTTTCGAAAAAACCAAAGTTAAAATATTTGAAAAATATGAAAATTATTATTAAAAATTATTAAAATAATTTTTGTTAAAAAAACGTATTGAATGAAAAGAAAAGTTCCGTGAAAAAGATATGCAAATTGTCCGGGTGGTAAATTTCCGTTGAAAAGAAGTCCGGTGAAATGTAGAATGTGAAGAAAAACTTTTTGCGAGGGAGCAGATTGGAGAAAGTGCTCAAAATATAGGTAAGTCCAGACGCACTTAAAGGGGGTTGAGAAGAGGAAAACAGGCCATTTTTTTATGTACTTCCAGGGCCAAATAAAACAGATGTATCTCATTCAAGGTTTAAATCCGAATGAGACAAAAAGGCAAAATTGTTAAAGATTTGGGGTTGGGGGGGGGGTTATGAGGTACAGGATGTTTAAAAAGCCGCTTTGTGAATTTGGGGGAAATAAAAAAGAAGGGAAAGGAAAAGGAGGAAGGGTTGGTATGGGGATGCAGTTAAAGTGACAGGTAGGTTAAGGATGTGGGCGGGCGGTCGGTAGGATGTAGGTTTAGGGGGTGGGATTAAACTGAAGTGGGAAGTGAGTATAGAAATTGCTGATTCTAAAAATAAAAATCAAATGAGTGAGCTTCTAACATTTCAGGCAGCTAAGAGCAAATTAAATTGTAAATACCAGTTTTGGTTACTGGGGGTTTAAAAAGGGTTAAAGTAGAATTAGTTAAAAGCATGGTAAAATAAATAGAGGAATGTGAGAGAGTGAATGATTAAAATTAAAAATTAAAACATAAATTTAAAAGGAGCTAGGGAATAGTTAATTAAAAAAAACAAATTAAGGGTTAGATTAATAATTAGGAGGGACGTTAAATGACCAAGGAGACAAGAGGGGGAAATAAATTGAAGGGAAGAGAGTTAGTGAAATTAAAGATCAAGTCTGTTCTACTCGGTTATATTGAAATTTAGGAGAGTGGAACAGTGTAAGGGATAAGGATAGATTGTTTGAAACAATTTGTTTACAAGTAATAGGGGGTGGAATTGGGTTGGTTCAATCAAAAACTTGAGTGCAGTGTCATTGTTATAATCTATGGTTTAAATGGTGAGTGAGTCGTAACAGGGTAACAATTAACAATTACAGTTAAAATTAAATTAGATATATAAAGGGGTTTCCAAGTAGTATGAAAATATGATTTGAGGGGATGGGGGTGAGATTGGTCAAAGGTAAGATAAGGTGAGCAAAAGGAGAATAGACCGATAGAAAATGGCTCCCGAGTAGTTAGAGGGATTAGGATTATTCAAAATAGGCCAAAATAAGTAGTTATGTAACTAGCTTGAATCAATCAATTAGTTAAAAAGATTTCACAAAGGGGGTTATGGAGTCTATTAAGGAGATAGGACAGAAATGCTAGTAACAGTTGAAATAATATAAGTGTTATGGGCCAGGGTTGGATAGAAAAGTTAAGCAGACTTGCGATTTGAAGCTAGTGTGTTAGAGATCTGATAAGAATTACAGGGGGATATAAATGGACCCAATTGGAGGGGAATTCAAAGGTCGTAATTAAAAGGAGAACAAAAAGAAGTTACAGGGGAATATATTGCAATTAGGAAGAGTCCAATATAAGGACGGTATAGTGGAAGTGTGGGAGATAATAAGGGGGTGAGAATAAGAGGCCATGAAGGAGTTTGTGGGTGGGTTTACGGACAAGAGAAAAAATGTGATAAATATAAGAGGTTAGGAGTGGAGCTAAAGTAAAAGGATAATAGGAGCTATATTGCAGATGAGGTATAAATGTCTAGATATTAGATATGTTAATGATCGGTGAGAAGTAGGAGGAGTAATGTTAGTTCAATCTACTAAATGTGTCACGGGTAGATATAGTTGTTAGGTGTAATGGGGAGGAAAAATTTATTGGGAGGGTTAATTGGTGATATTAGGGGCGTTAAGAATAGAAGTTACAAGTTTACCCTGGGATATAGTTTAGAGATTTGTCAGATGCTAAAAAACGGGGGGAGTTATTGGTTGGGAGGAGGAGTGTCAGAGGGAGTGATGAAATTAATGTATTTAAATTTTCATTTGTGTCTGCAATTTGAAATAAGTTCATTTTTGGAGTTAATGACATTTAAGTTCTTGTGTGCAGTAGCTATCATATAAGTTACCAAGGTACATAGTTGGCAGAAGGTAGAACCAGGAGTATATGAGTTTGACTTTTTTAATATAGACCAACTTAGGGAGTAGGGGATCTTTTTGATGTTAAAGCTTTTTATTAGGTTGGAAAGAGAGGTGCTAGTGGTACTATTATTATTGTGTTTAAAAGAGTAGATATGGTTAGAGATTCGAGTCTTTATGGGGAAAGCACTGGCACCAATATAGGTATGAATTTTGTGGTGGGTTGTAGTTGTATTATTTGTGTTGTTTATATTATTGGGGATGCTTACGGTTTGTATGCTCGAATTCAGGTCGAAGTTTAAATTAGGGTTATTGGTTGGGGAAAATGGGGTGTCTTGGGGGATGAGATCGGATCCATTATTAGTTAGTGGTAGTTGTTGGTCAGTGTGGAGGGTGTTATTTAGTGAAGGGGGTTGCTGATGGGGATGGTTGAGGGGAAAAGGGGGAGATTGTATGTTGGCATTATTTTGCATATTGGTATTAATTTGTGTAATAGTGTATTTTTAATATATATATATATATATATATATATATATATATATATATATTTGTGTGTATATACAAGGTTAGCAGGATAGAACCCCAGCAGATTGTTCGATTATTAAGAAAAATAAAGAAATAAGAGCGTAATATTTATTTATATATGTATTACAGACTATGAGAACAACATCGGTACCGTCGGTTTCAAATTCAAACAAAGGAGACCTATAGTTGGTCTCCTATGCCGGACTCTCTTCAGCTACTCTTTATGTCTGTCTTCCCAGAATAGTCGGTTCGAGCCCTGTTTCAATCCCTAACTTTTATTTTGTTATTCGGCATTCTTAGCAATACACTTTTGTCGAAGCAAACGTCGTGAGCAATTAAATTTTTTTGTTGTTATCTGTGAATCTAGGTAGCGTGACCTATCTTTTCATTTCTAGTGTCGGAAAAGTTAAATTAATTAAAACTAACACAATTAAAAGTTAAAAATTCTAAAAAATACAAAATTAAGAATTAAAAATTAAAAATTAAAAATTTAAGAATAACCCCCTTCCCCGCCCAAAAAAGGAAAATAAAATTGTGAATTACTATTGGGTTTCAAAAACCTACGATAAATCATGGAACGCCATAAATAAAAATGAAAACAAGTCAGTCTTATTTTTCAGTTTAAAAATGAAATGATCAAAAGGGAATAAATCTTCAAGAACCGTTGGGATGATAAGTGCGTATTTGATTATCGCGACCTTATTGAAATCAAAACTTAAATAAAAATCACGCATATGCGAAACAAATGCGTTTTTGACATCGGCGAGTTGAACTTCTCTGTTATATTCATAGATCGTTCTTGTTGCATTCACTACATGGTGTAGTATAGATGCTCGTAATGCAAATATTTTTATTTTCGTTGAAGAAATTTTGCAAGAGAAGTTTTGGATTGAACCGTCCTAACCGCCACTGCCAACGGCTCGAAATCTCTTCCCGGCCTTTCATTTCGCATTTCGGCATTTTCACGAATATGCTTACCCACCTCCACTTACATGCCTCTTCCTAATGAAGCCTGGATAATTTCTTTTAGGTGAAATATCGATCTCTCTACGCATGGCTTTGTGTGGATTTTATTTTATTCATATAGATATGTTAGTTTTCATTTTCTTATTTCACCGAAATATTTTGTCGAATTTTCATCCTTACAATCAATCTTTCTCTCTTTGTCTTTCTGTCTCTGCCTCCCTCGCACACCATACATATTTTCCCCCATTTTACTTCAGTGTAACGTCTCAGAAATCAAGGGGCCCTTCCTGGGGCTAATACTTGATCTCTATATGTGATACATAGACACATCCGAGTGTTCAACTAAAGTTCTTCTTTTTCTCTCAAACGTTGAGTTAGTAAAAAAGTGAAGAACATTAATTTTCCTCTTCCCAATGTTATAGTATATTTTTCTTGTGGGCTCTTGGTCTTACCGGATTCTAGGACAAGAATTCATCTAGTCTGGTGGAGTATCCAGCTAAATGTTGTTACTTGAGCTGACATCAGTTGGAGAAGGTGCACCATTTCTCGTATGAGCCAGTGTATAGCCGTGTCAAGAAATCTTATTTTGGGCTTCAAATACTGTTGAATATTTGGTCAGGGTTTACTTGTAGGTGGAAGTATGCTCATGTCAGGTGGTCCTGACAAACCCTTGTATAAAGAGACTGAAGACACTCGAAGCTGTGTCTCGTAGGTAATTAAAACTCTCCTGGTAATTCTAACGTATATATGTATATATGCATACGTGTGTGTATAAAACCTGCAAGTTTCCTATTCCTCAATTTAGGGAATGTAGCTAACTGCCAGAGTTATATATGATCTGTTAAGTGGTTTGCTGTTTTACGATGCCATTCATTCGAGTTTTGCATATAGAAGATATGGTTTGCCATATCACATTGTCTGCCATGATTTTTTCTTTTCTTTTGTTTCTATTAACCTCAAGGTGACCTTAATTGGTTCAGCAATCCCCATCAGCTTCTGTATTAAACAATTCACTTCGTTATCTCTATGAATATTACGTGAATATATCAAAGGTTGGATTAGAGTTTGGGTTATCATACATATCAAGGGTTAGGGTTAGGGTTATCATATATATCAAGGGTGAGGGTTAGGGTTATCATATATATCAAGGGTTAGGGTTAGGGTTATCATATATATCAAGGGTTAGGGTTAGGGTTATCATATATATCAAGGGTGAGGGTTATGGTTATCATATATATCAAGGGTTAGGGTTAGGGTTATCATATATATCTAGGGTTAGGGTTAGGGTTATCATATATATCAAGGGTTAGGGTTAGGGTTATCATATATATCAAGGGTGAGGGTTAGGGTTATCATATATATCAAGGGTTAGGGTTAGGGTTATCATATATATCAAGGGTTAGGGTTAGGGTTATCATATATATCAAGGGTTAGGGTTAGGGTTATCATATATATCAAGGGTTAGGGTTAGAGTTAGGGTTAGGGTTATCATATATATCAAGGGTGAGGGTTAGGGTTATCATATATATCAAGGGTTAGGGTTAGGGGTATCATATATA
Organism: Sepiola atlantica; assembly: GCA_963556195.1. Taxonomy (NCBI): domain Eukaryota; kingdom Metazoa; phylum Mollusca; class Cephalopoda; order Sepiida; family Sepiolidae; genus Sepiola; species Sepiola atlantica. The sequence goes on along the minus strand of OY744528.1, from coordinate 126,042,812 downwards.
TCAAGGGTTAGGGTTAGGGTTATCATATATATCAAGGGTTAGGGTTAGGTTTAGCGTTAGGATTATCATATATATCAAGGGTTAGGGTAAGAGTTAGGGTTAGGGTTATCATATACATCAAGGGTTAGGGTTAGAGTTAAGGTTAGGGTTATAATATATATCAAGGGTTAGGGTTAGAGTTAGGGTTAGGGTTATCATATATATCAAGGGTTAGGGTTAGGGTTATCATATATATCAAGGGTTAGGGTTAGGGTTATCATATATATCAAGGGTTAGGGTTAGGGGTATCATATATATCAAGGGTTAGGGTTAGGGTTATCATATATATCAAGGGTTAGGGTTAGGGTTATCATATATATCAAGGGTTAGGGTTAGGGTTATCATATATATCAAGGGTTAGGGTTAGAGTTAGGGTTAGGGTTATCATATATATCAAGGGTTAGGGTTAGGGTTATCATATATATCAAGGGTTAGGGTTAGGGTTATCATATATATCAAGGGTTAGGGTTAGGGTTATCATATATATCAAGGGTTAGGGTTAGGGTTATCATATATATCAAGGGTTAGGGTTAGGGTTAGCGTTAGGATTATCATATATATCAAGGGTTAGGGTAAGAGTTAGGGTTAGGGTTATCATATACATCAAGGGTTAGGGTTAGAGTTAAGGTTAGGGTTATAATATATATCAAGGGTTAGGGTTAGGGTTATCATATATATCAAGGGTTAGGGTTAGAGTTAGGGTTAGGGTTATCATATATATCAAGGGTTAGGGTTAGGGTTATCATATATATCAATGGTGAAAATTGAGTTAGTTTTTATTAGCGTAAGTTTTTATCGGTCGGAATAGATTACCGAGGTTTCAGCGAGTTCTGATAATTGGCTGAAATGTGGCACGGTCTCTTCTTGAACGTAAGGATTAGGATTCCAGGCTCGGTAACCACACATTCTTTCGAAACCAATAAAAGTGTTTTTCTTGCTCGTGTACCTTGTTGATTGCAATAGCAGTTGTAGATCGCATAAGAAAGTGTAGATATCATACCAAAGTAGATTGATGACGCGTAGATAACAACCCGTAAATTTTTCTCTGAAGTCGCAAAATATATTATTGCCAGATAATATTTGAGAGAAATGGACAAAATTTGTGTATTTTAATGGCCATTTAAATAATGATATTAATATAACCTATTGAATATCACATATATTGCAATAAGTTTGACTAATACACAAAGATGTTTATCTTTGCGAAATGCTTGGCCACTCGAAGTCGGTGATCTGTCAAGCCCAAATGAGTCATACAATTGAAACCACGATTAATATCACCTTTGTCTCGTCTTCATGCGAATCAAACAGGAAGAGTTTGTATCACGACAAGGTTCACAGATTACAATAATAAAACCATCCTTATCTCATATATAAAAACAAAGTGAATAAACTTTAGTTCATTGACGAATATAGCGATTTATCCAAAAGCTACATATGCTAATTTGCTTAAGCAGCGGTTTAGACCAGTTCTTGATACGTGTTTTCGGAAAATATGCGCTCGTTTTGTTCGCTCTCGATAATATTTACATTTTATCCGGCTCGACATATTTTCCTAAGATAGTCATCTATGCAGGAAATGGAAGGAATTTTCACTCGCATGGTTAGATTTATGACCACTGCAACCACGTTCACCGGGAAGTCTTCTTCATAGGACACATATGTCTTCGTGTTTCATTTTTTCGATTTAAATACGGAACACTTCCTTCATATCAACGTGGTATCTTCGAATGAATGGTATTAAGATATCACGATTCGTATGTTCGGATGTTAACGCCTTCATTGAACAATATGATCTGAAAAATAAATGAAAAAACAAAATATTGCACTAATATACAGTGAAGAAAAAAATAAATGAAAAAACAAAATATTGCACCAATATACAGTGAAGAAAAAAATAAAAAATAAATGAAAAAACAAAATATTGCACTAATATACAGTGAAGAAAAAAATAAAAAATAAATGAAAAAACAAAATATTGCACTAATATACAATGAAGAAAAAAATAAAAAATAAATGAAAAAAAAACAAAATATTGCACTAATATACAGTGAAGAAAAAAATGAAAAATAAATGAAAAAACAAAATATTGCACTAATATACAGTGAAGAAAAAAATAAAAAATAAATGAAAAAAAACAAAATATTGCACTAATGTACAGTGAAGAAAAAAATAAAAAATAAATGAAAAAACAAAATATTGCACTAATATACAGTGAAGAAAAAAATAAAAAATAAATGAAAAAAAACAAAATATTGCACTAATGTACAGTGAAGAAAAAAATAAAAAATAAATGAAAAAACAAAATATTGCACTAATATACAGTGAAGAAAAAAATAAAAAATAAATGAAAAAAACAAAATATTGCACTAATATACAGTGAAGAAAAAAATAAAAAATAAATGAAAAAACAAAATATTGCACTAATATACAGTGAAGAAAAAAATAAAAAATAAATGAAAAAACAAAATATTGCACTAATATACAGTGAAGAAAAAAATAAAAAATAAATGAAAAAACAAAATATTGCACTAATATACAGTGAAGAAAAAAATAAAAAATAAATGAAAAAACAAAATATTGCACTAATATACAGTGAATAAAAAAATAAAAAATAAATGAAAAAAACAAAATATTGCACTAATATACAGTGAAGAAAAAAATAAAAAATAAATGAAAAAACAAAATATTGCACTAATATACAGTGAAGAAAAAAATAAAAAATAAATGAAAAAACAAAATATTGCACTAATATACAGTGAAGAAAAAAATAAAAAATAAATGAAAAAACAAAATATTGCACTAATATACAGTGAAGAAAAAAATAAAAAATAAATGAAAAAACAAAATATTGCACTAATATACAGTGAAGAAAAAAATAAAAAATAAATGAAAAAAACAAAATATTGCACTAATATACAGTGAAGAAAAAAATAAAAAATAAATGAAAAAACAAAATATTGCACTAATATACAGTGAAGAAAAAAATAAAAAATAAATGAAAAAAACAAAATATTGCACTAATATACAGTGAAGAAAAAAATAAAAAATAAATGAATGCTAAATGCATGAATGAGGATTAACCTTTTTTATGAGCACTGATGATAGCCTTTTCAAGAAAAATAAATGCTTTATGCATTTCGAACATTATGAATATATTTGAGGTAGGCCAAAACAATTGTATGCGAATAAAAACAGTTTTTAGTGAGTAAATCTGTGAGTATATGTTCTTTACATCTGATGAGGTTTTATGGAGGTGACAGTGGTTAAGTGGATACCGACGCGGACTGACGATCTAGGTGTGCACAGTTCGAATCCAGTCGGTTCTATAGTATCACTTTGACTTAGGAATGTTGGCAACCTTTACGTGGTCCCTCCTGCAAAAATGCCATCAAAAGAATCAAGTTTGTTAACAAAGTTGTACCGTGTTGATTCATACGGATTTACTTTACTATTCTCCGGGGAAGACAATGGAAGTGGTTTACTTTACTTTACTTCGTATGTTTCTCATAATATTAAAAAAAATTTTATTACAGCTCTTGTTCTACACTATCGAGCTACTTTTTTTATAAAGAAGTTATATCTAAACTGTTAAAATTAACTATAAATATACATTTTTATAAAGAAGTTATATCTAAAATTAACTATAAATATATATTTAAATATAAAACGAAAATGGTAGTTTGCTTGAAGCATTGCTAAGTAAATATGAAGGTGAGAATTCCTAGGCAGGAGCAATGCAATGTTAAGAACCGGAGGGTAGTATAAGAATGAACAAGAATAAATGACAAGAGACGGTAAATCTCAGATCAATTCATTTATATTTCAAAATTTAAATATAAAGACATTAAATTGTAAAATTAGTTGGCTCACTGCTAAATATTTACAAGTCTGGAGTGGTAGAGACTTTGATCATTTCGAGAGTAACAACCTCTCTTTTTCAAAAAGAAAACAAAAGTTAAACTGGCTGTGTCAGTTGAAGAGAGCCAAGTGGACGCTGCTATTCAAAAAATAGGAGCATGAGATTCGCAGAAAGAAAGACAAGTCCTGCAGAAAATGCAATAGTTGAGATATGTAATAGATTACTAAGATTAATTAATTTAGTTAATCTTAAATAATAATATTTGGATTTAATTTATTTAAATATATATATATATATATATATATATATATATATATATATATATATATATATACAGCTCCCAACTTAGCATGACACCCAAAACCTACACCCTAATTCTTAGTAACCCTAATTCTTAGTAATTTTGTTGCTTACTGTCTGAGGCGCCCCTGTCGGGGAGTGCCGACGGGGCTGCACAGGCAATTTTTAAATGGTCAGATGGCTCACCTCTCGAGCGCTGGCTTACCTAATCCCACTTTCCCAACCTTGTGTCACATTTTACCTTGTGGGAGGTACATAAATAACAATTCTTAGTAACCCCTTACGTCTACAGTGGCGTCCTATCTTGTTTGGGGTAATATATATATATATATATATATATATATATTATATATATATATATATATATATATATATATATATATAGTAACATGAAAATATATTTGACAATTAAGCTACACTTTCATACTTTCATATATCATTCCCGAAGAAAGTCATCAGGTTATGTGCCTAGTATTAAAAATTGTGTCATTAAACAAATTATTTCCGAATTAAATATGAAAGTAAACAAATTTTTTTTCTTTTTCATTTGATCTGTTAAATGCTGCAGATAATATAAGCTCAATAGTTCTTCTGTTAGATGAACTAGAGCCTTTCTATAAGTAGAGGTAAATATATTTAACACATCTTTAAAACATATTTAATTGTCGCCTCAGCAATGACAATTGTCACATGTCTTATACTATACATATGTTCCTGAATTTAAAGAAATCAGTTTTTTTTTAGTTTTTGCATTCAATTCCTTTATAAGACAGCCAGTATATAAATTATTTATGAAAGTAAAACACATTTACCCTTCTGCAGATAATATAAGCTCAATAGCTCTTCTGTTAGATGAACTAGAGTCTTTCTATAAACGTAACATTTAGTTGATCATTGTAATTTGCTTCAGCAAAAACAATGGAGATACGGTGAAGCATGAATTAGTAATCATTTAAAAAGTTCCAGAAGAAATAGAATGTATTTAGATTGTTTATTTAGATTGTTTATTTAGATTGTTTATTTAGATTGTTTATTTAGATTGTTTATTTAGATTGTTTATTTAGATTGTTTATTTAGATTGTTTATTTAGATTGTTTATTTAGAGTGTTTATTTAGATTGTTTATTTAGAGTGTTTATTTAGATTGTTTATTTAGATTGTTTATTTAGATTGTTTATTTAGATTGTTTATTTAGATTGTTTATTTAGATTGTTTATTTAGATTGTTTATTTAGATTGTTTATTTAGATTGTTTATTTAGAGTGTTTATTTAGATTGTTTATTTAGATTGTTTATTTAGATTGTTTATTTAGATTGTTTATTTAGATTGTTTATTTAGATTGTTTATTTAGATTGTTTATTTAGAGTGTTTATTTAGATTGTTTATTTAGATTGTTTATTTAGATTGTTTATTTAGATTGTTTATTTAGATTGTTTATTTAGATTGTTTATTTAGATTGTTTATTTAGATTGTTTATTTAGATTGTTTATTTAGATTGTTTATTTAGATTGTTTATTTAGATTGTTTATTTAGAGTGTTTATTTAGATTGTTTATTTAGATTGTTTATTTAGATTGTTTATTTAGATTGTTTATTTAGATTGTTTATTTAGAGTGTTTATTTAGATTGTTTATTTAGAGTGTTTATTTAGATTGTTTATTTAGATTGTTTATTTAGATTGTTTATTTAGATTGTTTATTTAGATTGTTTATTTAGATTGTTTATTTAGATTGTTTATTTAGAGTGTTTATTTAGATTGTTTATTTAGATTGTTTATTTAGATTGTTTATTTAGATTGTTTATTTAGATTGTTTATTTAGATTGTTTATTTAGAGTGTTTATTTAGATTGTTTATTTAGATTGTTTATTTAGATTGTTTATTTAGATTGTTTATTTAGATTGTTTATTTAGATTGTTTATTTAGATTGTTTATTTAGATTGTTTATTTAGATTGTTTATTTAGATTGTTTATTTAGATTGTTTATTTAGATTGTTTATTTAGATTGTTTATTTAGATTGTTTATTTAGATTGTTTATTTAGAGTGTTTATTTAGATTGTTTATTTAGAGTGTTTATTTAGATTGTTTATTTAGATTGTTTATTTAGATTGTTTATTTAGATTGTTTATTTAGATTGTTTATTTAGATTGTTTATTTAGAGTGTTTATTTAGATTGTTTATTTAGAGTGTTTATTTAGATTGTTTATTTAGATTGTTTATTTAGAGTGTTTATTTAGATTGTTTATTTAGATTGTTTATTTAGATTGTTTATTTAGATTGTTTATTTAGATTGTTTATTTAGATTGTTTATTTAGATTGTTTATTTAGAGTGTTTATTTAGATTGTTTATTTAGATTGTTTATTTAGATTGTTTATTTAGATTGTTTATTTAGATTGTTTATTTAGATTGTTTATTTAGATTGTTTATTTAGAGTGTTTATTTAGATTGTTTATTTAGATTGTTTATTCAGATTGTTTATTTAGATTGTTTATTTAGATTGTTTATTCAGATTGTTTATTTAGATTGTTTATTTAGATTGTTTATTTAGATTGTTTATTTAGATTGTTTATTTAGATTGTTTATTTAGATTGTTTATTTAGATTGTTTATTTAGATTGTTTATTTAGATTGTTTATTTAGATTGTTTATTTAGAGTGTTTATTTAGATTGTTTATTTAGATTGTTTATTTAGATTGTTTATTTAGATTGTTTATTTAGATTGTTTATTTAGAGTGTTTATTTAGATTGTTTATTTAGATTGTTTATTTAGATTGTTTATTTAGAGTGTTTATTTAGATTGTTTATTTAGATTGTTTATTTAGAGTGTTTATTTAGATTGTTTATTTAGAGTGTTTATTTAGATTGTTTATTTAGATTGTTTATTTAGATTGTTTATTTAGATTGTTTATTTAGATTGTTTATTTAGATTGTTTATTTAGATTGTTTATTTAGATTGTTTATTTAGATTGTTTATTTAGATTGTTTATTTAGATTGTTTATTTAGATTGTTTATTTAGATTGTTTATTTAGATTGTTTATTTAGATTGTTTATTTAGAGTGTTTATTTAGATTGTTTATTTAGAGTGTTTATTTAGATTGTTTATTTAGATTGTTTATTTAGATTGTTTATTTAGATTGTTTATTTAGATTGTTTATTTAGATTGTTTATTTAGATTGTTTATTTAGATTGTTTATTTAGATTGTTTATTTAGATTGTTTATTTAGATTGTTTATTTAGATTGTTTATTTAGAGTGTTTATTTAGATTGTTTATTTAGAGTGTTTATTTAGATTGTTTATTTAGATTGTTTATTTAGATTGTTTATTTAGATTGTTTATTTAGATTGTTTATTTAGAGTGTTTATTTAGATTGTTTATTTAGAGTGTTTATTTAGATTGTTTATTTAGATTGTTTATTTAGATTGTTTATTTAGATTGTTTATTTAGATTGTTTATTTAGAGTGTTTATTTAGATTGTTTATTTAGAGTGTTTATTTAGATTGTTTATTTAGATTGTTTATTTAGATTGTTTATTTAGATTGTTTATTTAGATTGTTTATTTAGATTGTTTATTTAGATTGTTTATTTAGATTGTTTATTTAGAGTGTTTATTTAGATTGTTTATTTAGATTGTTTATTTAGATTGTTTATTTAGATTGTTTATTTAGATTGTTTATTTAGAGTGTTTATTTAGATTGTTTATTTAGATTGTTTATTTAGATTGTTTATTTAGATTGTTTATTTAGAGTGTTTATTTAGATTGTTTATTTAGATTGTTTATTTAGATTGTTTATTTAGATTGTTTATTTAGATTGTTTATTTAGAGTGTTTATTTAGATTGTTTATTTAGATTGTTTATTTAGATTGTTTATTTAGATTGTTTATTTAGAGTGTTTATTTAGATTGTTTATTTAGATTGTTTATTTAGATTGTTTATTTAGATTGTTTATTTAGATTGTTTATTTAGAGTGTTTATTTAGATTGTTTATTTAGATTGTTTATTTAGATTGTTTATTTAGATTGTTTATTTAGAGTGTTTATTTAGATTGTTTATTTAGATTGTTTATTTAGATTGTTTATTTAGATTGTTTATTTAGATTGTTTATTTAGATTGTTTATTTAGAGTGTTTATTTAGATTGTTTATTTAGATTGTTTATTTAGATTGTTTATTTAGATTGTTTATTTAGATTGTTTATTTAGATTGTTTATTTAGATTGTTTATTTAGAGTGTTTATTTAGATTGTTTATTTAGAGTGTTTATTTAGATTGTTTATTTAGATTGTTTATTTAGAGTGTTTATTTAGATTGTTTATTTAGAGTGTTTATTTAGATTGTTTATTTAGATTGTTTATTTAGATTGTTTATTTAGATTGTTTATTTAGAGTGTTTATTTAGATTGTTTATTTAGATTGTTTATTTAGAGTGTTTATTTAGATTGTTTATTTAGATTGTTTATTTAGATTGTTTATTTAGATTGTTTATTTAGAGTGTTTATTTAGATTGTTTATTTAGATTGTTTATTTAGATTGTTTATTTAGATTGTTTATTTAGATTGTTTATTTAGATTGTTTATTTAGAGTGTTTATTTAGATTGTTTATTTAGATTGTTTATTTAGATTGTTTATTTAGATTGTTTATTTAGATTGTTTATTTAGAGTGTTTATTTAGATTGTTTATTTAGAGTGTTTATTTAGATTGTTTATTTAGATTGTTTATTTAGATTGTTTATTTAGATTGTTTATTTAGAGTGTTTATTTAGATTGTTTATTTAGATTGTTTATTTAGATTGTTTTTTTAGAGTGTTTATTTAGATTGTTTATTTAGATTGTTTATTTAGATTGTTTATTTAGATTGTTTATTTAGATTGTTTATTTAGATTGTTTATTTAGATTGTTTATTTAGATTGTTTATTTAGAGTGTTTATTTAGATTGTTTATTTAGATTGTTTATTTAGATTGTTTATTTAGATTGTTTATTTAGATTGTTTATTTAGAGTGTTTATTTAGATTGTTTATTTAGAGTGTTTATTTAGATTGTTTATTTAGATTGTTTATTTAGATTGTTTATTTAGATTGTTTATTTAGATTGTTTATTTAGATTGTTTATATAGATTGTTTATTTAGAGTGTTTATTTAGATTGTTTATTTAGATTGTTTATTTAGATTGTTTATTTAGATTGTTTATTTAGAGTGTTTATTTAGATTGTTTATTTAGATTGTTTATTTAGATTGTTTATTTAGATTGTTTATTTAGAGTGTTTATTTAGATTGTTTATTTAGATTGTTTATTTAGAGTGTTTATTTAGATTGTTTATTTAGATTGTTTATTTAGATTGTTTATTTAGATTGTTTATTTAGATTGTTTATTTAGATTGTTTATTTAGATTGTTTATTTAGATTGTTTATTTAGAGTGTTTATTTAGATTGTTTATTTAGATTGTTTATTTAGATTGTTTATTTAGATTGTTTATTTAGAGTGTTTATTTAGATTGTTTATTTAGAGTGTTTATTTAGATTGTTTATTTAGATTGTTTATTTAGATTGTTTATTTAGATTGTTTATTCAGATAGTTTATTTAGATTTTTTATTTAGATTTTTTATTTAGATAGTTTATTTAGATTGTTTATTTAGATTGTTTATTTAGATTGTTTATTTAGATTGTTTATTTAGATAGTTTATTTAGATTGTTTATTTAGATAGTTTATTTAGATTGTTTATTTAGATTGTTTATTTAGATTGTTTATTTAGATTGTTTATTTAGAGTGTTTATTTAGATTGTTTATTTAGAGTGTTTATTTAGATTGTTTATTTAGATTGTTTATTTAGATTGTTTATTTAGATTGTTTATTCAGATAGTTTATTTAGATTTTTTATTTAGATTTTTTATTTAGATAGTTTATTTAGATTGTTTATTTAGATTGTTTATTTAGATTGTTTATTTAGATTGTTTATTTAGATAGTTTATTTAGATTGTTTATTTAGATAGTTTATTTAGATTGTTTATTTAGATTGTTTATTTAGATTGTTTATTTAGATTGTTTATTTAGATTGTTTATTTAGAGTGTTTATTTAGATTGTTTATTTAGATTGTTTATTTAGAGTGTTTATTTAGATTGTTTATTTAGATTGTTTATTTAGAGTGTTTATTTAGATTGTTTATTTAGAGTGTTTATTTAGATTGTTTATTTAGATTGTTTATTTAGATTGTTTATTTAGATTGTTTATTTAGATGATTTCAAATATGAATGTTTGGAGTGGAATCATTACCTTTTGCCGCTTCCTGCAGTTTCCTTTATTTTCTGATTGTCCCAAGAAGGTTACTTGTGTGCGAGGGCCGTTGGGGTTAAGGGTTAAGGTAAGGGTTAGGGTTAGGGTTAAGGGTTAGGGTTAGGGTTAAGGGTTAGGGTTAGGGTTAGGGTTAAGGTTAAGGTTAAACCCTATTTGCGTTTAGTAACTTAGTAAAAACGTTTTTATCAGAAACATATGTATGGCATAAGACCAATGACATTGGTTCTTATTGAAGCCAAATTTAAATATCTTTGTAAAGATGTGTTAACTATATTCAAGTCTAATTATAGAGATGCTTGTCATCGCTATACGCGTAGATTAAATGGATGTATCTTAAGAATCCCAATTCGTGTTTAAGAAACGAGCAATGTCTACTGCGCAACCAAATTTATTAAAATGGAGTCGTTGGACATTTTTTTTGGTAAAACTGCATCCATTGAGATTCGCATATATGTGCATATATTTGCTTCTATTAATTGTTAAACCGAGAATAATTCGAAACACATTTACAAAGTCAGTTATTTCATGTTTAATGGCTTTCTCATTCAGTAAAACCTGTTGTTGCTTATATGACTTGAAATGAACGTATCAAATGACTAATCAACGATGGTTGACAGTTATTTCTTCACCGCCGATTTTTAAAAAAACATTTATGTAAATTTAATATTCGATTTACTCTGGTAATCGTTTTTTCTTGTATACATTGCATATTACATGTTAACCAAGTATATTAATAACACAGTGTGGTTGGACCGTATATTAGGTTTTCTTGTATACACTGCATGTTAATAACACGTATATTAATAACACAGTGTGGTTGGCGCCACAGTTATTCGAACAGATGAAAAGGAACAGGTTTAGCACTACACTCACGTCTCAGAAATGTCATTCATCGTACACAAAATTCATGAACCCAAGAAACAACACAAAAGGGGTCGAAATAGCATTATTTAATGCAAACCCAGAAAGGCTCGTTCTCAATTGGGTTATGTGCGTAAAAACATATCTGAATTCGTTCATTTATATTAAATTATTTTTATCTACATACGCCATCATCAGTGTATGAAAAAATATATATATATATATATATATATATATATATATATATATATATATATATATATATATATATATATATATATATATATATATAGGTAGAAGGATTGAATGGAATTAGAAAAGCGACGGAGGCAGATCTGTTTTTAATTCAGTTGCTCAATGCAAGGTATATTCCGCAAAAAGGCAATTTATTCAATTAATTTTTTCTTTAAGCCAGGCTTTTCAAAGGTCAAAATCTTATCATCAGAGGAAATTGCTGGGATAGATAAGTTGGCAAAGGCCCAGATTTAAAATTTGAAAAAATAAAATAAAGATTGTGGGGACAAAAACCAACAAAACAACAAGGCAAAACGCTGCCCGAATGCAAGCAAATGTCCGATTGCAAAAAAATCCGCTGTCAAAAAGTCCAGCGGAGAAAGTGATTTGTAGGAAGGTCGTTAGAAGGCACAAGAAAAAAATTGAGAGGTTTCAAAGTTAATTTCAGAAACCATCATTTTCAGGTGCGGCCAAAATAGATAGAATCCAGAGGGTAAAAGGTTCAATAGAGGGTTCGCTCGTGGAAGTAACAAGGCTCAGTAATTCGTGAGGTGGGAAATATTAGCAATATTAAAAAGTCTTTCTGGGCTGAAAATCACAAAATAAGTTGAAATTGACGAAGAGACAGCGAATTAATATTTAAAGGCTAGGCCAAAATCCCAATTGCCCGTTGATAAACAGGACCGTCTGAAGAATGGCAAATACTCATAAGGAATCAGCAGGCGAGTCAGGAAAGTGTGAAGGGTGTGAGGGAAGAAGGTTAGGGTGCGGGTGTGATGAGTAAATGCGATTTAAACTTTTTTGCGGAATATACCTTGCATTGAGCAACTGAATTGAAAACAGATCTGCCTCCGTCGCTTTTCTAATTCCTTTTCATCCTTCTACCTATCTATCTATCTATCTATCTATCTATCTATCTATCTATCTATCTATCTATCTATCTATCTATCTATCTGCTCTATCTGGTATATTGAGCTGTATACTTTTCACAATAGGTTTTACCTTCCTAAAAGTTCGCTTTTAGTTCTCCACTGTATATATATATATATATATATATATATATATATATATATATATATATATATATATATATATATATATATATACATGATATATATATATATATATATATATATACATAATATATACATATACATATACATATATATATATATATATATATATATATATATATATATATATATATATATATATATATATATATATATATAGGTTATGGCGCTTGTTCTGGGGTCTAGGTTGATTCTGTAGGAAGGGTTCGAACCTCGCGACCGTCTGAGATTATCATTTCCTACACTGATGAGAGCGAAGGTTTGAAACGATGGCGTATGTAGGTAAAAACAATTTAATATTATTTATTTAAAATTAATATTGGTATATATATAAACAATTTTTTTATTTTTCCCAACATTATTTGGCTCCACATTTGCAAAGCAATTTTTGGTCACAGCTATAGGAAGGCAAGCCTCTTCAATCTTTACGCCTTCATTTAATGGAATGAGAGAAATTTACTTTCTAAATTGACATTAGATCCATTCAAATTATCTTAAATATTACTGACCGTTAAGCTTACATTTTTCATTAATTATTTTTAATCAATTTGAACTCTGACCTAAAAATTAATAAGTCATGGTAAATGCAGACAGATATACATCGCTTTAACGCCAACATCCGGTCGTCTGGAATCGCCATGCATACACACACAGCTGCATCCTACGAACACACGTACACACACGTATATATGTATATATATATATATATATATATATATATATATATATATATATATATATATATTTCCCTCCTCGGCCGAGGAAGCTCTTTCTAAATGGCCAGATATCTTCATTTTAATTCCGTTTAAGTACGCTCTATCTACGACTTTGAACTCAATTTCCACTATTGGATTTTCTTATTTTTGAGCGTCTTCCTGTGATGCCTCTACGAAACTTTTTCTTCTCCATTGAAACCTTCTTCCATTGGACACCTTACCGTTGGACAATTACAACCTGGACAAACCCAATACCTTTTTACTCGAACTTTTTTTTTCACCCATCTTTTTCTTCATATTTTTTCAAATGTTGAACTTTGGCTTTTCTATTGCCAACTTATCTATCTGTAAAATTCCTCTAATGATAAGACTTCGATCTTTGAAAAGCCTTGGCTTAAGGAAAGCGCTATAAACGTATAAACATAATTTTATTACAGAATATACCTTGCATTGAACATTTGAAGTTTGAAATAAATTTGGACATCCGTGCATGTTTATCACTCTTCGACAATCTTTCTTTATATATATATATATATAGTAAGTTATGAAAATATATTTATGACAATTAAGCTACACAGAGGCTTCCGCGTTTCATCCCGTAGCTCTACTCACGTATCGAGCACTGTTGAAGTAAATACTGAAAACTGATACATAAAAAATTATATCTCCTTATAACATTTTATGTGGATACATGAAATAATAATAATCATATATACTAGCGGGACCCTGTGGAAATTCCGCAGTGTTTTCTACATCAATCTGTATAATTTACTGTTAATAATATTATCCGGTGTCTAGAAATATGCACATATTTTACTCACCAACATTTTGCGTGACGGGATGGAAGTATATATATTTATTTATATTACTCGGTTGCCGGGGCAAAAGCTTTCTCTTCAGCAGTCACCATCGGTCGCGACTCCCCATCTAACTCGTACCCTCCCTCCCCTCTCCCTACCCCCCCACCCCCCGTTGTCAGGGGCAAAAGTAAATACTAAATCTTCTTAAATAGGGGTGTCAGATCGTGACACACAAAATAAATAACACATTTGGTACTTTGTTACATTGGGACCCGGGCTAACTTTGACCCTGACCCTAACTTTAACCCTAACCCCCAATGATCCTGAACTTTATAGCTAAATCTAACCCCCCAATGACCCTAACCTTAACGACGGGGTCAAAGTTAGCGCGGGTCCTAATGTAACAAAGCACCCTCTATTTGTTAGTAAGTTAAGCTTGCATTATTATGCCCCCCCCGGATAAGAGTGAAATAATTTTAAAAAATAGTAATTTGCATTCAAATAATTCGTGTACAATGGACACTGCGCATATCTACAAAAAAGGGTTGATATGCCGTAAAAACTGGAAGATTTACCGAAAGAAAACAAAACTGTACTTGTTATTTTTTTCCCGATTAGATTTTTTTTCTTATTCTGCTTTGAATCACGACTTTTGTCTCTTTCGTTTTTGTTATTTTTTTATTTTTTACTTTTTGCGATTTATTTATTTGTTTTTCTAGCGTTTTCACTTTTCAATTACGTTTATATATATTTTATCTCTATCACTCTCTTACGAACACACGCACTCTCTCTTTCTTTCGTACGCGTTCTCTGTGTTTCACAGAAAGAAAAAAACATTGCTTAATGTGAGTTTAAAAAAAACAAAAAAATAATAATTATGGGTGTCTCTCCAACCAAAAGAAAACAAAATAAATGGTTTTAACGTTTGAAGTTATCGTCTGCCAGCGTTCGCGTTGACACAGCTCGTAGTATTCACTGTATTCCAAACATTAGTTTTATTCGTAAATATTCTAAATATATTTCAAGAACAGATATTGGACTTTTTTTTATATATGTAGAAGTATTTGAAGCATAGAAATTCATAGAAGTTACCTTTATTTTTGATTATGTTACATTGTAAAATGAAAATATTTCACATTTCTGTCTCTCTCCCTCTCTCTCTCTCTTTCTCTCTGTCTCTCGTCGTTCAAATGTTTAACCGAAGAAAAAGTGCATAAACTGTTTCGTTTACTAAATAAATAATGACTCGCTCTCGTCTCCCAACGTCGTCTCGTCCTCCTTCCACAATGTCCACCTCCTTCCACGCAGAAGCGACAGTAGCGAATGGTTTAATTAAGTTATTTTTGATCTATTTAACAACTTCATTTAGTTAGCTCAGTGGTAAAGTCACCGCTTTTCAGCTAGATGTTACGTCTTCGATTCCAAGTCTATCCGTCCAATTATTTGTTGTTTATTTATTGAATTTCTTTAGGAGCGTGACACACGTACGTATACCTTAGCGTATTAATATATATAACATGTAACTGGTACATATATATATATATATATATATATATATATATATATATATATATATATATATATCTGTACCAGTTACATGAAGGAACTATTTTCTATTGGCGGTTAGTTGTGATTCGGCTAAGCGTTTATGTAACCATCGCCTGTTCACTGCAACTCACCTAAGCTTAATAAGATTCATACGCGATGAATCGTTTTGGCGCGAACCCAAACCACGTGATAAACAGAACACTTCAGTTTTAGACTCATTCCCAAACAGACAAGATACATTTGTTAGCGTCCGTGTTTGTATATGATATGTAGATGTTCGAATATATATATATATATATATATATATATATATATATATATATATATATATATATATATATATATATATATATGTGTGTGTTTATTGCTGTACGTCTGTTTGAATTGGTGCGTATCAAAGTATGCCCGTACGTGTCTGCATACCGCATGTATTCGGTCGCGTGCATATGGCCGCTCGTATGGTATTAGCCTTGATTGGTTTCTATGTAAGTGCTCTTAATAATGCCGTGTTTGTTTAGATATATGTTAGTTTGTACTAAGATTTAAATGTATGTACCTATACGTATGTATGCATGTATGTATTCCTTATAAACGTGTATATATATATATATATATATATATATATATATATATATATATATATATATATATATGTAAAATAAAAATGGAATAAAGGATAAGCAAATCAACAACTAGCAAAAATATAAACTCAAAAACACATACATATATATATATATATATATATATATATATATATATATATATATATGATTATTTTTATTTACACAGACATGTACAAAATCTGCGACACTGGCATGTCGATGTTATCGATCAACAGCTATTATAAACTGAGATCTCATCAGGCGGAGTTTGAATCCGACTTTAACCGTTCTTTCCAAATATGATCTGAGGTTAAGATCGGATTCTAACTCTGCCTGAGGATTCTCAGTTTATAATAGCTGTTGATCGATAACATCGACATGCCAGTGTCGCGGATTTTGTACATGTTTGTGTAAATAATAATAATCATATATAAAAGCTCTATTTGATATTGAACACTATTTTATAAACCCGGTTAAAATTCTTTGGATTAATACTCTGTGAATGTTTTACCTGGATTGTATATATATATATATATATATATATATATATATATATATATATATATATATATATATATATATATATATATATATATATATATATATATGTATATATATATATATATATATATGGATAATACAAAGGTCAAGAATTATATAAGATCCTATCGAGATACGCTGAGCTTAATCTAGTGGATAAAGCATTCATATACGGATAATGAAGTGATGAAGTTGAATAAATTTGTCTAGTTTACAAATGGTTAAAATGAGTAAAAAATGGGGGAACTTTGAAAGACCTCGTGTTTATGGGTACGTCCGTTAGTTGTTTATTAAACCCTACCGTTGTCATGGTAACTAGGTCATACTTTCAACGCCCTGTTTGCGCACTGGCAATCAATTTCAAAGATGAACCTCGAAAGTGCTGCCCTGAACTGATGCAGCTGTTTGCACAGTTTCCGTTTCTATCGTTGACGACACACACACACACACACACACACACACACACACACACACACACACACACACACACTTCCCTTCTTACTATGCGTAATGCACTTTTCTCATTAAAAATTGTCGCGCAGTTTTATTTTTGATCGCATCGCGAGATTTCTTTTAAAACTAAATTTTATGAGTCGTAAACTACAACATACACTTAACGGCGTTTTGTAATTGGGTCACAACAAGAAACTACACTCGTGGATATTTGAAAACAAATTTTTCTTTTTAACATAGTTCACCCCAAACAAGGCAGGCCGCCACTGTAGACGTAAGGGGCTACCGAGAAAAAGGGTGAGAGTTTGAATTGTTTTTTTAGGGCGGAGGATGGGGTGGTAACCTAAATTTTTGCATGTTAGTACCGCCAGGAAAACAGGGAGCAGGGAGGGAGTTCCAGAGTCCAGCAGCACGAGGAAAGAAGCTTTTGGAGTAGAATGGATGGGATTTGGCAGATTGTCGGGTTTGTCTAGTGAATTTGTGTCGTGGGGGCACCAGAGCAGCAAGTTATGATATACTATGTGTCCGTGGATAACGTCGTGGCATCTCGAACCGGCTATGTCGAGTTCGGATCATACTGGATCCTTTCTGGTTATTTATACAACTATAACCTCTTTTGAATCGGCTTTTTGGCGAGGTGTAAAGTGTAGCATCTAGAAGGAAATTAAAATAATGGTGGATATTTTAAGGAGAATTGTTCGATAGAGTAAATGTGGTATTTCGGTGACTGCTAATAAGTCTAGTTAAGAGTAGAGCTACCTGGCGTTGCTCGGGATCATAAAAACACTAAATTTAAGAAAAATAGCGTGTGTAACATCTTTATATTCAAACTTCTATTTCTCTCTCTATCTCTCTCTCTCTCTCTCTCTCTCTCTCTCTCTCTCTCTCTCTCTCTCTCTAGTCGTTTCTTTCTCTTTCTACCTTTCTCTTTCCTGGTCGTCCCATTTCACCGCTACTTTCTCCCTTTGCCTTTTGCAAAAGCTGTTTCTTCTCCGCCATTCCCCTTACGTTGCCCAGGGCAAAAGTAGGACATATTTCTATAAAAAGTACCACCTCTGTCTGCGCCGGGTAGCACTTTTGATGACCTCGTACCAAATTTGCTAAAATGTATATTATATTTTTTTGCAAATAAATAATTCAAAGTGTAGTATCTTTTATGTCTCAGGAGGTCATAATCCTAGGCATTGCCCCCTTCTTTCTTCATCCGCGAAGGAATGCTAACGAAATCATTTTGGGGCCGGTCGAATTTTAGAAGCTGGATCCCCACTAAAAACTGACCTTGTGTAATACTAGGTGCCCATGATTGGATATCGAACCGGCCATTTCACGTTCTGAATCTTTTGTAGCCATTTAAAATACAACAATAAACGCATCTTTATCCGGTCTTTTGGTGAGAGTCAGTTTAGTATCTGTTAGGTTCCGAGAATCCGATATCCCAGGCATTACCATCTCTTTTCGGGGGAGATAAGTGTTTACTGCCTTTAGGAGAGGGTGGGTTTATTGCCTGTCGCCTGAAATCGATCAAACCATTTTCTACAGCCCCTGAACTGTCAGTAAAAACTGACCTTGTGTCAAACCTTGTGTTTGTGAGAAGAACGTAAACATGACTATGATCAAAGTGTAGCATCTGTTCTGTCTTCTGAGGTAATTTTTACTTCTGTAGAAGCTGGATTATGCGCATTACAAACCGACCTTGTGCCTATCTTTGCCCTCGTGGGGATACAACTAAATAGGGTCTAATCTAGTTTACGATGCCCCCCCAAAAGAGTCTTCCGTAACTAGAACACAAATCATTTTCCTATTGTTTGATAGTGGGGTGCAGAGAGAGTGGGAGGACGCCCTGAAAGAGGGTAGGAGTAGCAGCGAAAATCGGACGTGACGTCACGTTCGTTAGAGGTTGTTTCTGTCTCTTGTTCCTGACCAACAAGAAAGAAGGACGTGCAAAGCAAGGGTTTCGGCAGTAGCAGGGGCCAGCGCGCAGTATAGCCCAAAATAGCTTACAAGTTGATCATAAGTGCTTCCCAAATAATTCCCCTGTTCTCTCTCTCCCGTACAAAAACAATCAATATGTGTCATCTGTGCTCTCTCCCGTACAAAAATACTCAATATGTGTCCTCTGCTCTCTCTCTGAAGATGAATAGATGAACAGATGAATAGATAAACAGATGAACAGATGAATAGATGAACAGATGAATAGATAAACAGATGAACAGATGAATAGATGAACAGATGAATAGATAAACAGATGAACAGATGAATAGATGAACAGATGAATAGATGAATAGATGAACAGATGCAAAGATGAATAGATGATTAGATGAGAAGATGAATAGATGAATAGATTAACAGATGAACAGATGAATAGATGAACAGATAATAAATTGATAGATTAACAGATGAACAGATGAATAGATGAATAGATAAGCAGATGAATAGATGAACAGATAAACAGATGAATAGATAAACAGATATATAGATGAATAGATAAATAGATGAAGAGATAAATAAATGAACAGATGAATAGATGAATGGATGAACAGATGAACACATGACCAGATGAACAGATTAATAGATGAATCGATTAACAGATGAATAGATGAACAGATTAATAGATGAACCGATGAATAGATGAATAGATGAACAGATAAATAGATGAATAGATGAACAGATGAATAGATAGACAGATAAATAGATAAATACATGAGCAGATGAACAGATAATAGATGAAAACATTAATGAACAGATGAACAGATGAATTGATGAATAGATAAATAGATGAATGGATAAATAGGTGAATAGATGAACAGATGAACAGATAAATAGATGAACAGATGAACAGATGAACAGATAAATAGATGAATAGATTAATAGATGGGCAGATGAACGGATGAATAGATGAACAGATAAACAGATGAATAGATAAATAGATGAACAGATAAATAGAAGAATGGATGAATAGATGAATAGATGAACAGATTAATAGATAAATAGATAAATAGATTAACAGATGAACAGGTGAATAGATGAACAGATTAATAGATGAATAGATGAACAGATAAATAGATGAACAGATAAATAGATGAACTAATGAATAGATTATTAGATGAATAGATAGATAGATTAATAGATGAACAGATGAACAGGTGAATAGATGAACAGATTAATAGATGAACTCATAAATAGATGAACAGATGAACAGATTAATAGATGAATAGATGAATAGATTAATAGATGAATAGATGAATAGATTAATAGATGAATAGATGAATAGATGTATAGATTAACAGAGTAACAGATTAATAGATGAATAGATTAACAGGTGAATAGATTAACAGATGAATAGATGAACAGATTAACAGATTAATAGATGAATAGATGAGTAGATGAATAGATGAATAGATTAACAGATGAACAGATAAATAGATGAACAGATAAACCGATGAACAGATGAATAGATGAATAGATGAATAGATGAATAGATTAATAGATGAACAGATTAATAGATGAATAGCTTAACAGATTAACAGATGACTAGATAAACAGATGAATAGATAAATAGATGAACAGATAAATAGAAGAATGGATGAATAGATGAATAGATGAACAGATTAATAGATAAATAGATAAATAGATTAACAGATGAACAGGTGAATAGATGAACAGATTAATAGATGAATAGATGAACAGATAAATAGATGAACAGATAAATAGATGAACTAATGAATAGATTATTAGATGAATAGATAGATAGATTAATAGATGAACAGATGAACAGGTGAATAGATGAACAGATTAATAGATGAACTCATAAATAGATGAACAGATGAACAGATTAATAGATGAATAGATGAATAGATTAATAGATGAATAGATGAATAGATTAATAGATGAATAGATGAATAGATGTATAGATTAACAGAGTAACAGATTAATAGATGAATAGATTAACAGGTGAATAGATTAACAGATGAATAGATGAACAGATTAACAGATTAATAGATGAATAGATGAGTAGATGAATAGATGAATAGATTAACAGATGAACAGATAAATAGATGAACAGATAAACCGATGAACAGATGAATAGATGAATAGATGAATAGATGAATAGATTAATAGATGAACAGATTAATAGATGAATAGCTTAACAGATTAACAGATGACTAGATAAACAGATGAATAGAGTTCAAGATCTAGCCCAAACCATTGTGTACACTTCTGAGCTAATACCCCCTAGAAGACGTTTGAATCCAAAATGTTTTAATTGCTATGGATTTCTGTTCAGTCTTATGAGGTCGATATCCCCAGGTATCGCCTTCTCTCTGAAAAAAGGTTAGTTCATTGCTAATCGCCTGAAACGCCCCTACTGGGGAATGCCGACGGAGCTGCATCGGCATTTTTTGTAAGTCAGAGTGCGCTTAACCTAATGCGCTTGCTTTTGAAAAAATCTCACCCGACCTTGTTTCTTACCTACTGGCAAATAATATGGATTAAATAGCATAATTAACCTTGTTCGAACCCTAACCCTAACCTTGTTCTACTAATTTACTCGGAGAAGAATCGCCTCCACGTAAAATTATATTGAGTAAGAAAAAGGGAATTCCTCATTAGACGTGTACCGGAAGTTACGTCATGGGAGGAAGTACGTGGCAGAGAAGCGAGAAATTATTATAAACGTTAATTCAATCACCTTTCATTTTGGAACCAGTGTGTGTTTTATCAAAAAGAAAAAACACTTACCAAGGTTTAATTTTGAGATCTCACTCGGTAGATTAATCTCTCACAACCGAAACAAGCAAAATATCATTCACCAATCGTAACACTTCGTCTTCTGTTGAGAAGGTTTTTCTTTTTTTTTTCTTTCTACGTTGGTCTCGTCAGCGAACATATCGCGTTTATCTGTCAGTCATGTGAGATTTGAATAACACACAAAAAAGATACCCACGTGGATTCTCGTCCGATCGATAAGATATACACAACTTCACGTTCCGTGCATCAACGTAGAAGCGCTACTTGACCTTTCGCTTCGTAGAACCAAAGGTTTCAAATAATTAAAAACGATATATTAAATATAACGATCACATAACACACACACAAATATATATACACACACACAAATATATATACACACACACAAATATATACATACACACGCAGAAATATATATACACACAGAAATATATATACACACACAAATATATACATACACGCACAAATATGTATATACACACAAATATATACACACAAATATATACATACATACACACACAAATATATATACACACAAATATATTTACACACACAAATATATATACACACAAATATATATACATACACACACAAATATATATACACACACAAATATATATACACACAAATATACATACACACACAAATATATATACACACACAAATATATACACACACAAATATGTATACACACAAAAATATATACACACACAAATATATCTACACACTAAAATATATACACACAGACAAATACACACACACACACTTTTTTCTTTGGTTTGCAGATATCTGAAGAAGATATGAATCTTAGCGACGTTTCATCTGCATTAACTAAAACCTGTTTCAAGAAATAATAATGTTTTCCATCATTTTTTTTTTTCAATAAAATTATCCAAGAATATTATTTATATCATATTTACTGGGCAAGTTTGGCCAGAATCCCAACTTGGTCCAATTTGGTTTCAAGGCGAGAGTGAGCTGCAAAGCCTGGTGAGACAGAGGAGGGGAAGCATAGCCAGGAAGAACACCGAACCTCAACCTTCCCCAAAACCATCACCCTAACCCTAACGCCAACCCTAAACCCTAACCCTAACCCTAAACCCTAACCCTAACCCTAACCCTAACCCTAACCCTAACTCAAACCCTAACCCTAACCCTAACCCTAACCCTAACCCTAACCCTAACCCTAAACCTTAACCCAAACCCAAACCCAAACCCTTACTCTAACCCTAACCCTAACCCCAACCCTAACCCTAAACCTTAACCCAAACCCAAACCCAAACCCTTACTCTAACCCTAACCCTAACCCCAACCCTAACCCTAACCCTAACCCTAACCCCAAACCCTTACTCTAACCCTAACCCTAACCCCAAACCCTTACTCTTACCCTAACCCTAACTCTAACCCCAAACCCAAACCCTAACCCTAACCCTTACTCTAACCCTAACCCTAACCCTAACTCTAACCCTAACCCTAACCGTAAACCCTAACCCAAACCCTCAACCTAACCCTAACCCCAACCCTAAACTTTAACCCTAACCTGTGACCTGTTAGATAACACACAAAGTGTCTACTTTTATGAGATACTATTTATATTAAAATTTGTTTATATTTTTTTATGAAATGTTTTCGATGACAACATTTTTGGTGAATTTTTCCCTTTTCAAAAATACTCTCCTATTTTCTCTGCTTTTTCCACGGCTTAAAATTAAATTGTTTCTTTTGAGGCAACTTTATATATATATATATATATATATATATATATATATATATATATATATATATATATATATATATATGGCGTACTAGTGAGTTTTCCCCACATGTGAGTTTACTCTTTTCTTTGGTTTTTTTTGCATTTTTTTTTTCGCCAAAAAATGACCCACTGTACAGTGTAGGTTTTTTTTCAAGACATTTCAGTCCAAGAACGTTTTACTCTTTGTGGATTTTTCTGATGATTTTGTAGTGTTGCATAATCAATATTGACATAAAAATGTTGTTTGGCTCACGGCAAAATAAACGCACCGTAAAAAATACATCTAACAGAAATGTTATGTTTTTGGAAATGTGAAAAAATAAAAGTAAAAATTAAAATAAAAATTTAAAAAATAAAAATTATTAATGTTGTGGACCTTGGTAAAGCTGAATGAATGACACAGGAACACATGGTTTAAATGAACAAAGGTATATATTATATAATAGAAAGAAAGATATTACAAGGAGATGTTGCTCTCAACCGCCATTGCTGGTTTGCCTGGGAAGAAGAGGACAAGTGTCACGTGCTTCCCGTATTTATAAGGTGGACGAGTCCATTAGTTCTTTGTAGGTAGGTACGGCACCATAACACCCCCCTTCCAAGCCTTACCTCCTCAGGAGTCTTAATAACGTTTCCTTTTCGGATCTATCTCTAGGTAGTCCGGAGCCATTCGTTTTCTTTTTGGTTGTCGTTTACGTGTGACTACCTGAGGTGCTGGTAAGTTGAAGGTGTCATATATCACGTCCATCACGTCTTCTCCTTGTGGGGCGCTGTCAGTGTCATCTGACAGTCTTTGTCTGATCTGATTTAGATGTCTGTTATGCGAGAACCGTGGTCCTTTTATGATATAGACCATCGATCCGATCCTCTTTTCAATTGTACCGGGTTCCCAGAACGATGCATTGTTTTTGAACATCTTAAAATATACCCTATCTCCTGGGTTGTATTTTTTCTTCGGTACCGTAGAGATTCGGTCATAATTATTATGTTTAGGTAATAATTTATCAAACACGGACTTCACATTCCGCGCAAACATCATCTCTGCGGGGGATAATGATGATGCTATGTTCATGTTTTTTGTAATTCTATATACCTGTAAGAATTGTTGTAAAGCCTTCTCCTTAGGAGTATCACCGGCCTTTTTTAATGCTCTTTTTAATGTGTCTACGAAGCGTTCCGCCTGGCCGTTTGACCTAGGATGATACGGAGGCGTCGTTATATGTCTGATTTAAAACGTCGCGCAGAACTCCTCAAAATCTGATGACGTGAACTGCGTCCCATTATCACTCACCAAACAATCCACTACCCCAAAACGGGCAAATAGTTCATGTAGGAATCTTATCGTAACCTCTGACGTGGGACTCTTGCAACGTAGTACCTCGGGCCACTTTGAAAAACTGTCGACTACGATTAAGTAGTAAAATCCTTCCAATGGTCCCGCGAAATCCACGTGAATTCTTTCCCACGGACGGTCGGTCTTTGGCCATGGGCTATGCTTTATATGCGGTGCTTTTGCCGCTAAGGCACAGCCTTTACACAGTTTTACTGCTTTTTCAATGTCGTTGTCCATACCTGGCCAGTACACAAAACTCCTCATTAACCCCTTCATCCTGGTTATCCCTGGATGGCCAACATGAAATTCTTTCAGAATTTGCTTTCGTAGTTTTTCTGGGATGACCACCCTTTCGTTATGCATGAGTACGTCATCACAGAGTAAGAAACTCTTTGCCGCATGTAAATCCTTATCTACCAATTTCATTTTTGTTCTGGTGATAAATTCATCCTCTTGAGCTTCTTTTTTTATATAGTATAGTGTCACCGGGAGCTCTCTCACTGCGTTGCACAAAATCTCTTTAAAATCTCCTTCTGTTTGAAGAGACGCAATCACTGTGTCTTCTAGAGTCTCTCTCTGTTTTGGCACTAATCTCGACAATCCATCTGCATGATAGATTTTATTTGAATGCAAATGTTGCATTTTAAAGTTGTAGTTTAATAAGATAGTTCCCCATCTTTGTAGTCTATTAGCTGTATATACAGGTAGGCCTTTTTTAGATCCATAAATTGTAATTAGCGGCTTATGGTCTGTCTGTAAGGTAAATTGTCTACCATGTATGTATCGGTGAAACTTTGTTACTGCAAATATTATTGCTAGGGCTTCTTTCTCGATTTGAGAATACTGTTTTTCCGCTGGGAGCAAGGTCCTTGATGCATGTGCAATGGGTTTATGGGTTCCATCAGGCATTTTGTGTAGGATACATGCTCCTAAACCATATGAACTAGCGTCGCTAGCTACGATTATGTCCAATTCTGGATTGTAATGTGTTAGAAATAATTCTGACGTAAGTCTTTCTATGATTTTATTAAATGCATCCTGACATTCAGGTGTCCATACCCAGGCTTTACCTTTTTTTAATAGCTCATTTAATGGAGCACGCAAATTATGCATTTCTGGGATAAAAGCCTGGTAGTAATTTGCTAGGCCCAGAAAACTCTGTAATGTCATGACGTTTTCTGGCGCCGGCATGTTTTTTATTGCGGTAGCCCTTTCTGGGTCTGGTCTTCTGCCGTCCTTGTCGATCACATGACCCAGATATTTTATTTCCTCCAGGAAAAAATCACATTTTTCTTTTTTTACTTTGAACCCATAATCTTGGATTCTCGCAAACACTTGATTTACATGTTTTTGGTGTTGTTCGATATCTTTGCTGTTGATCAAGATGTCATCGAGATACGCTATTGCGAAATCGAGTCCGCCCAGCATTGTGTCCATTACTTGTTGGAAAATGGCTGGCGCGACCTTAACTCCGAACGCTAATCTTTCGAATTTATATAAACCACGATGTGTGTTTATACATAACAGCTTAGAACAATCTTTATCCACCGGTATTTGTAGGTATGCCTCACTTAGGTCTATTTTTGAAAAAAATCTTCCTCCATTTAAGCTTGTAAACACTTCTTCCGGGGTATGGAGTGGGTAGTGATAGTCCGCGAGGGCAGTATTCAGTCCTGTTGAAAAATCTGCACATACACGAATCTCATTAGATTTTTTCTTTACATAAACCGTGGGTGCTGCCCACTGGCTGTGTTGTACTTTTGATAAAATACCCATCTTTTACCAGTCGGTCTAATTCAGCGTTTATTTTTTTAATCGAGGCGAAGGGTACTTTCCTTTCTTTTCTAAATACCGGCAGTACATTTTCTTTTAGACGGAATTTTGCAGTCATTTTAGTGCAGCATCCAAGACCGCCAGAAAAAACCTCTGGAAACGAGTTTTTTAATTCTCGTTGTAGTTTTTCCGATTCTGTTGCGCGACTATTTATTTTTTTACAAAATGTATTTATCGGCAACTTCCATGAATCAAATGCCTGCATAAAATCTGAACCAAAAAGATTATTCGAATCCTTCAGTACCAGTAGTTTGAGTTTTTTAGTATTTCCCATTAGGGACACATTTGTGATTAATTCTCCTTCAAATGTAATTCTTTCACCAGTAACTGTGCTTGCCAGCCTGTTTGTTCTTGATAGAGTAGGTTTATTTAATCTCCTCCATGTATGTAAATTTATAATGGAAACGTCTGAACCAGAATCCAATTGCAATTTTATATTTTTATCCAGGATTTTCACCTGTACATATTTTCTTATGTTCCTGCAAGTTTCCTTCTTTGTCCTAGTGGCTCGAATCCGCATTTTATTTCCTCTGCCCGTTCTGCAGTGCGAACTTTTATGTCCAACTTTTTTGCATTTCATACAGGTTTTAAAACGGAATGGGCACTCATTGTACCAATGTGGATTACCACAGCGTGAACAAGGGCTTGGTGGCAATTTATTTATTTTTTTACTGGTTTGGTTTGTCTTTGTTACATCAAAATTATTATTTCTTATTTTTCTATAAGGTTGAGCTTTTGTTTTTTGATGTACCTTTTTTATGTGCGCAATGCCGGACAATTCAATGTCTTTTGAGTCCTGTTTTACATTTACAAATCTTTGACAGTCCTCAGCCAACTTTTGCAGCGTAAGGCTTGGTTCATTCTCTAATTTATTTAGAACTCTACGCCTTATCTCCGTGTCATTTCCTGAGATTAAACCTTGTACAAAAATTAGACACTTGAAATTATCTGCACTTAATTCAGCTAGTCTAAAATCGTCACAATGCTTGTTCACTATCGATGCAAAAGTAGCGTAATCTTCCTCATCTTTCTTTACCAGGTTCATGCACTTCCATCGTTTGTGGAATAGTGTAGTTCTTGGACTAAACAGTTCTGTCAATAAACCAACCGCTTCTATGAAAGTTAGCTCGCTAGTTTTCCGAGGCAAAATGAAATCCACGAATTTGGTATGTTCTGTGGTATTTAGTTTTCTAAGAAGGAGGCGTAGCTTCTTCGCATCACTCCAACCACCGCAGTCAATTTTATATAGGTCTTCATATCTTCGGAAATATTCTTCAAATGTATTATTTTCCGTGTATGAGTAATTATCAATACTGTTCCAAATTTCGTTCTGCGAAAACATGTCGTCTTTTTCATTTTTTTGATCACTGCGCGATATTGTTTGTATCAGAAATTCCAATCTTTCATCATACTCTTTTTTGTGTAATAAAATATTTTGGTTCTGTTGTAATAAAAGCTTTTGAAATCTTTCCTCAGTTTGTTGTTGCTGGGAGATTTGGAATTTCGTTAGTTCGGCGATTATAGACTTAATATCTTCCATATTCAACCATTTAGTTTCTGATTTTATTTAGAAAATTAATATTTTCTTATTATCTTATGATTTTATAAGAGTTCTTTTCTTTAAATTAGCTTTTGCTAGGCGCCGTTTTAATTATGAAAAGATTATGAAACTTTTCCTTTTCTCTATATACGCGTATATTCACTTATTTTTTTATTTTTTTATTTTGAAAATTAATATTTTCTCGTTATTTAATGAATTTATAAGAAGTTCTTTTCTTTAAATTAGCGTTTGCAAGACGCTGAGTTTTAGTTATGAAAAGATTATGTAATGTTTTTTTCTTATACACGTTTTTAATTTTAACGAAGAGAAAAAAAAATCTGTTTCACAATTAATTCTTTCTGCATTTTAAAATATTTCAGTACAAGTCGGAAAAAAGGGAGAGAAAATAAAACTGACCTTTTTTTTATCGTGCGTCTTCTTTTTTTTTATATAGAGTAACGCACGTGTGTTCATTTCATGTTTTTGTTTCATATCTGTTCTTAAAATGAAGCACGTGGTGTCGGTTTCATTTTTTTTTGTGTGTGTGTTCGTCAAAAAAAACTCGCTGTGACGTTCGGTATTTCTTTTGTTTTTTTTTGTTTTTTTTTAGTTTTCCAACCCAGAGAAAAAAACGCGCATTCAATTTCAGTTGTTTTTGTTTGTTTGTTTTTTTTTAACTAGTTTTCCCAACTAGAGGAACGCGCACCCAATTTCAAGCTGTTTTTTGTTGTTTTTTTCGATAAGCAGTTTTAAAACTTAGAGCATATGTCTATTTCAGTTTTCTTTTTCTTAAAAGAAAACAATTTTCTCGCACTTAAGAATTCAACGTGTTTTTTTTTGTTTTTTCAGTTGAGTTCTCTTTTCTTCTCTCGACCGTACGGCAAAAACCTTTGTTTTTGTTTTTTTTGTTTTTTTTGCGTGCGGTTTCCTGCATTAACTGTGTGAGTACATTTTCACGTGGTATTTTCAGTTTTTTGACCCAAGAGTTCGAATTGCCTCGTCGCCATTTGTTGTGGACCTTGGTAAAGCTGAATGAATGACACAGGAACACATGGTTTAAATGAACAAAGGTATATATTATATAATAGAAAGAAAGATATTACAAGGAGATGTTGCTCTCAACCGCCATTGCTGGTTTGCCTGGGAAGAAGAGAACAAGTGTCACGTGCTTCCCGTATTTATAAGGTGGACGAGTCCATTAGTTCTTTATAGGTAGGTACGGCACCATAACAATTAAGATATAAAATTAATCTGAAAGTGTAACTGGTTCCTCTTTTTTCTGCTGCTTTATGTTTGGTTTTTGGCACAAGATCTGCTTTTCGGTATTTTGCAAAAGACAGTCTGCCTTATTTTTAAAAATAGTAACATTGTCTATACATTAAAATGCCAGCGCGATGCTGTGTATATTGGGAGGACAAAATCGCATTTAGAGACCTGAATAAATCAGCAGCATATCCCATCCAAAATGAGACAGTTCCTTGTGCCATACCTCTTTCACAGCTTTGGAATCGTCTATTGGTCAGAATTTAGCTGACAATGCATGCTGTGCCAATAAGTATAAAATATTGGAATCCGTCGCAATCGCTTTACGAACGTCTTCTCTTTGTAAGCAGAAGGATTTCATAAAGATGTTGATTCTATTTGGGGAAATTTAGTTGGCCTATATATTTTTTTGCCCTTTAAAACTCTGCCTTTTAAGCGTTTTTATTCGATGCATTCAATTAAATCTTTTAAACACGTAATTTCATCGGCAGTTAATTTCCCTTTTATGACTTCTAATTTTTTCATAGTTTGTTGTATTCCAACGATTTCTTCTGATGACGGAGGCAAACAAAATTCCGCTTTTATTCGAAACAATTTATAAATTTTCTACCTTGATATATATATATATATATATATATGCAGGGCCGGCGGGACAGTTATAAAAGTGTGTGTGTGTGTGTGGGGGGGGGCTCCTCTAAAAAGTGTGTGTGGGGGGGGGGGTCGGGGCCCGGCCAGGCCCGGCCCACATTGCACCCAGAATGCCAAATATGGGAATAAATGCAATATCTTGACTAAAAATGATCGTCCGATAGTGGTTGAGAGCTCGTTAGAAGCGGAATGGAATTCTCTTGGTGATAGAAAAAGAAAAAATCAAAATATTTCAATTTTTTGGCGTCTGGGCTCAAATTACCTTATTTGGGCATATTGGGGAAAAATCACTGTTTGGGGCATATTTGGGTTTAAAATGATCGTCTAATAGTGGTTGATGGCTCGTTAGAAGCGGAATGGAATACTCTTGGTGATAGATAAAGAAACATTTAAAAAATTCAATTTTTTGGCGGCTGGGCCCAAACTACCATATTAGGGCATTTTGGACCAAAATTACTTTTTTTGACATAATTTAGACATGAAATGATCTTCTGATAGTGGTTGAGGTCTTGTTGGAAGCATATTAGCAAGTCGCTTCCGGTGAAAAAAGAACAAACATAAATTTCAATTTTGGGGGGCCTGGGCCCAAATTACCATATTTGGTCATTTTGGGCAAAATACACCTTTTTGTACTTAATCTAGACATTAAATGATTTTCCGACACTGCTTGATGGCTCATTTGAAACATATCAGCAAGTCGCTTCTATGACAAAATTCAAGAATCAATAAGTTGATCAAATATAGAGAATACATAAAGTTAACATTATTAACTGACAAGGTGCATATAAAAGTACAAAAGTAAAAAGTATAAAAGTTTAAATGTATTTAGTATAAAAGTATAAATGTATGTATTGGAATTGGAATAGCTCGTTGGAAGCGTATTAACAAGGCAGACTTGCATTGTTTCTCTGTTCTTCGTTTCAAATTGCGTTCATTGGACTTTTCTCAAAAGATACTGTATCGATTTTTTGGAGAAGAAAATGAAAGTCCGTAAATATACCTATAGAATAGGGACTTTTAACAAAAACTCACCCATTTCGCTTGGTTTTCGGCAAATTTTAGATAAAATTGATTGTTGGTCTTATATTGTAATGATGACAATATAAGACCGACAATCAATTAATAGATAAGCTAATTAGATAAAATTAGACACATGCATATCAACTTAATTATTGATGACCATAAAGTGGGGGGCTCAAGTCAAAAAGTGAGGGGGCTTGAGCCCCCCCCCCGGTGCCGCCGTCCATGATATGTGTGTGTGTGTGTGTGTGTGTATGTATACATGTGTATCTTTACACGGCAAGTTATTACACAAACAGGCTTTGTTGAACAATACGGAATTTTCGCGTCTTTAAGTCTTCTCATTTAAAAAAATACTCCTGAGGACGACCAAGAAGGTCGAAAGCTAGCAATATATATATATATATATATATATATAAGAAGAATAAATATTTTTGTTTACTAAATGCTCCTTGTTCTGAACAACTGAAGATATTGATCTGTTTCCATTTGCAGGTCTAATTATTTTTCATTGACTCACCTTATATATATATATATATATATATATATATATATAAATATATATACATATATATATATACATATATATATATATATATATATATATATATATATATATATATATATATATATATATTTATTTTAAGCTCCTACTTAGTTGAGCTTTTTCCTCCTATTTGTGATATGTTCAACAAGGAATTCCTCCCGCTTTCGGCAAAAAATATACCCATTAACTTGAATAAATTGCCTTTTTGCGGAATATACCTTGCTTTGAACTTTTGAATTGAATTTTGATTTGGCTTTTGCTTCTCTAATTCCTTTCCATTCTTCTTCATTTCTACCTGCTCTATCCTGGATATTGAGCTGTATACTCTTCACAATAGGGTTTTACCTTTCCTAAAAGTTCGCTTTTAGTACACCTCTTTATATATATATATATATATATATATATATATATATATATATATATATATATATATATATATATATATATATATATATATAATGGTAATAATCCAAGTAAAAAATATCCACAGGGTGGTAATCCAGAGAATTTTAACCGGGTTTATAAAAATTGCTCAATATCAAAATAGAGCTTTATATATGATAATTTTATTTACACAGACATGTACAAAATCTGCGTCACTGGCATGTCGATGTTATCGATCAACAGATCGGATTCTAATTTTTCCTGATGAGATCTCAGTTTATAGTAACTGTTGATCGATAACATCGACATGCCAGTGTCGCAGATTTTGTACATGTCTGTGTAAATAAAATTATCATATATATATATATATATATATATATATATATATATATATATATATATATATATAGAGAGAGAGAGAGAGAGAGAGAGAGAGAGAGAGAGAGAGAGTGTGTGTGTGTGTGTGTGAGAGAGAGAGAGAGAGAGAGAGAGAGAGAAGGAGAGATTTATAACTTATATATAAAAGGCGGCTGTCCACTCGGCGTCTGGGTTCAAACGAATCCTTCTTCTTATTTTTCTGTGAGAAAAGAAAGGATTCGACTCGATGTGAAAGAAAAGCCACTAATCAAACCGGAAGTGACGTAACGACGTTAGACGAAACCTTGAAACTTGAGAACGGCCACGTGTTTAGCAAGCAAGCGTACAGTAGGATTACGGCCGGAATATCGAGAAACTGTGTTGCCAATCCTGTGTAACGAGTCTTAACGCAGGTAATATCTCCCATTGGATAAAACAGGCAACACAAGATGGGAAAATACACAACATCTAAGGATACAAATTAGTTACAAATGAGAAACATTAGATTAGTTTGCATGAAATATCCAACAGTTTATAAATATTATTTGCAAGAAGAATAAAGTACACTTAATTTACTCGAAGTTTCGAATATGTCTATCTGCAACGGAAGTTACGTCAATGTCTATATCACAACACCCCTAAACTTTTAATGTTTTATTCGCCAGGATTTGATTTTGAGCTAGCTGTAAAACAAAAATGACTTATCAATTAATTTTTAATGTTTATTTATGGAATTAAAATTTAT
Organism: Sepiola atlantica; assembly: GCA_963556195.1. Lineage (NCBI taxonomy): Eukaryota > Metazoa > Mollusca > Cephalopoda > Sepiida > Sepiolidae > Sepiola > Sepiola atlantica. The sequence continues at coordinate 126,009,325 of OY744528.1, read as the reverse complement.
AATTTAGGATAGAATGTTATATTGATTTAAAACTTAAACGAATAAAAGCTGCCACTGCATCCTTTGACTTGTTGAAGAAGAAAATGCCAAATAGTATCGGGGCAAGTACGCCTCCCTGTTTCACCTTGATTGAGAAAGGGTCTGAGGACAAGCCATCGTACTGTACAATGCCCTGTATGTCCTCATGAAAAGATGTAACAATTTTCTGAGCCTTGGGGACACCCACATATCCGCAGGAGAGAAAAGTTAGACCGCAGAAGGCAGATGAAGAAGTGGGCTGAGCACTACCAGGAACTTTACTCGGTATAACATGCTGTCACATACGCACCCTAGCACCACCAGCTGTTAATGAAGACCAAGACATTCCCCTTCTGTGTGACAGACTAAGCAAGGCCATCGACTCCCTAACCTACAGCAAAGCCACAGGAAAAGATGGCATCCTACTTGAAATCATCAAGGTGGAGAAGCAGACAACCCTGTTCCACCATCTGCACCACATGCTGCAACAATGTTGGCAAGAAAAAACAATGCTGCAGAAGATGATGCACCACCATTCTGCATAAGAATAAGGATGGCCGCAACAACTACCGTGGAATATCTCTCTTCGGTGTTGTTGGGAAGGTGTTCGCTCGGGTCGTCCTGAATAGGCTGCAGTTGCTTGCAGAACGTGTGTATCCCGAGGAATGAATATATATATATATATATATATATATATATATATATATATATATATATATATATATATATATATATATATATATATATATATGTATATATATATATATATATACATATATATATATATATATATATATATATATATATATATATATATACATATATATGTGTGTATATATATATGTATATATATATATATGTACATATACACACACACACACACATATATATATATATATATATATATATATATATATATATATATATATATATATATATATATATATAAATATAAGTCTGTGTGTGCGCATAGTGCCTCAAAAGGGTGTATACCCACCTTGAATAGTTGTAAAGATGATGTTTGTTAAAATGTAATGTTCAAATTGTATTACAGCTGACAAACATGTTTTCAAAATGGCGACCGTTTTGATACGGACACTTCTCACAATCCGAAGCCATTGCACTTCAATTGCGTTTACATATATTTCCAGTAACGTTTTATAATTCAGTTTCTTCCCTCAAATTTAGTCGAGCTGCCATCATTAAAGCCAGGATTTGAATTATTCCGCTAATAAATAAATAAATAAATATATATATTTATTTTTTATTTTTTTATTTACACAGACATGTACAAAATCTGCGACGCTGGCATGTCGATCAACAGCTATTATAAACTGAGATCTCATCAGGCAGAGTTAGAATCCGATCTTAAACTTAGCTCATATTTGGAAAGAATGAAATGGAGAAGAAAAAAAATTAATTAAAAATTTAAATTTGGAAAGTCACGTTGTTGGGACCGTTAAGAATCAAAATCAAAAATTAAAAAATAATAAATAATAAATAATAAATAATAAATAATAAATAATAAATAATAAATAATAAATAATAAAATATTAATATAAAATATAGAATATAAAAGATAAAAGATAATATACAAAATAAAATAAATTAAATTGAAAAGAGAGAGAAATAATCAAAAAGGTAGATAGATGAATAGATAGATAGATAGATAGATAGATAGATAGATAGATAGATAGATTGATAGATAGAGATAAAACGAGGTCGTTTAGGATTGAGGGAAGTGGAGAAGGAAGACACATGCGATGAGACGTGTCAAAATCAGTCTGGGTTAAAAAGGCACGTAGCATAAGTTTAAGTCAGCGATAGTATTAGTAGCAGCATATGTGTGTGTGTGTGTGTTGAGGGCAGGGGTCGTTAATACATTGGGCTACTGATTTGTTTTTTTGTGTTCGTAGTTTTAACCGTGTCGCAGATTTTGTACATGTCTGTGTAAATAAAAATAATTATAACCCGGTTGAAATTCTTTGGCTTACTACCCCGTGAATGTTTTACCTGGATTATATATATATATATATATATATATATATATATATATATATATATAGAGAGAGAGAGAGAGAGAGAGAGAGAGGCACACACACAGACACACCCTCATTCATTTCAGAGGACGACAGATTTCATGAAGTAGAGGAAAATGAATAAAAACGATGCTTTGGTCGGTATTAGTTGGTATTTTTTTTTTTCATCAGTGGGCGTATTAAATTTTCCGAAAATAGAATGACAGCCGTGAGCAGAAAGGTGTGAAAGACTTCACCGAGATCTTCATGGGCGCTCCTCGATAGAATGGCGTGCCAAACCCGGTTTCGTACGGGAAACGAATAACTGGGGTAGTCAAAAATAAATAAATTAAAATGAACAACATTTTTTTCAAAAATAGCTCTAGTTGTAGTTTAAAATATACTTATGGAAAGTAAGTTATCCAGAAACAGTTGTGTTTCATTCTTGAAAGGAAATCACCAGGCTAATTGCATGGATGTGGCCGAACAATACGGAGAGCAGTAAAACAGAGTTTGTCTGTCATGTTTAAGGTTATTATGTCACGCTTTAGTTGTTTTCAAAAAATCTTAAAATTTAAATAAAAAACTGCTCAGTCGAGCGTGTCGGAATTTGATCGTTTTCCAGCCAAAACCAACGCCTCTGTAACCCTAACCCTAACCCTTTCCATTCAAAACCAACGCCTCTGTAACCCCGCGGAAAAAAGATAAGAGGAACGGGAGGAATATAAGTAAAAACTAAAATGGCCTTTTTTCGAAACAGGAAAAGAGAGGTTACTTTACAGAAAACCACATTAAAGGTTGCAAATAATTCCATATGCGGACAACAAATATTACAAAAGAATGTTACTGCGTACACAAGCTGAATCCCATCAGAAATATTCTTTGAACCAACAAGAAACTGTAATTTCCGAAAACAGTTTTACATAAAAGATATAGAAGAAAGTTGTTTGTACTAACAAAAAGTTGTTCAACCCAAACTGCTACTAAGGACAGAAAAACTTACCCGCAAAACTGTTTAACTACGAAATAACAATTAATCAATAGAAATAATTATACTACAAACTTGTTGATCCTTTCTGTGTTAAATGAAATATTATTTCTTTCCTCTGCAAAAACCCTGGGTACTTTGTTACATTAGGAACCGCGCTAACTTTGACCATGACCCCTAACCCTAACCCTAATCCTAACACTAACCCTAACCCTGACCCGCGCTAACTTTAACCATGACCCTAACACTAACCCTGACCCGCGCTAACTTTGACCCTCACCCTTACTCTACCCCTAATACTAACGCTGACCCGCGCTAATTTTGACCCTAACCCTAACCCTGACCCACGCTAACTTTAACCCTCACCCTTACTCTAACCCTAATCCTTACCCTGATCTGAGCTAACTTTGACTATGACCATGACCCTAACCCTTACCGTAAACCCTAACCCTAACTCTATTGCTTACCCTAACCCTTAGCCTAACCCCAACTTTGACCTTTACTCTAACCCTAACGACGGGGTCAAAGTTAGCGCGGGTTCTAATGTAACAAAGCACCCCCGTACTGATTTCGACAGTATCATGTTCAAAATACTTTCTTTCTGGGATAAATTCCGAAATACTTCCCGAAATATTCGCACCCGTTAAATAGTTCTTTGATCTGTTCAAATCAGATATAGCGTGTGAAACTTAATTTGACATTTCCATGTTGAACTCGCCTTTCTTTCAAGAACTTCACAGCAGAATCATCATAGACCAGTCGTTTCGGACAAGCTTGTAACACAAAAAACAAAGTCTCATTCGCGTCTTGTGATGGACTTATTTACTATTTTCAGAACAAGGTTTCCCCGGTAAAACTCGTGTTCCTTCGATGGCCACTAGACGAACACACACAGAGTTCCAGTCTGAATTTCCAAACACTTAGTTGGTAAAGACGAACACGCCGGTTTCCATCTTTATATTTATCCAATATTGCAATTTCATTTAGAAATGCGCCCTAACCATGGAATCTCCAGATTAGGTTCGCAAACAAATTCTTCAGTATCCGTTTGGATACCTAAATATAAAAATAGCCACACTTCAGATACTCGAACAAACCACGTGCGCCGATTTGAGAAGCTTCTCAGTAAGTCATCTTATCAGCTCGGTCTTTGGAATGCAAAAAGAGTCATCAAAATGGCGCCCAGCATCGCTAGTCTCCTCGGTTATCTCCCTTTGCTCGTGGTTTCGTATAAAAGTATAAAAGTATAAAGAATACGAAAACAAGGAAAAAACTCGGGGAAAAAAATCAACGAGTAATAACACCGAAAACAAATGCAAAAAATATGTCAAAAGAAATATTTCTAAAATGGAGAATTGCATGTTTGTTAGAAATAAATTGCAGCAGGTTTTATGGAAATCGGATGTCAACAATAATCGTGAATATGTGGCGGAAGTTTGAGTTGGGTTAGAGTTAGGGTTAGGGTTAGGGTTGGAGTTAGGGTTAGGGTTAGGGTTGGAGTTAGGGTTAGGGTTAGGGTTAGGGTTAGAGTTGGGGTTAGGGTTAGGGTTAGGGTTAGTGTTAGGGTAAGGGTTGGGGTTAGGGTTAGGGTTAGGGTTGGGGTTAGGGTTAGGGTTAGTGTTAGGGTTAGGGTTAGGGTTAGGGTTAGTTTGAGTTGGAATGACCAAAAAGGTTTTAAGTTATTCAAAAAATTTGATTTCGTCTATTAAAGCTCAAGTTTGAAATAACATTTTGTCGGGTTAGGGTTAGGGTTAGGGTTAGGGTTGGGGTTAGTGTTAGGGTAAGGGTTAGGGTTAGGGTTAGGGTTGGGGTTAGGGTTAGGGTTAGGGTTAGGGTTGGGGTTAGGGTTAGGGTTAGGGTTAGGGTTGGGGTTAGGGTTAGGGTTAGGGTTAGTGTTAGGGTTAGGGTTAGGGTTAGGGTTAGTTTGAGTTGGAATGACCAAAAAGGTTTTAAGTTATTCAAAAAATTTGATTTCGTCTATTAAAGCTCAAGTTTGAAATAACATTTTGTCGGTTTCTCAAACTTCAGTTTGAAATCGCGTTTTGATCACTGAACGCGTAAGTTGAATATATGCAGGCGAAGAATTGATCCGTTTTTATCGGTTTTATACGAAGTTTGGTTGGCAAATGGTTAATTTGATTTGTATTTTTCAATGGCAATTAATTAAATACACTAATGACCGAGTAAGAAACGAGAATCATGTCATATTTTCCAAATTAGCCGGCGGCCATCGTGTTTTCGTTTAAAAATAAAACCTGAGAAAATGGTCGCGTAAATTTCCGTGAAGCTAATTTGTTCACACGTCCGCCCACGCCCTACACACACACACACACACACACACACACACACACACACACACACACACACACACACACACACACACACACACACAAACAAAAACACACACGCGGTTGCTATGAAGACTTCGCTTTTCGGCCGCTTCTTTTTTTAACATTTGTCATCTCACACGTTTATTTCGCGACTCAAGTCGCACTTGCGAAAATTGAAAACAATTCCAGTTGAAAGAAAAAGAATTTGTCCTTTTACGATTTCACAGGTTACCGCAATTATATTTTATTTTTGACTTCGAAATATGTTTCCTATTAATATTTGCAATGTTATATGCAACTTTACGCCATTTTAAAATGTGGCTGTGAATACTCTACGAGAAAACGTCTCTAGTATTAAGTCATTCCCCCCCCCCCCACACCGTCACCATCGTTAAGCAAACTCAGTTTGCGGTCGATATCTTTAAGTCAAATAACCCACAACATCCTAATCCGTAGATGAATATCTCCACGTAATCTTTACCGTTAGTTTAACTCATCTATGCATCTCTCGTTTTAGGCGAAGCCACCTATCGTTATGCCATATGTTTCGGGAATTCAAAATCAACTATGACATCTCTACTGTTAGGGCAAATTCCTTACGACATGTCTTTCGTTAGGTAAACGTTTCCGTATCATATATCGATCATAGAGTAAACTTCCTATGACATCTCTATCTTCATACCAAGTCACTTAAACAATTGATACCGTTACGCCAACTCACCTACGATGTCTCGACCGTTAGTTCAACTGTCCTACCATCCCTAATCGTAGGTCAACAGCCTTAAGCTATTTATAACAACACACACACACACACACGTAACTAACCGCATACACATGCACCCACATTTAGATATGTTAAGAGCGTTGTTTGTTGTCTGAAAAAAAAACAACGCCCAGAATTGATGAACAACTTCACCGAGTTGAGGAGCTACCGCCTTATATATATAATATATATATATATATATATATATATATATATATATATATATATATATATATATATATATATATATATATGGCGAGAAAGAGGATGAGAGAGATATGGAGAAAAACTCAGCAACTTCCATCTACGCGCTCACTTGAACTTGTCACTCATCAACCTCCTACGATCATCATGCGGTTGGCATCACGAATTTTCACGTTGATCAAACGTTGTCAGACGAGAGCAATCGTTTTTTTAACAACTGATAAAAGCGCCCAACTTCTCCTTCTCACCCTTTGAGAAGTGGTTAGTTTATTGCTAATCGCCTGATGTACCGCTACCGGGGAATGCCGACGGGGCTGCACAGGCATTTTTTTTAGGCCAGAGCGCTGGCTTTTCAATCCCACGTTCCCGACCTTGTGTGACATCTTACCGCTGTGGATAAAGATTTAAAAAAAGAAAAAAACTAAAAAAACAACTGATTTCAGGTAGGCGTCTTAGGTCCATCATTTTGCGAGTAAACCATTCCCCCTCCCTCCCCCGGACATATATTTGCTTTTGTTTTACTTTGTTCTTCGATGTGTCATCTATGAGACTTCGGTCTGTCGGTCTGTCGGTCTGTCATGTTTCAAAATTCTTGTCATAAAACGCCCCCATGAACAACCCATCGTTGTTCATTCCATTTATTCTTTTCAATCCTATCAGCCTCATTGAACTGACAATCTACTTCTATCCTCGAGTGGCTTTTGGCCTTGATAATTGGCGATTCGTTAGTAAAAATTACTCAAAAAAGAGGCCCTGTTCGTGGGTCGGTCTGTCACGCTGAAAATTGAAATACGTTTTTCTTTGGTTGAATGAGCATTTACGTTGGTTTGTCAAGATAGCATTTTCGTTTCGATTCCCGATTCCGATTAATCGTCCAAACACTAATATATATTGTGTTGGATTTAGATTCCCGATTCCGATTAATTGTCCTAATATATATATATATATATATATATATATATATATATATATATATATATATATATATATATATATATATATATATATATATATATATGAAGAAGAATGGAAAGGAATTAGAGAAGCAAAAGTCAAATCAAATTTCAATTCAATTGCTCAGAGCAAGGTATATTCCGAAAAAAGGCAATTTATTCCAGTTAATTTTTCCTTAAGCTAATAAGCCCATGGAAACTAACAATATTGATAATCGGGCAGACCCACAGGCGCACAGACAAAGAAAAAAACTTAGAAAAAAGAATAACATTTGGTTCAACCGCCTTTCAGCGGTAATGTTAAAACCAATATACCTAAGGAATTTTTCCAAATTTTAGACAGATCTTTTAAGCATCCCCACAGATATAGCACTATCCTTAACAGAAATTCTATTAAAATATCATACTCTACTATGCCCAATATTGAACAGACTATCATAACCTCTAACAATAGGAAAATCAAACATATCCAACAACAACCACCCACCGCACCCCTCACCACTTGTAACTGCCGTAAACCTAGAGATTGTCCCTTAAACAACAATTGTGTACAGAAGGACATAATATACGCTTGTACTGTGAAACAATTCCCCCGCTCCACCAATATTGTGAGCAATCACAGTTCTCATACTCCACCCGAATTCCGCATCTCCCCACAACCCCAATCCGTTTCTCCTCAAGACCCCCACATATACAGCCATACCTCTAACCAAGCACACCCAATAATAGATAGTGCCCATGGGCTAACTGACATTTCCCCCATATCCGCTCCGCCCTACTTATTCAACCAACCTCCCTCACATAACTTGAATCTCCAAGCCCAAATCTCATCTAATACCACTAGCAATCTCAATGCAACTATAGCACCACCCTTCAAGATACACACATATATTGGGGCGTCCTCTTTCCCCATTAAGACCCGGATCTCTAACCATATCTATTCCTTTAATAATAGCAACGATAATAGCACTGGCACTTCACTTTCCAATTTAATTAGAAACCTCAATCTTAAAAACACTCCCTATTCACTTCACTGGTCAATACTTAAAAAGTCCAAATCATATACCCCGGGTGCATCCCACTGCCAACTTTGTACATTGGAAACCTTTATGATAGCTACTGCTACTAAATCTAAAAATATTATTAATTCTAAGAATGAACTTATCTCCAGTTGCAGGCATAAACGTAAATTCAAGTATAGCAACCATAGAAACCCTCCAGACACCCCTCCCCCATTCTATTAAATACCCTCCCATCATCTCGGATCTTCCCTCCCTACATCTCGGATTTCTTTTCCGATAGTTCTAATTCCTGTTGTTCTATAATTTCTGCATTCATCTCCCTCATCCCTTTAGCTTTTCTCTTAACTTAAAAAAATACCCATAAATTCCGTTAGCTTCACAACTCCCTTAGCTTTAATACCTTTCTCCCACTACCCCCTAAATCATTGTACTTAACCTCTTTAACCGTATAACCTTTATATGACTTCTATTACTTCCCCCTTTAACTTCCTTTAATAGATTCGTCCGCTTCCCATCAACACTTCCAACCTTCTATCCTTCCCTCTCAACCTGATAACTTACCCACCATATTCACATTAAACCCTAGCCCTTTTATTTACTTGATGTTTCGCCTTATCTACTCTTAATCCTCTTTGCACACTTCGATATCGAACTCCTTACCGTTTTCTCTGTACATTCTAATTATTTTCCCCCTCCTGTTATTACTTCTAAATAATTCTTCTCACTCTTTTAATAGCCTCGATTATTCCCCCCTAGTTTACCTCGCCCTTCGCTCACTTCTCTCAGACCCTGCTCAACCCCTTACCCGCCATAATATTTACTTTTAACTGCGATCTCCATTCTCACTCTGGTTTAATTTATTGTCACTACTTTAACCATGTATGTCCCATATTTCTTTCTGCCATCATTAACCTATTTAATAATTTTCTTAATTAATCTCCATATACCTTTTTCTGAACATTTTTTTATTCAAAATTTAATTTTCCTACATCCATAAAGCACTAGCGTCCCGTAACAACATATTTTATTTCAACCCATATCTTTAACCACCTTGGGGATTCCCATTCCGGATATTTACTCGAGGTCAAATTACCTTTTCCTTATTTTAATACTCACTCTCGAGCTCCAATTCTATCGACTTTTCTCTCATTTATATTATTTCTTTATCGGTCAATCCATAATTTTCCTTGCGAGCCTAAGACTAATTTTATTATTTCTTTTTTTTTAATTTGTTATTTTCTTATTTCTATTTTTATTTTTATTTTTTTTATTTTTTTATTTTTTAATCTTTAATTTTTATTTTACTTTTTATTTTTCTAGTTCTACCCTTCAATTATATTTTGCCTCATTGTTTATAAGTAAGGTCATCTGTTTAAACAACTAAACCCCGAACCCTGTTCATATCCCCCCCGACACATTCTGGTATTTTAACTCTCCCTCCCAGCACTCGTTGACTTGCCCCCACACCATTCTATCCCTTTTCTAATTGAACCCTAATTCGCGCTAACATCCAATTTCAATTTCAAGCAACTCACCCCCACACTCACACTCTTAGTTTTAACCGCACTTATTCACCGCACCCGTTCCCTTTCTCCTCCTTCGCACCCGTTCCTCTCTCCTCCTCCACACCCCTTACTCCTTCCCTTCCTACCTACTGGTCGCATATGAGTTTCTGCATTTCTTCATTACAAGTCGGTTTTCTCAACGGGCAAGCTTTTAAATATTTTCCGCTGTCTTTTTCCCCATTTTAAAACACATCCCATGATATCTTAGCCCAGGAAGTCTTTTTAATGACGAATATTTTTCACCTCACGTTTTACTGAGACTTGCCTGCATCCACGAACGTACCCCTTTTTGGACTTTTTACCCTTTGGATTCATTCTATCTTCGCCGCACCTGAAGTTGTGGTCTTTGGAATTTAACTTCGAATCCTGTCTCACCACCTCTCGTGCCTTTTAACAACCTACCTATCTACATTTCATGTTCTCCGCTGGACTTTTCGACACCGGACTTTTTAGCAATCGGACATTTGCTTGCATTCGGGCAGAGTTTTGCCTTGTGTTTCTTTCCCTACAACTTTTATTTTACTTTGTCAAATTTTAAATCTTGGCCTCTGCCAACTTATCTATCCCAGCGACCTCCTCTGATAATAAGATTTTGATCTTTGAAAAGCCTGGCTTAAGGAAAATTTAACTTGAATAAATTGCCTTTTTGCGGAATATACCTTGCTCTGAGCAATTGAATTGAAATTTGATTTGGCTTTTGCTTCTCTAATTCCTTTCCATTCTTCTTCATATCTGCCTGCTCTATCCTGGATATTGAGCTGTATACTTTTCACAATAGGTTTTACCTTTCCTAAAAGTTCGCTTTTAGTACACCACTTTATATATATATATATATATATATATATATATATATATATATATATATATATATGTGTATTTATGATCCGATCTTAACCTTAGATCTAAAGTACCAGATCAGATTCTAACTATGCCTGATGAGATCTCAGTTTATAATGGTTGTTGATCGATAACATTGACATGCCAGTGTCGTAGATTTTGTACATGTCTGTGTAAATAAAAATAATCATATATATATATATATATATATATATATATATATATACTAATGCTACCAGATCAGGCTGCCTGAAGATACCGGCTTCATGACTTAAAATGCACCAAACATTGATGCTATCTTTTGGTTTACCTTTCCCTATGCAAGACTCAATCGTTTTCTCTAAAAACAACCACATTAAACACCATAAATAAATAGTTATCGATAGACAGAACTTGGAGCATAAAATCTTTTACTAAAATGACTTGATTGATTCGGCATTAAATAACTCGAAAAAGGTTAATATGCCGTAAATCAAAAAACAGTCAACGTCAACCCAACCCCCCCTCTCTCTGTCTCTCTTTCTCTCTCTCTCTCTCTCTGTCTCTGTCTCTCTCTCTCTCTCTCTCTCTCTCTCTCTCTCTCTCTATATATATATATATATATATATATATATATATATATATATATATATCACGTACATTCTTCGTATGTACAACGAAGGGAGGAAACTAGAAAGACGTTGGAGATAGGGCTGGTTCGACTGACTGACTGACTGACTGACTACATTGTTTTCCGTTAATGTAACAGACTCGACAAGGTTTTCCTGCGTGAATCCTACCCCCCCTCACATGTGTTCCTTTTTCGAAATGTGACCTTCCGCCAAAGTCGGTCTAATTCCATAAGTACTCATTTATTAACTTAGCAGAAGAACAGATTCCGCTGTTCAACTCTGCTAAGTTAATAAATGATGGTGGCAAAAACGGCGTTGCAACCGATAAACTAACCAAAGTCTGAACAGACCTTCTTCTCCCTCTCTTTTTTTTTTTTCGCTCCTTCCGGTATAATTTTTGTTCCCCCCCCCCCCCAAAAAAAAAATATCAATATGTCCTTTGTTATCATTCGTATTAAATGTAAACAAATACATTCTTTCTTTCTTTCTTTCTTTATTTATTTATTTCTTTATTTATTTATCTCGTTCTTTCTTTTCTTCTTTCATTCATCATCAACAGGACTTCCGCTTTTCATTTCTTTCTGCCGGAAGTGGCTTCGTGTAGCGATTACAAGCGCGGGCCATGGGCTCGGTGTGCCGGGTTTCAGTTCTGTCGGAGCTACTAATATCTTTGGGAAAGGTATGAATCCATACAGCTTCCCTATACCTATCGATTAAATAGCACAGTAGAGTTGTTGTTGCAACTAATAGAGGAGAAAGAAAAACTGAAAACACTAGTCATTCTCTGCTTATCCGAGTGGTCCTGGAATTCTCGTTGCCACTGGATTCAAGCAATATCGGTTCAATAGTTGGTGTTGCGCAACCCATGTCTCACTATGGACTCCCTGCGCATGCACCATTACAGAGGGTGGCCATTGTCTTTCGAGACTGAAAGGTGACAATATATACTTTCTCATTACCTCGTTCTCCTTTCCCTTCATTTTCTTTCTTTTCTTTTCCTTCGTTTCTTTATTTCTTTTGCCCCAATTTCGTTCTTTTTCATTTTTCTTTTTTTCTTTATTTTATTCTTTCTTTTTTCTTTCTTTTTTATATTTATTTTATCTTCACTATATTCTTTCTTTCTTTCTTTTTTCTTTCTTTTTTATTTTGTTTTATTCTTTCTTTGTTTTTACTTTTCTTTCCTTCTTTTTTGTTTCGTTTTTACTTTTTCTTTTACTTTCTTTTTTTATTTCTTTTGTTTACTTTTTTTATTTTTTTTATTTTGTTTTATTCCTCCTTTGTTCTTACTTTTCTTTCTTTTTTATTATTTTTTACTTTCTTTTTTCTTTTATTCTTTCTTTTTTATTATTTTTTACTTTCTTTTTTCTTTTTTCTTTTATTCTTTCTTTTTTCTTTTGTTTTATTCTTTCTTTGTTTTTACTTTTCTTTCTTTTTTATCATTTTTTACTTTCTTTTTTCTTTTTTTCTTTTTTTTTAGCTTCTCTCCTTCTCGATGTATTCATTCGTTCGTCCTTCCTTTTCTTCCTTCCTTTTTTCTTCCCCTACTTCCGTTCGCCATTTTCTTTCGTTGAACTTTTCTTCCATAATGTTAAAGAAAGTCAATTGTATCCGAAGCTCAGATGACAATCTAAAAATTTGACAGACAATCGAGTTTTTAATCCGACATTCGAGCTAGGATCACAGCCTAGTAGCTGTTCTGTCCTCAGTCAGAGAAGGAGAAGCCTTTTTGTTCCCATTGTTCTTGCATGTCCATTTTTGGGCAACTGATTTTCCCAACGTAAAAAATGACCTTGTGTCTAACTTTCCCCTCGTAGTAAATAAGGACAATCTCTAACGGATCTATTTTGAAAGTGTTACATTTCAGGAATGAGTCATGACTTTTCAGCCTTCAAATATTCCAATGCAACCATAATCACCAAATGCAAATGGTTGACCTTTGAAAGGTGACTTTATTCCGCGTGACAATATCCATTGCACACCATTTAACTGTGGAGGGAGGGTAGAAGGTTGAGGCGAGATTTATAACTATGGGTGAACGGATAGATCCGATTAGATTTCCTTTTGGGCTAGGAGTAAAGGGTAGTATCTGTTCTGATAATAAACTTAGATGTTTCTGTCCTGAGTCAGTGAAGGAGAAATCTTTCTAAAGGCAATTTTTATTTTTGCCCGAATTTTGGACGAATTAGATTTTCCAACAGTAAAAACAAACGACCTTACGTCTAATGTTGCGAGGACGAAAGTAAATAAGGACTGGATTGACACTCATCCTCTGATTTCATTGTTAAACACTTTGGTGATCCATAGGAATGATTCCACGCAAGGTTAGCAAAACTTCCATGATAATCAAGGATATCTATTAGTCATCCACAAGATGGCAAGAAACAGGGAAATCGTAACAAAATAGAGGAAATTCATCATCATCATCATCATCATCATCATCATCATCATCATCATCATCATCATCATCATCATCATCATCATCATCATCATCATCATCAGCAGCAGCAGCAGCAGCAGCAGCAGCAGCAGCAGCATCATCATCATCATCATCATCATCATCATCATCATCACCACCACCAACACCATCATCATCATCAGCAGCAGCAGCAGCAGCAACAGCAACAGCAACAGCAACAGCAACAGCAGGAGCATTATTATTATTATTATTAGTAGTAGTAGTAGTAGTAGTAGTAGTAGTAGTAGTAGTAGTAGTAGTAGTAGTAGTAGTAGTAGAATTGTTACATTTCAGAATCAGATATTTGACTTGCAAACCAAACTTATATTCTGTCTATTTGGCCAACATTTGCCCCTTCATTGAAGCGTGTGGCCACACGACAGTTTCACACTTCGTTGCACAGTCTTTTGTACGATCAGTAAACTCTGCTAGATCGTTCAAGGTGTACTGGTTGGACAGTAGAGGGTATACAAAGCAGTGCTGCATCGTATGTTCCTTCTCTCCACATTCGTAGATGGTTTTGCAATCCCATCGGCCATAGCAGCTTTTGATCGCCTCATTCCCATTCTCGAGCGGTTCAGTGTTTTCCAGGGTGCTTCTGGGCCATGGTTCAGTATGAGAAGGACATTCTCTATCCCTCTTGTTCACAATGGCAGTCTGATCTCTTCCTGAGATGCTGTTGGGGGCTGAAACATTGTTGAGGAAGCTTCACTTATCGGGGCGTTGGTTTACGTTCATGAAGATGACGCTGTAATCTCTACTCGACTGGCAATCAACTTCGTGAAATGTTATAGACATTTTGAATCTATTTAGTCCGTTGATAATTTCTCCTCAACTTGTGGCGAACTTATGCACTTTATATTAGGTCGAAAACTGAACATGTCTTATCCGAAAGATATATTGTATTCAGTTTCTTTATTGTTTCTAACTTTCGACTATATTTAGTCATCTTCAGGATTGTAAGAGGAATATATTAAAACTGAATCCGATCAAACACTCGAATGAATGAGTATCCTTCAATGAGATTAAACGGATAACATTTATGTTATTTTGATTATTTCGACTGTTATTCCCATCTTGGTTGTTATAGTCACAACGTTTCGGTCGATGTAACCTCCTATTTTCTTCACGTGTAGTTTTTCGAACTTGAGAACCTTCCGATAATCTTTCTGTCGAACTCGGAAATGCAGGAATTAAAGTTAGATTTAGAAACTCCGATGAGACGTGATTTAAGTGAGATCGCGTCAAAGACTTGACCGTGTGACCTGGATATCTTGTGGGCTTTGTGTGACCTGGATATAACGATTTCATTTCAGCATGAGGAAGCACAAACTATGACTAATCTTGTTGAGAAAGAAAAAACTTGTCATTCTTGTTCAGATGTGTTCACGTCACGCAGTTGTGTCCTTGCGTGGTTTGAACAAAATTCCGACACGCCATCGCGTTCTATAAATGCAAATGTTATTCGATCAACGTCACCGAAGCATTTCAGTTGAGTTGTTCTTGTTCTTCTCTTGTGACTAAAATGGACGAAAGTGCAAAAAAATAAAAATAGTGACTGCCATACAAAAAACCTATTCAGTTTACAATCTGACATACGAATGTTTGTAAACACTTTGGATAAAAGGACCGCTACCTTAATTAAGCACAATTTATCAAAGGCGTTTCATGATATACACAAAAAAACACACACACATATATATATATATATATATATATATATATATATATATATATATATATATATATATATATATATATATATATATATATATATATAATGGGTCGTTCAGTTTTAAAGCATTGCTGGGTCAGTATTATAAATTGAAAATAGAAGCCATTATCAATGCAAGATTAATTTTTTTTTTTTTTACTTTAATCTTAGTAATTTCGGAATTCTATCATCAGAGTTGACCAGTATTGTGTCATTTTTTTTTTCATCAAAAAACAAAAATAAACAAACTTTTTTCTTTAGTTTCTTTGATAAATGTCCTTGGTGTGATGTGTTCACGCCGATGTTGTTGGCGGTTATGAATTCAAATTCTGGTTGTCGAACAAGAAAAGCATTGGCGTGCTTGTAAAATAAAATGGGTCGTTCAGTTTTAAAGCATTACTGGGTATGTTTTATAAATTGAAAATAGAAGCCATTATCAATGCAATATTCAACTCTGATGATGTAATTTTATTCCGAAATTAATAAGATTAAACAATTTAAATAATAAATTAATCTTGCATTGATAATGGCTTCTATTTTCAATTTGTAAAACACACACACACACACACACATATATATATATATATATATATATATATATATATATATATATATATATATATATAATGTATTTTTATTAATGATTGCAGCGTTTGTTTTTCTTTTGCTCACTACTACTTCGATTGTCTCACTTGCTAAGTGATTAAGATGCAGAAAATTGCATTATTAGTCGCCCTTAACTCTATAGGACGTATTTTCCGTTAATATATGTACTTTTATTTATTTTATACGCACACATATATATATATATATATATATATATATATATATATATATATATATATATATATATATATATATATATATATATATATATATATGTGTGTGTGTGTGTGTGGGGGTATACATATACAGATGCACACCCATATATGTTATTTAAAACAATCAGAAAGGCAATTACCAAAATAGATTCATTATCAGCTTGCAAAAACCATTAAAAGCTCGATATTTTATAATATAAACAATAGAGCTTTATCTCTATAAATTTTATTTAAAAACTGTACTTTGCAGTGTCTGTTGGAGATACCCGGGTTTTATCGATCTGCTCATGCTGAATTTGGGTAAAATCCATCTGGCCAAAACTGATCGATCTGTCAGCCTCTTTCTGTTATCGAAGGTTTTCAAAAATAAATACAAAACAGGGCAAGTGTTCATTTTTGTCTTGTTCTCTCATAAAAGATATCACGTATTTGTAAAAAAGCTGTCGGTTGCTAGTATTTGTTTAAGAGGAGAGTGTTTTTTAATAATTTTTTTTTTTTTCTGTTTATTGTTTAGGCGTGTTGCCTTTCAGGTAGGTTTGTTTAGAAAATATGCTTATATTCTACGGCGTGTGTGGTGATACATCTACGTTCTTGAATGAACAGACTCTTTATATATTTGAATGTTAGCTCAATGTGAACATCTAAGTTCAGAAGCGCTTAGCACTTTTAATATAGATGTCTCATCTTAGTCGCAGTCTTCATTTAGCATGTGTGCGACGAAAGCGTTTTCCTTTCTCGCACTACTTCTGACACTTTTCTACCGTCAGCCTAGGATCAAAGTGTAGTATCTCTTCTGTCGTCAGTAATTGGAGGAGAAATCCTTCTCGATTAGTATTTATTATCAGTAAATAAATAAAGTATACTAGAAATTTGAAAAAAAATATAGTGAATGCAGTCATATTTCGATCGTAGATCTCACCAAGCCATTAACTTGAGCTCTCTGCTGCAATCATATTCCGATCATAGATCTCATCAGGCCATTAACTTGATCTCTAGTATTACAACCAGAATGATAAAGTGAATTGAAACATGATTGTGTCAGAATTAATGCTCTGATGAGATCTGTGATCGAAATAGAATTGCATTTGTGTATCCATTTGTCATACTTTATTTAGTTCGTGAAAGGGAGAGAGAAAGAGAGAGAGAGAGGGAGAAGGAGAGAAGGAGAAAGAGTGAGAAAGAGGGAGAGAGAGGGGGACAGAGAGAAAGTTTGTGGGTGTGTTAAAATGATGCAGGTCAAAATGGGATATGCTTGGGTGGAGGCAATATGTTGGTGTAAAACAATGGAAGTTGTTACGTAACAGGCGGAGAAATGATTCATGCAAAGATGTCGAGATTGGCGCTGGGGTGAGGGGTGGGTGGTAGGTTGAGTTTGAAGGTGAGGAGGGGGAGGGCAAACAAACATCATCTCCCGCGCTTTTCTTCCACTTCCTTACCATCGCCAGCCGCTAATCGCCACCATTGCTTTCTTTCTTTTTACTACCCCCCCCCCTCCTGCACAATCATTTTTTGTCCCCTACCCGGTGCCTCCTTTTACTCCAACAAAGTTTCTATTTCCTTTGGGCGGCAGTCGAACGAAATAAGGGGGGGGGGGGCAAGCCCCGCGAAGTGTAAACGCAGTGTGAGTCAACTTTTTTCAGGGCTTTACGGACGTCGGCGTCGGCGTCGTCGGCGACGAAAACGGCAAAACAACATATGCGTTTTTGCTTGTTTTTCCCCGGCTTTTTTTTTTTTTGCATCCATTTTTTTTTTTTAGTCTGACATTACTTATTTTTTTTATTGCTTATTTTTAGACTTCCGAGTAATTCGCCCTTTGTTGCTTTTTATTATTCTAAATGATCGTCCTTCGTACAAATCCCAGAGCTGTTTGACAACAGAGAGAGACATTATGTTCGCATCAAACTTTAGCACACGTTTTCTTTTGTTTATTTAATATCTGTCTGTCTATCTATCTATCTATCTATCTATCTATCTATCTATCTATCTATCTATTTTTTATTATATAATTTATTTTAGCGTGAATCCAGGTATGAATAGGATATTAACGATGGTTTTTCGTTCTTGGTGTACAATAATCCACGATAACAATTAATATTCACCGTTGATCTGTTGTGAGAAGCAAAATTGAGGAAAGCAAAATCAGTATTCAAGAAAACAACACATTTAGACAACACAAACACTTCTCTCTCCCTTATCTCTTCCCCTCTTTGTCTGTCTTTTTTTTAAAACATAGTTCACCCCCAAACAAGGCAGGCCGCCACTGTAGACGTAAGGGGCTACTGAGAAAGAAAAAAAAAAGGGAAAAGGCTTTTTTTGGGGGGGGTGGACACCTCAATTGAGATCTGCGCAGCGAGATGTCTGTTTACATTAGTTTTAAATTTCTGCATGCCAGTACTGTCGGAGAAACAGGGGGCAGGGAGGGAGTTCCAGAGGCCAGCAGCATGAGGAAAGAAGCTATTTGAGTAGAAGGCTCTCCGGCATCTGGGGAACGTCACAGTGAATGAATAGGATTTGGTTGATTGTCGAGTTGGTCTAGTGAATTTACGTCGAAGGGGCACCAGAGTAGCCAATTCATCGGAGCATAATCCATTGAAGTATTTGTAAAACAAGCACAAGGATGCCACATTGCGGCTGAAGCTTGGTTGACAGTGAGGGTCCTATTAGGTTGGCGATTCTTTTTTGGACCTTGTCAAGGAGGGAGAGACTAGTAGATGATGCACCAGCCCAGATGTGACAACAATACTCCATGCATGGACGGCTGGTGGATAATGTCAGGTGTGAGGAGTTTACTAGCACGGCAGAGGAAGCCCACTTTCTTTGCTGCAGCCTTGGCAATGTGTTCAATGTATTTGTTCAAATTCATGTTACCCGTGAAGGTTAGGCCGACTAGTTTGAATGATGAATTCTCAGGTAGGGTGTTATTTGCCATGACAATCGGTGGTTGGAGAAGGAAAGGAGCTTAGTCTTGGCGGCATTAAAAGTTACCAACCATTTATGACCCCAATCCACTACAGCCTGGAGGTCATTTTCTAAGGATTCATCCATTGCCTCGGATATGATCGCGTCTGTTTTGCCAACATGGCGAGAGTAAAGCATGGTGTCGTCAGCAAATAAACCAATCTCTGACTCTATGTCGTCAGGGAGATCGTTTATATAGATCAGGAACAACAAAGGTCCAAGGATAGATCCTTGGGGTACACCAGCATTTATGTCATGTTGCTTAGATGAACGGCCATCGAGGACATCCTTGATTTTTCTTTTGTCTAGGAAGGATCTAATTATATTAAGTAATTGCCCAGTAATACCGTATGAGCGTATTTTCAGGAGAAGCCCTTTATGCCATACCTTGTATATATCAAGCGCTACTGCCCTAGCTTCACCTGCCTTGTCGAGTGTATGATACATACGTTCAGAGATGACCGTTAAGATGTCTGCAGTAGATCGTGCTTGTCTAAATCCATACTGGCGGTCAGAAAGAAGTTTAGCATTAACTAAGTGCCGGACTATCGCTAGATTGATTAAGGATTCAAAGATTTTAGCAAAGATCGGCAGTAGACTGATTGGGCGGTAGTTCTGAGGATCGGTTCTATTCCCAGAATTCTTGTAGACTGGTACCACAGAGGCAATTTTCCAGCTATCAGGGAAACAAGATTCAGCTAGGCATTTATTGTAGAGTTTGGAGAGGACAGGGGCCAGTTCAGCAGAGCATTTCTTTATTACTATTACAGGTATAAGATCAGGCCCACAAGCTTTGTCAATGTGTCAAGGTTTTTTTATGATGTCTCTGACCTGGGATGGAGTGATGACCAGGTTATCAAGTGTAGCTTCGGTCCGCAATGGGAATTTGGGGAGGGGTGGTTATCTGAGTCCAAAGTGGAGTTAGAAGCGAAACGCTGGGCAAGTAGTTCAGCCTTATCAGTGGCCGTACAAACGACATCATTGTGGTTTGATAGTGGAGGAATTGTTGATTGGCCATTGTTCACTACACTATTGTAGATTTTCCAGAAATCACGAGTACCTAGTTTCTATGACTGAATGCGGTTTTTGTTAACTCATTATACCTTCTCTTTGCTTCGCCTATCACGGCCTTACAATTATTTCTTGACTCTATAAATTTATGTCTATTAGTAGCTGATTTTACGGAATGCTTGCTGCCTCTCAGCAACGGCAGCTGCACATTCCGAGGTGAACCAGTGGGACTTGCTAAAGAATGTTCGCATGGGGACATAGGCTTCAATGCCTGCTTTGACCCATTCAGTTAATTCATTTGCACATTGGTCGGCAGAGAGTGAGAATGTTTCCCTCCATGGGGCGTCACTGATGTGATCTCTGGTTGACTCAAAATCAGCCTGCTCGTAGTATCTCGTTGTTTTGAGCAACGGTTCATCAGCTTTTGGACGACTTTTTAGGGTGATATGTATCATTAGCACAATGTGATCAGCATTCCCAAGGGGGCTATGAGCTTTCGTCACACAAGCCTCTGGCATTGAGGTCAAGCAAAAGTCTAGAAGTGAGGCTTGTTGGTCTACTCGATCGGGGATGCGGGTCGGAAAATCGACAGTCTGAGAGATGGAGTGAACTAAGGAGAAATTATACATAGAGTTGTCTGTCTGTCTGTCTCTTTCTCTGTCTCTTTCTCTTTATATATATATATATATATATATATATATATAAACACACACACACATATATATATATATATATATATATATATATATATATAGAGAGAGAGAGAGAGAGAGAGAGAGAGAGAGAAAGAGAGGGAGAAAGAGACACCTCACGCCTATGTTGGATACTGCCACGACTATAGAGATGCTATAGGGAGATGTCACTTTCCACTGGGCATCTATTGACGTACGTATCTGAGATGCGAACAGCAGTTTCTGTCGCCGGAGAAGATAACGATAATCCATGGTGTAAGTAGAAAAGGTTGAAAACGTGCACACAAAAAAGTCAAACACAACTACGCCAACTTTCAAAAGTCCGACTCTCGAATTGTAATTAATAAATCTCCAAAACTCAATTTGTTTTCTCCATTTTCTCAGTTGAACACTCGACGTCACGGCAATTTTTTTCTCTCTCCTTGGAGGAAGTTTCTATTTTATTTTTTATCTCAACGAGAATTTTCGCAGTGTTAGTCAGGAAATGTGAGTATGTGATAACCTAATGACAGAGTGAGTAGTTCAAGGTAGATCAATTAGTTATTATATAAAATTTTCCGACAAATTTTCAGTCAGTTCTGAGCCCTTCAGCAACTGTACATTAACGTAATTTTTTTTTGAAAAATAAAATCGAGTAATCCGCCAGCTCGACACCCTCTTCACCAACCAAACCTTTAAAATAGATTTGGAAAAAAAATTGTTTTTACACAAATAAAAAAAATAGTTCGTTCAACGCGCGGATATTTTAGTTTTATCAACGAGAGAAAGAAGAATATCACGAAACACCTGATGGAGATATTTGAAAAAGCCCCAAGTTCATCCGGCCGAGTGATCACGTGACAAACGATAATGCATACATAGGGAACTCTTATGTTGATTGCCGGATTAATATTTGTGTTATCGATTATATTTTACCTGTGTATTTAATTGGTTATTTTGTTACCTGGGGATTATATACATCTGGTCTCAGCCAAATGTTCTGGAGATGAGTTTTTCATGGGTAAATTTTTTCTATACAAACTGAAATCAATAGCTTAATATATATTGGCATCCTTCAATCTTGTAAAAGATTGGAGTTGCACCCAGAGCAACGCCTGAGTAAATAAGTTTGGAGGGCATGTAACAGACTCTCCCGGCCATGCCACTGAAATGGTCCGTTGGAAAGGCAATCTAATAAATAGTATTTTTATTGACCCACTTAGATATAACACACGGTCGGGTTTATTGTGAGATATACCCAATACTGAACGTCACGTGGGTCCTCATGGCTAGTAGCAATTGTCCATATTCGGTGTGGAAGGATGTAACCTTTACTTTTCAATTTGCTAATTATTTATCATTAATGATGTTGTCAATAGATGTGAGGACACAGTTGACAGTCAGTAAGGGCGCGGCGGAGGAGGGGGGGGAGTACCCCCCCCCCCGACGTGTCTCTAGTGAACGTACGTTTCCGGTTTGTGAGTGAGTTACTTTCTTTCACTTCTGTTTCGCGCCACTTCAATTGTTATTACAAAAAAACAACGGAAACATTTCGACCAAAATATCAAGCCTCGTTTCTCTTGACGTTCAAAACAATGAATATTCGTGTTATTTAATTTCGCCTTCTCAGCCAGATGACCTCGATCTCGCCATTTACACAAACTCATTTCTGTTCTCGGTTGAACGCACAATATGAGAGAATTGAGATGTTACAGCTCTTCATTTGGTCGTGTAACGTGCGTAAGAAATTCTCCATCTGCACTATTTCATGTATAAACACAACCTGGTTACAAAGGTTGTGCATACACCCGTGCGCAAAAGAGGGAGTCTTTAGCTCCTCCAATTCTCGTGTGATGACCAAAGTCACACGTGTTTTGCTTCCAGATCTCGGGGATTCAAGGTAACCATAACCCTTAGTACGTTCAGCTGATTTTCCTTTTTCTCAGTGGGTTAATTTGTTTCTACTTTCATAGATAAGTAAAACAAAAGGGCTGAGAAATACAAAACCGCAACTGACAGAAAATTATGTATTGGGTTTGGAAAAGGCAATTTTTTCATAGTTCATTGAAAGCAGTTGTCGTGAAACGAGTCTGAATAAAGTGGTCATCGGATGGTATGACGCAACAAACCGGCCGGTGATGCTGGTGGTTGAATGGAGCAAATATTCAATTAATACTCAAAATATTCTACATGGTTCGAACAGAGTGAGGGCTGGTTGCTAAAAGTATCACTTTTATTACACGTGGTGATCAACATCATCGGCACAGTCTGTATCGCACCAAACTTATAGTGAAAGTCTTTTTTACATTTTAATCTCTTAATATGTTTCTGGTCCCATATATGTATATATATATATATATATATATATATAAATATATATATATATAAATATATATATATATATATATATATATATATATATATATATATATATATATATATATATATATATATATACTGTCTTGTTTTTAAATTCCCGAAACAGTTTTTCATGGTAAACAACTGATGATCCCTTAAAATAGTGTTAGAAACTAACTAATATAATATCTGTAAAAAATAAATTGACTTACATGAGTGATTTTCCACTGGAAGACTTGAGACTATAAGTTTTTTTTTAATTTATTTTTTATATAATTTTTTTTTTTTAATTTTTTTTTTATATAGTTTTAATGGTTGAGAAACTTCCGAGACTATATATATATATATATATATATATATATATATATATATATATATATATATAATAAGTCAGAAGAATACACAGTTTATTCTGTATTCATCAACAAGTGTTTATGTGTAGATGTTTATGTGTAGATGTTTATGAAAGTTTAATAAAATCGCTTCTTCAGCACAAAAATCAAAATGAAACACTCTATCATTTCGTTACAGGTCCAGAAAAAAACAATGGAATTGCTAAATGATTACAAATAATAAATTATAAAAAAATGTTAAATGATTACAAATAATAAATTATAAAAAAATGTTAAATGATTACAAATAATAAATTATTAAAAAAATGTTAAATGATTACAAATAATAAATTATATAAAAAAAATGTTAAATGATTACAAATAATAAATTATAAAAAAATGTTAAATGATTACAAATAATAAATTATAAAAAAATGTTAAATGATTACAAACACACAAAACAAAAACATCCAGAAACAAGAATTTATTATTTTATTTTATTTTCTGTTTATAATAATTGGATTTCAGAGTCAAATGTTTTTGTTTTTTTTTAAATAAAAAACGGAGATAGTACCAGTTTGTAATAAGTTCTATCAAATAATTTAATAAATAATGCATAAATTCTATCTGAAAAAAAAAATTAGTGATCTAAAAAGTAAAAAAAAATTCAACTTTAAAATACAGATGATTGTAAAAATTATAAAGAGAACATCCCTTGATATTCCGGAAGAATTCCGAATCATCCGACGATTTCCGATAAAAAAAACTGTTGATTTTCGGAACGTGATTATAATATTAATTGTCATAAATTTTGTAATCTACTGAATTCTATGAAAGCTCTGCTTGATATATCACGTTAACCATTGAGCTTATTTTTACTTCGGTATTTAATATGATCTAATTTATTAATAAATACATTTTGTCTTATATAGTCTGCTGGGAATATAGCAATTGTTTTGGTTCTGTAATTTAAACTTTCCCTGATATATATATATATATATATATATATATATATATATATATATATATATATATATATATATATATATATATATATATATATATATATATATAGGTCCAACATTCGCAAACTTTTACATGTCCAACTTGGAAACTAAAGTGTTTAACATTATTAATAAACCACCAATATATTTAAGATACGTAGATGATATTCTAATACTAACAAATAATATAAACGAGATTAACATATTACAAGACACTTTCAAAAATAATTCCATTTTGGATTTCACTTATGAACTAAACATCGATAAAAAAACTCCCTTTCTTAGACGTCTTAATAGACACAAATCATAATGATTTTGTAACATCTACATATAAAAAACCTATTAACAAAACCCCCTGTACTCTTAACTTCGTTAGTGAATGCCCCTTTAACGCGAGCTAAATTAATCTCCTCCTCCCCTACTCTCTTTCAAAATGAACTTAAAAATATAAAACAAACCATTGTAAATAATGGTTTCCCTAATTATATTATAGACCAACAAATTCAACTATTTAAAAATAATGCTAGTAACAGTAATAATAATAACAACAACAATGAATCCATTTCTCCACTCAACAAGACTATCTAACTATTTTACCGTAACCAATTTCACCATAACTATATGAACAGGTTTAAAAAATATTATTAATAAAAACGTACTTCCCACTGACCCAAATAAACAAAGTTAAACTAATGTTTTGCTACAATAAAACTAAAACTACTAATCTTATTATTACAAATAATTCTTCACCCTCGATTAGAGTCTTGGATAGGACGGGCCTAGTATACGAGTTTAAATGTCCATTGGGAGACTGTGTCTCCGACAACCAAGGAAAACACGTATATATTGGCTCGACAACCACGACTCTGTCCAGGAGGTTGTCCATGCATCTATCCGATAATAGTGCTATAGCTAGACACCTTACTAATGAACATTCCTGTCCCCGCTCGCAAATCCGAAAACTTCTTGTAGACAATACTAAAATCTTAGAACATAATACTAATACGCAAAAACTCCACATACTAGAAGCTTTACTCATTAAAAAAAAAACCTGCTATTAACAAGATTAATTTTAACACTAGTACTAATATACATACTTAAATGCTTATAATACCTAATAAATATAGTTTCATATTTAAATTTTCCCGCCATAATTAAATATAAATCTCACTCCAGGTCTTTACCTGTTTGTCATTATTCCACTGACGATGGACCCAGACGGGTCAGAAAGTACTCTGGACCAACATGTACACTATGGCAGTTTCATCAGCCAATTTCCTTCCGAGATTAAGATTTTAATCCGGAAAATTGAAGCGATCAATACTAAAATAACCAGACAAAAATTGTCGGTTATCTTTAATAATACGTGTCTTAAGGAAAAAATGCTGCCTCGATATATATATATATATATATATATATATATATATATATATATATATATATAGTCATCCATAGACAGATGTTTCATCCTCTACAGCCCATCAGTAAGCATGGGCATAGCGTGATTCGAACGACTGTCATTGGCGTCCGGTGCCATACAAACTGACCCCCGAGTTCGACAGAAAGATTCCCTAGTTCAACAAGGTTCACCTGAAGAAGGTCGGAGGTTACATCGACCGAAACGTTGTGATAAAAACACCCAAGATGAGAACAGTAGTCCGAATATGCCAACTTCTAGAAACTATTGATTGTTTACATTTTTACGATACTGGTATCCGAGAGAACTTAATTCTTTTTACGGAAGAGTAATGCGTTTACGCTAAGTGGAAATCAACGGCCAATGACTGAGAAATTTAATGCACCTCATATTGAAAGATAATTTATTTATTATATTTCAACCGTCACATGAATCTTATTTCTCGGGATATTTATTGCTATCTTTTGCAACTTATTTGCTAGTCATTAAAACAACTTTAGTTGACCAGGTGTTGGAATGGCACATATAGAATTAGAAATACTGAATCGAATTCAAAGTTAAGCAAAAGATTAGCACAGAGCTAGAGGGACATGTAAAGGCGAGTTATTGAAGAGTTGGGGGGGGGGGGTTATGCACAGGGGTACACATCACAAGGTCAACAGTCACGATGGGTCAGCGTCGCTTTGAATTGTTTGGACGTCTACGGGCTGATCACAGCTTCCGAAAGCTTATTCCACGGCCCAGCGGCCCGAACCGAAAAAAAGCCTTCCGACGATGAAGCCAAACTCGTCTCTGTGTTGATAGCGGAAAGTAAGAAAAATAAGACCGGTTGAATCGCTCGCCGGTGGCAATCGTAGGAAAGTTATTTGTAAAAAATATATCTACAGAGCGCAACAAAGCTGTGACTTTAGTCAGTTAGTTATCAATGCTAATGGCTATTTCTTATTCAATCCTCAGCAACACAATAAAATAGATAAAAGGATAAATAAGGACCCATTTTCTTTAATTAACCATGGAATTTCCACGAGCCGTTCTTAAAGTAGATAATGAATATGTGTTAGACAAATGTCTTTATTTACAAAATCCATCTAATTATACAAATAGTTTTCTAATGTTTATTCATTTCTTTTTATACATTTTATTTTCTATTTAATTTTTATTAATATTTAAATTAAGAACCCCCTTTGCAAACAATTAAACGCAGATATTCTTAAAATGATACTAACAAAAATGACTTCATTTACAAATACTCGTATTCCTATTAAATAGTATCTTACTTCCAGTGTTTGTGTATAGACATTTTAGTTAAACATTTTGCTCCCTAAAAAAAAAAAATTCTTGCTTCTATGTGAGTGCAGATGTTCTTTCGTAGTTATGAAATAATACAGACGTTTAATTTTTTTCCCCTACAACGGTAAGATGTGGCACAAGGTCGGAAAAAGTGGGATTGAAAAACCAGCACCCTATGGGAAGAGCATTCTGGACTACAAAATCTGTCTGAGCAGCCCTGTCGAAATTCACCGGTAGGGGCGCCCCGGGCGATTAGCAATTAACTAGCCCCTTCTCGAACGGTGAGAAGGCAAAGCCTGGGAGGGTGGACCTCCTAGAACTGCACAGGACAATCCTTTAGACCGGCGGAATCAAGTCCAAAAGGTCAAGACGGTACCGGTCTACAGAGTGAGAATCCATCGGAACAGATACTACACTTGGAATTATTTATTTGCAGAAAATACAGAAGATTTATATTCAAAACAAATTAGGCACAAGGCCATCAAAAGTGTGGGGAGTATGGTTGTCGTTGGTCATCCTTGTTCTATTTTAATCTAAACTAGAATCATCTCAGTCACCATAATACCACATTTGCTCTAGGGGCCGTCCTACTTAGGCTAAAGGCCGAGGAAAAAGCCGTTTAAATGTTCATTATCATTTAGAAATAGAATACATACATAACACAAGTTTATAGATCATAAACATTCAAATAAGATTCAGAAGTGGGGCCATGCGTTTCTTGGGGTCTTCAATTTTCCCGGGCAACGTCCGTACACGAGTCTCGCTAATAAATAAATAAAGTAATACATAAATAAATAAATAAAGCACATTTTAAGTGAAAAAAATTGCCGTCTCCCTTTTCAGGTATGTGCCAACCCTAACCCGTGGGAAAGACACCCGGGGGGGGGGGGGCACCATAATCTTGGCCTACGAGAAACAGAAGCGAACGAGATACCCTTCTCAACATCAAGGCTTATCCAACTGAGGGGGGCGGCGCAAGGGGGCTCATACCACTATTTAATGTATTTGTTAGATGTGCGTTAATGCTTTGCTGTGCGAACCCACGCTTTTCGGTCGACGGTGATGAAAGAATTCGTGCAATCAAAATTGAATAGAAAAAGACGGCAATAATTACAGAATTGAATAAAAAGAAGTCCCTTCTATCACGCGCGTAGGAATACATCGTTTGTAAATTGAGTGCGGTTTTATGGAAGTAACCACAGAAGAAAAACGTTCTTAGCTAATAAAAAAAAAAGAAAGTGCGCATTAAATGTATCTCTAAACACAGGGTGAAATGTGACGTTCCATTTCGATGATAACGCACTCAACCTACGCGTAAAACGTGTAAGGCCATTAGTTTTCTCATTTGCTTACATGGAAAACAAATCAACCCAAATTCTTCGTTTTCTAAGGTGGCAATAAATATGTGAGTCTGTATGTCTCAGGGGTTACCCGAATAGGAAACACACACACGTATATATTAATACGTGTAACCGTCGCTATATAATTTTTGTGCTTATGCTGATTAGCGGCCATATGAAAAAATTATTTTTATATAAAAACAATAATATATACTTATTAAGCATTATATTCTTACTAACTGTACGAAAAAGTAGAAAAAATTATCCACTAGAACTTTAATTACAAGTATTTTTCCATTCTGCGTATCATAACAGCGATTCGTTCAGTAAGCCTCCATCTTGTTTTTTAAGAAGATTTCAGTTATCTAGTGGATAATTTTTTCTACTTTTTCGTACAGTGAGTAAGAATATAATGCTTGATAA
The DNA here is from genome assembly GCA_963556195.1 of Sepiola atlantica. Classification (NCBI taxonomy): domain Eukaryota; kingdom Metazoa; phylum Mollusca; class Cephalopoda; order Sepiida; family Sepiolidae; genus Sepiola; species Sepiola atlantica. The sequence continues at coordinate 125,980,222 of OY744528.1, read as the reverse complement.
GTATATATTATTGTTTTTATATACAAATATTTTTTTCATATGGCCGCTAATCAGCATAAGCACCAATTTTTTATGCCTTCATGTTTAGTTTAAGAACGAACGTCAATAAAAAAAAGTCACGCTCGGTGTTTAGCAGCAGTCACCGCTTGTTCGTTCGAACGGGTACAGCTACATATATGCAAACAGAAAGAGACAGAGAGAGCGGGGGATAGAGAGAGGGGGAAGGGGAAGGGGCAGTGGAAGGGTAAAACACGCAGCTAAAAGCTTGCGTATAGACGGGTGCATATCCAGCAGCTAGCATGAAATTGTCCACACAAAAGAAAATTCCAAATGGACTTACAACAATAATAATACATAACTCACCAATCACCCCTAAAAACCAATAAACTCCATAACATTTAATAAATAAAAAATAAAAAAAATAAAAAAATAAAAACATAAAATAGCCACCCTCTTCAAAACCCTTCCAAAGTTATACTTATTTTTTTATGAACATATAACACCACCACCCCCGGATATATTTCACATATTACAACCACAACTACATCACCCATACGAATCCCAATACAACCTAACCCCATCCACCACAGATAAAACATTATCAGTAGATACCCCATCTCTTTAACTTTTCTAACATTTGAAATACATGAATCTCCCTAATTAAACACCTAGAAATATAACTATCAAATCCCACAGAATTAAAGGAATTATCGATGTTTAAGACCTACCCCACCCCACACAGACCCTATAATAGATTCATAAACCTTATTAGATAAAGCCAACATTATTAACATAAACGCAACACGAATGCATTTGATAACGATAGTTAAAACATTAGATACCCCTAGATGAACCCTTTCATTGACAAAATATATCCTCCATCAAAGTACAGCCATTACATAACAATTAATCCTCCATATATATA
>OY744528.1:125974297-125976797 GCA_963556195.1 Sepiola atlantica | reverse complement strand
GGAGAGTAAGAGTGTGTGTGTAAAAGAATATGGAGTCTGTCCAGTTGGTGAATGTCCGTTGATAAGGTGTCCGGTGAAAGGAGATTTAAAGATGGAAAAAGGGTGTTTCGTGAAGAAAATGTTAAAAAATTAAGTAAATCCAATAGAAATATGTTTAGTTTTTGAAATTGGATTTGGAAAAAATGAACAGAATAATGAATAAAAACTTGGTCAAAGAATGTAGCTAAATTTTTTAAATTTATATATGCTCTGTTGTTAAATGTTAGCAATCATCGAGCTTTTGAACTATAAAAAATAAAGTATATGCACAAACATACATTTTTTCATATATATATATATATATATATATATATATATATATATATATACTAGCAGGACCACCCGGCTTCGTCGATGGTCACAATTTCCTTAAATTATGTAAAGAGAAAAATAACAGTTTGTCTCCAATTTGATTATTTTATTTATCAAATAAATAATCTTAGTCATATAAACGAAACAAATATTTAAAAACTATTCTCTACTGTCTGTCCGTATGTCTGTCTGTCTTTCGCTCTCTCTCTCTCGTGTCAGCGCAATTGTATCCACTTATAACGTAATTAAATAGATGTTGGATATGTATACATAACAAGCACTGAGATATTTGCAGGTGTATGTGTAAATCGCTAGACTACGAATGTTTACATCGAGAGTTCGATCCCTGCCCGGGTTGTTATTCTGATGAGGGCGTATAGCCAGAAACACGTGTCCATCTATTCCATTTGTGCACGCAAAAATTAATTTATAAATTAATTAATTAAAAACTATATATATATACCAAAATTGATGACACGTCCAATTAAGGGCGAATTAAATGCAGTCCATTGCATATTCTTTAAAAAATCGCTCAGGGTAGCGACAAATAATTTTAAAAACCGTACCGGTAAACATCGGTCTACTATATTCCATCATCTTCCAACTTTTCACACATGGCCACCTGTATATACAGATAAGCGATTTAATTCTTACTTAGGCCAAGTTTAGGTAAAAATAATCCTAATTTGCCGCAACGCTGTCCAAATTATGTTCTACTTTTTTTAACAACCAGTAAGTACTTCTTGTATTTTTAACAAAAAACACAACAAAAAATCGTTTTTAATAAGTTAAACTTAAAAATTCAATAGAAACCAACATAAATGGTTGTGAGTCAATTTCCGATACACGATCCTTTTCCTTTTTATACATTTGTTTTCTTACCATAAACAACATTGTAATGAGATCGTTTTGTGTGTAAGAGTGTCTGTAAGTACCTTTTCCATTTTAACAAAACAACAAACAATTTTATTGAAGAAGATAAATTTCAATATTCAAAAGCAACCAACATAAATGAGACTACCAGTCGATAGTTTTCATTTCTTAACAGAAACCACAATATTTTTACTGCAAAAGCGTACAATAACTTAGCAATTTATATATATATATATATATATATATATATATATATATATATAGTTCATTTTCAGTTGGACGATCGAACGGTACTATGAAAAGATTTTTAAACTATGCTCAATTCACAGGACGACTTCACAGGTATTTGTTGAGATTTAACTTGAAAGCGACCATGTGATAGTCTAGAGGGAAATAATCCCACGATAACGTGTCCCCCGCGTGGAAAGTTCTTGGAAAGAAACTCTGTTCATGGAAGTTCCGCTTGATTTTAGGTACAGTTCCGAAGAAAAGAGAGTTCTTTGAGTTTCCGAAGAAAAAAAAGTTTTTTGCAGTTCCGAAGAAAAATAAATTATTTGCAGGTTAAGAAAAAAGAATAGTTCTTTGCAGTTCCAAAGAAAATAAGTTATTTGCTGCTCCGAAGGTAAGATATTTTTTTGCAGTTCTGAAGAAACAAAAGTTATTTGCAGTTCCGAAGAAAGAGGATTTCTTTGCAGTTCAGAAGAAAATAAAGTTAGAGAGTTCAGAAAGAAGGAGAGTTCTGAAGAAAATAGAGTTTTTTGCAGTACAGAATGGAGGAGATTTCTTTGCAGTTCTGAAGAAAGGGGAGTTCTTTGAAGTTCTGAAGGAAATATAGTTATTTGCAGTTCCGAAGAAAAAATGTTATTTGCAGTTCAGAAAGACGGACAATTCTTTGCAGCTTAAAAGAAATAATGTTATTTGCAGTTTCGAAGGAAGGAGAGTTTTTTTGCAGTTCCTAAACAAAAAAGAAGTTATTTGCAGTTCTGAAGAAAATAAAAGTTTTTGCAGTTCTGAAAAAAGGAGAGTTTTTTGCAGTTCCGAATAAAAAACAGTTATTAGCAGTTAAGAAGGAAGGTGAGTTCTTTTCAGTTCTGAGGAAAATAGAGTTCTTTACAGTTCTGAAGAAAAAACAGTTATTAGCAGTTCCAAAGAAGAATGAAGGAGTCTTTGCAGTTCTAAAGAAAAGAAAAAGTTATTTGCAATTCAGAAGGAAGGAGAGTTCTTTGCAGATCTGAAGAATGGAGAGTTCTTTGCAGTTCCGAAAAAGAAAACAAAT
>OY744528.1:125894297-125966797 GCA_963556195.1 Sepiola atlantica | reverse complement strand
AACATGAAAACTGTAGGCGTGTTTAGCCAAGTACAAACCTAAGGTGGGTCCCATTTACTTCAAGTAGATCTCGAAATATTTCAAGGATTGTTGCGATTGTACGAAAGACACGACGCCAACGGAACGGCGGAACAACTTCGAAACGGTAGAACTTACTTTCTTATCTGTAGAAAAAAGATGATTAAAAAAGGTTTTGAATTTGTCATTTCTTGAAATAATTCGGCATAACGAAATCCATATGAACAAAAAAAACTGCTAAAACCTCTAACCCTAACCCTTACACTAACCTTAACCCTTAACCCTTAACCCTAAGCCTAACCCTAACAATAACCTTAAACCCTAATCCTAACCCTAACCCTAACAATAACTCTAAACCCTAACCTCTAACCCTAACCCTAACCCTAACCCTGACACTAACCCTTAAATTAACCCTTACACTAACCGTAACCCTTAACCCTTAACCCTTAACCCTAAGCCTAACCCTAACAATAACTCTAAACCCTAACCTTGAACTCTAACCTTAACCTTAACCCTAACGATAACCTAACCCTAACACTAAACCATAACCTCTAACCCTAACCTTAACCCTAACGCTAAACACTAACCCTAACCCTAACCCTATACTAACCTCTATCCCTAACCCTAACCTAACAATAAACACTAACCCCTAATCCTAACCCTAACCTCTAACCCTAACACTAAACACTAACCTCTAACCCTAACCCTAACCTCTAACCCTAACCCTAACACTAACCCCTAACTCCTAACTCTAACCCACGCGCGAGCGCGCGTGTGTGTTTATTCGTTTGTGTATTTGCAAAGCGAGAAGAACGAAATTTTGTTAAAAGCAACATAATTAAAAAAATGTCTAATTATAATTCACAGTTTTTTTTATATCCTTCCATTGGGAATGTATTGGTAAGAAAGATTTGATCAACAGTTTTTTCCACACAATTCAGTTTTTTGTTAAAAAATTATAATTAAGTCATGACAAAAAATTCCTAAGGACATTTTGACGGTCGATCTAATGAAATATTAGAGAGAATCTTATTGCGTCACAAACTAATCATCTCCCATTCTTGCGTGATAATTACTCATCGAAAATCAACTGTTCATCCGTCAAATAAGAGGAGTCAAACTATTTTTTAATTCCCTGAAAATATTAGTGTGACGTCATTCCATTTACTGTTTGACTGTAAAATAGAAAAGGGTACGCGAGGGCGATTATAGAAAGAGGGAAAATGTGAAAAGCTGTAGAAAGCGAGACATATTGGAGGGAGGGGGAGAGAGGGGGAGGGAGGCGACGGTAATTGGAGATACAACAACAAAAAAGATAGAAAGAAAGTAAAGGGCAAAATATGGAGAGAAAAGGGGGAGCTAACGTGATAGAGAGAAAGACAGAAAGCAGACAGTGAGAGACAGAGAGAGAGACAAAGAGGGAAAGCAGAAATAGAGACAGAGAGAGAGAGAGAGAGAGAGAGAGAGAGAGAAAGAGAAATAAGAGAGAAAGCAGAGAGAGGGGGGATGATAGAATGAAAGAAAAATATATATTAGAGAGTTCTAGAGAAAAGGGAGGTAATGAGCCGGAGAGCAATGGAGGTCGTTTCTTTGAAATCATAGAAGTAGGAAAATGGTGTTGACGCTGTGTTTACCGACACTGACTTTGACCTTGGGGCACCTTGTTCAACCTCGATGGGTGAAATAGAAGGATGGGCAATACCTCGAAGCCTCGGTAGAGAAATTAGTTCCTGCCATTCTTCATTTGAATTATTTATTTTCAACTGTAAGATTCTCATTGATACGCGTTCTAAAGATCGAAAATGTTACTAGTCAGTAAGGCAGACTTTTCGTTCAAGCGGAATGACAAGTGATTACAACACTAATAAAATAAAATAAAACAGTAGTTTTTTTTTTCGATCTGATGAGTTAAAAACAACAACCAGCGAAAGAAATGCGACAAACTTGTTTTTTAGTTGGTAATCATTTTGCAAACTCGTTTTCTAGTAAGAAAAAATAAAGCGGATTTTCTTGACTAGTAAAATAAAAGGTTGACCAGATTCAATTTGCTCAAGCGTGGTAGCACACTCACACATGCACACACGCACACATGCACACACGAACACATGCACACACGCACACATGCACACACGCACTCACACACGCACACATGCACACACTCATACAATGGCAGCACACTCACACACTCACACAATGGCAGCACAGTCACACAGTCACACACTCATACACTCACACACTCACACACGCTTACACTCACACACTCACACACCCACACACTCACACATTCACACACGCACACATGCACACACTCACACACTCACACAATAACAGCACAGTCACACAGTCACACACGCACACACGCACATCTTTAATCGATCAAAATATGTGGACAATAAAGAATGTTAAGAATTCAAAAAAAAACCAAGCGTTCTCTGGCCTATATACACTTATTGAATGTAATCTTAATATTATGACATCAATTTTGAGTTAAAGTGAAATAAATTTCAGAAGGAAATCCGGGTATGAGAGCTCAATGTAAAAAACAGAGCAAGAATAAGATTAAAATAAAATAACACGGAATCACATAATCACACATGCAATCATTTATTTCGACCGTACGGCCTCTTCAAGAATCCAAACGAGGTGATTACATTTTTGAAAATGAAAACAAAGAAACTCACATCACCATTGCAATACACATATAGAGAGAGCGACAACATATTTAATACATATCTTGGGAGAGGGGAAAGTGAACTATTTAAGCCGTATATTGAGGGGAAAAGAGAGTGACAACATATTTAATATATATATATATATATATATATATATATATATATATATATATATATATATATATAGAGAGAGAGAGAGAGAGAGAGAGAGAGAGAGAGAGAGAGGGTAGATTGCACGATTTATAACAGAAGGTAATACAGTGAGGGGGAAAGAGAGCAATACGTATATAGAGAGAGGGGAAAACTGTATGATTTACAACGGAAGGTATATAGGGATGGGGGAAGGAAGTTGAGGTGTCCTAAACGAGATCAGTTGGTCTGTTGATCCGTCACGCATAATTTCTACTAGCATTTTAATCGATAAACACTCAGATTGAATATCGTTTTTTTTTGTTTTTGTTTTTCATTATCTTAACACAAACAATCATTTATTTTCTTTCATAGATTAATAGTTTTAAAAAATAACCTAAAAAATAAAGGTGGTAAGGTCGCGCGCTAACGCAATGAACACTGACATTAACCCTAACCTTAACCCTAACCCTAACCATAACCATAACCATAACCATAACCCTAAGCCTGGAATTAACCCTAACCCTAACTCTAACCCCAACGCAATGAACACTGGCATTTACCCTAACCCTAACTCTAACCCTTGCATTTACCCTAACCCTAACCCTAACCCCACACGCAATGAACACTGACATTAACCCTAACCCTAACTCTAACCCTAACGCAATGAACACTGGCATTATAAAAAGCTTTGTCATAACGTGACTCGCAGACGAAGTGAGAAGGACGAGCTATTTTTAGGGGTCGCTTTTGCCTCCTTCCTTTCATGTCTTTTGTTTCTCATCGCGCAAAACAATACCAGTTTTGTTCTCATTCTATTCAGGTCGCCTTCTTTCATTTTTATTTCAGTTTTCGAAATATTAATAGAAGCCATTATCATGTGATCACGTGGTCTGATCTTTGAAGTAAGATATTAATTACAACTATTGCATTTCTGCGTTTGTTTGTTTGAACTTGATTTATTATGAAAACGAGATATTTGAAAAGACATGAAAAAGAATATTTCTGAAGGTCTGTACTAAAATGATATGTTTCTATAATTGATGATAAAAGAATTAGCAATAATTTAGATAAATGAAACGCCTTCTTTATTCGTCTTTTTCTGTACGGGTGACGTAATTTCACAGTGTCTGTTTCACCCGTCGGATGTCTTAGGACGGACATAGGAGAAACCAGAGAAGGTGACGACAGAATCACTCGACTGTGTTACGGTTAGGGTTAAAGTTAGGGTTAGGGTTAGGGTTAGGGGTAGGGGTAGGGGTAGGGGTAGGGGTAGGGTTAGGGTTAGGGTTAGGGGTAGGGGTAGGGTTAGGGCTATCGTGGCTCACACCCTCTACTCGCGTTGGCGTGGCTGTGTGCACTATCTAGACTAAGGGTTCTCAACCTTTTTTCCCGTTAAGCACCTCCTGAGTTATAAAACGACCTTCCCGAAACCCCAATAATATGACAATGAACATTATGGTAATTTATTGACTAACGCATTATACTACAATAATTCTGCAAAAGATATATATATATATATATATATATATATATATATATATATATATAATATTAATTATTAAAAATAATAATAAGCAATTAGAACGCCATATAATGCATTTTAGTTTAATTAACTTTTTTTTCAATTTAATTTTCGAAGATATACTTCCTCCTCAGAATTACTGAATTTCAAATAAAGATATATAAAAATACCTTTCTTTTTTTTTTCTTTTAGTCCTCATCTTGTTTTTTTGGTGTTATCAGTTCGATGTTAATGAACGAATGAGAGTCTTTTTTCTTTTGGACAGCACATGGCGGTGCAAATTGTAATAATAAGTTGTTGTCCTTACAATTTGCACCGCCATGTGCCGTCCAAAAGAAAAAAAGACTCTCATTCGTTCATTAACATCGAACTGATAACACCAAAAAAACAAAATGAGGACTAAAAGAAAAAAAAAAGAAAGGTATTTTTATATATCTTTATTTGAAATTCAGTAATTCTGAGGAGGAAGTATATCTTCGAAAATTAAATTGAAAAAAAAAGTTAATTAAACTAAAATGCATTGTATTGCGTTCTAATTGCTTATTATTATTTTTAATAATTAATATTTCCATATAAACAATGCTTTCTAACCAAGGACAACAACTTATTATGTGTCAGTCATGTGTAGTTCTAGGAGGTCCACCCTCCCAGGCTTTGCCTTCTCACCCTTTGAGAAGGGGTTAGTTTATTTCTAATCGCCTGAGGCGCCCCTACCGGGGAATGCCTACGAGGCTTCCCAGGCAATTTTTAATGGCCAGAGTGCTCACCTTCTCGAGCGCTGGTTTATCAAATCCCACTTTCCCGACCTTGTGTCACATCTCACCGCTGTGGGAGTTAGATAAATATATATATATATATATATATATATATATATATATATATATATATATATATATATATATATATATCGTATCTTCGAACACATTTCACTGCTCCGATAAATATAGGTTTGAGTGCTCGGTAACACCGTCTGAATAGTGCTTGTTTGAATCACTAACGTTTCTTTGGTCATTTAATTTTTAATTATTAATATAATATATTTACTTTTTTTTAAATTATTACTTATATATTGATATATAATTTTTTCTAAACCAATAATGAAAGCAACTTTATGAAGGCGCAGGCACTGAATTTCATAATCCGCAACTATTACTATTTAAAATACTTCTTTCATCAGCTATTGGAAATCTTGTTGTGTCCCCCAGGTTGAGAACCCCTGCTTTAGACAATGCACACCAACACATTTTCCACAGTTGATTCGTTGCCCTAGGTTCGATCCTTTGTTCACTAAGGTCATTTAGAGGTTAATTTAATTTTCCTCTTAACCATCTGCTATTCACCTTTGCTTCTGCTGGCGCAATGCCGATTGAATATATAGCATTGGTTTCAGATTAGCGGAAGCGTCGCATGGGTAATTTTTTGTAATCTTTGTATGTGAAAGAATATCTCCGTAGGTAAAACAAAACACGCACATACAATATATATATATATATATATATATATATATATATATATATATATATATATATATATATATATATATATATATATATATATATATATATATCCCCTTCGTATATATTGATTTAATTACACTTTCTGCGTTTATTCAGCTTTTTCGTACCATTTGCACAATTAAAAGTTGGCAACAACGTCTCTCCCCAAAATTATGTTGGTTTTAATGAAATAGTTTTTCCATAAATCTGATCGGAACAGTAAACTCCCTAAATCTGATTGGAACAGTAGACTCCACAAAACCCTAACCCTAACCCTAACCCTAAACCCTAAACCCTAACCCTAACCCTAACCCTAACCCTAACCCATAAACCCTAACCCTAACCCATAAACTCCTAACCCTAACCCTAACCCATAAACTCCTAACCCTAACCCTAACCCTAACCCTAACCCTAACCCTAAACCCTAACCCTAACCCTAACCCTAACCCTAACCCTAACCCTAACCCATAAACCCTAACCCTAACCCATAAACTTCTAACCCTAACTCTAACCCATAAACTCCTAACCCTAACCCATAAACTCCTAACCCTAACTCATAAACTCCTAACCCTAACCCTAACCCTAACTACAACTGGAAAAACATCGGAGTTTTTCTTATCCTAGAGTAGTTTTCTTACCAATGCTTGGATCCCAGTTCTGGAAGGACAACGGATCGTTCATACCCCTCCCAAGGTAATTAATGAAAGTGACGCAAAAGCCCCGATACAAAACTCGAACCCGACCCGCCGAGTTAACAGTTCGCGTCAGTAGCGAGTGCACCAGTATCACCCCCCCCCCCAAAAAAAACACAATTATTTGTACAAACATTTTTTTTCTTTTGCTTTGTATAAAAAATAAGAAAAGGTTTAATCTTGTGTGTTTTTAAAAGTAGTCGAATCAGAAGAAAAAATAACAAGGAATTAAAAAAAAATGAAATGAAATTATAATTTTTTTGAATGAAACCTGGGTGTGACGTTGGATTGATATGTTGTTGTTGTCGTCGTCAAACAACAGCCAAAGATGCATCCATTAAACGTACGCGTTTAGCGATGAAAGTGACAGACCGACAGACAACTGGCGAACAGAGCCTTTTTTAGGGGTTCTTGGTCGCATCTAAAAACAACTAAATAAGTTTAAGCGTTATTATTAATATCGGAGACGGTGCTACCTATCTCTGAATTTCCAGACCGGAATACCTCCGAGCCCACTTCTCTGGAGGCCTCCTCGGTTTTATTTCTTGTTTATTTACTTAGAACAGGGGCGGGCAACCTTTTCAGAGTGAAGGAGATCGCGGGCCGGAGTGAAAAACGAAATCTCAGAATTACTATATTTTGTTTACATGAATAAATTGTACAAAAATTGCATTGAACACTCTACAAATCTGATATTTTTTCTCAAGAGACTTCTGTATGTGATGTTATAAAAGGCGCCGATGAAGAGCCATTTTGGAACGATAAAAAATAATGACGGGGGAAGTAGCAAGTTGATCCAGCATTCGTTTTGACACACCTCACATAAGTTCTATGTTTCATGCCCTTTGCTCGTCTCCCGTTTCCTCTTTGCCTCTCTCTTTCTCTTTTTCTATTTTTATCTCAAGCCAAAGATTTTAAATTAATAGTTAAAGAAAAATGAAATATACATGCATCATCGCTCGCTGATATTCATAAATTTTCATCCCACTGTAAATCTTAATTGAAACCTACTTTTACGTCTATGTCACAAAATGATATGAGTTTTACTGGGAGGTCCGCGGGCCGGATTGCAATAATAAAGCATAACAGATGGAGGGCCGGACGCTAAGCCTTTGCGGGCCGGAGGTTGCCCGCCCCTAACTTAGAATATCATGGGTAAATTATATAACCTAAAGATGTTGTGTGAGGGTCAGTATGGAAACGCCAAGGCTAAACCGATTAGTATTGGGTGTTAGGGTTAGAAATGGATAGACAGCATATATATATATTTCCGATCAAGGTCGGATACCGAAGTTCTTTCATCAACTCAACCTACGCAGACGTGACTGACGAGCAAATGTTTTTAAAAAGATCCAAGATAAAACAGCATGGACATGTCACTTCTTCCACAGAGTGACGTCATAACAACAACGTCTGGTTGTATCGTGGTGTAAGTCCGGGGCGTTCCGGTTAGCGATAATGGTGTTTCAGCCGTAAACCATATCTGAACCACAGTCATCATCTGATCGGTGCTTGTGAGAAACATCGCAGCTTTCATGATTTTTCAGTGGTACATGTATATATTTATTGCACATGTTTATTACACATGTTTATTACACATGTTTATATTTATTACACATGTTTATTACACATGTTTATTACACATACTTCACACAAAAACACGCTCGTGTGTGTGTTAGCATTGGTATGAATAAGGTAGTCAGCAAAGAACAGACTAAATAGGCAGTTATGTTTTTGAAATGCTGGTAAATTGAGCTAGAGTTTACCAGATGTATGGTGAGCCTAAACGAAAGGGTAGTGGTAGTAAAACCAATGTAGCTATTAGCTTTTATTATTATTATTATTATTACTATTATTATTATTATTATTATTATTATTATTATTATTATTATTATTATTATTATTATTATTATTATTAATAATAATAATAATAATAATAATAATAATAATAATAATAATAATAATAATAATAATAATAATAATAATATTATAACAGTTAACTGACAATAATACATTCTGAAACTAATTAAAAAGAATTACAAACACTTGAAGCTATCTTTATTAAAACTCAGCAACCCACAATAAATAACATTACGTATAAAACGAGTAACAACATTTCAAAATGTTTAACGTAAATGCAATTTATCCTGTGACGCTTATTCCGTCGTCCCAGAATTTAAATTGTAAACGTTCTTCTAGAACTGCATCGGTTTGTTGTTTTGACGTCAAACGCCTTCACATTTTCTTTTCTCCAACTTTTTCTTCATTTTTGGTTATTGTCACCTGAAGATAATTCGACGAAGAATCGAAAGTGCTAGTGATACCTATAGAACATTGATTTTCTTTTGTGATTTTAACACAAAAAATATTATTATAAATTTTTTTAAAAATTAAAAAAGGTATAATCAAGCAGTCGAGTGATGTGATGTTTAACAATTTCTGCTTAAATGTAAATTTATAACTGAGTAAATTAACAAATAAGTAAATTTATAAATGAGTAAATTTAAAAATGAGTAAATTTATAAATGAGTAAATTTAAAAATGAGTAAATTTGTAAATGAGTAAATTAACAAATAAGTAAATTTATAAATGAGTAAATTTATAAATTAATAAATTAACAAATGAGTAAATTTATAAATGAGTAAATTTATAAATGAGTAAATTTGTAAATGAGTAAATTTATAAATGAGTACATTTGTAAATGAGTAAATTTGTAAATGAGTAAATTAACAAATGAGTAAATTTATAAATGAGTAAATTTATAAATGAGTAAATTTATAAATGAGTAAATTTATAAATTAATAAATAAACAAATGAGTAAATTTATAAATGAGTAAATTTATAAATGAGTAAATTTATAAATTAATAAATATACAAATGAGTAAATTTATAAATGAGTAAATTTATAAATGAGTAAATTTAAAAATGAGTAAATTTATAAATGAGTAAATTTAAAAATGAGTAAATTTGTAAATGAGTAAATTAACAAATGAGTAAATTTATAAATGAGTAAATTTATAAATGAGTAAATTTATAAATGAGTAAATTTATAAATGAGTAAATTTATAAATGAGTAAATTAACAAATAAGTAAATTTATAAATGAGTAAATTTATAAATGAGTAAATTTATAAATGAGTAAATTTATAAATTAATAAATAAACAAATGAGTAAATTTATAAATGAGTAAATTTATAAATGAGTAAATTTATAAATGAGTAAATTAACAAATAAGTAAATTTATAAATGAGTAAATTTATAAATGAGTAAATTTAAAAATGAGTAAATTTATAAATTAATAAATAAACAAATGAGTAAATTTATAAATGAGTAAATTTATAAATGAGTAAATTTATAAATTAATAAATAAACAAATGAGTAAATTTATAAATGAGTAAATTTATAAATGAGTAAATTTATAAATGAGTAAATTAACAAATAAGTAAATTTATAAATGAGTAAATTTATAAATGAGTAAATTTATAAATGAGTAAATTTATAAATTAATAAATAAACAAATGAGTAAATTTATAAATGAGTAAATTTATAAATGAGTAAATTTATAAATTAATAAATAAACAAATGAGTAAATTTATAAATGAGTAAATTTATAAATGAGTAAATTTAAAAATGAGTAAATTTATAAATGAGTAAATTTAAAAATGAGTAAATTTGTAAATGAGTAAATTAACAAATGAGTAAATTTATAAATGAGTAAATTTATAAATGAGTAAATTAACAAATAAGTAAATTTATAAATGAGTAAATTTATAAATGAGTAAATTTATAAATGAGTAAATTTATAAATTAATAAATAAACAAATGAGTAAATTTATAAATGAGTAAATTTATAAATGAGTAAATTTATAAATGAGTAAATTAACAAATAAGTAAATTTATAAATGAGTAAATTTATAAATGAGTAAATTTAAAAATGAGTAAATTTATAAATGAGTAAATTTATAAATGAGTAAATTTATAACTGAGTAAATTTATAAATGAGTGAATTTATAAATGAGTAAATTCATTACTGAATAAATTTATAACTGAATAAATTTATGAATTAGTAAATTTAAAACTAAGTAAATTTATAAATGAGTAAATTTATAACTGAGTAAATTTATAAATGAGTGAATTTATAAGTGAGTAAATTCATTACTGAATAAATTTATAACTGAATAAATTTATAAATTAATAAATTTATAAATGAGTAAATTTATTACTGAATAAATTTATGAATTAGTAAATTTATAAATGAGTAAATTTACAAATCTTGTCAAAGTATAGTATAAACTTTTTTTAGTAATGTATCCGATTTATTTATTAAATAATTTTAATAAATTACTGTTTACATCGACGAAACTATTGCATATAGATAGTAAAGATAAGACAATGCAATTGGAAATTAATAATACTAAACATTAATTAATTATTAACTGTTTAAAAAATAGTTATGTAAATTAGGCATCTAAAAGATTCTCTCATGGCTTACCGCACGTTTGGGGTCACCAGTATGACCGCGCACTGAACGTCATGATACCAACAGTATCAGAAGATTGTATATTCGTGCTCAATATCGAACGTGAGAGGTTCTAATCATGGCGTTTTGCTAACTCTAATACAATAATAGAGTTTCGTGAATGAAAAATGAAGGAAAACATTATTAATCAACAAAATATTTATAGAAATACAATTCTACAAAGAATATAAAAGTCATCTTCGTAAAGTTTATACAACTCGTATTCTTTGGTAGAAACTGTTCAGTAAATAAGCAGACACGAGGGATTAAGATGTGTATTTCTATATTTGTTAGTGTTAGTCATAGACAGTATATATGATACTGTGTGTGTGGATGTTTACCTTGTTCTGTTATTGTGCGCGTGTCACGGCGGTTTGTTTCTGTTCGCCTAGCTTCTTGTCAGTGTGTAAGTAGCTGTGCGCGAGGTAAGAAAAACGTGTACGTACGTTTTGCAGCAAGTGCCAGGGTGAGTGGGAGCGTATGTTCTTGTGGGTTCTTTCGAGGCGCACCGGTTGAATCTGTGAGGAAACTGAGACCTCTCTATATATCCCGTCTCTTATAGGGTTTATTTAGTTCGCATCGGCTTATTACTTTGGTGTCGACTTGTTAGTTTTCGTTTTTTGATTGGTTGGGAATCTTTAGTTTACACGTTCCTGTTAAACACCCTTGCTTTTCGGAATTGAAAGGTGAGCGTATCCCAACGACGCAGGGAGAGAAAGAGGGTAGCAATTCAAGCCATTTGGTTTTTGGCGTTCGTTCGGATCACGTCTCAGTCCACCACACTCTCTTAATCGTTCATCTGTCATAGAGAATGTGACACTATTATGGTGTATTATTGATTTAAATAACAGTAAATAAAAACATTTCGCATTTATTCATATATATATATATATATATATATATATATTTATATATATATATATATATGAATAATATATATATATATGTATATATATATATATATATATTTATATTTATTTATATATATATATATATATATGAATAATATATATATATGTATATATATATGTACATATATATATATGTATATATATATTATTCATATATATATACATATATATATACATATATATATATATATACATATATATATATGTATATATATATGTACATATATATATATATGTATATATATATATATATATATATATATATATATAACGTAAAATATAATAACACGAAATTACATGATTGTCGATGCATCGACACTCATGTAATTTCGTGTTATTATATTTTACGTTATTCTTGCTCTGTTTACCACATTGTGCTCTCTTATCCGGATTTCTTCCTGGAATTATTCCATTATAACACAAATATATATATATATATATATATATATATATATATATATATATATATATATATATATATATATGTATATATATATATATGTATATATATATATGAATTATATATATATATGTATATATATATATATATATATACATATATATATATGAATAATATATAAATATATATATATATATATGAATAATATATATATATATGTATATATATATATATATATATATATATATATATATATATATTATTCATATATATATATATATATATATATATATATATATATATATATTTCAATCTTCAAAGAATGTGGATAATTCAAGGTTCTAAAAAGTTCTATCGACGTTTACATTTTAATAATCGATACTAAATTTCTCCAAAAAATTTAATAACCTGAATATTAAATAATTTCCAATTTTAAAATATCTAACCCTAACCCTAACCCTAACCCTAACCCTAACCCTACCTATGGGTGCAGAAAGAACGAAGAAAACATCTTTTCATATTACAGGAAATGAATGATTATACATTTGAAGGTTAGCACTTTATAAAAATTGGTACTCTTATAGAGAATGTCCCATGTTTCCGTGACTTAGCGTCGTCAACATTCGGGCAGATTACGGATGCACCCGAGAGTTGCTGAGGCGAAGACTGGCAGACGATAAATTCAAGAAAAGATTCAAATAACAAATTTTAGACGAAGAAAATCAAAGTAAAATACAAATATAAAAATAAAGAACAAACAAACCATAAATAAACAATTGTTATTAAATAAATGTTTATTTTTTTAGGGATGGAATAGTAATTTTAGAAAATGAATTATTATACACCCTAAGGAATAATGGGGTAGTAATTTTAGAATCTGAAATTTAATCAGTTAATTTATTTTTCTATCTTTTTACCCTTTTCTTCTTTGCTCCTAGGTTACATTTTCCCTTTATTTTTAATGCCGTTCGGAATTCCCAGTTTCTTTCCGTTTAATGTATATTTTGCGGTCAAAAGAAATGATGGATTCCAACCGAGAAAGAGTTGCCGGAGATCGGGCAGACGCGACACAAATTGCAGGTTGAAACAACATAACGGTGCTACGTACGGACAGACGAACCGATTGTAGTCAAGACTGGCACAATTGCCTTTTCTACTCAAGCAGGCTGGATCTTTTTTATCCCCTCCCTTGATTAACGCGCGACGCATCCCACCCACGTATCATTGTGTGTTGGCATTCGGGTGTGTCATATTTCCTTACCCCGCAAAACCGTTGGAATCCAGCCTAAAAACCTTTAACGATTGTAGGAAATTAATAGCAGAATAATAAAAAGAAACAAAGAAAAAGAAAAGAAAGAGTGAATTAAAGAATAGAGCTGAGATAGATAGATAGAGAGAGAGAGAGAGAGAGGAGAGAGAGAGGAGGGGGTAAGAAGAAATAAAGATTAAATGGAGGAATAATGTGCAAAATAATGAAAGAAAGAAAGAATGAAAAAAGAAAGAAAGAAAGGAAGAAAAATTAAAGAATAAATTATAAAAAGAAATGTAAGTAAATTAATGAATAAAAAAGAAAAAGAGGGAAAACGAAAAAAAAGATTGAAGACAGAAGAAGGAAAAAATGGAATAAAGAAGAAAAGGAAGCGCCAGAAAAGAAATAATTTACAGACGAAAAATAAGAAGGGAAAAAAGATCGAAGAAGAAGAAAAAGAAAATATTAAAATACAGAAAGAGAATAAAAAAGAAAAAGAAAACGAAGAAAAGAAAAATAAACAAAAATTAACAAAGAAAAAAAATATTGAAAGAAAGTATGGAAGGATAGAAGGAAGAAAAAAGAAATTAAACATGAAAGATTGAAGAAAGAAGGGTGAAAATAAGAAGGAAAATATCAAAGGAAAGAAAAATGTGAAGGAAAAGAAAGAACGTTTGAAACAAAAAATAAATTAGAAAAATCACAGAGCGGGGGAAAATGAAGAAGAGAATTAAAAAATAAGAATGAAAAAAACGAAGAAAATAATAAATAAACAAATAATAAAAAGAAAGAAATGAAGAAGTGAGTAAATAATGGAAAAAGGGTAGAAAGGGAAAATAAAAAGGGGGACGGGAAAGGAAAAAGGAAAACATCAGATGAAACGAAACGAAAAATGGAAAGAAGGAAAAGGTAGGTAAACAGATGACTTTACATGAAAAACGAAAAGGATTAAATGAAAGAATGAAAGAAAAAAGAAAGAATGAAAGAAAAAAGAAAGAATGAAAGAGTAAATGAGTGAAAGAAAAAGAAAGAGAAAGAAAAATATTAAATATAACCGGAAAGTATCGTAAGAATGAAGAAAAAATAAAAGAAACAAATAGGACGAACAAGAACGATCAAAGAGTTGCTCTACGGGTCATAAAAAATGAATAAAAGGCGGAAAGAAGGGGAAAAGCAGAAAGAAAGAAAGAAAGAAAGAAAGAAGAAATGAAATAATGAAATAGATAAAAAGGAAAGGCCGAAAGAAAAAAGGAAAGAATAAAAAAAAATCGAATCAAAACGAAACGAAAACTGAAAAAAAGAAATACCAAAAACGAAACGATGTAAAACAGATGAAAAATAAATGAAAGAAAAACAGAAAGCATTTACACTGTCCAGATGTAAGAAAGAAAGAAACAAACGAACAAACAAACAAACGAACAAACGAGAAATGCCGATATGTCCGCTTTTCATCTTGTATTTATTTTGCCTGAACTAATGAGGTAAGGGGGTGTCTAACCCCCCACTCGGAAATATGGGTGTGGTCATGAGAGCTGTTTCTCCTCTCAACACTCAGTTTCTGGCTAGAAGCCAACGACTATAATGTCGAACAACAAGCCAATTTGACACTAATACAACCGGAAAATGTAAGGTTCCACTTATGAGCTGTACATGATTGTATATGATTTAATGCAAGATTTAATAAGCGTTTAATTGTACAAACGAGCGGGAAAATGAAAACAAAATGGCTGACAAAATAAGACAAATGCCAGTAGTCGCAATGTCGCTGTTTCATAGCGGGTGGGATCAAAGAAAGAACGGGTGGTCAGAAGATGCGCCATGTCAATGTGCACGGTTACCAACGAAAAAGATACGTCAAATCTAATCATGACAGACCAACGAAAATGATACGTCAAATCTAATCATGACAAACCAACAAAAATGATACGTCAAATCTAATCATGACAGACCAACAAAAATGATATGTCAAATCTAATCATGACAGACCAACAAAAATGATATGTCAAATCTAATCATGACAGACCAACAAAAATGATATGTCAAATCTAATCATGACAGACCAACGAAAATGATATGTCAAATCTAATCATGACAGACCAACGAAAATGATACGTCAAATCTAATCATGACAGACCAACAAAAATGATATGTCAAATCTAATCATGACAGACCAACAAAAATGATATGTCAAATCTAATCATGACAGACCAACAAAAATGATATGTCAAATCTAATCATGACAGACCAACGAAAATGATATGTCAAATCTAATCATGACAGACCAACGAAAATGATATGTCAAATCTAATCATGACAGACCAACGAAAATGATATGTCAAATCTAATCATGACAGACCAACGAAAATGATATGTCAAATCTAATCATGACAGACCAACGAAAATGATATGTCAAATCTAATCATGACAGACCAACGAAAATGATATGTCAAATCTAATCATGACAGACCAACGAAAATGATATGTCAAATCTAATCATGACAGACCAACGAAAATGATATGTCAAATCTAATCATGACAGACCAACGAAAATGATATGTCAAATCTAATCATGACAGACCAACGAAAATGATATGTCAAATCTAATCATGACAGACCAACGAAAATGATATGTCAAATCTAATCATGACAGACCAACGAAAATGATATGTCAAATCTAATCATGACAGACCAACGAAAATGATATGTCAAATCTAATCATGACAGACCAACGAAAATGATATGTCAAATCTAATCATGACAGACCAACGAAAATGATATGTCAAATCTAATCATGACAGACCAACAAAAATGATATGTCAAATCTAATCATGACAGACCAACAAAAATGATATGTCAAATCTAATCATGACAGACCAACGAAAATGATATGTCAAATCTAATCATGACAGACCAACAAAAATGAGGCTTCTTATACAAATCTTTACATAATCATTGTAGAATTGTAAATAGAGTTGGTAATATTAGAATGTCACGTGAGAACAAGGTTTAATGAGACGGATAGATTTGTGGACTTTCCCGAGACCACAACCCTACCACAACCTTCATAGATGAAGACTCGGCTAATAATCTACTTGTGTGTGCATACAGACACTCACTTTGCCCAACCCACTCTACCTTAAAACAGAAACAATAAATGAAATGACAATCACAACAAAGAATAAGTTCAAACCAGACGCCCACCTAAACACAAGCAATTCGTCTCATCCTATGAGGATCGCGTTCAAAAATAGCCGAGACAACTATCCTAGACGATGTAGAATCATTTCTCCTAGTAAACTCCTCGGATATCCCAGCACTAAGCGAAACTAACCTACACCCCTCAATCCCCTCTAATCGTCTTTACATGACTGGATACCTCCCAATCTGCCATAAAACTCAGACAAACATATCCACGGTCTTTGAGTCTATATTCGTAACAACCCCCCCCCATTGCTAGAGAGCATAGTCTAGACTCAGAAGATCAAACCTTCACGTGCTTTAGATAGACCTTTCAACACAGCGTTAGTTACCTATATTTCCTCTACAGTTCTCTGTCGACCCAGAACTGTACACTGCTCAACCATTTCTCTAAAAGTACAGATGCAACACACTCTTTAGATATATAAGGGGATTTTAATGTCCACCACAGTAATTAGATCGGTTTCTCGAGCTGTACAGACGCATTTCCTTTTCACAGACTCTCACCCTCTCGAGCTGTCTTCAAGCCTGAGGCTTTTGTGACAAACGCCCATAGCCTACTCGCGAATGCTGATCACTTGTGATAATAGTAGATATCACCCTAAACTTTTGACTCCAAACTGAAGAGCCGTTGCCCACAATGACGAGTACTTCAAGAGAGCTGATTGGGAATCCATCAGAGATCACATCAGAGACGCCCCATGACAAAGTCTAGCATAAATTCATACGGTATTACTGGACGAATATTTAATATAATTAGATCCTATAAAAAAAATCCAGGTTGTCCTCGATTGCGGATGTGCCCCAGTAATTGATCCTTGGACCGTTATTATTCCTGATATTCATAAACGAGCTGCCTGACGCAACTGTGTCCTTACTAGGTATATTTGCTGATGACACCACGCTCCAGAACAAACGCGTACACATCCAAGGCAATGGCTGAATCCTTAGAGAGTGACCTCCAGTCTTTAGTGGAATGGGGACGTAAATGGATAGTAACATTTTATGCTACCAAAACAAAGCTCCTTTCCTTTAACAAGTATAAGAAACCTTTCCAGTCACCAATTGTCATGGCCAATAGCACTTTACCTATGACGTCCAACATTCAAAATCCTCGGCCTAACATTCACAGGTAACATAAAGGTAAAGGTAAAGGTCGCATAGCCTGGATGCGCACGAGTGTCGTTGCCGACATCGCACACTGCCCATGGCCGTAGCGGCGGTGATTTGTTAAGAATCACCGTGTCTAGGGCACAGCATATGGAAGGCGCCTTGAACCTTCCCTGAGTTTTAGTCAGGTACCCATTTACTGCTGGGTGCACAGAGGGAGTTTTCAGACCCGAAAATTCGCATGCCGTGAGTGGGATCGAACCCGAGTCGTCCATCCCAGATAAGTGCTATAACCACTCGTCCACAGGCCCTCCCTACAGGTAACATGACTTGGAACAAATACATAGAAGACATTGCCACGGCTGCTGCAAGTAAGGTGGTCTCCCTCTACCGCGCTAGAAAATTTATCACCCCTGCCAGTGTCTTATATCATTATAAAGTCACTATTCGACCGGGAGTATTGTTGTCACGTCTGGACTGGTGCACTAATCACTAGCCCCCACCCCCCGTCTTGAACAAAGTTTTAAAAAGAGTATCTAATCTAATAGGTGCCATACTGTAAACCAACCTTCAACCCCTGTCCCATCGCAGCAATGTTGTATCCTTATGATTGTTTTACAAGTACCTCAATGGAATGTGCTCCGATGAACTCGCTGCACTAATTACCCCCCCCCCCCGATATAAATACCCCCGACCAATCCGACAAACAGCAAAATCACACTCCTTCACTGTAGATGTCCCCATAGCTTCTTCCCGCAAACTGCTAGCCTTTGGGATTCCCTCCCTGTTCTCTTCTTCCTTGACTAACATGCAAAAATTTAATTTTAATGTGAACAGACGTCTCCTACTTAGTGTGCCCCTGTAGCTATGGTCCCTAATTCACAGTAGCCCTTTACGTATCAGTCGCTATGTGTCTTGTTTTGGGTGAACCAAACAAAAGCAAAAAGTTTATGATGGTACGATGAAAGAGTTCACCATCTCTCAGAAAAAAAAAAGTTTGCGAAGAAAACAGCAATTCATCCCCCTTTGTCAGAAACATCGTTCATGGAATGTGAGGACAAAAGTGGTTATAGTTACGAGCCCGCTGACAGTAAAGCTAAGATCCACTTTCTACGCCCAATCTATATCCCTTAGTCTGAAAAAATACCATTAACGCCATGAACACCGTGTAGGAGTTCTTATAATTACAATCTTAAAAGCCATTTTTCTTTCTTGCTCTAAATGGGCGTATTCTTTAAACACACAACAAAAATGTGTATATTTTTTTTTTGGGGGGGGGGGCTTAATCGGGGGGGGGAACTGTTTAGTCACCTTTCAAAAGTACTTTCAACATCTTCGTGTGACGAAAATTCGCTTATTCATGTTATTTGTTTTTTTGTTTTTTTAAGAAAAAAAAACAATCATGGACTTATTTCACACAAGTTGTCTACAGGCACGACCATTAGATAAATATTTATGAAATCAGTTTTACTCCTTCCGACCGATGAAGCTTCACCTGTCTTCTCTCTAAATAGACATGGTGAACCGCGTCTTACTAACATAATAAAGTGATGAATTGTATAAAATAAAATCGATAGGAGATTTGTGTTCAAGCCTAATCATAAACGTAATTTCCAAATGCTGATTTTAAAGGCAATCAACAAAACCTTCAACTATGTATAATGCGATAATGTACATTAGGCAACATTCTGTTTAGAAAATTAACCATGTGGAATGTACGTATTTGAGGTAAGAGTTTTGACATGTAGAATGTGTATATTTTGGGTCAGAAATTGCACCATGTGTAATTAACATATGTGAGGTTAGAATTTGAACCATATGGAATGTGTATATTTGAGGTTAGAATTTGAACCATATGTAATTTACATATGTGAGGTTAGAATTTGAACCATGTGGAATGTGTATATTTGGGGTTAGAATTTGAACCATATGTAATTTACATATGTGAGGTTAGAATTTGAACCATGTGGAATGTGTATATTTGAGGTTAGAATTTGAACCATGTGGAATGTGTATATTTGAAGTCTGAATTTGAACCATATGTAATTAACATATGTGAGGTTAGAATTTGAACCATGTGGAATGTGTATATTTGAGGTTAGAATTTAGAACTATGTAAAATGAGTACATTTAAGGTTAGAGTTTGAGCCATGTAGAATGTGTATATTTGATGTTAGAATTTAGGATCATATGTAATTTACATATGTGAGGTTAGAATTTGAACCACGTGGAGTGTGTATATTTGAGGTTAGAATTTGAACCACGTGGAGTGTGTATATTTGAGGTTAGAATTTGAACCACGTGGAGTGTGTATATTTGAGGTTAGAATTTGAACCACGTGGAGTGTGTATATTTGAGGTTAGAATTTGAATCACGTGGAGTGTGTATATTTGAGGATAGAATTTGAACCACGTGGAGTGTGTATATTTGAGGTTAGAATTTGAACCACGTGGAGTGTGTATATTTGAGGTTAGAATTTGAACCACGTGGAGTGTGTATATTTGAGGTAAGAATTTGAACCACGTGGAGTGTTTATATTTGAGGTTAGAATTTGAACCACGTGGAGTGTGTATATTTGAGGTTAGAATTTGAACCACGTGGAGTGTGTATATTTGAGGTTAGAATTTGAACCACGTGGAGTGTGTATATTTGAGGTTAGAATTTGAATCACGTGGAGTGTGTATATTTGAGGTTAGAATTTGAATCACGTGGAGTGTGTATATTTGAGGTTAGAATTTGAATCACGTGGAGTGTGTATATTTGATGTTAGAATTTGAACCACGTGGAGTGTGTATATTTGATGTTAGAATTTGAACCACGTGGAGTGTGTATATTCGAGGTTAGAATTTGAACCACGTGGAGTGTGTATATTTGAGGTTAGAATTTGAACCACGTGGAGTGTGTATATTTGAGGTTAGAATTTGAACCACGTGGAGTGTGTATATTTGAGGTTAGAATTTGAATCACGTGGAGTGTGTATATTTGAGGTTAGAATTTGAATCACGTGGAGTGTGTATATTTGAGGTTAGAATTTGAACCACGTGGAGTGTGTATATTTGAGGTTAGAATTTGAATCACGTGGAGTGTGTATATTTGAGGTTAGAATTTGAACCACGTGGAGTGTGTATATTTGAGGTTAGAATTTGAATCACGTGGAGTGTGTATATTTGAGGTTAGAATTTGAACCACGTGGAGTGTGTATATTTGAGGTTAGAATTTGAACCACGTGGAGTGTGTATATTTGAGGTTAGAATTTGAACGATATTTGGGGCTAGAGTTTTTTATTTTTATTGTACAGCACACTTAATAACGAAATAAACAAGTTTACAGATATTTTATTTAAAATTCTAATATATCCAATTCTATCAACTGGACTTATGGACATACTAACCCGTTTCCCTTTTGTTCACGTCCTAACGATGAAGACTCAATAAAATTGTTTTATGAATTAGAAATGAACTTTGTCTCCATTTTTCTATAATGCCACATTCCATCATATTTCAATACAATTATCGTCTGACGATTATTTTCACAAAATGACCAAAATTTGAGTGCAATAAAACAAATAACTGATGACTAAAAAGTGTTCATATTCTAGATCGATTTTTTTACTGCATTAATCTTTTAAAAAATCGATTATATTATTATCGATTTTTTTACTGCATTAATCTTTTTTTTTAAATAAAAAAAATAATATAAAAGCTGATTGTGAAATCGATTTAAACAGGAATAAAAAAATCATAATTTTTACTTAAAAGTCATTTTAATAAGTTAAACTTATAAATTTTTATTCTCATTTAAAAAAAAAACGCCGGGAAATGTGAGGGTGACAGGACCATTAAAAGTAAAATTATCGTCTACGGAATCCTTAAAGATCGTCAGCTTTTAAATTAAGTTTTCAAAGTTCATTTTTATTGTTGTTACGCAGAACTTTGGTCCGGCGAAATTGAGCTTACAGGGATTCAAGGATTCTTTATTTTTTGTATTGTCACCCGGACTTAGTGGTAGGGTTAAGGAAGGCCATGTGTTTTTATGATTTTTAAGTTAAAATTAAATTAAAATGATATTCTTGTTTACATCGATTTCAAAATTAACTTTTAGCGCGCCGTATTGATTACTAAACTTTCCCACGTTGATATCACATCAATATGTCAGTGTTAAAAGCCATAAAAATACATGTTTTTTCCTTAACCTAAGTACGAGTGGCAATACTAGAGTAAACTGAAAAATTTCACACTGTCTCTCTTCCTTAACTTTTTAAAAATGTTGCGTTGTGTCGGTCATTTTTTGTCGGGCGGTTCAACTTTTAGGAGCCCTTAAACTAAATTCCGTCCTTTGGCTGTTTTTCTTTTCATAATTTTTTTAAAAAAAACAATGACAATAGTAAAAAGAAGCTGTTAATTCCATTTGAAATCTGCTGTGTCCATACCATCAACGATGCGTGAACAATGCTGCGGTTTACGCCTGTTGTTTTGAGCGTCGTTACAGTTTCGTGCAAAACAACTTATGGCTGCTTTATTTTCGTTCGTGTCGTGTGTATTTTGATGGAAAACACTCAAACTTGCCAAGTCACACGTCAAAGTGAAAGCAAGCGAACGGCCTAACACCGGCCTCGTTCCACAACCTTTTCGATTCGATCGGATTCCGTGTGCGAGGGCCGACCTCAATTTGATCCTTAGTCCTTTGAATTGCAGGTGACGAAGTTGGAGATTGGGGTTAGATTTAGGGGTCTCTTGTTGCTCCTTCGAAAGACCGACATTGACATGAAATGGCGTTGATAGGTCTTTGTTAATTGCCCCCTCAAAAAGGGGCAGATACGTTTCCAATGCCACCCGTCCATTCATTGGTTGAGTTGTGAACAACACTACACACAAACTACTGAAAAGATTTCCACAAAACGTGGTAGAAGCGTCAGTCCAAAAAAGAGTCGCCAACTTAATAGGTCCCTCACTGTCAACCAAGCTCCAGCCTCTGTCCCATCACCTCAATGTTGCATCCTTGCGCTTATTTTACAAGTACTTTAATGGAATATGCTATGATGAACTTGCTGCTCTGGTGCCCCCTCGACGTAAATACACTCGACCAACACGACAATCAGCTAGATCCCATCCATTCACTGTGGCAGTCCCAGATGCCGGAGAGCCTTCTACTCCAATAGCTTCTTTCCTCGTGCTGCAAGCCTTTGGAACTCCCTCCCTGCTCCCTGTTTCCCCGACTATACCGACATGCAGAAATTTAAAACTAATGTAAACAGACATCTCGTTGCACAGCTCCCGAACTTAGGATGACCCCCCCCCAAACTTACACCCTAATTCTCAGTAGCCCCTTCCGGCTACAGTGGTGGCCTGCCTCCTTTGGGGTGAACTAAAATACTGATATTTAAATGTAGAAGAATCAAAAATAATATATTTTATTACTAAATTGTTATTTCATCTATTTATGAATTTATCTAAAAAAATATAGAATTCTTAATATGGATCAGGATTAAATATAAAGAAAAATATTAATTTTAATTTGTTTTAGTTTAGATCGGGATCTTGCCTCACTTTTTTGACATTGTTGTCTCGTGAGTTTTTAACTGTTTGATGATTTCGACAAAATCCGACGTCAAAAATTCGCCCTTTTCAATTTATCAAAAAACAACTCTTGTACCTCTGATTCTTACTATTGTGGGACCGATAAGGATGTCGGGCTCGCAAAGTAAAACAAATATGATTCGCGACAACCAACACAAAATAACAGCTTCGTTCTGTTTAAATAATAGTGATCAAGTTTTATACCCGACAAAAACACAAAACAAGAAAAACACAAAACAAATAGTCACTCTAGCAAGACGGATTGGTTCGGGTAACCAGGGCGACAACTTTCGCGACCAGTTGTTGAAATTGTCTTAAAAATACAACTTATCGAATGGTGCAGCTTATGATAAGACTTGTCCTGAAAAGGGCAGTTTATCGCATGGTTGCACTTGATAATAAAACTTGTTATCTGGACAGTTTATCGTAAGGTTGTAGTTGACAAGAAGACTGGTCCTGAAAAGAACAGTTTGTCGCAAGATGCTAAGAATTATACTGAAAGGGACAGTTTATCGTCGCAACTGAATTGTAGCTGGAGCATAGTCGTTAAGCTAGCAGGTTCTGGTGCTCGGTAAGTGTCGGTAAGTGTCGGTAAGTGTCGGTAGTTGTTGTGGAAAAAGGAGAATCAGATAAAGTAACATAGTGCGGGATGCTGGTTGTGGTGTTTGCTGCCTGGAACAGATTCTCCACTTTGATCCTCGAGTTCTGCTTGCTGGAGATTCCGTCAACATCGAAAGCTGCTGTCGCTGGCTTTCGCCCATAGTGCTTATTTACTTGCCTCCCCACAAGGGTAGACTTAGACATATGGTCATTTTTTAATGTGGAGAAAATCCAAGTCCCAAAACAGGAGCACTTTGGATTGGCACAAAAATCAAAATTGCCTCAGTCTAGAAGAATGTCTTCTCCACTGATTGAGAACAGAAAAAAATCAAGTGCCTTATGGGCCTTAACCTTGGATGATCGGAATCCTCGACATTCTCTTGTAAAAAAGAGTCAGACAATCGGAAATATCCACCGTTTCCAAATAAGAAGGTAATCTCTTGGAGAATGGTTTCCTGAGATCGACCAGGCAGCTAATGATTTTTAAGGCTCAGCCACACAGTCCGAATGTTCCTGTTTATATACGACTTTGATGTCGACTTGTCTTTCCTTGATTGGCTGGGGTCGGACATTTTATGGTTTTTGATTGGCCGAGACTAAGAGTGGATGCGTAGACGGAATTGTGTTTATGTTTCATGCGCTAGGTCTGTCGTAGTAATTACTTTAATTACGGTTAAGTCTTCCGTGTTAAAATATCGACCGGATGTGCAGAACACAACGATATTAGAGTGTTGCTGTCATGTGGACGTATTTTCTTCAGATTCGTTTGTGGCAGAATGCTTGATACGACAAGCCTCCTTTCTTCAAAACTTGATGTATATCAATTAAAAAGTCGTATAAAAGACGCAGACGATAACCAAGCATGGCAATGAGATAATAAAACATTACACATAATAAAAAAAGCAGCGAACTAGAGCCGACTACTAACCTTGACTAGAGCAGGATATTACCATTAAAAAACTGTTGTAACTAACTTGATCAGAAGAAGAAGAAGAAGAAGAAGAAGAAGAAGAAGAAGAAGAAGAAGAAGAAGTGAATTTTTAAAGACATATCCTTGAAGAAACTGTACTTGCTATCTACGGTAGTAGAAGTTTCACCGAATCAAAATGAAAAAAAACGGCTGTTTGAAACCGGATATTGTCGAAAAAACCAACACAGGAATCATGATTAACAAAATTATGATCACCACTTTCAAATTAGTGTTTTACAAATGATGAGGTTATGAGTTTTTATTATTATTATTATTATTATTATCATTATTATTATTATTATTATTATTATTATTATTATTATTATTATTATTATTATTTGTACTCACTAGGAGTTCTCACACAGGTCATCAGTGATTGCTCACCGACAACCGGTGGTATTCCCTGGAGTCCAGGTGACAACAAGTGTCCCCAGATTTCCAGTATTCTCCACCTCTTTTCAATAGCCATCACAAATAAATACTGCATATCGCAACAGCCGTTTACCATTGATTTCTCGCTGGTAAGGACCATTGGTCTTCTCTGGGATTTGGGTGACAATAAGCCTCCCCAAGGTCCCAGCACTCTCTTCACTTCCAGTGGAGGTCTGGTATTTGTTTATTATGCCTCCTTGGGTATCCCCATTTAACTATCTTCTCAATTCAACTGTTTAAAAAGAAATAAACTCTTTGTACAGTATCGATATCCAGATCAAATTCTGTTAAATATTTCATTTGATAACTCTCAAAAGTGCCCCCTCAATTTCTCCCATGAATTCATCCAACCTCATCTTAAACTGATCCACGTTATTGCTATTCTTAATCAGATCTGGCAACTTATTCCAAAAACATATTAAAGTAAAAAAAATCTTAACTGGTTAACAGATCTAGTTTTTGAAAACTGCCTTGATAATAACTTCCCAGATCTAGTTTTTGAAAACTGCCTTGACAGTAACCTTCCAGATCTAGGAGAAATACTGCCCACCATAGTTAGAAATGCCATTTATTATCTTGAAAGTCTCAATCATATCACCTTTCATTCTTCTCTCCAGCAAAGTAGTCAATCCCAATTCGTCCAATCTCTCACGGTAACTGCATTCCTTTACTTTACTTATAAGTTTTGTCACTCTTCTTTGTACGCCTTCCAGTTTCAATATTACATTCCAATTTCCATGTCGAGTCGTGGGTGCAGTATTCTATATGAGTTCGATGAAGACTCAACGTATTAAAAGGGCTGCAGTGTCATTCTCGCTTTTTTTTTCAGACAGTAAATATGTGCTTTCAGCAGTTCTTGGTTTAGTTTAATAATTCGGACCGATAATTTCTTTCCGTCGCAAGTGTAATGTAAAATGCTAACCCTAAACCTAACCCTAACCCAAACCTAAACCGACAGCTCTGGAGACTGAAACAAACTAAGTCGCACCAACTTAAATTATATTTTTTTAATATTTTACCCACGTGCAGGGAAATAACAATCACAGACGATCACAGGGCGCGAACCCGGTTTAGAGAGGCACCTTGAATCTGTAAGCGTTGATTTAATCCTTGAGGCCACGAGATAGTCACATGATTACGGAGAAATTAAGCGATATTTACACTGAAAGCAAATGAGTCGGAGTATTAGTCGCAATTTTAGACGCGTCTTTTATTAGCTCTTTTGTTTATAAAACTGAAATGATGATCTTGAAGGTATTCGCGCTTTATATATATATATATATATATATATATATATATATATATATATATATATATATATATATATATATATATACCCCTTTCCCTCGCTATAATTCTCATAGCATCTTTTTATATTTTTTATACATTACCTCGATATTTGGCTCTGTTGAGCGAGGTACGAAACCGGTCAGCTGCCCTTTCATCTTTTTAATTTCTTAAATTCATTATGAATAATAAATATTGTCTCTTCAATGCCATATATATATATATATATATATATATATATATATATATATATATATATATATATATATATATATATATATATATATATATATATATATATATATATATATATGGGAAATGAAAAAGGAAAAACCAAGAGATATTTTTTATATATTCATCAACGTTTCGTCTTTATTGTACGAGTTCCTCAGGATGATAATTTTAAGAAAAATGTCATGCAAGTACATCGAAATATTGGTTTGACATGATGGGTTGATAAGGAAAATAGTAGCCGTGGCTACTAAGAGTGCTGGACGAGGGTCCAGGCTGCGAGAAGTCAGTAGTGGCGAAGAGTGAAATGGATATGGAAAGCTTTGAGTGGGTACATTAAGGTATCAGTGAAAAAGTGGAGGGTGGGAGTGTTAGTGAATTTGTCTTAGGGTGGGGGGAGGTAGAGGGGGGAGAGGGTGCTGAGGTTTTTGTCGTGGTGAGGTATGGCATGGATTTTGAGGGGCTGGGGAAAGAGAAGGGAAGGAGGAACTCTGTGTCTTTGGTATGTAGGTGGTATCATAGTTTTAGAAAAAGATATGAAGAAATGAAGATAACTTGAAAATAGGCGGGGTGGGTAAGGGTATGAAAGAAGTAGTCGAAAGGGTAAGATAGGTGAGAGGAGAGAGGGAATATTTTGTTGTGGTCAGGTGTGACATTTTTGGAGGGTAGGAGTATTGACCCGCTGGCTATGTCAGGAATGTGTGAATATAAGTGAGTTAGAAGGAATGTGTTGAAATGTGCTGTGAACATGACAAGAAAAGAAAAAGAAGAAAAATGATTTTAATTTTGGCGAGAGATAAGTCAAATGTAGTTTCGTTCAGGATGTGTTGATGGTTTGAGATTAAATTGAGGGCAAAAGGGATTTGTGAGGATGTCTAGAGTGTGTTCATTGGTAAGACTGTTATTTGTGGTTAAGTAGTTTTGATTCGTAGTGAATGAAAATGTATGTGAGGAGGAGTTAGTATGTGAGTGTGTATGCGGGGAGTTGTATATAAGTACAATTGAGAAAGATGAGAATAAGTGTTAGCCATGATCTAGGTTTAGTTTTTGTTCGGTCAGGATAATTTTGCTTATTAAGGGGGATAGATTGTAGAAACCATTTCGTTGTCTGATGGTGTTAGAGTCTGTGATGAGTGCTGTTTCCAGTAGTCTTCGCCGAGCTTTGTTATGAATGTGTTTGGTGATTTTGGCCTGTTCAAACTTGAAAGCATGATACGTGGGGGGAAAAGTGCACTGAGAGAGTTATTGTGTGAAAAACAGATTGAGCGAACACAAAAGGGACATAAAAAAACAATAACTATCTCAGTGCAATCACAGGCAGCAGCCAGTAGTTTTCCGTCTTACTGCTGCTGTCATCTTTTTCTAAGATGGCGTCCGATCCAAAAGTAAACAAACATGGCGGTACAGACGGCGACAAGTGTTCTTAACCGATTCTGAAGGTAAATCGATATTTCATCTGAATCACCCGTCATCACTAAACATACACGGCTGCTACTGATATACGTGTTTCCCATTTTCTTTTTATTTGTTTATTAACGTCACCCTGATACTCTCCTTCTCTTACGCCACTGCTACCACTACTCCCCTATTCTTCTTTATTTACGTCATTTATTTAGTGTTAGATCCGATAATAACTGGTGGCATCTGTTTGATAACATAGCAAAAACATCAATCAGGTTGGATGATAATTTAAAAGCCGCTGGATTCGAAATGATTGTCTGAGGCACTTTTGTTTACCCGTCAACTGTCACGCCGACCTCGTCTCCCCAGGAGCAGATAACTCTCCCTTTTTTATGAGTAAGGGAGATAATTCTTCTTTGCATATTATTTTAAGCTGAGGGTGAAATATTTAATCATCCTCTTACTTTCTGTCTCTTATGCTGCTGCTGCTGCTGTTGTTGTTGTTGTTGAGCGTATCGGACTTCGGCGCGGAAACCATGGAGATCGTCCCTTAGAATTGTATGGTCTGCATGAAGTCCTCATAATTTGCTGTAGCCATTCATTAGACCTGCAAGATTTCAGTTTTTTACCCCCGACACCGAGAACAGCAAAGCCCAGTAGTTGCATACGAAGTCGGGGAAAGTTTGTCCAAAAACACACAAACAAATAGCGGCTGCACATGCGCATAAGCAACGTTCTTAGCCTAACTTTATTGGTGTGCGGTTTCAAGCCTGACACGTCTTTTCTTGACACACGCAGAGGCAGAGACGACCAGAGCACGACGGATCCTGACGTTGACTCCTCTTGGATTTTCAGCCGAACATTTTTATCCATGTAACTCTGACACTAACACATTGCCTCTGGGTTAGGGAGGGTTTGACTTTAGGGAATGCTGTTGCTGTTACGATTACGTGATCTACTCCTCTCTTCCCGCCACTTCTTGTCTTATTCGCCTTTTCTCTCATTATATAAAACATTCAACGTGCAACCAACCAACCACGATTATCGGAATTTTCATATTAGATATTGATTTTCGAAATCCGTTTAACCGACTTTGTAATCATTTTCTTTTGTTCGAATTTATTTCCAACTAAAAGCGTCGTTGTCGATCCGCGCATCTCGTAGTCTAACTCTGTTAAATTAATTCAGTATCGAACAGTTCTCTTTGTTAGAACTTATCGAATTACTTAACCCGCACTCCTAACTGGTTTTTAACGTAAGACTGGTGACATGCATAACAATCTAAGATGTTTTATGCTTTACGCAAGAATAATAAGTGATGCGAAATCGCTATTATCTAAACAAACAAATAGACGAACCCCCCTGGTCGCACCTGTTTAATTGTTCCCGCCAATGACATATCTGATGTTTGTTCAAATAATGAATACGATTCTATGCATTATTCAGTCACAGATGGCAGAAAGACAGGAACATTTATAAATTTAGAGAGTTGTCGTTTTTTTATTTTAAGAATAGATTAGTTTTATTTAAAGATTATTAAATTTTATCAAATTCAAATCTATTTATTTTTAGTTTAATTTAAAAAAATCATTATTGAGAAACCTTTTACTCTTTTTATTACGTTAAATTTTAATGACATTTTAAAGTATCGACGTAAGTAGGTAGTGGAAACAATGGTTATATATACTAGCATTAATTAGAATAATTCTTTATTATTTAATCTAATTATTACATATTTTGTAATTAGTTTTATTTAATTAAAAGATTACAATTATATATCAACACGTGTGAGTTGCTTTCTCTTCCCACCCTCATCACTCGTAGTGTTTCATCCCTGTTATGCTTACTTCTGCTCATCCCCCCTCTCTCTCTCTCTCTCTCTCTCTCTCTCTCTCTCTTTGTATGCGGACAGGTTGCTTGACGCCGAGCGTGACAAAACGTACGAAGACACAATACGGTATATAGGCAAGTAGTAATATGTAGATAATAGATGATTTTTTTAAATGTAATCTTTTGAGATACATAATGTCACTGACTTAATTGAATTGACTTTTTTTATTTAGATAGGTTGATGCTCAGAATTAAAAAATGATTAGTCACAAGTAAATAAGTTCTTAGTTACTAGCGGAACGTATATGCATAACAAGCAAAATAAATAAACGCAGGTCTATCGTTGAATGTTGATCAAATTCCAACTAAATAAATATATTGTCCTTCGTTGGTGTTAATGAACATACATTTTCGTTTTCTTTTTTCCGGAGTGATGTTAAATATTAGAGTGGGTAGGTTGCCTAGTGGAAATATAAGCTAGTACATATTAGTGATTAAACAAGATCTACTGTAGATGAAAGGTCAAACATGATCAAACGGGTTGATTTTGACTGTAGGAATCCAGGATCGTGAGAACGGAAGTTTCGGATGCGGGAAAGCGGATATGACGGCAAATGTGTGACAGGTGTTGTAGGCAAAACTCCTTACCAGTCTTAGAGGAGCGACAAAGAATTAAAAAACGTGATAAATATGGTTTGACGAAAATTGTAATGTAATAAGCAATGTGCTTACTATAACTGACTATCTATCTTTTTCTCTCGATGGAAGCTCTTATCAGAGAAAATAAGAGTTGTTTTGTATTTTTAAAGTTCTTTCCCCTATTGTTGTTGTTGTAAATCCGCGAGATGTTTCTTAAGCGGTATCAGGAAGGCAGTTTTTAGTCACGAACATGGTGTGCGTGGCTGCGCTAGTAAAGAAATTGATGGACGTTCTTTTTTGAAACAAAGTTGAAATTTGAAATTAAAGCCGTTAGAAATCATACGATTCTAATATTTTTTAAATTGTAATCTTAAATTTTTCAGCGCTAGTGCCATCATCAGAGAATGCAAGGTGAGGGCAAGTGCATCTCCGTGCAGAAAAAAGTGCAATGAAATTAGCAAAGTCTTTCACTTTTGGTAGCTTAGCCACCAATTTCACTTTTTTCATCCACCCGACTACATCACCTTCTCCACTAAAAGTCGATATCACATCTTTGCTTGATCTCACAATTCCTGACTCCATAATTTCCTCTTTTAGTCGCAATAGTTTTTAATTCTGTGAGAAAATTAATGGAATTCCTCTTCTGCAACAATACAATGAACAACAGAAAAATATCACCCCCGATGTTATCTCTCAGTTGTCAAAACTTTAAATGACCGTTTTACTCAATTCGTCCTTCTTCGAGTAGTTGTTCTCCTCATATGCAAATAAAAGTGTAACTACGAACACAAGTTCTTTTTGCTACTAAATCGAGTGCCCAAAATGCAGAACGGTTCGCACGCTTCAAAACTGGTAACCCTTAATTTCCTCTCCATCGTTAATGCAGGCAAACTTTTCATCCTCCTTCATAATTTAAAACACACACACACACACATATATATATATATATATATATATATATATATATATATATATATATATATATATATATATATATATGTGTGTGTGTGTGTGTGTGTGTGTGTGTGTGTGTGTAAATATTTTGAAATACTTTAAAATTCTTGGAAACGATATTCTTGGTTTTAGCCGAAACAATTGCTTGCCTTAGTTAAAAACGGTTTTTGCCTGTGAACATCTATCTTGCATCATCATTTTTCAGGGTAAAACAATTAAAACTTTGTAAAATAAACTCTAGTCACGCACTATAGAGCTATAGCTGACTTTATGTTATAAAATAATCCTACATTTGAAGAACTTTGAATGTTAAATTAGAACACACACGCACACATAGATGTAAATCCGTTGAAACTCCAGTGTTTATAAAAAGTGCTCAATATTAAGTATAAATATTTATTTATACAACCATTATTGGTTACATATGTGCATACATATTTCGGTTGTACTCTTCACAGAGAGCCAACCTCTTCAGACCACAGAAGACAGAGAAGTGAGATGAATTTGGAAAACATTATATACAAAGGCCAATGTAATGTTCCTTTCCAAAGTTGAATACTTTAAGACAGCTGTCTTTAAATAGGATTAATCTCTCGCCGATTTACCGAGTTGTTGACAACGGCCGTGTGGGCTAAGACGTTGAAATTTGAGTTTTAAATATAACTCGTGTTCCGGAGTTCGAGTCTGGCGACCGGTATGAATAATTCTTCTCGACACTGACGATTCCCATAAGGATGAAACGTATACGTATGTAGACAAATATTTATAATTAATTATATATATGTAACCAAACAATAAAAATATACTTTTATCGTAACGGACGATGAAAAGAAAAAAGAACATTTTGTTTTGACAAGTAAATTTTTTTATTTTCGAAAGCTTAGATTAAAATAAAAAATACACATTGTTATGGGTTTAAAAAAAAAAAAATAATAATACTGTTACGAAACAATGTTTTCAAAAAATATGTCTACACTCTTACTGACATATATTTTTATACATAAGTGTATGTCGTGATTCTTTTCAGCACAACGACAAAATATGCAGGACAACCAACTCCGGCAAGACACAACGTTGGAACCTCAGTCGACGTTGAAACTGCACAAATGTCGCAAGGGTTCCACACTTTAAATAAGTGTTATTGTCTGGGCGTAAAATGAATCAGTACATGAAGAAAACAAAACAATTATAGGCACATCTAAGTAATAATTGTATGTTGTCAAATATATTTTGACGCGTGAAAATTTTGTAAATATGCGACAAAACGACCAGTTGCATTTTGTGCTCGACTTTTTATCGCCTATAATGTTACGCCGATTACAATAACAAAAAATCAGCGTAACATTAAAGTCGAGCACAAAATGTGGCAGGTCATTCTGGTCTAGGGGTAAAGCGCTAGACTACGAATATTTGCATCGAGGGTTCGATCCCTGCCCGGATAAGTCATTCTGATGACGACTCATTGCCAGAAACACGTGTCCATGTCTCCCTTTTGGGCACGCAAAAAAATAATTTAAAAATTAATTAATTAAAAATCTACATATACAAAATGGTATGACTCGTCTGATTAAGGGGGAATTAACAAATGTGGTCCTCTGCATATTCTTAACCGCTCAGAGTAGCGATAAATAATAAAAACGCACCGGTAAACACCGGTCGACTATCGCAAAATCAGCATGCATATATATATATATATACAGGGTGGGCAAAAATAAGGGTCCTATTTTTAAAAATTCATACCTTTTTTATTTATTGATTTTTTTTTTTTTTTTTTTAGAATAAGTAAAGGACCCCTTCCGAAGCAAGCATGAGCCGTATTAGCCCTAAGGAACGTACCCTCATTTAGAAAACATTATTTTTGCTTAAAAAACTCAAAACAGTGTAAAAAACAATACTTTAGTTTTTGTAAGTTTTAAGAAGTGTTTTTCGGCTAAAATTTGTTTTGTTTATTTCAAAAAATCTCGGAAGGGTCAGTCTACACACACATAAAGTTTGGTGAGTTTAACTTTTATTTTGTGGAAGTTATTCAAATTCAAGTTATTCAAATTTAAAGATAGGACCCTTATTTTGGCCCACCCTGTATATATATATATTAGGGTAGGTCGATTTTACACTTTTTTTTAAATATTAAAAAAAGGCACTACCGAAAGTTGTATATAGCCCTATTAAATACTCATGCAAAAAATTAGATTAAAAACTTCAGCGGTTTTTTGAGCGTTTGGTATCAAAGATCGTAGCCAAGAATATACTGAAAATTCCTCCTTTTTGCAAGATTTGCTTGAATACTGGTGTGAAAACCAAATAAATTGTGCATTTAAAATCAGGGAATGTCCTTTTATTTTATAAAAATGATATTAATTAAAGAAATCTTCAAATTAAAAATTTGCCCCCCCCCTCATTTTCAGTATCTGCTTTTGTAAACTACCTTTTAACGTTATGAATTAAACAGTAATATTTGAATACCTAAAAAAATGGTTTTTTTCTGTTATAAGTGAAAATATAACAAGCAAAGAAATAAGGAAAAACCTAACACTATTTTAATGGAGCTTAATATTGAGAGTCAAATTGCTCCATATAAGACCCCTTAGACAAAAATGCTGGTCTCAATTTCTGACTCAAAACTTTGGCTGTAATGTGTTGATGCCTTGCTTCAAAACCATATACAGTTTGTGAAGCTTCTGTTATTAACTTAACTGCCCGTTCCACGCCCTGAGAATGCCAAAAATGCAGTATAATTTTAAATCTATTAATTGTGTCCAATGTGTGGCATTAAAATTAATAGGTGGTATTCTTTTTAATCTTTTTCTGGTTGACTCCTCACTCCTGAAAGAACAAATTAATTAATTGAATTATTAAAAAATTCCAATCTGTACTGCTTTAATAATTATGGTGAAATTAGATAAAATCTTTAAAAATCATTCTATAAATTGGAATAAATAATTGAGTCAGAGATATATGAATAAATATTACTTACCTAATGGCCAAAATTCTTTTTAAAGCTTCTTCTCTTACTTAAATCTCCTCAGATTTAACCATGGAATATAGAAAGTTTTCAGGCAGTAAACAAAATGTATTACCTTGTATATTTCTAAATGTGATATCTTGGATTTCCTGAGGCTGCTCCTTAATCCTCTGGATCATATTAAAAATGTGCACTTGCTGATTGTGGAATTTACTGTTTCTTTTAATTTCAAACCAAGAAGTGGCATACACATTTACAATAAAATTTACTACATAGTGTAGTTTTGTTGTGTGCCTTTGTGGGTATGCACCACGAGTCCATAAACACATGAGCCTGATGGCCAAAGTTAACCATCTTGCTTGGTTTAAAGGACCAATTTTCCAGGAGGTATATCTAGAGTCAACCTTACCTCTAGAAATACCTACTGTGTATTCATAAAGGAGTCTTTGGTCAGAACTAAGATCATGTATTTCATCAATTTTAAAAATTGACTCTAGAGGATTGCTAATAGTGGAAAATGATATTTGGGGTAAATCATGGCAATCATTTGAGCATAATTTCCCCAGAGGGCCACTGAATGTTGTAGGGCCCTTTGCGCAACCATCTATGTTTTTAAAAAGGGCTCTGAAAGGTAGTTCATTATGATGCAAAGAGCAACCAATTGTGTGAAGATTTTTTTAAAGTTTTTTTTCTAAAATTGCAACCATTCCACCTTCGCAACCTGTGTTGGTATTAGTGTTGTCAACAAGTATAGCCTTGATACTGTTGTCACTGTGGAATTCATGCAAAACATCCACCACTTGATCTGCATGAACAGCACCTGTTGCACCACTATTAGGAAGAACTCTGTGACAGATATTTACTTTCACATGGTGTTTCTTTTGTAAAAGTT
Organism: Sepiola atlantica; assembly: GCA_963556195.1. Classification (NCBI taxonomy): domain Eukaryota; kingdom Metazoa; phylum Mollusca; class Cephalopoda; order Sepiida; family Sepiolidae; genus Sepiola; species Sepiola atlantica. The sequence continues at coordinate 125,931,105 of OY744528.1, read as the reverse complement.
AAATGGTGTTCTGGTCCCTTAGTTTTTTTCATAATTCTCTGTCTATTTTCATCCACAATTTCCTTATACATCAATGTGTCCTTATCCATTCTCCCATCAACTCCAATACATATAATATTTTAGGTGGGGTAAAAACCCCTGGCTGAAATAGTTTTATTTGTCTACCTCCAACAAGGTAAGATGTGACACAAGGTCATGAAAGTGGGATTAGATAAGCCTGCGCTATAGAGGTGAGCACTCTGGCCATTAAAAAATTGACGTCGGCATTCCCCCATTCCCCTGTAGGGGCGTCTCAGACAGTTAGCAATAAACTTACTCCTCCCCAAAGAGGGAAGGCAAAGCCTGGGAGGGTGCACCTCCTAGAATTGCACAGGACGGACAAGCCACAATAGACGGGCGTAAATCCAGACCCAAAGGCCCGGACGATACCGATTTATTTGGTGGGGTAAAAACCCCTGGCTGAACTAGATTTTATTTATCTACCTCCAACAAGGTGAGATTGACACAAGGTCAGGAAAGTGGGATGAGAAAGCCAGTGCTCGAGAGGTGAGCACTCTGGCAATTTAAAAATTGCCTGGGCAGCTCCGTCGGCATTCCCCGGTAGGGCCGCCTCAGACAGTAAGCAATAAACTTACTCCTCCCCAAAGAGGGAAGGCAAAACCTGGGAGGTGCACCTCCTAGAACTGCACAGGACGGACAAGCCCCAATAGACAGGCGTGAAACCAAACCCAAAGACCCGGACGATACCGGTTTATTTGGTGGGGTAAAAACCCCTGGCTGAACTAGTTTTTATTTATCTAACTCCCACAAGGTAAGGTGTGACAAAAGGTCGGGAAAATGGGATTAGATAAGCCAGCGCTCGACAATTCAATATATATTTGTGATAACAGAATCAACACGTGAATTCAAATTCGCTCGTTGAATTTTCAACCGGTGAATACCATAAAAAATATCCAATAAATAAAACGCCTATGTAAATAAATAATTATTTATATATAAATTTAAATATTATAGTGTTTTATTCCTTTTTAATTTGAATATGTACATTTAATTTCTTAAGAAAAGGAATAATAAACTTTAAAATATTTATTATTAAGTAATGTATTACTTTTTTTTGTTAAAACCCGGGTTTAATTTAAGGCGACACATCTGCCGGTGAAATCTAGGCTGTGAGAAAAAATCTCGATTTATTTGATCTTAAAGTTGCAATGCTCAAATAAATACAAAGTTTTGAAGAAAAATATTTCTTGTGGTAACTTTTGACATTATTTGGCAACTTTCTTCGAGTGCGATAATTTACAGTTTCAAAATCGACCTCCCCTAATATATATATATATATATATATATATATATATATATATATATATATATATATATATATATAGAGAGAGAGAGAGAGAGAGAGAGAGAGAGTAAGAGAGAGAGAGAGAGATTTGCGAACTTTTCATATGATTTTATCTATCGTTTTCTCTATCGCATACACCTTGAATACACTTTTCACTGTTATCTACTGAATCAACAGCAAACAAATTTCCCGCCTGGATAACTTCTTTCGCTTTTGGACCACCATTAACCACTTGGATTATTTTTTAATCAACCTATTTGATATCTTTCCTGGAGCTATTTTGAATTTTTTGACTTGGATGAACTGTATAGGTTTACAAAAAAGTATGTTTTAGGCCGATATATTTGATGTTTTATATACTTTTATGCATTTTTATATATACTTTTTTTTATATATTTTCAAAGTTTAATTTTTATTACCTGCAGTAATGTCATTGCGGTAATGGTCCTCTGAGGAGAAGATTTTCTTTGAAAACTCATGAGTTAAGGACTTTAAAGTACTTTGCCTGAACATTGAACTGTAATAAAATTTGATTCGCACCTTATTTTATTCTTTCACTTCATCTATTGCTATATATATATATATATATATATATATATATATATATATATATATATATATATATATATATATATATATATATATATATATATATATATATCATCTTCGCCGAGATTATCCTCGACCTTTTCTCCATTTTCGAAGACACCAGCTGTTTCTTTCTTTCAGTCTCAAATTAGTTTGCCACAACTGGTTTACGTATTTCAATCTTTAATTGTCGGCGATTAAAACTGTCCGACAAAAGAGACGGTAATTAAACTGAGCGCAAGAAAACAAAAATCCCGCGTAAAACTGCAAACAAAATGGCGTCGTTCCAAATTTTCATCTGAAAAGAAAAAAGAAAAAAGAAAATGTTTTAATGGCGTCATTCAAAATATGATCGTAAAGAAAAGTCCGCAGTTGCACATTCGCCTGAAGGTCGTTCACTTGTTATGCGATTGTTATTTTTCTTTTTTGCTACAACATGTCAAAAAATATATTGCTTGGGGGTGATAGGTTTAATGGATACAATCAGGGACTATGGAATCGGCTAGATGATCTATTTTAGATTACGAAGTGATATGGTTGACAAAAGTAGTAAATCAAAATTTCTCATAACTATATGAAAACTAGCAACTTGTGTTCAATTACTAGTGTGCGAGGTGACAGTGGTTAAGTGGTTAACGACTCTGACTGACACCATGGGTGTGCCAAGTTCGAATCCAGTTCGTTTCACAAAAACACTTTCACTTCATGTGGTTCCTCCTGTAAGTACCTGATATATAGAAAGAATCATAACTATAAAAAATATCGGGGAAACCAATGCCAACAATAGAATCGTCATATATACACCCAACATAATCGTCCTATCCACGTCTGAGGTTTTGATAAATTACATATTCTTTGGATTTTCTCCGACAAACGGTTTAGGTTATCTGTATATCGAAAGCCAACTTTAACTGGACAGTATCTAAAGTTCAACTCCCACCATCCATATAATGTAAAGAAAGGAATCGTCCGCTGCCTACAACATCGAGCAAAGACAATATGTAGCAACAGCAATACATATTAAGAGGAGATGGACAGGTTGAGAGAAACCCTCAACCGAAACAACTATCTTGAAAGCATGACATCAGCTCCAACAAATCTAGACCAAACACGACGGGACACCACCAGAAAACTCACCACAGTTTGTATACTATATATGAAGGGCTTGTCAGGAAAAAATCCAAAGAATATGTAATCCATATGATATAAGGACAGTATTAAGGAACGACTTAACTCTCCGAAAGCATCTTGTGAGTTTCAAACCTCCTACGGAAAAATGTATGCCTAAGAACTGCGTGTATGCGATCCTATGTAAGTGTGGGGAAATATACAAAGGTGAGACATGTCACCCACAAAAAGTAAGGCTAGAAGAATACTGGAAAGCCGTAATACGTGGAAATATCGAAAAATCGGGTATGGCTGACCACATGGAAAAGGGAAACCATCTACCATTATGGGACGAAGTAAATGTTACAGATAGAGAAGAACGGTGGAAAGTAAGACGACTCAAAGAAGCAGCGCATATGTTTGGCAATAATGACTTTCTAAGCAGACCTAGTATACAATATGGGAACCATTACTTATAAATAATAGATAAGGTTATAATATATATATATATATATATATATATATATATATATATATATATATACTATGCTATGTAGTAATAAAAGAACTGATATATAGTGATAAGTAAAAAGACTTCAGATAGAAAAAACAAGAATAGGTTTAAGACTCCCAAAATTCATACTAGAATTATCCACAGGGACCTGTGACGCAGTGGATATAGTACTAAGTTGAATTCAGTTCTAAGTGATAGTCATCTGAAGGTTGAAGGTTCAATCCTCGATGCGGGCGATACGAAGAATTGCAAATTACTGAAGACTTCTCCTAGTCATGACTGGCGGAACAAGAGCATGCTACCCCCGTGGATTAAATAAAGGGTTCCGTTCGAAGTTCCGTCCAGATTCCCGAGTTCAACAGAAATATTCCCGAGTTCAAAGACATACACCTGACGAAGAATGGATGTTACGATACGTAGTGATGATAACACTCAAGATGAAAAATGTAGTCCGAATAACCAAAATTATAGAAAGCAAACCCTAATCGTAACAAGTGAAAATATAAAAAATTGTACGTCACGTCTTCTCGTCTTTTAAAATTTCCGACAATGACCAATCGTAACAAGGACAAACAACCACTTATAATTTGCAGATTGTGTGAGGAACAATAACGCAAACAATTAAATACAAGCTATCACTTATGAACTATGAACTCATTCCTGTAAAGACGAATACACTGTCCTTGCAATTAGTATGAAATCTCTACGTAGATATCTTTTTTTGAAAAACAAAAACGAAAAAGGCATCTATTGAAAATCACGATGCCTTCCGGTTATTAAAAAGATCCTCTTGACGTTTGTTTTGTTAAAACACAACCACTTTGAAGTATACTCTTAGTAAGTTTTTCAAACCTTTACTTCAAACGCAGGTGTGCGGCAAACCACGTGGTGTACGTGCTGATAATGAGTGTAGTGCTCTTGTCTCTTGGTTAGAGAACAGGCAATGACCAGGGTCTTGATTTTAGGTGGGTGAACAACTTAAGAAGCGATGATTAACGTTTCGCCGTTGGGGAGACTTGTTGTCACTTGACTGCTAGTAAACATTACTACCTACTGTTTGCGACAACAACAACAATAATAACAACAACAACAATAATAATAATAATAATAATAATAATAATAATAATAATAATAATAATAATAATAATAATAATAATAATAATAATAATAATGCACGCAAATACATGGAACTAGCCAGAGAATTGGAAGGGATATGGACCATGAAAAAAATCAATATGTTACCAGAATCGTAGGAGCACAAGGAACAGTCCCCAAAAAACTGAAAAAAAACTTGTAGAAATTGGAATCGAAAGGGGTCACTGAGACCATACAACGGACGGTTAGGATGAACACAGCTGCAATATTAAGGAAAATCCTCGAATGCGAAAATCAACCCGCATAAGCTGCAAACTGTAACCAGTAACAGTGATGTGACAACAGATAGAAAACAACAACACACGAAGATCACCACCATATGGACCCAAGGAACATAAACTGCCCCAAGTGATAGCACCATTCTTGGCTGATAGATTATAAAATACTCGTGAAAGGTTCAGAAAGATGGAGGGACCGGGATCGTTAGCATTCGCCAGACCTTTAATAATTCTAACCAAGAGACATGAAGAACTAAAACAATATATATCAACAAAGGAATTGAAGTCTGAAAAGATCCAGATACAAATCTGAGCAGTACAAACAAAATAAAACTTTTGCAAGCAATGAAAATTAGTTTTACTAAATGTAAACGGGGGAAGGACAAAAAGCAGACTGACCGAACCCGACAGAAACAACAAAAAAACACTTCTGGGGCAATATATGGGAAAAACGATAAGACCATAATAGGATGCCAACTGACTAAAAAAAATGATCTTAAGAAAATTGAAGAAGGAACTGAAACGGAAATTAATAAAGAAACATTCGTGACGACATTACGAAAAAATCGCAAACTGGAAATCACCGAAAGACACGAAAGAAATATATGGATTCTTACTAATGAAATTCACCCCGCCACATGAAAGACGGGCACAAAACCTAAGGATATGTGTGTGCGAAATAGACTTACTGAAGTGGGTGACACATTCATTCAAAAAGGCAACAATATCAAGCAACTACAGACCGATAACCTGCCTACTAACCATATGTAAGATCTTAATTGCACAACTTAGCGAAAAGATCTACAACTCTCTTAATAACCGCGGATTATTTCCCGAAGAACAGACATTGTTTCGTAGAGCGGAATGGAGGGGGGTTGCTATACAGCAATCAAAGAAAGGAGTAAAAAGTAAAAATGTTGTCATTCATCAACTCGAATACGAAATAATGATCGCTAAAACATGGATAATTGAATGCTTTAAAGACATAATTATCATCTCATGGAGATAGCAATGGAAACTGTAACAAACAGATGGAGGACAACACCTTGCAGAAATAAGGACACAGAGAGACATTTTCCAGGGAGACTTCTTATCTCCACTTCATTTTGTCATAGCGATGATGCCACTCACTAACAGATACAATGACTGATACAAATTGACGAATACAAAGTAGAAAATAAATCACCTCATGTCGTATATTAATGATGAAATTACTCACGAAAAACAAAAACGAAAGGTAGTTAGAAGAAAACTAATAAACGCATGTATAATTTTTAGCCAGGATATTGGTATAGAATTTAAAATGAACAAAATGTGCACTACCCGAGATAAAAAAGGGAAAACTGAAAAGAGCGAATGACACAGAACTATCCAATCGAAAGCTTATGAGAACACTTGATGACTGTGATAACTGTAAATACCTTAGCATTCGTGAAATGAACTCATCAAATAAACAGAGATGAAAGAGATGATTAAAAGAGAACAGGAAAGCTTTTTGAAACGAAGTTTTATATCGTAGAAACCTAATAAAAAAGGAATATTTACTTGGGTAGTAAGATACTCTGGTAAGATACTCCGGACACTTCATAAACTGGATAAAAGAAGAATTCAAGAAACTAGATCAAAGAACCAAGAAACTAATGAATATGCACCCGAGAGATGATGCTGAACGACGCTATGTAAAAAAGAAAGAAGGGTGATGGGGGGGGGGGAATACGTAGACGATATAGAGAAATTCATAAGTCAAAATGCAAAGAGGCTGATTAACACAGCACGGGTCAGTTGAAATAGAATAGCGCTGCATAAACACGAGTAGAAATATCGAAACATAACAGTGCCAGGATAGATATGTAAGAAAAAATCATATGATCTAACAGCTCGTCCCCCGCCCCGCGGACAAACACGGTGGCAATAGCATCGTTTTGTAGCACAGAAAATAGTCGTGAACGGTCAAATAGTGTTAAGGTACAGCTTGAATGTCTAAAGTCAAGGGAATTGATTTGATGTTCAAAAAAGAAAACTCCAACTAAAAACATCGAAAAGTTGAGACTACTATGACATAATGATGATGATGATGATGATGATGATGATGATGATGATGATGATGATGATGATGATGATGATGATGATGACGACGACGACGATGATGATGATAATAATAATAATAATAATAATAATAATAATAATAATAATAATAATAATAATAATAATGATAATAATAATAATAATAATAATAATAATAATAATAATAATAATAATAATAATAATAATAATAATAATAATAATAATAATAATAATAATAATAATAATAATAATAAATTTAAATAAATTTTAAAAAAATAATAATAGATAAAAATGGTGCCGGCCTAGGCTGACAGCAGACAAAATATTTTTAGAGGGTCGAGGAGGATGAGAAGACCGAGGAGGGACAGCACAAACCAGACCTCCACTGGAAAAGTGCGGAGAATGCTGGGACCTTGGGGAGGCTTATTGTCACCCAAATCCCAGAGAAGACCAATGGTCCTTACCAGTGAGAAATCAATGGTAAACGGCTGTTGTGATACTGCAAAGTAATTTGCGGTGGTTATCAAAAAGAGGTGAAGAATACTGGAAATCTGGGGAGACTTGTTGTCACTCAGACTCCAGGAAATACCACTGGTTGTTGTCGGTGAGCAATCACTGACGATGATCTGTGTGAGAACTCCTAGTGAGTAGAAATAATAATAAACGACAGTCAAAATAAGGTAGATCAATTTCATTGAATTATTCAGTCTGTGACGTGAAACTGGTTTTCAGATTTGATCCGATTCCTCGACTCGATCCAAATCTACCGAACGACAAATTCCGGCTTAGCAACCAACACGAGCGTTCAAATGCGTCTGCCTTGTTCTCACACCACCCATTCTAACCCTAACCCTAACTCTAACCCTAACCCATTCTATCTGTATATTTAATCGTATTATGACTTGTCCCTCTCTTCTCCATTTTACTTGAAACCGGTTTCAGAAATCAGAACCAACTGTCACTAACTTACCGGAACATCGAAGCAGTGGCATCCCACGAATGCAACGTATCATCGGCCAACCATTATATTTGATTGTTCATGCAAATCTGCATTTCCATTTGAGAGACATTCAACTGGAGAAAGTTGTAAAGCTCTTTATAGCGGGAGTGCGTAGGTTGCTTATCTCTCAATATATTAAAAGTTAAGTATGTTTATATGGTTTTATATTTGTACGTACAGGATTCACTCCTAAACTGATTAACCGATTATTATGAATGTTGGAACACATCTGCTTGGCGTAAGGGGTCCAAATCGTGGCTATATTTAGTTTTATTTCATTTTATGCAAATGGTATCAAAAGAGAATCGAAGCCCTTCGTGAAAATTCAGATACCCCGATTTTTGTGAAATGTTAGCAATATGGATTTTTGTGAAATGTTAACAATATGGATTTTTGTGAAATGTTAACAATATGGATTTTTGTGAAATGTTAACAATATGGATTTTTGTGAAATGTTAACAATATGGATTTTTGTGAAATGTTAACAATATGGATTCTTGTGAAATGTTAACAATATGGATTTTTGTGAAATGTTAACAATATGGATTTTTGTGAAATGTTAACAATATTGATTTTTGTGAAATGTTAACAATATGGATTTTTGTGAAATGTTAACAATATGGATTTTTGTGAAATGTTAACAATATGGATTCTTGTGAAATGTTAACAATATGGATTCTTGTGAAATGTTAACAATATGGATTTTTGTGAAATGTTAGCAATATAGATTTTTGTGAAATGTTAACAATATGGATTTTTGTGAAATGTTAACAATATTGATTTTTGTGAAATGTTAACAATATGGATTTTTGTGAAATGTTAACAATATTGATTTTTGTGAAATGTTAACAATATGGATTTTTGTGAAATGTTAACAATATGGATTCTTGTGAAATGTTAACAATATGGATTTTTGTGAAATGTTTACAATATGGATTCTTGTGAAATGTTAACAATATGGATTCTTGTGAAATGTTAACAATATGGATTCTTGTGAAATGTTAACAATATGGATTCTTGTGGAATGTTAACAATATGGATTCTTGTGAAATGTTAACAATATGGATTCTTGTGAAATGTTAACAATATGGATTCTTGTGAAATGTTAACAATATGGATTATTGTGAAATGTTTACAATATGGATTATTGTGAAATGTTAACAATATGGATTCTTGTGAAATCTTTACAATATGGATTCTTGTGAAATGTTAACAATATGGATTCTTGTGAAATGTTAACAATATGGATTCTTGTGAAATGTTAACAATATGGATTCTTGTGAAATGTTAACAATATGGATTCTTGTGAAATGTTAACAATATGGATTCTTGTGAAATGTTAACAATATGGATTTTTGTGAAATGTTAACAATATGGATTCTTGTGAAATGTTAACAATATGGATTAAACAGCAATCAATAAATATTCCATAAATGTCAGTTTCTTTGGAGTATTTTAAAGGACTTTTAGGGGGCATAATATATGCACAAGCTCTCCTTTGAAAATTCTTTTTTTCAGATTTGTATTAAATTTGATACTTTAATTAGACACAAATTAAGTAAGATTCCCTGAATTTCAATTTCTTCTTAAGACTTCTTTAAGTTTAAGCCTCACATTTTAGACATTTTCTAGAATCAAAATCATGTAATGGATATTCATAAGAATTGGACTAAGTATTCTAGACATAAGGTTTAGTATCATTATATATTGATTTTGATCAAGATTAGACTGAGGATTCTAGACATTTAGTATTTTGATCTTCTTAAAAAACGACATAAAAGTGGTGCCAAACTGTTCGGGGAAATCATTTTACTCGTCCCGGGACGGGTATTCTTCTAATAACCCGACGTTTACACGTTTCGTTTGTACCTACGTTCCCACCTTCCATTTTACTAATAACCCGACGTTTACACGTTTCGTTTGTACCTACGTTCCCACCTTCCATTTCACAAAAGACACGTTTACACGTTTCGTTTGTACCTACGTTCCCACCTTCCATTTCACAAAAGACACGTTTACACGTTTCGTTTGTACCTACGTTCCCACCTTCCATTTCACAAAAGACACGTTTACACGTTTCGTTTGTACCTACGTTCCCACCTTCCATTTCACAAAAGACACGTTTACACGTTTCGTTTGTACCTACGTTCCCACCTTCCATTTCACAAAAGACACGTTTACACGTTTCGTTTGTACCTACGTTCCCACCTTCCATTTTACTAATAACCCGACGTTTACACGTTTCGTTTGTACCTACGTTCCCACCTTCCATTTCACAAAAGACACGTTTACACGTTTCGTTTGTACCTACGTTCCCACCTTCCATTTCACAAAAGACACGTTTACACGTTTCGTTTGTACCTACGTTCCCACCTTCCATTTCACAAAAGACACGTTTACACGTTTCGTTTGTACCTACGTTCCCACCTTCCATTTCACAAAAGACACGTTTACACGTTTCGTTTGTACCTACGTTCCCACCTTCCATTTCACAAAAGACACGTTTACACGTTTCGTTTGTACCTACGTTCCCACCTTCCATTTTTTAATAACCCGACGTTTACACGTTTCGTTTGTACCTACGTTCCCACCTTCCATTTCACAAAAGACACGTTTACACGTTTCGTTTGTACCTACGTTCCCACCTTCCATTTCACAAAAGACACGTTTACACGTTTCGTTTGTACCTACGTTCCCACCTTCCATTTCACAAAAGACGAAAAGTAATTGAAAATTATCTGGCGTGAAGATTTTAGACTTTATCCAGTGATTGTTCCCAAATCGAATAAAACGTGATAAATAGAATTCGTAATTTAATAGTGAATGGTACCTTCTCTTCTCTACAGACCATTTCTTACAGAAAAGGCACTGTTAGTCTTTCTCTACTCTATCATTCTTTTCATTGTACGTGCTCAACTGAATTATAATTTCTGCCCCCCCCCACCCCCCGTAAAACATTTACAGCAAAAAGAAGTTTTCATTCTTCCTCTCTGTACCTAAAACCAAACGGAAGCAGTCCTCTGGTTAACAAATACTTGTTCAGCCGTCCTCTTAATCAATCGAACCATGCCGTTTCCACCAATCCTCTCATAGTGGTGTTCATCATCCAATTGACAATCTCATGAACCATTTATCCTTGAGTGTCTAAGTCTAATCCTAACCCCACCCTAACCCTAACCCTAAACCCTAACCCTAACCCTAACCCTAACCCTAAGTCTAATCCTAACCCTAACCCTAACCCTAACCCTAACCCTAAACCCTAATCCTAACCCTAACCCTAACCCTAAACCCAACCCTAACCCTAACCCTAACCCCAAACCTAACCCTAACCCTAACCCTAACCTTAAACCCTAACCCTAAACCCTAACCCTAACCATAACTCTAAACCTTAACCCTAACCCTAAACCCTAACCCTAACTCTAACCCTAAACCTAACCTTAACCCTAACCCTAACCCTAACCTTAAACCATAACCCTAACCATAACCCTAACCCTAAACCTAACCTTAACCCTAACTCTAAACCCTTACCCTAAACCCTAAACCCTAACCCTAACCCTAACCCTAACCCTACACCCTACACCCTACACCCTTACCCGTAACCCTAACCCTTACCTTAAACCCTAACCCTAAACCCTAACCCTTACTCTAAAGCTAACCCTAACCCTTTCCACCAATCCTCTCATAGTGTTGTATATCATCCAATTGACAATCTCATTAACCCTTATCCTCGAGTGGCTTTGAACCTTTGTCAGTGCTGACTAATTTGTATAAACCAAATGTCGGTACTACCCGATGTTCGGCCTAGTATTTATGGATTTATTGATTCGTGATTGTGCACTGACTTTTGCATTTCCACCAAAATTGGTCAGTCATCGTCTGTTGGGCAAAATCTCAGAAGCCATAAATACAGAAACTACACGTCCATTGTATAAACGCGCCCAACTAGACATCGACTGCCTTTATATGGCTTCGTTGAACCGAATCGAAGCGATGATATAATCGTGCACCCACATGAATTCATTGTAATTATACGAGGTAAAATCTCTACCGTTGTGTTACTTATTGAACTCAGGTTAGATTGTTTGAATAAGTAAAAAGTGAGTTTGCAAAACCACTTAAATTTATATATATATATATATATATATATATATATATATATATATATATATATATATATATATATATAAAGACAGCGTCCAAATTGTCCTCTTCCTGCTCGCTATATCTCCTTCTCTCTCTCTCTTTCTCTCTCTCTCTCTCTCTCGCTCTCTCTCCCTCTCTATCTCTTTCTATTTTTTTCTCTCTCTGTCTTTCTTTTTCTCTCAAGCTATGAGTTAAATAGTATGAATACGATGGTGATATTTCCTATTGTTTATAATGGACATTTCAATCGTTTTATTCTGCCTCTATATATTAATTGCGAGTCTTTATATATATATATATATATATATATATATATATATATATATATATATATATATATATATATTAGTACTTCATGGATCCACATAAAATATTATAAGGGGATATACTTTTTTATGTATCAGTTTTCAGTATTTACTTCAACAGTGCTCGATACGTAAGTAGAGCTAGGTAGTAAGCAATGAAAATATATATGGCAATCAAGCTACACAGAGGCTCCCGTGTTTCATCCCCGGGGGGAATCGTCAGGCTAATGCCTTTAGCCTGACGATTCCCCCCGGGGATGAAACACGGGAGCCTCTGTGTAGCTTGATTGCCATATATATTTTCATTGCTTACTATATATATATATATATATATATATATATATATATATATATATATATATATATATATATATATTTAGATTTTTCACTTATAAAATAGATCATTCAGTGAAGACCGGGGTTGTTCCAATAAAAAACAAGCTCGATGATACTCGATTACAGAGTACAGAGCATTTATATGTGATTTTATGAAGGCTTACCAAAGCATTCCTTTCAAGACACCAATGATCACCATTAAAGATATTTTTTCTTACAAATACTATTTATTCAAATTAAATGTTTTTTCCTACACGTGTTTCACTACCAAGCAGTTACTTGCTCGGCAGATCATCAGGGAAATTAAATGTCTGGAATACTGGTTTCAACTGCCGACAAAACACAATGTGGCGTTGTAATAGTTGAGGTCACTTAAGAAAAGAAGAGGAAAAAAATAAAAATAAAAATAAAAGTCAAACTTAAAAAGCAAGGAAGAACAACGATAAGAAAAGAAAGTCCTAGAAAAGTCTTAGAAAAGTAGCTTGTGCATTATTTCTTCCACCAAGCCAACAAGCAAGTAGTCGGTCCCAAATACATTCAATAAAACCACAAAACCGGAACAATGTGCGATAATACACTTTCACGTTAGCCGGTACAATGATGAATAACCCCCCCCCCACAATAAAACAAAAGAACTAAATCATTCAAGATACCGCTCACAAGTTACCATTCCAATCCAATGATAGTATGGGAATTCTAAATCCAACTTCTCACAAAGAAAAGTCAACACAAATGTTCGTCCGAGTTCAAAGAGTCTTATTTCAATTGTTGATTTATTACCCTTCGAAATAAACACACGACGAGTTGAATGTCAATCCCGCCCAATTTTTTTTACTCTCCCCCATGAATACTACTATTTTCAGTTAAAAAAAAAAAGAAAAAAATTTTACCCCCCAGCAAAAAAAAAAATTTTTACCCTTCCTCATTAATAGTAATATTTTCAGTTAGAATAAAAATTAAAAAATTTTGCCGCCCCCCCCTAAAAATTTTTTTTTTTACCCTCCCTCATTTATAGTTTAAAAAAAAATTTCAATTAGGAGGCGCCTAGGTCATATCAAAGAACTCATGTTTAAATATGCTATTGAAGGCGCTTACGTCATATCAAAGAACCAGTTTTGTTATTCTTCCAAAATGATTACCCATTTAGTAATGGCCGAGATATTTGTTGCTTAACTTCAATTTACAATAAAACACCTAGTCTTATCAACGTAATGAATATGAAAATGAAAAATGTGAAAAAATCCTCTCACGATGACGTCACCACCAGAAAGAACTGGATGGATGAGTCAGCAATTTAGTTTTCCAAAATGGTCACCTATTTACTAATGGCTGGGATATGCCTTGTTTAATTTTAATTTACAGCAGAATGCCTCATCTTGACAATGTAATGAAAATGAAGAATTATAATGTGAAAAGAAATCCTCTCAAAATGACGTCACTTTCGAAAGGATGACTTTGCAATTTTTAAGTACTCGCCATTGAAAGAGTATAGTTTAGAAAACACGCCGGTTATTAAGAAAATGGCTTTAATTAATTGTATGAATAATCTTTATTAATATCACCTTATCGGAAAATATTGTAAATACATATGTAAATTTGATAATAGCAGTTATAAGTGTATATTTGTAAATATGAATTTAATTGAAGGTTAAAAGGAATGACTTGTGTAAATGACAAAACCAATCTAGTGTCTGAACAGCTTTTAATAACAGTATATAACGAATTTGAAACGTTCTTGGCCTTTTAGCTAAGATCAAAGTGTAGTATCTGTTCCGATGGATACTGCACCCCATAACCTGGTATTGTCTTGGCCTTCGTGGCTTGATTTACGCCGGTCTATGGGTCTGTCCTGTGCAGTTCTAGGAGGTCCACCCTCCCAAGCTTTGCCTCCCCTCTTTGGGGAGGAGTAAGTTTATTGCTTACTGCCTGAGGCGCCCCTACCGGGGAATGCCGACGGAGCTGCCAAGGCAATTTTTAATGGCCAGAGTGCTCACCTCTCGGGCGCTGGCTTTTAAAACCCCACTTTCCCGACCCGACCTTGGGTCACATCTTACTTGTGGGAGTAAGATAAAACTGGCCTTGTGCCTAACTTTACGTAAGATTCTTGACACGTTTTCCCTTCTAATCGCAGCCTCGTCTTGAAATTTCGTTCTTCTTTGTTTATTATATGTAATCTAATGTTATTTAATGTTATCTAATGTTATTTAATGTTATCTAATGTTATTTAATGTTATCTAATCTAAATTAATTGATTAATAGTTTCCTAATTCTAAAGGTATACAAATATTATGAACGATGGCGGACTTAGTAAATAGTCATACTGGAGTTTCGGCTTAAGACAGATACATAAACTCCATTATTAATATATATATATATATATATATATATATATATATATATATATATATATATATATATATATATATATATATACTATTTAACTATTCTTAATGAAAAAAATGTACAATTAGTAGCATTTACTATTAACAGCTACATTTGCTGCTGGTAAAAAAGATGGCGTCCATTGCAACTAAATTTGCTGCAGACATCCAAGATGGCTTCATCTGAACGGGTATATTATTTTCAGAAAGAAAATACTTTATAAAATTCCAATAATTGTATAGTAAAGAACATGGCACAACAATTATGAATAAAAATTGGCTAGGCAGAAAAAATATCGATTTGTCAGATGCATTGCTATTTACGTCTGACTTGGAAATCCGACTAACATAATGTTATATATATATATATATATATATATATATATATATATATATATATATGTGTGTGTGTGTGTGTGTGTGTGTGATGAAACTCATTTAGAGCTCAGTTTCTTTTTACTCTCCATAAACTTAAGGATAAATTTAGGTTAACATTACATAACCTTTAACAAAGACTGAGTCAAAGCCGATCTGCATAACACATTTGGGCGAAATCTACTTATAGGTTTTTTTTGTAGCGAACAGATAGATAGATAGATAGATAGATAGATAGATAGATAGATAGATAGATAGATAGATAGATAGATAGATAGATAGATAGATAGATAGATAGATAGATTAATTATACTAATAGATAGATAGATAGATAGATAGATAGATAGATAGATAGATAGATAGATAGATAGATACTTCATTTTATTTATTAGGGTATTCATGTTATTAAAAATATTCATTACTTTTTACCCCAAATTTCATATTTATCTCGAACAGACACTAAAACAAAGCAACAAAAAACCAATTGTCGATGCAGCCATGAATGTTTCCCATTGAAATAAACGATTAAGAAGATAAAATCTCTTTTTTGTTTTTTGTTGTTTTTTTTTTTGTTTTGTTTTTTAGTAGAATGTTCCTATTTTAAGCTTTTGTATTTTTCTTTCGTATTCGCTGCGTTCGGATCTAACGGAAATTGCCGAACACTGACGATGACTTTTCTGATGTTCGTACTTTTTTGGTGACCCCATGACGTACAAGTACCCAAGAGTCAACATGATTTAGAGCACGTTAAAAGATTCATATGTAATGGGTCTATTTACTATGTGATTACGCGAGGTGTGGGTTAGGGGGGGGGGGGTATTACGACAATTGTGCGTCATAGAAAATGCTTCAAGGATAACATCAAATAGAATCTCCAGTACGCCAGAATAAACTTCAAGCACCACGAACGACTCGCTAGCGACGGGCTTTCATGCCGCTCTACGTGGCGTAGCGAAACTTTTCGGGGATCATCGTAGGCGTTGGGTCGTCGGAGTTGTCGTGAGAACAAAATGCAAGAACACAGGATCCACACAGATGAGAATTCCAAAATGTTAATGTCTGTTCTTGCTAATAGCTCTCCCGTCCCCCCTCTCTCCCCTCCCTCTCTCTCTCTCTCTCTCTCTCTCTCTCTCTCTCTCTATATATATATATATATATATATATATATATATATATGTAGAAGGATTAAAAGGAATTAGAAAAGCGACGGAGGCAGATCTTTTTTTCAATTCAGTTGCTCAATGCAAGGTATATTCCGCAAAAAGGCAATTCATTCAATTAATTTTTTCCTTAAGCCAGGCTTTTCAAAGATCAAAATCTTATCATCAGAGGAAATTGCTGCGATAGATAAGTTGACAAAGGCCAAGATTTAAAGTTTGAAAAAGTAAAATAAAGATCGTGGGGAAAAAAACCCAACAAAACAACAAGGCAAAACGCTGCCCGAATGAAAGCAAATGTCCTATTGCAAAAAAATCCGGTGTCAAAAAGTCCAGCGGAGAAAGTGATTTGTAGGTAGGTAGGTCGTTAGAAGGCACGGGAAATAGATTGAGACGTTTCAAAGTTAAACTCCAGAAACCACATCTTCAGGTGCGGCAAAAATTAGATAGAATCCAGAGGGTAAAAGGTCCAATACAGGGTTCGTCCGTGGATGCAACAAGGCTAAGTATATATATATATATATATATATATATATATATATATATATATATATATATATATATTGGGTATTTAGATCTGTATGGCTAGGTTTCCTTCCTCTTATCTAGTTACCTTTCTGGTACCTAAGGTACTAAAGCTTTTTTTTTTTTGCTTTTTTTTAATGCAACTTTAATTCCTATATAATTTTATCTCTAGCTACCATATCGCAGAATGGTTCTTGCGTGTAGTGTTTAGATAGCATTTTATTATTATTATTATTATTATTATTATTATTATTATTATTATTATTAGTAGTAGTAGTAGTAGTAGTAGTAGTAGTAGTAGTAGTAGTAGTATTACTATTGTTATAAAGAATTTTATTTGATATGCAAATTACCATATCGCACGGTAGTCTTAAGGGTAGTATATTATTATTATTATTATTATTATTATTATTATTATTATTATTATTATTATTTATTTATTTATTTATTTATTTATTTATTTATTTATTTATTTATTTATACATAAGTAACATTTTAAGCTGAATTATTTCGACACTTGATTGGGGAAATGGTAGTTTGATCTGTACCATTGGAGAGCCATGCATATAACTGTCCTGTTTTTAAATCTCCGAAACAGTTTCATGGTAAACAGCTGATGATCCCCGTGTTAATATTAGATGCTTACATTAAGGTCTCCTGTTTTTGTTTCACTGTTAGATACTTAATCCCCCTTTTTATTTTATTTACATACTATTATATATTTTATTTTTTTATGAATTTTCCAACGAATGTTAAGTCCGCACTATTTTGGATTTAGTTAGTTTCTGTGGGAATTTAAACTGCATTTTCCTTCTTTTTTTGTCTTTTTGTTTAAAATAACTCAAAGCTTCTTTAGACTATATATATATATATATATATATATATATATATATATATATATATATATATATATATATATATATATATATATATATATATATATATATATATTAGCTTGATGATTCCCCCGGGGGTGAAACGGGAAGCCTCTGTGTAGCTTAATTGCCATAAATATATTTTCATAGCTTACTAGCTCTACTTACGTATCGAGCACTGTTGAAGTAAATACTGAAAATTGATGCATAAAAAATTATATCTCCTTATATGTGGATATATGAAATAGTAATATATATATATATATATATATATATATATATATATATATATATATATATATATATATATTAAAAATGTAATCGGCTCGCTTGGATGCTTGAATAAGGCCGGAGGGTCGAAATAAATTATTGCACCGGTGATTATGTGATTCCGTGTTACTTTACTTTATTTGATTCTTGCTCTGTTTATTACATTGAGCTCTCTTACTCGGATTTTCTTCTGGATATATATATATATATATATATATATATATATATATATATATATATATATATATATGATTGTTTTATTACAGACATGTATAAAATCTGAGACACTAGCATGTCGCTGTTATCGATCTACAGCAGAAGTCTCATCATGCAGAATTAAGATTTGATCCTTCCCTCAGATTGTATTTGGGTATGGTGAACAGAGTTTTTTTGAAAAAAGTCTTGAAGTTTGTGTATTTGTCGAAATAGCACATATATATATATATCGTCGACAGAGCGTATATATATATATATATATATATATATATATATATATATATATATATATATGATTATTTTTATTTACACAGACGACATGTACAAAATCTGCGATATATTTTTTTGATTTTGATTTTGAGCTTTTGATTCTGAACGGTCCCAACCACGTGACTTTCACAATTTTAAAATTTTTCATTTCTTTTCTTTTTTTTCTCCATTTCATTCTTTCCAAATATTATCTAAGGTTAAAATCGGATTCTAACTCTTCCTGATGAGATCTCAGTTTATAATAGCTGTTGATCGATAACATCGACATGCCAGTGTCGCAGATTTTGTACATGTCTGTGTAAATAAAATTATCATATATAAAAGCTCTATTTGATATTGAGCACCTTTTATAAACCCGGTTGAAATTCTTTGGATTACTACCCTGTGGATGTTTTACCTGGATTATTATTATTATTATATATATATATATATATATATATATATATATATATATATATATATATATATAAGTAACCAATCTATTTATCTTGTTGCTCTGTCATATCCTCAAACAACAGCTGTAACTGGTGCGTCTGTAAAAAAGAAAGTTAACAAAAACTTTTTCACCCACACACGCACACACACACACGCACACACACACACGCGCACACACACGCACACACGCGCGTGCGCGCGCACACACACACACGCGCGCACACACGCGCACACACACACGCACACGCACACGCACACGCACACACACACGCGCACACACACACACGCGCACAAGCTTCCACACATAATCCTTGACATTGTTGAATATCCTTGTCTACCTAAATACGTAAATACGTAAAGGGCGTCGCTGTAGTTTATAGAAAGTCTCGGGTGGGTTCCTTCCAACATTTCGTGGGATTTACTACTTCATAATCCCAGGATGAATACAATCGATGATTTAGGAAACTGCTCTTTCGGAAACAAAACAACTAATATAGAGTCGCTTTTAACAGTAACATCATATTCAAATAATCTTACTTCGCATGTGGATGTACATTTCATTGAAATTATGCAGTTGTTCGTCACCTGATTTCCGACGGAGGCTGAATATGACACACGATAGATTTTTTTTTTAACCCAAACAAGGCAGGCCGCCACTGTAGACATAAGGGGCTACCGAGAAAAAGGGAGAAGGTATGGGAGCTGCTCAGCGAGATGTCTGTTTACATTAGTTTTAAACTTCTGCACGTCAGTACCGTTGGTGAAACAGGGGGCAGGGAGGGAGTTCCAGAGGGCAGCAGCACGAGGAAAGAAGCTATTGGAGTAGAGAGCTCTCCGGCATCTGGGGACCTCTACAGTGAGTGGATGGGATTTGGCTGATTGTTGAGTTGGTCTAGTGAGTTGGTCCCCCCTCTCTGATTGACGACAGGAAAAAATTTATCATGACTTTGGGCTATGATAAAAGTCTAGTATCTGTTCTGTCGACAGTCAGAGGTGTAGAAATCTTTCTAGACTGGAGCAATTTTGATAGATAATTGTTATCGACCATAGACACTTTTGCAACGTTTAAAAATGACCCCACTTTATATTAAGCTTTTGTGGAAAAGCGGGAGGGGTAAGTAACAAATGGTTCAATTTTAATGCAACTTTAGGTGCTGTTATAGATAATGCGCCTGATTTCCGTGACTTCGCGTCGGCAACGATCGGGCAGGTCGCGGAAACGCCCGAGAATTGCCGAGACGAAAACGCCAAGCGTTAATGGAAGACTTGCAGGCGATAATATAAGACGAATAAATTCAAAGAAAAAATACATAGATAAAAAGATAAAAAAATCGAACAAACTGTAGAGTGGGTGTGGGTGTGGGGGATCAAATGAACCATTTTCAATCAAATGTATCGAAAGAAAAAACATTTTTTGGGGGGTGGAGAATTTTGTCAATGTTTTCTTTTTCATTTGTTTCGCTGTTTTTTTTTCTTGCTAACATAAAACAAGTAAAGAAAGAAAAATGGGTTAGGTTTAGGATTAGGGTTTAGGGTTAGGGCTCCCTTTCTTAGCGATAGCCAAGCCCTGCATTCAAACTGTCAATCTCTAACTGGGAGACTGGCAGACGATAATATAAGACGAATAAATTCAAAGAAAAAAAACATAGATTAAAATCATTTTTTTGTGTGAAAATAATGTTTTTTTTTGTGGGGAGTAAATTTTGTCAATGTTTTTATAAGATAATTGAAATGAAAAAAATGATATTATTCCGTCAGTGCTCGGGCGTTTCCGCGACCTGCCCGATCGTTGTCGACGCGAAGTCACGGAAATCAGGCGCGTCATCTATAACAGTACCCAATTTTAAGCCACATCCCCCGCACTATTTTTGTTTATATGCTGTTACTGCTAAAAGCGACTCTATATAAGTTTTTCCGGTTACATTTAAATTAAGGGGACAATAAATAAAACTAAGGAGTCCTTTGAGTGCTGTTAATCCATTCATCCTCAGCATGCCCTTATCGATGTTTCGGAATAGTCGATGGCGTCAGTGAGATGACACAGCTGAAATTGTGGCTTCAGAAATGGTTTCATTTTGTAGAGTTAATAATCTTTTTTTTTGTTTGTTTGTTTTTTTGGTTTGTTTTTTTTTTGTTTTTTTATTACATTGATGAACATTTGCACCAATGTTTGGAATCCATAAAACTGTGTATCATCTACGAATGGTTTAGATCTAATTAAAATCAGGATTAAATATTGAGTGGAGGTTTAAAAAGTAAAAAGAATTTCTCCTCAAAATACTTCAAATCAATTAAAACATAAATATAAGATGATTAAAGTTGTAGATTTAGAAAAACGTTGATTCTATTAAGAGTTATCTGCCCCTGATTTAGAAAAACGTTGATTCTATTAAGAGTTATCTGCCCCTGATTTAGAAGGCTTTAAACTGATCAAAGTTTGTTCAAATATTGACAATCGGTTTCCGTTTGTTTGCTTTAACTTTTTGTTGACATTTCAGTCAAATTCGATCTAAAATTATTTCAGCATTTTTAATTCAACTCTAATTTTGTGAAGGCCGTTTTAAAAGTGTTCTGCTTCACAGGCATGTTCAACTTTATCGAGTCCCTATTTACTTTGCCTCCACACTGAGGGACAAAGTTAGGCACAAGGTCGGTTTTTAATGTGGTGGGAATATCGAGCTCCGCTAAAACGTAGCACTCCTAAAATTGCCCCAGTCGAAAGGGATTTATTTCCCTCCATGGACTGAGAACAAATACAAAGTTTCGGATTGTTTTTAGATAAGGATTGATAAATTGCATTATTGAAATTATTTGGACTACAATTCTTATCTTGGATGTTATTTTCACAACGTTTCGGCCGATATAATCTCCGCCCTTCTAGTTCGACTGAAAGATTCTCAAGTTAATTAATAATTATTCATTAAAAGGTTGAGATGCAGTGACAACTTATTTTTAGTGTTTTTTCTGCGTTTGCTATTTTGCTGTCTCTGCTTGACCTGTCTCCTCTCAATCCAATCGGTTCACTTTATAAAATGAAGCACCTGAAGAAGGTCGGAGGTTACATCGGTCGAAACGCTGTGAAAATAAAAACCAAGATGAGAGTTGTAGTCCTAATAATTCAAATAATACAAATTATCAATCCTCATCTAAAAAAAAGTAGGTCGAATAATTCAAATAATACAGAACAAGTACTACACTCTGATCCCAGCCTGAGGGGGGGGGGCAGGATGGGCACTTTTTCGAGTCTAGAGCTGATGTGAGTGAAGAATTAGTTCGAAAGTCGAACCTGAACCTAATCGTGTGTAATGTTCTTCTTTTAAATTGCCCCCCCCCCCCTCTTAGCTCTCCCCTCTCTCTCTTTTTCTCTATCTTTCTCTTTCCCCTCTCCCTATTCTCTCTCTCTCTCTCTTACTGTGTCTCTCTCTTTCTCTCTCCTCTCTCCCCTCTCTCTTTCCCTCTCTCTCTTCTCTCTCTTTCTCTCTTCTCTCTTCCACCTCTCTCTATCTATCTCCCCCTCTTTCTCCCTTCTCTCTCTATCTCTCTTCATCTCTCTCTATCTATGTCTGTCTGTCTGTCTCTGTCTCTGTCTCTGTCTCTGTCTCTGTCTCTGTCTCTGTCTCTCTCTCTCTATATATATATATGTATATATATATATATATATATATATATATATATATATATATATATATATATATATATATATATATATATATATATCTGTCTGTCTGTCTATCTCTCTCTATATATATTTATCTATCTGGCTGTCTCTTTCTCTCTCTGTCTGTCTCTCTCTCTCTCTCTCTCTCTCTTTCTCTCTCCCTTCTCCCACTATCTCTCCTCTCTCCCCACTCTCTCTCCTCTCTCCGCCTCTCTCTCATTCTCTCAAACTCACAGACACACACATATACATCCGGAGATTGCCTCCACAGACTTATAATTGTTTCTCGCTGTAAGTAGTGCGTAGGCTCCTTGTTTCACATTAAAAAGGCCTATGCGAGGTGTGGAGCGGAAAGATAAAGAAAGAAAAGGAAGTGAAGCGAGGGACTGGCGTTAAATAAAGTGATTCATCGACCTCAAAAGCCGCTGCGTACGAACATATGTAGACACGTCATAAGTTAAGAGGCTTGTCTTACTTTAGCTTTTCTTTGTCGGAACTATTTTCTGCGTTAGTTTCGCTTAGAAAGAGGTGAGGTCTTAATATTTCTAAAAAGTAGTGCCGTAAACACATATATAAGTGCGTTTACAAGTTTTCTCAAACGCCTACAGTTTTATTACTACTTAGCGTAAGCTTGCGTTCTCCGAGTGCTTCTAGTTGTAGGTGTGTCACAGAATTAAAATCATTATTATCTAAAGAGTACTTTTTAGCTAGAAAAGGAATATTTCGGTCGCACGTCTGTCTCGATTTGTTTGGGTTTGTCTGTTTTACGGCATATCAACCCTTTTGGGGGTTCTTTAATGTCGATATTGTTACTACACTAGTAGTAAACGACTAATTGTATGCGATTAGTTGAACACAAGTTGATATTCTGTGGATTGCTGCGGAGAACTGTGGATTCATACTGATATTAATGTGTAAGGTAACGTAATAGCTCCAATAGGATTCGAACTCGGCATAGCGGATTCCATAGTCCGTTACGTTATCCATTCGGTAAATCATTTTCTTTTCTGGTCATTGTGTAAAATAGTGATGCAGGTACGTCTACTAGTAGCTATTAGCTATTGTTGAGATCTGATATGTTCGTAAACAGGAAACGTTTCAGACAAGGGGCCACGAAGAGGTGAAGGGATCAATCCTGCTGTATCGTGAGAAAAGGAAGTCGGTGATATTTAGCCGGATATTATGTCACACATGATGACAGAACGAGTAGCGGGCGCAACCCACGACAGTTTAGCAGAAGCGACAGAATTAATAAAACGCGTTTTAAGCTGGTTTAACAAAACGGTAAATAAGAAAGCAATGTGCTTAAAACATGATGAACTCTCTCTCTCTCTCTCTCGCTCTATCTATCTATCTATCTATCTATCTATCTTCACACACACTCCTTTTGACCCTTCATCTGAAAGTATTGTTTGAATTAACTGAATAATTATATTAAGCAAGCCTGTCAGAAGTCTTCGAGTTGCAGCCAACAGAATTGGCCTCAGTCATTGGAGGAAATCAACACACACGCTCGCATGTCGACGCGGGCCAGCAACAATTTCAAGTTGATTAAAATATACATGATTAAAGGAGAGATTTATGCACAAATCTGCCGAGCTCTCATACTCTGCTCAGTAAAGCTCTATAAACGGAGGAAATCGATTCCAAATGTGAGATTATCGACATGTAGACCTTCTTGGCCTTTTGGCTAGGATCAAAGTGTAGTATCTGTTCTGATGGATACTGCACACCTGTCCTGTGCAGTTCTAGGATGTCCACCCTCCCAGGCTTTGCCTTCCCTCTTTGGGGAGGAGTAAGTTTATTGCTTACTGTCTGAGGCGCCCCTACCGGGGAATGCCGACGGGGCTGCTCAGGCAATTTTTAAATGGCCAGAGTGCTCACCTCTCGAGCGCTGGCTTTTCAAACCCCACTTTCTCGACCCGATCTTGGGTCACATCTTACTTGTGGGAGTAAGATAAAACTGGCCTTGTGCCTAACTCCTGGGGAGGAGTAAATAAGACATGTAGACGACGCTCCGTTTTGTTCTTCCGTTCGTTCATATTTTCTCTCGCATTGCGTAAATACCAACACAATTTTGTGCAACAAATGTTATGAAAATCTCATCCTTTATGTTCATGCAATCAGGCATATCTTATCTTTCTATCATTTATTCTCGAATAAAAAACGAACCCATTTTTTAATTAGGTAAAACTCATAAACTCCTACGTAATCAAGATCATTATGACTAACCCGAACCTTAACCCTAACTCCTACGCATTCGATTTTAGTTTTAATTATACAAGCTTGTCTTAAAAGGATGCAGCGAAGCCGGGGTTTAATTAATCTGAACGGACCTTACCATGAATAAATCTCATTATCTATGCGTGTTTTTAATGCTGGTCTTTCATTGAGAGACAAAGTAGAGGGTCAATAATGGGTGTGTATTATGTGAGTGTTACAGTCTAATAAGAGGGGGGGGGCGCAAATCCGCCCCCTAAAATCATACTTTTATAGTTACAGATAGCCTAAATAAATTATTATTTTTCTCTTCATCTCTCCTTAAAGCCTACACCAGTCTACTAAACCGGAGTGACAATAGATGTAGAAGCGTAGAATATCAAATACAGATTGGAATAGGTAACGCTAAGATAGGCCTTTGTACACGCGTAAAATCGAAAAACGGAAAAGAAAAACAGTGAGGATGGAGAAGAAGCAAGTTGAAGAAGGATCGAAGAGAAAAATAGCGAGAAAAGAAACAACTGAAAAAAAAAAGAAAACAGGAAAGCTGAAGAAGTGTATAACATATCGATGTGGTCGATCATTGCCGCCTGCTTAGGTGGGTGGGTTTGAACTGCCGATTGTACTTAATATGAAAACTGTTTTGATCAGTACGGTCATCTGTGCGGTGTCAGTCGTCACTGCGTTCCATAGTCCTTCAGCTCTCTGGCAAGTTTATGTATTTGATTACTGTTTCTGCACTCATCCACCCTCTGATCAGTCGAGACGACGGAATCTACTATTTCGCAAGTTTTTTTCTTCTTTGTCATTATTATCGTCTCTGTTCTAGCTTATATCAAATTTCAATTATGCTCGCATTTATTTCCAATAATGGATCCGGTTTGACTTTGCCCCATTTTTGTCTACGTGTTAGGAGTGTAGTTGTTTCGCACAGTTGCCAAGGGACTATCTTCCAAACCAAATTATTTCTGTTTTCATTTATTTTGGCCTATCTTGCTGCAAACACTTATGATGGGTTTAGCGTTTCGTCTATTTGTCCACAAAGTCTACATTTCCTGTGTCTTGTTTAGCTTGACTTTTATGTAGTCTGTTTTAATGACGTTACTTTTAGCGATTCTGTTTCTCTCTTTCAAGTCTGCTTTTTGGCGACCATGCGCATGCATTCTCGTGGACGCTTTATTTGGTCCGTCCGTGTTCTCCAGATTGTTTACTTTAGTGGTATATTTGGCGGCAATAATCAGCCTCTCTATATTCCTGTTATCATTTTCGCTGGTTATCCGGGTTGGTTTTCACACTCAAAAATCTTCGCACTTAATATTTTGACTGTTTCCATCAGTGCTGTCCGTTTCATGCTGTCGATCTTCCCTTTGATTCCATTTTCTCCTAGTCTTTTTGCCAGAGTTTTCGGAACTGTTCCTAGTGTTACAACACTTATTGCTACAACCGTGACTTTGTTCCTATTTTTACTCATTATAACTATTATTATTAGTAGTAGTAGTTGTTGTTGTAGCAGTAATTATATTATTGTTTAATAGTAGTAGTAGTAGTAGTAGTAGTAGTAGTAGTACTGATGATGATGATGATGATGATGATGATGATGATGATGATGATGATGATGATGATGATGATGATGATGATGATGATGATGAAAAAACATCCGACATGGTTGCTTAAACGTTACCCAAAAGATCGCTTAAATGCGACATTTTGTTTAGTTGACTTTATTTAAAATCATAATTAGTATGGTTATTTTATCAGGGAGGGGGTAATCCCCGGGATAATTTGTGCCATATTTGGTGTAATTCGACTAACTAGACTGAATCCCAATGCTTTTTAACTCCGTGTGCATTTCTATTGAACGGTAAAAGTACAACACGGAAACCATCCAATTAGTCCATTGAATATTAGGTGACTAGTGTCGCAAGCCACTGATAAGCGAGTGCTCAATTTTAATGGCATTGTGCAATTGCACGCTGATAAAAGAAGAAGAAGAAGAAGAAGAAGAAGAAGAAGAAGTATGAATATGTTTATATTTATAAAATAAATTATACAAATTTTACACTAAAAAAGAGCATGGCCTTCCGTCTGAAAAGTATATGGTCCTTATGCATATCAACCCTGATATTGAAATATTTAAAGAATGTATAAACTTTATTATGTACTTACGTGTTAGCTGAAAATAAGATTGTGCAGAAAAAATTACGCAAATTCATCCAGTAGTTATTAAATTATAAGAAAAAGAAGAAAAAAATGATTTTACGTACATTTTGACATTTTTGTAAACAATGGAGACCCCCAAACCCGAAATCGTGAAAATGAGTTATCGTCCTTGGAAAATGGTGGAAATATCTACCGAGTGATAAAATCGTTTTTTATTTATAATTAAATAAATACTGGATGAATTTGCATAATTTTTGGTGTACACGTAAGTACATAACAAGTTTATACATTTCTTTAGCTATTTTATTTTTAAGAGCGGTCTAACATGTCAGGGCTGATAAGCATAAGGACCAAGTATATTTTCGTCAAGCTTAACTGTGCATACGACAATTTCAATCAACGTAAAAATAAAATACACAGAGAAAAGTAGAAACAACAAAAAGAGAACGAGGAACATTAAAAAAAATGACAGCAATTAACTTCCGTGGTTGATACAACATCATTCGATAGTCGAAAACATCTCGAATGATAAACAGTATTTGCAACTAAGCGATAAAGATAAAATAGACAACCGGAAGCGATTTCCATAGAAGAAAAAAGTGATTCAAATCTATAAAAATATGAGAAACATCTTTGGTGCGATGTCTCCGCTCTGTTGTTGTTGTTGGCGGTTATGATTCAAATTCCGGTGTCGAACGAAAAGAGCGTTGGCTCGCTAGTCTTGATAAAATATGGGTTGGTCGTTCAATTTCAAAGTATTGCAGGGTTAGTCATGTACATATATTACTATTTCATGTATCCACATAAAATTTATAAGGAGATATCATTTTTTTATGTAAAAGAGTACAACTAAAAGAAGTAACCCTAACCGGACCTTTGTTCGTGGGAAGCCCAACGATTGGCTGAGAGAACAACAAAGAATCTGATTGGTTAACTAGCTTGTCGTGTATATAAAAACACCCGGCAAAACTAACTCCATGCACTTTAGCCTTAAGATTCCCGTCGGGGATGAAACGCAGAAGCCTCTGTGTAGCTTAATTGCCATAAATATTTTTTCATAACTTACTACTTTAAATACACACATATATATATATATATATATATATATATAAACATTGGTGGGACAGTCGACACTAATTAATTCGTGTTTCAACGCATATGCATCTTCTAAAGACTTCAAAACCAACTTTTGAATTTCTTTCAACTTCAAAATTAACAAAAGAAGCAGCGTAACAATAGTTGGTGCTTCCATACATATCGCGAACGATCGTAACGCCTTGTTACGTCATCGTCACAAGAACACCAAAGAAATGAATTCCGCTACATTTGAAATATACTAAAATGAAACGCTGATAAAAGGCGCACTCAATGGGCAGACACAATGGACTTGCTTTGTGTCTGGATATTTTGGGTCTGTGAAACGTTAAATACGCCTACATGATCTACCGGCAGATGACTGGGCTTTCCCGGCATTGGGGAACAGACGGTTTGAACAGAGCGGGACGGGGATAAACTTGCGTGGCTTCGTCATGATACGATGCCAAAACAAACGTTCCTATCCCAGCCCTGCTTGGCTTCACTTTACATCAGAAATCTCTGCCGTGGGGGCGGGGGGGGGGGCATGTCTTTATTCAAATCGTGTTTTACTTCTTTAACAAAATGCGAACTGCTTTCTTATCTGGTTCTAGAGAAATCTGAGTACAAAGAAAGTCCGGTATTAATTTCGTTTTTTGTGAGGGTGGAGGTATTTTTCTTTCCTTTTTTTTAGATGTTTCTACGCATTTCTGCGGAGGCCGTGTCCGCCAGTCAGTTATCCCCACCACTTCTCCGAAAAGCCTGAGAGGACAACTTCATGAGACTGAACAGATACTACACATAGATCGTAGCCAAAAAGCCGGGGAATTTCATCGCAGAAAATGCCCAGATTGAATGGACGCTGTCGGTCGGTCTGTAACGCTGAAGTTTGAAATAGCATTTTCCTTGGTCTGTCATGTTCTAATTCCAAGTCGAATTTTCGTCGGTAAACGCGCGGATTGAATGGACGCATCTTCATTTAGATACGTCCAATCATCTCTATAAGCAGCTCTGTCTGTCAGACTAAAGTTTGAAAACATTGAAATCGCGCTCGTATGAAATGTTTTTATTCTTTAAGTTGCGTGTGTTCTTTTGCGTTTCTACAAAGCTTAGGGTATAAAATTAGATAACATACTATCTAATTGCTCCGGCGTTGCCTGGGTGTCAAATATGTTGACCATGGATGAAGTAACGTTACATATTGGCCAGTAATTGATGTATTCTCTGAATGCAAAGTGCATCCTAGAAGATTTTTATATAAAACAGCGCTCACGACGAGACCTGAACAAACGAAACCTGGGCCTGCAGTACGTGACTTTCACGGTGTCCTTTAATATATGCTTGAAGATCCTACTGACACACATATGACCTGCCCCGCAGCCACCCCTTAACCCAACGCTTGACAACAGTGGATAGCAACGCAATATAGCCATCGATATTGAGTCTGGCTCGCTTTCCGAAGACGTGGTGTGGAATAACGTAGCTTCTGCTGAAAACACAGTCGAAGGTCATTGCAGTTTGAGGGGACTTTGTTTTTATAACGCACCCGAAAGCCATTGCAGTTTGAGGGGACTTTGTTTTTATAACGCACCCGAAAGCCATTGCAGTTTGAGGGAACTTTGTTTTTATAACGCACCCGAAAGCCATTGCAGTTTGAGGGGACTTTGTTTTTATAACGCACCCGAAAGCCATTGCAGTTTGAGGGGATTTTGTTTTTATAACGTACCCGAAAGCCATTGCAGGTTGATGGAACTTTGTCTTCATAACGAACCCGAAGGCCATTGCAGTTTGAGGGAATTTTGTCTTCATAACGTACCCGAAGGCCGTTGCAGTTTGAGGGAACTTTGTCTTCATAACGCACCCGAAGGCCATTGCAGTTTGAGGGAACTTTGTCTTCATAACGTACCCGAAGGCCATTGCAGTTTGAGGGAACTTTGTCTTCATAACGTACCCGAAGGCCATTGCAGTTTGAGGGAACTTTGTCTTCATAACGCACCCGAAGGCCATTGCAGTTTGAGGGAACTTTGTCTTCATAACGCACCCGAAGGCCATTGCAGTTTGAGGGAACTTTGTCTTCATAACGTACCCGAAGGCCATTGCAGTTTGAGGGAACTTTGTCTTCATAACGCACCCGAAAGCCATTGCAGTTTGAGGGAACTTTGTCTTCATAACGACCCCGAAGGCCATTGCAGTTTGAGGGAACTTTGTCTTCATAACGACCCCGAAGGCCATTGCAGTTTGAGGGAAATTTGTCTTTATAACGCACCCGAAGGCCATTGCAGTTTGAGGGAACTTTGTCTTCATAACGTACCCGAAGCCCATTGCAGTTTGAGGGAACTTTGTCTTCATAACGTACCCGAAAGCCATTGCAGTTTGAGGGAACTTTGTCTTCATAACGACCCCGAAGGCCATTGCAGTTTGAGGGAACTTTGTCTTCATAACGCACCCGAAGGCGATTGCAGTTTGATGGAAGTTTGTCTTCATAACGCACCCGAAGGCCATTGCAGTTTGAGGGAACTTTGTCTTCATAACGACCCCGAAGGCCATTGCAGTTTGATGAAAGTTTGTCTTCTTAACGAACTCGAAGGTCATTGCAGTTTGAGGGAACTTTGTCTTCATAACGTACCCGAAGGCCATTGCAGTTTGATGGAACTTTGTCTTCATAACGCACCCGAAGGCCATTGCAGTTTGAGGGAACTTTGTCTTCATAACGAACCCGAAGGCCATTGCAGTTTTAGGGAACTTTGTCTTCACAACGCACCCGAAGGCCGTTGCAGTTTGAGGGAACTTTGTCTTCATAACGCACCCGAAGGCCATTGCAGTTTGAGAGAACTTTGTCTTCATAACGTACACGTAGGCCATTGCAGTTTGAGGGAACTTTGTCTTCATAACGTACCTTAAGGCCATTGCAGTTTGAGGGAACTTTGTCTTCATAACGACCCCGAAGGCCATTGCAGTTTGAGGGAACTTTGTCTTCATAACGACCCCGAAGGCCATTGCAGTTTGAGGGAACTTTGTCTTCATAACGTACCCGAAAGCCATTGCAGTTTGAGGGAACTTTGTCTTCATAACGACCCCGAAGGCCATTGCAGTTTGAGGGCACTTTGTCTTCATAACGCACCCGAAGGCCATTGCAGTTTGATGGAAGTTTGTCTTCATAACGCACCCGAAGGTCATTGCAGTTTGAGGGAACTTTGTCTTAATAACGCACCCGAAGGCCGTTGCAGTTTGAGGGACTTTTGTCTTCATAATCAACTCGAAGGCCATTGCAGTTTGAGGGAACTTTGTCTTCATAACGTACCCGAAGGCCATTGCAGTTTGATGGAACTTTGTCTTCATAACGCACCCGAAGGCCATTGCAGTTTGAGGGAACTTTGTCTTCATAAAGTACCCGAAGGCCATTGCAGTTTGAGGTAACTTTGTCTTCATAACGTACCCGAAGGCCATTGCAGTTTGAAGGAAATTTGTCTTTATAACGCACCTGAAGGACATTGCAGTTTGAGGGAACTTTGTCTTCATAACGTACCCGAAGGCCATTGCAGTTTGAGGGAACTTTGTCTTCATAACGCACCCGAAGGCCATTGCAGTTTGAGGGAACTTTGTCTTTATAACGCACTTGAAGGCCATTGCAGTTTGAGGGAACTTTGTCTTCATAACGTACCCGAAGGCCATTGCAGTTTGAGGGAACTTTGTCTTCATAACGCACCCGAAGGCCATTGCAGTTTGAAGGAACTTTGTCTTCATAACGCACCCGAAGGCCATTGCAGTTTGAGGGAACTTTGTCTTCATAACGTACCCGAAGGCCATTGCAGTTTGAGGGAACTTTGTCTTCATAACGAACCCGAAGGCCATTGCAGTTTGAGGGAACTTTGTCTTTATAACGCACCCGAAGCCCATTGCAGTTTGAGGGAACTTTGTCTTCATAACGCACCTGAAGGCCATTGCAGTTTGAGGGAACTTTGTCTTCATAACGTACCCGAAGGCCATTGCAGTTTCAGGGAACTTTGTCTTCATAACGTACCCGAAGGCCATTGCAGTTTGAGGGAACTTTGTCTTCATAACGAACCCGAAGGCCATTGCAGTTTTAGAGAACTTTGTCTTTATAACGCACCCGAAGCCCATTGCAGTTTGAGGGAACTTTGTCTTCGTTAACGCACCTGAAGGCCATTGCAGTTTGAGGGAACTTTGTCTTCATAACGTACCCGAAGGCCATTGCAGTTTGAGGGAACTTTGTCTTCATAACGCACCCGAAGGCCATTGCAGTTTGAGGGAACTTTGTCTTTATAACGCACCTGAAGGCCATTGCAGTTTGAGGGAACTTTGTCTTCATAACGTACCCGAAGGCCATTGCAGTTTGAGGGAACTTTGTCTTCATAACGCACCCGAAGGCCATTGCAGTTTGAAGGAACTTTGTCTTCATAACGCACCCGAAGGCCATTGCAGTTTGAGGGAACTTTGTCTTTATAACGCACCCGAATGCCATAGCAGTTTGAGGGAACTTTGTCTTCATAACGCACCCGAAGGCCATTGCAGTTTGAGGGAACTTTGTCTTCATAACGTACCCGAAGGCCATTGCAGTTTGAGGGAACTTTGTCTTCATAACGTACCCGAAGGCCATTGCAGTTTGAGGGAACTTTGTCTTCATAACGAACCCGAAGGCCATTGCAGTTTGAGGGAACTTTGTCTTTATAACGCACCCGAAGCCCATTGCAGTTTGAGGGAACTTTGTCTTCATAACGCACCTGAAGGCCATTGCAGTTTGAGGGAACTTTGTCTTCATAACGTACCCGAAGGCCATTGCAGTTTCAGGGAACTTTGTCTTCATAACGTACCCGAAGGCCATTGCAGTTTGAGGGAACTTTGTCTTCATAACGAACCCGAAGGCCATTGCAGTTTTAGGGAACTTTGTCTTCGTGCAACATCTTATTCCGAGACTGGGTTTGTTTTTATTGAAGAGTTTCTTGGCTTTTATAAGGAAGTTGTCTTTTTTTACGGAAATCGGTTCAGACAAGGCATGAAGCCACTCCATGTAAGGGGCTAACAAGAACGAAAGATGATCATCGCAAATACAGGAGATGACTATTGGCCTTAGTCTTGAAAAGACCAAAGCTATATGTAGGAGGAAAACAGTCAGCATTATGAGAGTTCCACAAGCTGGCAGTTCGTGGATTGAAGCTACTGGAATAGGAAGCTGTATTAAAATAAGTTATGAAAACAGCGTATTAATGGTGACCACTAGACCAACGAGTCAAACGAGCTTGGAAATAAAGAAACAGGGAATAGATCACACAATTCTAAAGAATACATGCCATAATAGTACTTATAGAAAAGACTGAGACTAGCAACATCACATCTGTTAGAGAGAGGATGCAGAGAAGAAGAAGAAAGGGTAAGGTCAATCAAATTACAGATACACCTTATCAATTAGCCTCAAATGGGACAGAGATTCACCAGCTCAAATATGACAACAGCACTCCATACATGGTCTGACAATAGATTTGTAGAGATAGAGAATAGCCTTACATCTAGGCAGTAAGTTGTTGCCCTTTGCGAGTTTTGCACGAGGAGAAGCAAAGATACTTACTGAACGATTTCTTCGTAGTCGCCACTTCATCCCTCCTCTCTCTCTCCCTCTCTCTTTCTCTCCCTCTCTCTCCCTCTCTCTCTCTTTCTCTCTCTCTCTCTCTCTCTCTCTTGCCAATGTCCGCATTGCCTTGACTGGATTTTGCTCCACCTCTTTTTTTACTGCTTCTTGACGAACGCTATGATCCTTCCTGCTAGCCACGGCTTCCACATCTTCATTGCAATTCTCCAGCTTACATTGCACAGCCTCTATCCCTATGAGAGAGAAGGGGGTTTCAATTTTATTCTCGAAGTATTTTATCAATAGATTCAATAGTTTCTCTTCTACAGTCGCCATGTTTCGTTCTGAATAGTCAGTTGTTCTCTTTCTTCCTTAGACCATGTTCTATTTCACATTAGCCCTTTCTAAACCTGCTTATTCCGGCTTGTAACATTGCTAAACTGGAGCCATTTTCAAAATTACATTCACAGTATCGATTGCTTACGTTGTTAATACACCAAATTTTATATTTCTTTATTTATGCTAGATTTCAGATAACCAATTATTTTGTAAATAAATACAAACATATTTTTCTTGCATATCACATTAATAGATGGAATCATTTGCTTTCCAGAATATATTTACTATGTTGTCTTTAAGAAATGTTCTACGCGGCCTTTGGAATTCGTGAATATTCACTTATTCTTAGTACGTTTAATTCAGTTTTGATCTAGCCCGCAAACACAAGCCATATACAATCAACCGTCCAAAATATATGCACATTCTTTTCATTCATTTCGTCAGAAGGCTGAAACGGATTATGTAATATTGTTATCAGACCATTGGGCTAGCAGGAATTTTCTTTTGTTGGGGGCATTTTCTGAAGACCTCGGTTTTTATGTCCATGCAGTTTATGGAAGGGTTGTTGATAGCTTGTATAATTCTGAATTTCTCAGTAGTGCACAAAGGGCAGGTCCTGGAGGTGGGGCTGTAGTATTTAGGCTTCTCGGTAATTCTCCATTCTATTTTGTAGGGGGTGTTGGACTTCTTGAGATCCCATACGTGGGTTGCCAGTGTGGTTATCTGATATTTTTGGGGTATTTGAAAGTGTTGTTGTGGGTGTAGAGTCTTTGTTTAAAAGATCCTTGGGTCATTGCGAAGTATATATCCTCCCTTTTGGTATCCACCCCGGATATAACCTTGGCTTTGTAAATCAACGGAGCTGACTGTGCATCCTCCGCCCAAGGGGCAGGTCTCACCTCTTTTGCAAGAGCAACGGGGGTTGGAGGTCAGAATGGATCCCACGGACTGAAAACATGAATAGCTAGTTTTTACTGTATTTCTGTTAAAAAGTTTATGGAGATTATTTGATGGCGGGAAGTGCTTGTCTATTAATTTGAGAAATTGCTTACCTACGCTATATTTGACGCTGAGTAAATAAGGGGTGGGGGGCGAACAAGATAATATTGCGTCTGTGTTGACTGGTGGATTGGTTGGGTATGTAGGATATTGTTTCGTTATAACCGCTCTCAATGAGGGCATTATTGTAACACGGGGCGGCTTGTTGGAAAATCTCAGGTGTGGATGAAAGGCTGGAAATTCTTTTACTAATATTGGGTATAAGGTTCTTAAATATGAGAGGGGGTGGCAGGATTTGGTGTGGATATACCAGAGTTGTTCGGTGGGTTTGTGGTATAGCCTAGTTGAATTGTTGGTCAGGTCTAGAGATACGTCTAAAAAATCTATGCTAGTCAGGTTTGTGTCTATAGTGATGGTAAAACTGAGTTCTTTTAGGAATGCGGTTAAATGTTTCCTACTACTGGTTATAAACGGGACATATCAACGAAACGCCGCTTTTTAAATATACGGCTTTCTTCCCATTAAGATCAAGAAAATACGAAAACACCAATTACATAAACAAAAATAAACAAACACGTTAAGTCCATAAAAATATTATTGCATCATCTTTTTCAGCACTATATCGAACAATTAATCCGATACATTAATTTATTCCCAAAAACGATAACAAAAAAAACACCCTAATTTCACAAACCCAAACGACAAACTTCATAGCCGCCCCTTTCGTATTTTAGACTAGTTAAAACAATAACATTACAAATAAAAAAACAGA
The DNA here is from genome assembly GCA_963556195.1 of Sepiola atlantica. Classification (NCBI taxonomy): domain Eukaryota; kingdom Metazoa; phylum Mollusca; class Cephalopoda; order Sepiida; family Sepiolidae; genus Sepiola; species Sepiola atlantica. Next base: position 125,895,020 of record OY744528.1, on the reverse strand, counting down.
TGAATAAATAAAACTTGCTAACAGATCAATAAATAAATAAATAAATAAAACTTGCTAGAGAATAAAATTAAGGCCTTTCATACACGAACTAACATCGATCTCCCTTAAGTCTTAGTTAACCACTATCCCACACCGGTTTTTTCGAGGACCCTTTCAGAGATACACCGTTTTCTGTCATTGTTGACGCCATTCCCTATCGGGACATGACTACAATCATTTCAGCTTGCCGATGATTCCACTGGGCACAGAGATTTACTAAAGATGTCTAAATCTGCATTTTTGGATGAAACCGCGGTACATTGCTGAAATATGTAATATACAGTATCTAAATAAATTATATATATATATATATATATATATATATATATATATATATATATATATATATCATTGGAGAGCCATGAATATTAAAACTGTCCTGTTTTTAAATCTCCGAAACAGTTACATGGTAAACAGCTGATGATCCCCGTGTTAATATTAGACGCTTAAGGTTTCCTGTTTTTGTTTCACTCTTAGATAATTAACCCCCCTTTTTTATTTTTATTTTTTTATTTTTTTTATTTTACTTATATTTTTTCATTTATTAATTTTCCAACGAATGTTAAGTCTGCAATATCTGTGATTTAGTTAGTTTGTCTGGGAATTTAAACTGCATTTTACTTTTTTAAATTTTTCTTCTTTTTTTTTTTTTTTTTTTAATGACTCAAAGCTTCTTTAGACTAT
>OY744528.1:125834297-125891797 GCA_963556195.1 Sepiola atlantica | reverse complement strand
GATCATATTTCTCTCCAAATATGATCTGCCTGATGAGATCTCAGTTTATAGTAACTGTTGATCGATAACATCGACATGCCAATGTCGCAGATTTTATACATGTCTGTGTAAATAAAAATAATCATATATAAAGCTCTATTTTGACATTGAGCACTCTTTATAAACCCGGTTGAAATTCTTTGGATTACCACCCTGTGGATGTTTTTACCTGGATTATTACCATTATATATATATATATATATATATATATATATATATATATATATATATATATATATATATATATATATATATATATATTAGGGTAGGTCGATTTTACACTTTTTTTTAAATATTAAAAAAAGGCACGTTCCGAAAGTTGTATATAGACCTATTAAATACTCATGCAAAAAATTAGATCAAAAACTTCAGCGGTTTTTTGAGCGTTTGGTATCAAAGATCGTAGACAAGAATATACTGAAAATTCCTCGTTTTTGCAAGATTTGCTTGAATATTGGTGTGAAAACCAAATAATTTTAGCATTTAAAAGCAGGGAATGTCCTTTTATTTTATAAAAATGATATGAATTAAAGAAATCTTCAAATTGAAAATTTGCCCCCCCCCTCATTTTCAGTATCTGCTTTTGTAAACTACCTTTTAACGTTATGAATTAAACAGTAATATTTGAATACCTAAAAAAATGATTTTTTCTGTTATTAGTGAAAATATAACAAGCAAAGAAATAAGGAAAAACCTAACACTATTTTAATGAAGCTTAATATAGAGAGTCAAATTGCTCCATATAAGACCCCTTAGACAAAAATGCTGGTCTCAATTTCTGACTCAAAACTTTGGCTGTAATGTGTTGATGCCTTGCTTCAAAACCATATACAGTTTGTGAAGCTTCTGTTATTAACTTAACTGCCCGTTCCACACCCTGAGAATGTGAGGGCAAATCTGGCAAGTCAAGCTTGGTTCCATTCATCAACGATTCTCGAAGTTCAGATTCAGTAAAATCTTCCGTCATTGGTGGTTCAAAAATGCCGTATAATTTTAAATCTATTAATTGTGTCCAATGTGTGGCATTAAAATTAATAGGTAGTATTCTTTTTAATCTTTTTCTGGTTGACTCCTCACTCCTGAAAGAACAAATTAATTAATTGAATTATTAAAAAAATTCCAATCTGTACTGCTTTAATAATTATGGTGAAATTAGATAAAATCTTTAAAAATCATTCTATAAATTGGAATAAATAATTGAGTCAGAGATATATGAATAAATATTACTTACCTAATGGCCAAAATTCTTTTTAAAGTTTCTTCTCTTACTTCAATCTCCTCAGATTTAACCATGGAATATAGAAAGTTTTCAGGCAGTAAACAAAATGTATTACCTTGTATATTTCTAAATGTGATATCTTGGATTTCCTGAGGCTGCTCCTTAATCCTCTGGGTCATATTAAAAATGTGCACTTACTGATTGTGGAATTTACTATTTCTTTTAATTTCAAACCAAAAAGTGGCATACACATTTACAATAAAATTTACTACATAGTGTAGTTTTGTTGTGTGCCTTTGTGGGTATGCACCACGAGTCCATAAACACATAAGCCTGATGGCCAAAGTTAACCATCTTGCTTGGTTTAAAGGACCAATTTTCCAGGAGGCATATCTAGAGTCAACCTTACCTCTAGAAATACCTACTGTGTATTCATAAAGGAGTCTTTGGTCAGAACTAAGATCATGTATTTCATCAATTTTGGAAAATGATATTTGGGGTAAATCATATCAATCATTTGAGCATAATTTCCCCAGAGAGCTACTGAATGTTGTAGGGCCCTTTGCGCAACCATCTATGTTTTTAAAAAGGGCTCTGAAAGGTAGTTCATTATGATGCAAAGAGCAACCAATTGTGTGAAGAGTTTTAAAAAGTTTTTTTTCTAAAATTGCAACCATTCCACCATCGCAACTTGTGTTGGTATTAGTGTTGTCAACAAGTATAGCCTTGATACTGTTCTCACTGTGGAATTCATGCAAATCATCCACCACTTGATCTGCATGAACAGCACCTGTTGCACCACTATTCGGAAGAACTCTATGTGTCAGATATTTACTTTCACATGGTGTTTCTTTTGTAAAAGTTAAATGGTGTTCTGGTCCCTTAGTTTTTTTCATAATTCTCTGTCTATTTTCATCCACAATTTCCTTATACATCAATGTGTCCTTATCCATTCTCCCATCAACTCCAATACATATATTTTAGGTGGGGTAAAAACTCCTGGCTGAAATAGTTTTATTTATCTACCTCCAACAAGGTAAGATGTGACACAAGGTCAGGAAAGTGGGATTAGATAACCCTGCGCTATAGAGGTGAGCACTCTGGCCATTAAAAAATTGACTGGGCAGCCCCGTCGGCATTCCCCTGTAGGGGCGCCTCAGACAGTTAGCAATAAACTTACTCCTCCCCAAAGAGGAAAGGCAAAGCCTGGGAGGATGCACCTCCTAGAATTGCACAGGACGGACAAGCCCCAATAGACGGGCGTAAATCCAGACCCAAAGGCCCGGACGATACCGGTTTATTTGGTGGGGTAAAAACCCCTGGCTGAACTAGATTTTATTTATCTACCCCCAACAAGGTAAGATTGACAAAAGGTCAGGAAAGTGGGATGAGAAAGCCAGTGCTCGAGAGGTGAGCACTCTGGCCATTTAAAAATTGCCTGGGCAGCTTCGTCGGCATTCCCCGGTAGGGCCGCCTCAGACAGTAAGCAGTAAACTTACTCCTCCCCAAAGAGGGAAGGCAAAACCTGGGAGATGCACCTCCTAGAACTGCACAGGACGGACAAGCCCCAATAGACGTGCGTAAATCCAGACCCAAAGGCCCGGACGATACCGGTTTATTTGGTGGGGTAAAACCCCCTGGCTGAACTAGTTTTTATTTATCTAACTCCCACAAGGTAAGGTGTGACAAAAGGTCGGGAAAGTGGGATTAGATAAGCCAGCGCTCGACAATTCAATATATATGTGTGATAATTAAACAGACAATCAACACGGGAAGTCAAATTCGCCCGATGAATTTTCAACCGGTGAATACCATAAAAAATATCCAATCAATAAAACGCCTATGTAAACAAATAATTATTTATATATAACATTAAATATCATAGTGTTTTATTCCTTTTTAATTTGAATATGTACATTTAATTTCTTAAGAAAAATAATAATAAACTTTAAAATATTTATTATTAAGTAATGTATTACTTTTTTTTGTTAAAACCCGGGTTTAATTTAAGGCGACACATCTGCCGGTGAAATCTCGGCAGTGAGAAAAAATCTCGATTTATTTGATCTTAAAGTTGCAATGCTCAAATAAATACAAAATTTTGAAGAAAAATATTTCTTGTGGTAACTTTTGACATTATTTGGCAACTTTCTTCGAGTGCGATAATTTACAGTTTCAAAATCGACCTCCCCTAATATATATATATATATATATATATATATATATATATATATATATATATATATATATATATATATATATATATATATGGAGAGAGAGAGAGCGGGGAGAGGACGAGAGAGAGAGACATATAAGAATAATACAATACTGTGACTTAATGTCAATTTCGGGGAAAAGAATACTTAATTTCTGGAAAAGTTCAGAGCAATTTCTAGAGAAATAAAGAGAGTCATGAATAGACAGATTTTTCGTATATATAAAGAAGAAGAAGAAGAAGAAGAAGAAGAAGAAGAAGAAGAAGAAGAAGAAGAAGATAACACATAGAGATGTTAGAAGGATGGCTACGAAAGACCAATGGAAAAACTCATAATTGATTTACTAGATATCAAAAGGCGCGAAATAGTAAACTCTGCTATGGATGGACAGAAACGTGTAAATTATATGAGCGGTATAAAAGATGGAATACGCTTGCCTACATGGTTCAAACGGCGAAAAGTTTGCACTTAAAGAATCTCGTATCTTTTCTTTCTGCGATGCCCTTTCCAAAATCAAAAAGAGTCACCCCCCCCCCCGTATGAGACTAAGTCCCATTCCAGACTTGAACTTGATACTTCGTACATCATCAACATCATCAACATCATCAACATCATCAACAACATCAACATCATTCTGTCTCTAACACGGATTCACTCGCGTTCTTATCTCGCGCATCTTTTATGGGTTTCTTCTGACACCCCCACCCACCACCACCACCACCACCACCACCACCACCGCCGCCACCACCGCCGCCATCACCGCCGCGACTAGAACCATTAGCTCACGATTGCGTTTTTTAATGGAGAAACCATTTAACTGATAAATTCACAGAAAAGGTGTCCTTTTTCAGGCTGAAAAACTGACAAAACCTGCCTTGTTTAAAGCTTCCACTTAGCCATACTTTAGAGGTTTAAGACGATGCACTTGAACAACCCCAACACTTGGTGTCAATTTATATCCCTTATTTGTTTATTAAATAAAAAGGGTCCATAATGCTAACATGTCTTTGGGTCCTGCAACAAGTTTAAAAGATAGCATACAAGCAAGCAAAAACGTCGACAGATATGGTGAGAACTGTGTGAAACAAATGTTTTCGACAATACACACAGAATCATATAAATAATGAAAAAATTTTTTTAAATATATATGTTTTTTCTTTTTCTTTTCTTTTCTTTATATGTTTGTGTTTGTATTTTTCTCAATGAAAAAACTAATAGAGGATTTTATATAAGAATATAACATCATTTTTTGAGAACCTTTTGATATTATTTTTGGAGATTTGACTGTATAAAGAAGAAGTCAGGAAGTTTTTAGTTTGTTTGTTTTGAAACAAGCAGGAATAAGTGAAATGAAGAAAACAATTTTAAAGTTAACGGTTTTGATTATTTTTGTTTCATTCACTGATCGAGCCTTTCGAAAACATATTTTGAATATATTATTATCAAGAAACAACGTGTGTTTTAGAATGGGCAGAAACAATTGTATGAATAAAAATGTTTTTTAAACAAATTCGGAAAATTTAGTAAACTATATATATATATATATATATATATATATATATATATATATATATATATATATATATATATATATATATATATTAAAAAACAAAAATATTCACCCCGACTTTTTTTCGATAACTAAAAACATCAAAAAAAGAAAATATATATATATATATATATATATATATATATATATATATATATATATATATATATATACCTAAGTACTGGCGTGGACAAACCAACCTCACGTGCACCTCGAAAGTACTTCGACGCCAAATGGGCCCGTTGTTAACGGCGAGTGCTCAGTGCTGTAAAACTGAACCTGACTGCCTTGTAGTCAGAACGGCTAAGAGTGAGGCAACCCTGACCGAAACCTCCAAAGGAACTTAGGCCATGTCAGCTGAGACATGCCTTATCCACCGGCATGTGGATCACACTCTGGTGTCCGACACCTTGAGTTTCAGCCAAGGGTATAGAGCAATACTACTAGGAGAGATGTCCTCTTTAGCCTTTGTTAAGGCAGTCACATAGGAGAAGGAAAACTCCGATCTAACACTTACGGTTTACGTGACTGCAGGTCATCGGGCCTTTTGTCTGTCACCGGATTCATAGTCGCCGATACTCAGAAAGTTGTCGTCGTGTCGCACAAGCGTTGATCACTGTAATCCTGTTGCTGTGCTGGTACTTTTGGCGTCTGTGATTCATATGTGGATACCAACTTTGTGTCTACCTTAGCTGGATGAATGTAATGAGTGATACGAAATTTAATTTGAAAATTGCTTGTTGAAACGTCAGAACCTTATTTGATCGTGATGGCTCTGACTTGCCGGAGAGACGAACAGCACTTGTTGGACAAGAACTGTTACGTTCCAACATTGATATAGCAGGCTTGTCAGAGACAAGATTGTTGGAGGAGGGTAGTCATGTAGAGGGGGGGGCTCTGAATATGTATTTTACTGGATCGGGAAACCGGAAGGCGTTCGACACGACCAGAGTAGGATTTGCTCTTTGTGGTCTAAATGAGCGTATTATGACCTTAGGTTTGCCGCTATCTGGTCAGAGATATGCAACTCTTATTTCTGATTATACTCCTACATTGGGCAGCCCACCTGAGCTAGTAGGATCCTTTTATGAAGATCTTAAAAGAGTTATCCTAACTACTCCGCGAGATGATGAAATTGTCTTGCTAGGAGATTTCAATACGAGGGTGCGTAGGGAATATCAAACATGGCGTCCGCTCAGACGTTATGGAGTGTGAAGTATGAATAAGAGCGGGTTACGTTTACTGCAAATGTGTTCGGAGCTGGATTTAGTTATAATTAACACGTGTTTCAACCTGAAACCAAAGCATAAGTACACATGAATGAATCCACGATCCAAGCAATGAGATTTGATCGATTACGTCATCACACGTGATCTATAGGACGTCTGTAAGTTTCGAGTCAAAAGGAATGTCGAGTGCTGGACAGATCATCGTCTGGTGTGTGCTGATATGAGGTTAGTAAAAGGCGATTCGGCAACGTCAAGTGTCCTCGTAGAATAAATGTTGCCAAGCTGAAGGATGAGAAAACTGCTCTAGACCAACAGAATAGGCTTGAGCAGATATCGTTTGATAGTACGTGGGTTTTTTTTTAAGAAGTGTGTTTATGAAAAAGCAGCAGATGTTCTAACGAAGAGAAAGCATCAAGACTGGTTTGATGACAATAATGCTCACATCGCTCAACTTCTACGGGAAAAGCATGAACTTCATCAAAGGCGGATTGATAGCGGCTTGTCACCTCCGGATCTGAAGTCTGTGGAAGAGACATACTATTAAATCTGAGTTGCAGAAAGAACTTAAACGGATGAAGGATAAATTGTGGCGACAGAAGGCTTAAGTGCTGTTGAATGCAGTTCAGAAATTTGTTTGAAAATAGCGTCTAGGGGCTTCGCAGGAATTATATCTGTGGATTATTGACGCTGATTTGAATGTAACTCTTCAAAATTAAAAACAAATAAATTCAGTTGTTTCGTCAAGTGAACAAGTGCCGAAAATATGTATATTTTTGGAAAGATAATTCAACGAAGGATCATGTAATTAAAGAAATTGAAGCGTAAACAATCAATGCTTTCTTGTTTCAGAATTAATTATTCAGTTAATGTATTGATAAAACACCAACAGAAGTCAAAATCCAAGATGGCGACCGTAAGAGCATTTTCGCAGAAAAATAAAACGAAGCGTGTCTATATTTCTTAATTCAATACTCGACTTTGTTTTTGCATTTTAATATCGGACTTGTTTCTTAAAAATAATTAATTAATTATACAATTAATGTATTAATAAAAATATATCTGCAATTACTATTAATATTGATAAAGACGCCACGAAATACACGGAGTTTAATGTGATTATCCTTAAGCAACTTGTGGCGTCGGTGTTTTTTGTTTGTTTCGTTTCAGAATAGACGCAATCAAAAATAAAACTCAACTTCGCTGTTTTGTATTGAATAAAAATGATGAACCTTTTTACATTTAAAAATCTCTTTCGAATGTCGAAGTGTACGGCGTTATTTTTTTTTAAGTAAAATTCAAAATGGCGACTGGACTGGTGCATCCAAAGAATTTCTCTTATTAAACAAAATCGGTTTTTAATTAGCAACATTCGAGGACTTACACTGTGAGTTCCGGCCACTTCTTCTATGATATTACTAATCAGAATAGAATTAAATATGAAAATAGTAAAAATCGATTAGAAATAGATTTTTCAACATAATCGTAACAGAATGGAATATTGACGTGAAAATGGAATAAAGTTTGGACCTTGTATTGAAAAGACTATTTAAGTCAAAGAATCGGTCAATCGACTGACTCTGCTTTATATATAAGATGTAGCTTAACAACGAGCAAACATGTGCGACCGGGGATATATTTATTAGTATATATATATCATGTATATATAATGTATTTGTTACACCGGCCGTTCTGACACAGAAGACAAAGCACAGTCTTGTAACTGTCTAGCCAACACCTAGTCACTTTCTTACTTTGTTAATACACTTGTTAAACCAACCCTCGACTTGACTTCCTTTATTTATTATTTACTGTGGAACAACTTCACAACAGTATTCATTAACGTAACAATCGACGTCTTTACAATAAAAGCTGCGACCCCTTCCCAGTGGATACATTGGATGGCATTTGATAGTATTCCGATTCTCAGCTCCGATCTTGCGCTGACGACGCGACTAAACTATGAATATGCAGAGAATTTCAAACATCTCAAAGATTTCGAAATCTGAGTCTCCGTTGCTCTTAGCCATTCAGACAGAATCGTGTTATCTTAATAAGAACAAAAACGAAGAAAAAGAACATTTCAATTTTTAGCGATCAGATATATCTTGCAATGGCGGGCAAGGCGTCCAGTTCTCTTCGCTATTCTTTCTTTTTCGCTATATTTTATACATTTGGATGTAGTTTACAATGTGCTTTTGACGCTCGTCGCACGTTTGAGATTTGTCTGGTGTTCTACGAGTCAGAGAACGAGAGAATCTCGGTCAGTTTTGTTGACAAACAAACAGTTTTATTTCTATCTAATGGTTAAATCTTGAACAACTTAACAGCATTAGCGTGATATTGCAGTCACCGTTCCGTGTAGAATAAGCAGTGATATCTGCTGCATCGCCCACATCCTCAGACTTGAACCATCAGTTTAATCCGTGCTTTGGCTCTGGCCTTAAAGTGCAACCGGTGGTGAAGGCCCCAATTTGAGAGTTTTGAGGAACGTGGGATTACCCCTTCGTTACAATTACTCCTAGGGCCACTCTGACCGGAAGTGATAGTACCTGTCATGTCTGCGTCTCATTTATAGATTAAATAGAATTCGTCCCGGGCACGACACCACTTAACTATCACGAACACCCTTGAGCTAGGTGTTCGCCTCTATCCCACCCCCATTACCCTGAAATCCATCGTTCCCGGCCCTTTCCAACTTTCCTTTGTACCTACAATATTTCCCAACCCTAGATACTAAAGCCCCCCCACCCCCACCGTCATCCAGTGGTGAGGACCCAATTTGGGATATTTGATGAATGTGGATCCACACTGACCCGGAGTGGTAATACCTAACAGAACCACATCTGTGGGCTAAGTAGAACATACCGTTTAAAAACCATTTGCTTACTAAATATACGCCTTCAAAACAAATAAACTTACAAACAAATCATATATACAAAACATATGTACGGCTTCGGCATGAAATGGCGCAATGATGGTTGACAAGCCGTAACAACCGAATCAGCAACCAACCAGTTTGTTTCAAAACAGTTTCAAAATTATTTTGATAAGCTATTATAAACCGCTTGCCTTCCCCCACCCACCTACCGACGAAAATTTTATTTTATTCTTAAGCCTTGGTCACACGAGGCAACTTCACTCGGTGGCGAGTAATAGCAGTCTAATCGCATCGTGTGACCGGTTAATCGCAAGTAGCACATCCAACTTGCGACTAGTTTATGACGTCACGGTCATGCAGTTTGTTGCTATGACAGAAAGAAAAAAACAAAGTTTGAAGTGGTCAAAGTAGGTTTCTGGATATTTACAGAAACTACGAAATGTGTGCGATCCAAACAATATACAAACAATATGAAGAAAATATGAAGAAAAATGCGAGGGAGTAAAATTTTAAATATTTAATGACTGAACTAATTGCGGCTGGTTTTGCGATTCAATGCGAACATAATTTGAAAAGGAAAATAAAGAACTTGAAGGATGAATATAGGAATGAAATTAATAAAGTGGGTCAGGAACTGACGATGTTTATAAACCAAAGCTTGTTTGATTTGAAACAAAAAATCGGCCACCTGACCCGCGACATGTCTGCGCTGTGAACAAAGGCACGAAACGACTCAACTTCTTGGCCTTTTGGCTAAGATCAAAGTGTAGTATCTGTTCCGATGGATACTGCACCCCATAGACTGGTATTGTCTTGGCTTTCGGGGCTTGATTTATCCAGTCTATGGGTCTGTCCTGTGCAGTTCTAGGAGGTCCACCCTCCCAGGCTTCGCCTCCCCTCTTTGAGGAGGAGTAAGTTTATTGCATACTGCCTGAGGCGCCCCTACCGTTTATAAATTAAATTTCAAGATGAAGCCGATTGTTTAGATTTTAGGGTTTTTTTTTCTGTGATCTTCGTGAATTACGGAAATTAGGACCCCGGGCGACACCGGATAACCTTGCTAGTATTTAAGAATTAAGGGTTTTTTATTGTTGTTTTACGGGTTTATTTAATCCCGAAATACAATACTTATCGGAAAAAAACGATTCATTATAAGCTTCTAGTCGCATAGACGCCCTTGGGCAGGGTGTCTATCGTCTCTCTAGGTAGAAACAGGGGTTTTAATTAATCAGAGAGTCTGAGTCAGCATCCATTGCACCAATCACTTCTCGATTTGATGATTGTTCTACGTTTAGATAATTTTAAATGTACAATTGGAAAATCAAAAGTTGATAAACAGGATTCCATTGTTCAATAGTAAAAAAGAAGTAAAGATTGCAGAACTACTTCTTCGTCACTCGATTATTTATGACAACAATATCAGTTGTGTCGGCAGCGACCATCAATATCGACGGAAACAAACGGTTGAGGGTTGAGCCAACAGAATACATTGAACAAGAAAGTGTTAAATATTCAAATTCATATAACTATCTTGTCTAGCTGGTTCAGATGAAATATCCGGTTGTGGGCCTTCTGAAACCCCGTATTAGAAAGGAAAGGCTGCTGTAAAAACAAATGCACTCGAGTGACAGGGAAGGAGGAAAGAACAAAGGAAGCATTGGCCGTACATAGCAGTCGCTCCTGAACACACCTGAACACACCTAAACACACCTGAACACACCTGAACACACCTGAACACACCTAAACATACCTAAACACACCTGAACACAGCTGAACACACCTGAACACACCTAAACACACCTAAACACACCTGAACACACCTAAACACACCTGAACACAGCTGAACACAGCTGAACACACCTGAACACACCTGAACACACCTAAACACACCTGAACACAGCTGAACACAGCTGAACACACCTAAACACACCTAAACACACCTGAACACACCTGAACACACCTGAACACACCTGAACACACCTAAACACACCTAAACACACCTGAACACACCTGAACACACCTAAACATACCTAAACACACCTGAACACAGCTGAACACACCTGAACACACCTAAACACACCTAAACACACCTGAACACACCTAAACACACCTGAACACAGCTGAACACAGCTGAACACACCTGAACACACCTGAACACACCTAAACACACCTGAACACAGCTGAACACAGCTGAACACACCTAAACACACCTAAACACACCTGAACACACCTAAACACACCTGAACACACCTGAACACACCTAAACACACCTGAACACACCTAAACACACCTGAACACACCTAAACAATATATTAATCTCATCTTCCTTTATCTTTCCTGTCTTGTTATCTACCTCCCACATCGGTAAGATTGGGCACAAGGTCGGGAAAGTGGGAGAAAGGGGAAGAGCACTCTGTCCTACAAAAAATGCCTGGGCAGCCCCGTCGTCATTCCCAAGTAGGGACGCCTTAGCAATAAACTAACCCTTTCTCAAAGGGTGAGAAGGCAAAGCCTGGGAAGGTGGACCTTTTAGAACTACACAGTACAATACCTCAGACCGTCGAAATCGAGGCCCAGCTAAGACGGCACCGGTCTATAGAGTGTAGCATCCATCGTAACAGATACTACACTCTGATCTTAGCGAAAAATCCAAGGAGGAAAATGTCTGTCCTGTTTGTTTCTGTTTTCTACTTTTAATCCTTTTTATTGTCTATTTCTTTGTGGTCGTCTAGTGGTTATAATTTCTTAAGACTCCCACATACTATCAAGGTAGCCATTTTAGATTCCATTCCTCGACACTGGAAGTTGTTCTAGAAGAAATGGCGCCGAACACGATTCAACTTACAAATAATTTCATTACGTTCTTAATGTAACGTTTCGTTAAGTTAAGGATGGTCATGAAGACAGCGGCCCGAAGGTCTGCGAATCCCTGTGTATCGCTCGCCGATTGACCCCAACTAACTACTCTTGGCTATTTTAACAATGCCTTTTGCAGCTCCATCAATCATCTTCCAGCATCTCCCAGCCTCACTTCATTGCGTAATGCAAACATTTATTAATGCTAATCAGATTCTTTTGTTACGGAAGAGCCAAATAATCTTGTGCGTTTATATTTCTTAAATAATGGATACGTCTACTGATATGGTTCATTTGGCCAGATTGCTAGAGTGATCGCTAATGGGCCGGGAGACCGGGGTTCAATCTTCGGTTGATTCATACGGAAGATCAAAAAATGGTACTTGATGTTTCCTTGCTAAACAATTAGCAGGTGAAGATCAAGAATAAGTGGAGCAATACAAATCGGGGAAAATAATAATAATCATCTGGCCATAAAAATAACGTATGTGTAGATATTTAAAATCCTAGTCTTTTCGTAATGTTTTTTCTCCTCTTCCTTTTGTTGCAGTTGGTTTCAAGGGTAATTACTATTTTTTTTTTTGGGGGGGGGGTCAGCTTTTCCGTCTAACGCATTTACAGACGCCTGTCTCATTGTTACTTATTTACATCCATATTTTATATTCTACGCTTATGCTCCTATTGTCACTGCTGGTAAGGATTATTATTAGACTGTGCTAGTGTTCAAAAGACATTAGAAAATATCATAGATTATTTTGGTCATCCGTAACAACAATATGATCTTCATAGATATACGTTTGTGCGATTATTATTATTAGACTATTTATGCATTCGGGAGTAATTTTGGCCATCCGTAACTTTAAAAGACTGATTTTCATTAATAAATGCGTGTGGCGTGTATTGTTTCTGTTTGTTGCTTAAAACGTCTCTTCAGTACACTCCACTCAAGTCTTATCGCTGGCGCCAGATATCTGATCGAGGTTTAAACTTGTGGAAGATGAAACCACGTGACTTACCGTTCCATATACTGACCAATTGCTGGGTGAGTTTGATAACATTTCCCCCGGCCTCCGTTCTTCATTTCTTTCTCCCTTTTTTTCTTTCTTTCTTCCTCCCTTTTTTCTCTCTTTCTCTCTTTTTTCTTTTCTTTCTTTCTTTTTTCATTTCTTTCTGTTCTATCCACAATAACTCCATTATCATGTTCAGACACATGCCTAAACGTGTTTAAGGACTGAAAAAGAAAGCACTAACTCGCAAAGCATCACCAGTGACATATTTTGCCGGCACTAGACTTAACGTCTTGTCTACGTTTCGCATCTCACGTTCTTTTGTTTTTGTTTGTTCATTTACTTTATTTTATGAGAAAACAAGCGACTATACAATACTAGTTGGCGTACCCGTTCGCGGATGGGTTCATAAAGACGAGACACACCTGGAACCTGTGCAAAAGATCCGACCCCCAACATAGTATTATGGTAAACATTGTTTCAAAGTAGAGATTACACCTCTGAAGTTGTAGGCTTTAAAAAATTTATTTTGTACAGTATTGATTTACTCCTCTCCAGGAGTTAGGCACAAGGCCAGTTTTTATCCTACTCCCACAAGTAAGATGTGACCCAAGGTCGGGTCGGGAAAGTGGGGTTTGAAAAGCCAGCGCCCGAGAGGTGAACACTCTGGCCATTTAAAAAATGCCTGGGCAGCCCCGTCGGCATTCCCCGATAGGGGCGCCTCATACAGTAAGCAATAAACTTACTTCTCCCCAAAGAGGGGAGACAAAGCCTGGAAGGGTGGACCTCCTAGAACTGCACAGGACAGACCCATAGACCGGCGTAAATCAAGCTCCGAAGGCCAAGACAATACCAGTCCATGGGCTGCAGTATCCATCGGAACAGATACTACACTTTGATCTTAGCCAAAAGGCCAAGAATGGGTTTGTTTTATTTTGTAGAGTAGAACTGTCTAAACTTGTTCAAATCATTCGAATCGATATATTAGGTTGTCCCGAAAGTTCGTGAACACTTGCAAAAAAATTGAATTCATATGCAATTTTTAATTGTTTGTTTGCGTTTATATTGTTATAGTTATCTTCATCTTTAAATTCCAGATGCCCATGAATAAAATCGAGCTGCGAGTTTTGATTCGTTACAATCAAGTGTTTACGAACTTTTGGGACAACCTAGTATTTTTGTAATTCGACCAGTTTCAATAGAGATAAAAACAAATTTTTTAAATCGGTTGTAGGGGAGCTAACTCAATACTCTTTAATATTTGCAAGAGATACGAAAATATTCAAACCAAGAAACAACATGTTGCTCTACCAAAAAGAATATTAAAATCGACATTACATGACTGAAGTTATGGTCTTAGAAAAATGCTACATCTGTATACTTAAGTTCCCCCTAAATTTGCTAAAATTATGAAAATATATTTCACGTTGTGTAATTTAAATATGGTTTGAATCTCATCACAATTAAAGATGAAAAGAATTTTAGGGAGGGCTATGTTCCTTCCAGAACCCCTTTATAAGAAAACGAAATCAATATATCCAGCTTTTCTAGAGAAAAAAGAAAATGCCCGCTTAGGCCATTCGCATTGCCAAATTTCAAGTTCGTGGGTCTAATAACCGAATAACCTAAACGTAGTTAGCAGAGAGAGAGAGAGAGACAGACAGACAGACAGACAGACAGACAGACAGACAGACAGACAGACAGACAGACAGAAAGAAATACATAGTCTCTCATACATATTTCTTTCACAGTTTTGTTATTTGTAGAAAAATAACAAAAAGATGATTGTCATGGTGTTATTTGATATATTCTAATTTTGAGAAAAGTTACTGTGTATGAACATTAAATACTCACATTTTATTAATAAGGAAAAAAAACAACAACGGTTATTTTATATGGTCTTTTCGATATTCAACGTCGAGAGGTTTGATTTTGTGAGTATAAAAATGAAAATCAATTCCCCATTAAAAACTGGGTATATAATGAAATGAATAGATTTTTTCATTAAATTGCTATAAATACTATTACTGCTGATAATAATAATATTAATATATAGAAAACTATTGTATATATATATATATAACATAGGAGAATCAAATTAAAAGTGAATCGTACGGAATATTTTTTTAAAAACTGTTTATAAAATAAATATGCAAATGAAGTATGGCATTGCCTGTAATTTTCAGTTTTCCAATCAGTATATATAACGTATTTGAAAATATTTTGTTTTATCATTGAATAGTGTTTTGATATAAATATAGTTCGGATAAATGGAAGAAAAACTTTCGCATTTATTGATTTTGATATAAGTATGAATATATGTATATCCTTCTTGGGTTCACTATGACTTATTTATAAAACCATAGATAATGACAACGACGACGACGACGACGACGTCGACGATGATGATGATGATGATGATGATGATGATGATGATGATGATGATGATGATGATGATGATGATGATGATGATGATGATGATGACACTTAACTACATAGGAAGCTTTGCAGACATAAAACAAAGAATAAACCACCTCATGTATATGGACGACCTGAAACTATTTGCAAAAAGCAAAATAGAACTGGAAAAGCTGATAAAGACGACCAAAATTTTCAGCCGGAAGATTGGAAAAGAATACCTGAGAACAAGTAAACTCTTAGAAACGTAATTATATAGTAGAAATCTTGTCATCCCAGCAAGTCACAGGGTGAAGATCTAGGAAGCAAAAAAACGTAGCTGAATATGCAACATGAACAAAAATTACAGTAATATTAATAAGTGTAGGAGCACTAGGAACAGTTTCAAAAACATGGAAGAAATACTAGCAGAAATTGGAATCAAAGGGAAGATTGACACCATAAAAATCGCGGCACTGATGAAAGTAACTGAAATATTAAGAAAAATGCTCGAGTGCGTAAACCAACCCACATAACCAGATAAACCACGTATAAGTTGAAATCGAATTACCTTGCGTGAACACAACTTGAAATGTTGAAAAAAATAAATTACACGAATCCAAAGGAAATGAAACTGCCAGGGTAAATATGTCAGAAAATCTTTCTCCCTCCCAACGAAGAAATCGTTGTTGCCACAGAAGATGGCCGTGAAGAGTCTGGGAGGATAGAAATACCGAAGAAGGAGAGCACCAACCAGACCTCCACGGGAGGAAAGAGCACTGAGAGTAATGTAAACCGAAGGAGACTTATTGTCACTAAAATTCCAGATAATTCAGGGAGAACTCAATGGTAAACAGCTGTTGTGATAACACAAAGTGATTTTCAACAGTGATCAGAAGAAGCGAAAAGTACTGGATATCTGTGAGGACTTGTTGCCACTCATACTCCAAGGAACACCACATGTTGATGCCAGTGAACCATCATTGGTAATGAATCGAGTGAGTAGTAGTTGTAGTAGTAGTGGTAGCAGTGTTGGTAGTAGTAGAAGAACTAGTAGTAGTTGTGGTGGTAGTAGTAGTGGTGGTAGTAATAGTAGTAGTGGTGGTGGTGGTAGTAGTAGTAGAAGTGGTGGTGGTAGTAATAGTAGTAGTAGTGGTAGTAGTAGTGGTGGTAGTAGTAGTAGTAGTAGTAGTAGTAGTAGTAGTAGTAGTAGTAGTAGTAGAAGTGGTGGTAGTAGTAGTAGTAGTAGTAGTAGTAGTAGTAGTAGTAGTAGTAGTAGTAGTAGTAGTAGTGGTGGTGGTGGGGGTGGTGATGGTGGTGGCGGTGGTGGGAGTAGTAGTAGTAGTAGTAGTAGTAGTGGGTAGTAGTAGTAGTAGTAGTAGTAGTAGTAGTAGTAGTAGTAGTAGCAGCAGCAGCAGTAGTAAAGTATTGGTAGTAGTAGTAGTAGCAGTGGTGTCTTCTATAAAATTCTAATAATACAGATGGACGACACTGCCAAATAGGTCGTCGAAACCTTGACCGGCCACTATCGACGTAAGCGTATATATAATGTGTCCACTGTATTGTGTCTTTATTTTTCTAGGGGTTTTATTTATTCATCTGTTTTTACAGGCGTTCAAGATAAACATCCAACGTGAATAGCTTGTCTGCCCACCCAGCGAGTGCTGGTATGTGAAGTTCAATCAGCCGGGCAGAAGCTTCTTGTAAAGTCGCCCCCCCCTCCATCCTCCCCTCAGTTGGCCAATGTGTCCATTGGTGGCTTTATCGGCTGGCATCCACTTTACACCTGTGGCTGACCACACACACACACACACACATACATACATACACACACACTCTTTCTTTTTACTCATATTTATTCTCTGTCAGTTGTCACTGAGTCTATCACTTTATCTTGTTCTTTTATTAACACACACATGCGCACACACATGCGCTCTACACGTCCATGTCTGTCTGTTTGTCTGTCTGTCTGTTTGTCCAGAATAGCAATTCAAAACGAAACAATCCAATGATGCTATTCATTTTTCGTTTTTACAATTATATCGCACTAGACATCCATAAACAGCAAATACGACGTTTTACTTTATTTTATTCATAAAAAAGCCCTGTAACAAGATCAAACAACTTTTCTCGGCTAAGATTTTACGAAGAATCTACTGCTTATAGGAATAATTCTATCTGAGCGCTAGATTTTTCGGAATTTGTGATAAAATTTAATATAAGAAAAAAATAGAATGATGCCATAGGTGAGTGATTTGTCCTGAAAAGGGCAGTGTCTGCTCGCAGATGGACGAATTGAAAAGTCAGTATAAGTTTAGGAAAATGGGACATTCGTTGCTGTGCTCGGTATTTTCCTTAAACGTGTCTAATGAATCGGTTATTTGCTATTTATAAATTTCATTTCTGTGTCTCTCATCTTTTGTATTAAAATTTAATAATATCATGATTAAACATCACTCGCAAACAAAGTGTTTATTCTCTGACTGAAGAAATATTTCTCCTTACAAGAAAGTAGCAATAATAAAAAAAGAAACTTTATTTCTAACCGAATTTAAATCTAGAATGTTTACTTTTATTTTAATTGAACACTTTTTTCTCACAAATAAAAAGAAACGCTATTTTATTTTGCAGCCATATTAAGTTTTTAAAAATCAATGAATCTTTTCGTATATGTCAACGTATTTTGTGTTGCAATCCACTGAAGAATACTTATAAAGTCATGTGCACACATGTTTTACCAAGTAGTTGCAAAATAAACTTTATAAAACCAGTGAATTGGTGGTAGTTTTGTTTTACGGCATATCAACCCTTTTTGGGTTATTTAATGCCGAATCTGGTCATTATAGTAAAAGTTTTTATGCTTCAAGTTCTTTATATCTTCAAATGTTTAATCATCGTTTTGGGTTTGGTAGTTTTGTTTTACGGCATATCAACTCTTTTTTGGGTTATTTAATGCCGAATCTGGTCATTATAGTAAAAGATTTATGCTTCAAGTTCTAAAAATAAAATAAAAAAGGGGAGGGAGAAAGGGAGAGGGGCTGTTGTTTTTGTTTTTGGTTTTGTAGAACATAATTAAGTTTTACAAAAAAAAAAAAAAAAAAAAAAAAAACAAACAAACAAAAAACGTCAATGTAGGTGAATTTCGTCTCAGGGAGCCACAGGGCAGCCTGATCTGGTATCACCAGCCAGTGAATTGGTAAAAAAGAAATAAGAGTTTGTGGGCGACATGGAAGTCGGCTCTCGACAACAACAACAACAAAAACACCCGACTTGAGTACTAAGCTCAGCATCCACTTTTAAGCACGCCTACTCTCTCATCAATAACAGCTTAACCATAGTATGTAAGCACACATACACACTCACACACACACACGCGCATATTGAACTTTGAACACAGATTTAACGCTCATGTCGTTTTCATATGTAAAAACGTTTCCAACCTTCAACAAACTTTATTGTTTATATTTGACATCTTTGTAAAATTGTTGATATATAAAAGTTTCATTTTTACCTTAAAGTTTCTTCTTTTTTTATTAACAATATTCTATTGTTAAAAGTTAGCACTTGCTAACTGGTGATCCCTGCCAAAAATATAGGTTTTTATCGAGCGGATCTAGTCCCAATTTAGCTACACAAATATTGTTTAGGGTGGTGCTTGGTAATCCCTGAAGACGCGACCGTCGTCTAAAATACCCGATCCAAAACCGGGACCCAAGACATCCACAATCTCACACTTTTCTATAAAATACATAGTTTTGATTAAAAACATGACATCTCTAGTATAGCAAGGAAAATATTATTTTTTTCATAAATGTGACCCATAGATTCAGGTTTTAATGATCCCCAAAGGTTATGAATCACTGTGATATGAGGTTGCTAAGAGAACTTTCACATGAAATATTCCACATTGTTAAAAGTTGAACCTAAAAGCAAAATTTTTTCTCACTTTTACATGAAAACATACATTTATTCAATTGAGATTCACCCCAAAATTTACAAAATACAGCATAACCAGAAAATATTTGAGACAAATGGCCAAGATATGTTTAAAACATAGTCATTACTATATATGTATATACAATTTTGAAGTGCATTTTATTGCATTTTATTGCATTTTATTGCATTCTTCTACTGCATCTAATGGACTGAAAGGGAGAAATATAGTTTGTATGTTGGTGCGTGTGAAATATAGAGAAAGTTTTTATGTGTGTTTTAAAACCCTGACTCTAAAACCGGGAACGAAGACATCCCATAAATATTCCCATTCTAAGGTGGATTCTAATTTGGATCCATCGACCCATCGTGTTCTGTTTGAAGAGGATCGCATTTACTTTTATTTAATTTGAAACTAGTTTTTTCGTGTCAAAATTTTTTTGTAAATGTTGATATGTTTTAGTGTGTTGGACCATACGATTATTCCGTCCCATTCATTTCTTCATCCTTTGATATTCTCTACAATTCAAGATATTTGTATTCGTAACACCTCACTGACTGTGTGTATTTCGTATTGAAGTCCGAAAGGTGAGTTAAGGGTAGGTAGATAAGAGTTTGCTTCGTCGAATTTGCCAGAATTCATTTGATGCATCAACTTTTGAAATATGTTTCGCATTCGAGTATTTCAGAGAATATTTCAGAGAATATTTCAGAGAATATTTCAGGGAATATTTCAGAGAATAGTTCAGAGAATATTTCAGAGAATATTTCAGGGAATATTTCAGAGAATATTTCAGAGAATATTTCAGGGAATATTTCAGGGAATATTTCAGAGAATATTTCAGGGAATATTTTCAGAGAATATTTCAGAGAATATTTCAGGGAATATTTCAGAGAATATTTCTTCGGCAGTTGGAAACTTACAAATTACCTTTCTTCAATTCTTGACGATTTAGTTAAGCAAAGTCGAATTTTCCCGTTTAGTTTTCCAACAATTCCAAGTAAAATTGCGTCATTTTTTATCGGTTCTGTTATTTACACCTGAACTACTCACCTGTGGAACACGTTACCGTTGAAATGCATCCCTACAGATTACAACATTGTCGTCCAATTCTCAACAAATATCTATCGAGTCGTCCTATGAATTAATCATAGTTCTCAATCGTTTCATAGTACTATTCATCATCCAATTGAAAATCACACGAACCCTTATCCTCGAGTGGCTTTTAGCCTTGTTAAGTGGTGAACCATTAATATAATTGATATAAAGGAAGTAATGTAACCGGAAAAAATAGTATCTTTCTCTTTCTCTCTCTTTCTCCTTCTCTCTCTCTCTTTCTCTCTCTTTCTCTGTCTCTCTTTTTCTTTTGTCTCTCCCTTTCTCTCTCTCTCTCCCCTCTCTCTCTCTCTCTTTCTCTCTCTTTCTCTTTCTCTCTCTTTCTCTTTCTCTCTCTCTTTTTCTTTTGTCTCTCCCTTTCTCTCTCTGTTTCTCTCCCCTCTCTCTCTCTCTCTTACTGATTTTTATTCAATCTCCGCGTTTAGCGATGAATATTCAATTTTAACGGCAAACGTGACAAATCGATGCATCAATCAAATGTGTTTTCAAACTGAAACGTGACAGCGAAACCGACCGAACGCCGATCTTATACAAATACGTTGATGCATAAAAAAACGTTAAAGAAATCTGCATTTTGTCTAGGATCAATCTGTAGTACCTGTCTAGGATCAATGTGTAGTATCTGTCTAGGATCAATGTGTAGTATCTGTTTTTGTATGCCAACGAAAAAATGCGTCATTTACTCTCTATATGTAGAAATGGGAAATGTTTTTTTTTAACTAACTCGGCCATTTTTTAATTAACTCGGCCGTTTTCCTAGAGGCGAGTGAATCAAAAATTAAGTGAATGTCTTCGCGAATCATCGTTTGCCGCTTGTAATTAAAATGTTCTCAGATGAACACAATCTAATCTGACGATGCCGTTTCCTGTCAATAGGCATATTAAACAAACAAAAATGCCTAAGAAGCTCAGATTGGGTTAGGGTAAGAGTTAGGGTTAGGGTAAGCTTATGCAAAATGTGGCTTTAATTGCGTAGATTATCCAAGAGGCCGTGAAAAAACGGCGGATGCTTCAATTATCCTCCCTTCTTCGTTTGGGGGAAGAAGAAACTAATTATCAAGCAGTATAAAGGCAGATCCCCCATATCCACAGACGCCACCTCACTTCACCTCATTCAACTCATTTCACTATGTTCATTTTTTGAGGAACAGAAACATCCCCATGATTATCAATTAAGCACCACATTTTCACATTATTTTATGATATGTAAAAAAATTAAGTGAAATTTTAAGTTTTAATTGTCTATGGAAGTTTAACGTGAAACTGTCTAGCCAAAATAATCCCGTTTACATACGCCTTTTCGGAATTTTGAGTTAGGGTTCAATTTACGTCAAGTTTACATAGAAACCTGAACACAACTCTAAAAATTAAGTAGTAAGTTTTTTGTTGTTGTTTATTATGAGCTGTGAGTTTGGTGTTCTATCGTTTTTGTACTCCGGAGATAAAAACAAAAATAATAAATTTCGAAGATGGTGAGGAAGTTCTCGTGACCTGAGTCATTTGTTTAGGACCAATTTATTCTTTTCTAAGAATGCGACGCCAAATCTGGTTCGAGCATGTCATGGAGATGGTTAAGAATCAGGCACCAAGCAATTATTTGATTATTCGGACTACTATTCTCATCTTCAATGTTATCCTAACAACGTTTCGACCGAGGTAAACTCCGAATTTTTTCAGGTGCGTCTTGTCAAACTTGTCTATTTTTCTGTCTAACTCGGGTATCTGTACGGAATTTCGAACGGAACCCTTTATTTAATCAACGGGGGACGTTTGCTCTCGTTTCGTCAGCCATGACCAGATAAAGCAAACAAACCCCGTGGGATAAAGAAAGGCTTCCGTTCGAAATTCCGTACAGATTCCCGAGTTCATCAAAAAGATTCCCGAGTTCGACAAGATGCACATTAAAAGGGTCAGAGGTTACATCGGCCGAAACCTTGTGAGAATAACATCCAAGATAAAAACGGTAGTTCGAATAATAAAAATAATACAAATCATCTCAAAAGTTCAAAAACATTGCATCATGGTTGTCGCTCGAAAGGGGGGGGGCAACAAAAATACGCCACAAATATCAACTAAAGGTCCATATTTAAAGGCGTACATCCAAGCTAATTGGAGGCCACTAACCTTAACCCTAACCATAAACCTAAACCTAACCCTAAACCCTAACCACTAACACTAACCCTAACCCTCACTCTCACCCTCATCCTAATCCTAACCCTAAACCTAACCTTAATCCTAAACCCTACACTAACCCTAACCCTAAACACTAACCATAACCCTAACCCAAGCTAATTGGATGACACTAACCCCAACCCTACCACGAACCCTAAACACTAACCCTATCTCTAACACTAACCCCAACCTTAACCCTAACCCTCACCTTCACCCTAAACCTAGCCCTCACCCTCACCCTCACCCTCACCCTCACCCTCACCCTAACCTTAACCCTTACCCTCACCCTCACCCTAACCTTAACCCTAACCCTAACCTTAACCCTTACCTTAACCTTAACCCTTACCCTAACCCCTAACCCCTAACCCTAACCCTTACCCTCACCTTAACCCAACCCTAACCGTCACCATCACCCTCCCCCACACCCTCACCTTCACCCTTACTCTCACCCTATCCCTAACCCTAACCCTAACTTTCACCCTAACCCTAACACTCACTTTCACCCTAACTCTAATACTAACCCTAACCCTAACCCTAATACTACCGTTCAGCGTTCCATCTGTAAACCACACTGTTTACAAACTCAAGAAGGACCGGATTGATCAACAGAAAAAGAACGATCACATAACACGGAAAGCAGATCTATTAATGCGTGCGCTAGGGAGTTGACGGTGGTTAAGTGGATAACAACACGGACTGACGACCTCGATATGCCAAGTTTGAATCCAGTCGATTCCATGATACTACTTTCACTGACGTGGAAGAATGTCAACAACAGAATCAAGCTGGTTAACAAACTTATACAATCACACGAATTCACTTTGTTTTATCCGTAATTGTTGATGCAATCATCTGTTCTGCTTTTTTGACTGAACAAACAACCAGATGTGAACACACAACCAGATGTGAACAAACAACCAGATGTGAACAAACAACCGGATGTGAACGAACAACCAGATGTGAACAAACAACCAGATGTGAACAAACAACCAGATGTGAACGAACAACCAGATGTGAACAAACAACCAGATGTGAACAAACAACCAGATGTGAACGAACAACCAAATGTGAACAAACAACCAGATGTGAACAAACAACCAGATGTGAACGAACGACCAGATGTGAACAACCAACCAGATGTGAACAAACAACCAGATGTGAACGAACAACCAGATGTGAACAAACAACCAGATGTGAATAAACAACCAGATGTGAACAAACAACTAGATGTGAACGTACAATGTGTCACATCTGGCTGGGTTTAACAACCCCCGTTCTAAATTGTTGTTGTTTTTTGTTTGGGGAGAAGGGTACTGAGATAATGTTTTCTGATGTTATCGAGAAGGAAGATTTGTTGCCGTTTCTGTTCATGCGATGGCAAGATTTTCTTTTTAAATAAATAAATAAATAAATAAATAATAATAATAATAATAATAATAATAATAATAAATAATAATAATAATAATAATAATAATAATAATAATAATAATAATAATAATAATAATAATAATAATAATAATAATAATAATAATAATATCAATACAAGCCGTGGGACTCAGGAGAAAGACCTGAGTGTCATGATGGGCAGGTGCTCCCTCGTTAGCCAACATGGGGGACCCGGTCCGCATCCTGCGAATGTTGGCCCTTCTCATTTCAGAAACAAGACAACGGACAAGAACCAGGTAAGTAACCTCTCTTATTCCAGGTATGACAAGGACACAGACCAGAGACAAGAAAACCAGAGCGAAAACAGCAAACTGAAAAGATATAGAAAGAAATGGACCATGAAAGAGAACAGACTGGTGATGGAGTGCTATTATGAAAGCCGCTACCCTACAGAAAGAGGCTACCGAAAACGAATGAAACATCTCTGGGACATTGCTAGTGACTACCATACAACGGAACAAAGGATAGCAGATCAAGCAAGACAGATCCTCAAGCGTGGATGGTTCTCGGAGATGGAACTGACGGAAATCAGACAGAAGGTTAATGCCGAAACGGAGCAAGTAACACCACCAAAGGAGAAACCACAGGAAGAGGACGGGCAAAACATACACACTGAAACTGAAGAGATTGAAGACTACGGAATAACAGAACCAGGTGAGATAGAAGACTGCGGAACCACAGAACCTGCTGAGATAGAACTCAACGAAAAAGAAGCAAGTGAAGTGGAGAACATTAGACGATACATGTTAGAAAACAAAACAAAACTCCCATCTCTCAGGAATGAAGTAGCGAAGAAGTTACAAGCAGAAACAGAAAGAGTAAACAGACTCCTCACACACATCCCAACAGAAACTATTACAGACCTAAACAACCTGATATATGCTGGGGCAAAATCGGTAAGTATGAAACTAAGAAATGAAGACAATGGACTAAAGAGAGGACCGACAAAACCTGGATGGGAAATCAGACTGGAAACCCAGATCACCAAACTTCGGAAAGAAGCTAAAACCGTGAACAGAAGGAAGGAGGACATGAAACGATTAAGAAGCAAAAATCAGAAACGCAAGGAAAAACTAAATGAGAAACATGAAGAAATAAAACAAAGGATAGCAGCAATAGAAGGAAGACTGAGACGATACAGGTACAAATCAGAACAGAGCAAACAGAACAGGACCTTTGAAAACAATGAAAGCCAGTTTTACAAAAACGTAAATGGAGAAAAAACAACGACAGAGCAACTGAACCCAACAGAAACAAAACAATTCTGGAGCAAGATATGGGAAGAACCAAAAAAGCACAACAAGAATGCCCAATGGTTGAAAAACATGAAAGATGAACTGCAAGAAATCGAAGAAGGAACCGAAACAGAAATCAACAAAGAAACGATCAAGAAAACCCTAAGAAAAATGGCAAACTGGAGAGCACCAGGCCACGATGGAATACATGCATACTGGTTTAAAAAATTCACGACCCTGCATGAAAGAATAGCGCAGAAACTGAGCGGATGTATCCGCAAAACAGACATACCAGAATGGATGACGGAAGGAAGAACAACACTAATACAAAAAGACCCCAAAAAGGGAACGACCCCCGGCAACTACAGACCGATAACATGTCTACCAATAATGTGGAAAATTCTCACAGCACAACTGAGAGAACAAATCTACCAATCCCTGGACAATCGTGGACTGCTCCCCGAGGAACAAAAAGGATGCCGGAAAGGACAAAGAGGGGCACATGATCTACTATACATTGATCAAAAGACCCTGAAGGAGGTGAAGAGAAGACAAAAGAACATAACCATGGCATGGATTGACTACAAGAAAGCCTACGACAGAATCCCCCAAACATGGATAATTGAATGCTTAAAGATATACAAGATACCAGACAGGATTATTAATCTCATCCAGAAAGCAATGGAAACATGGAGACTAAAACTGACAGCCGGAGGACAATACCTGTCTGAGATAAAAATACAGAGAGGCATTTTTCAAGGAGACTCCCTATCACCACTACTGTTTATAATAGCCATGATGCCACTCAACTACATACTCAGAAAGTGTGATGCCGGATACAGGTTTACGGATACAGAACAAAGAATAAACCACCTGATGTACATGGATGACCTTAAACTGTTTGCAAAAAACAAAAAAGAACTGGAAAAGCTGATAAACACAACCAGGATATTCAGCCAGGATATCCAAATGGAGTTTGGAATAGAAAAATGTGCACTGCTAGAGATCAAAAAAGGAAAACTGGAGACGACAGAAGGTATAGAACTCCCCAACCAAGAGGAGATGAGGGCGCTAGGAGAACATGAAAGCTACAAATACCTGGGAGTTCTGGAAGCAGACACAATCAAATATACAGAAATGAAAGAGAAGATTGGAAAAGAATATCTACGAAGAACAAGGAAACTCTTAGAAACTAAACTATATAGCAGAAACCTAGTAAAAGGGATAAACACATGGGCTGTATCACTAATAAGATACTCTGGACCATTCATAGGCTGGACCAAAGAAGAACTCAGACACCTTGACCAAAGAACAAGAAAACTAATGACTATGCACAATGCTTTGCACCCAAAAGACGACACGGACAGACTCTACGTGAAAAGAAATGAAGGAGGTAGAGGACTGGTAAGTATAGAAGACTGTGTGGAAGACACCAAAAAAGAGCTGGAGAAATATGTAACCCAGAACACGGAAAGACTGATCACCACAGCAAGAGACACCAGCCCAACAAACAACCCCGGAAGTACTGAACCCAGAAACAAAAAGACAAGAAAGGAAAAGTGGGAAGAAAAACAACTACATGGACGCTTTACAAGACTCACAAGCGATGAAGCCAATGAAAACAGCTGGGCATGGCTAAGAAAAGGACACCTGAACAGAGAAACGGAATCTCTGCTGACGGCCGCACAGAACAATGCGATTAGGACAAACTTTATTAAAGCAAAGATAGATAAAACCCAGGAAAACAGCAAATGCCGACTGTGTGGACAAAGAGACGAAACGATAAATCATATAATAAGTGAATGCAGCAAGCTAGCACAAAGGGAATACAAGAACAGACATGACAGCATGGGGAAAGAAGTACACCGGGAAATGTGCAAACAACTGAATTTCGAATATGCAAAAAAACGGTACACACACAAACCAGAAACTGTACTAGAAAACGAAAAACACAAAATCATATGGGATATGAATGTACAAACAGACAAACCCATAACAGCAAGGAGACCGGATATGATAATAATCAACAAGAAAGAAAAATCCTGCAAAATCGTGGACTTTGCCGTCCCAGCAGACCACAGAGTGAAGATCAAAGAGACGGAAAAGAGAAGCAAATATACTGAACTTTCCAGAGAATTGAAAGGAATATGGAACATGAAGAAAGTCAGTATAACACCAATAATCATAGGAGCACTAGGAACAGTCCCCAAAAACATGGAGAAAAGACTGGGAGAAATAGGAATCAAAGGGATAACTGAGACCATACAAAGGACAGTAATGATCAAAACAGCTACAATCCTGAGAAATGTCCTCGAATGCGGAAACCAACCCACATAAGCAACGAATGGAGAACAAACACATGGAAGCACAAGACAGCAGAACCGGGGAAAATACAACCGCACGAGAGAGGCGCAAGCATAGGCTGACGCCACAAAATTATGGACAGAGGGTCGAGGAGGGAAAGCGCAAACCAGACCTCCACTGGAAGAGCGCGGACAGCTCTGGGACCTTGGGAAGGCTTGTTGCCACTCGGGCCCCAGAGGGGACCAATGGCCCTTATCAGCGGGAAATCGCTGGTAGGTGGCTGTTGCGATTACCGCAAGGTCATCAGCGGTGATGAACGAAAAGAGGTGGAGCATACTGGAGGCCTGAGGAGACTTGTTGTCACTCGGACTCCAGGGAATACCACAGGTTGTCGGCAGTGGGTGACCACTGACGATGACCAGTGTGATAACTCCTAGTGAGTAAATAATAATAATAATAATAATAATAATAATAATAATAATAATAATAATAATAATAATAATTCATGAAGAAAGTCAGTGTAATACCAATAATCGTAGGAGCACTAGGAACAGTCACAAAATACTGGGAGAAATTGGAATCAAAGGAATCATTGAAACCATACAAAGGACGGCAATGATCAAAACAGCTGCAATCTTAAGGAAAATCCTTGAATGCAGAAACCGATCTGCATAAGCTACGAATGGTAACCAGTCACATGGAAGAAAACAAAACCACAGGAAAAACACCACTGCATGAACAGAAACGGCACAAACATCATAAGTCTCCCCCCAAAAAATGGCGCCGGCCTAGGCTGACACCACACATAATATTTGTAGAGGGTCAAGGAAGATCAGTAGACGGAGGGGGGACAGTACAAGCCAGACCTCCACCTAAATCCCAGAAAAGACCAATGGTTCTTACCAGCGATAAATCAATGGTAATCGGCTGTTGCGAAACCGCAAGTTCATTTGCGGTGGTTATTGAAAATAGATGGAGAGTACTGAAACTCTGGGGAAGTTTGTTGTCACTCAAACTCCAGGGAACAATAAATGACGATAACTTGTGTGAGAACCCAAGTGAGTACAAATAATAATAATAATAATGAAATCCGCTTGTATATCCCCGCATTGTTAGGGCCTTCTAATAAACTATATATATAACAATAATCATAAATAAATATTAAATTATATTTACCTCCAGACGATGTCGTTTCGAGCTTTTGCTCTCACCAATGCAGGCGGTCACCAGGCACGAACCCGGTTTACCTTTGACTCCGCACGCTTTAGATCTACCCTTTCGGCCAGTGGAAATTGATACGTGCGGAGAAATTAAGTTATATTTATGCCAATTGCGGCGAGCTATAAACATAAAGACAATCTATAGGACTCAACGAACCTAATCAGAACCTCGCTTTGTAGCTTAAGTCAATGTCTATTTTTTAAGATCTCCCAACAGTGCTTAACTTTAATTTTCGTCAAGGGGCTTTTTATAATAATATTCATAAATAAATATTAAACTATATTTACCTACCGACGACGTATATATATATATATATATATATATATATATATATATATATATATATATATATATATATATATATATATATATATATATATATATATAAAGGAGTAAGACTACCAACATTTGTAAAAAGGTTTTTCAACATTTATTTATTATTTTGTTATTTAATCAGTTTATAATCTTATATAACGCGTTTCAAGCGGTGGTCCGCTCTCATCAGATATGTAAATCCATTTGAAGAAATGCCTTTCGATTTGAAAGAGTGTTGTTTCGTTTCTGAAAATGTTGTAATTTTGTTTTACATTTCAATATAAGATTTCGCCGATATGGGCCTTTTTAACGAGTAACAATCCAACATGGCCGCCCAAATAATCAATAAAAAATCATAAGTGAATAAAAAGAGTGTCTATACAAGTGGAACACAAGACGCACAGAAACGATTGATTGTATACAATTCATTAAACACAAGTTGATATTTTATCAATACGTGTTGGGGTGGTGGTGGTGATCATACCTTTTTAATTGTATTGTATTGTATTAGGGCTTAATAGAACGCAATAGATCCGAGATGATTTGAAATGACCATAAACAAAGTAAATTCGCACACACACACACACACACCCACACACACCCCTACACACACCCACACACCCACACACACACACCCCTACACACACACATCCACACACACCCAACACACACCCACACACACCCCACACCCACACACCCCCACACACACCCCACACACACACACCCACACACACCCCACACACACCCCCACACACCCCTACACACACATCCACACACACCCACACACCCCCACACACACCTCTACACGCCCACATCCACACACACCCAACACCCCCCTACACACCACACACCCACACACCCACACACCCACACACCCACACACACCCACACACACCTCTACACACCCACATCCACACACACCCAACACACACCCACCCACCCCACACCCACACACCACACACATCCCCCCACACACCCACACACCCATACACACCCACACACCCACACCCACACACCCACACCCACACTCACACACACCCACACACACACACACCCACACACACCCACACACACCCACACACACCCACTTACATACCCACACACACACCCACACACCCACCCACTCACACACACATACCTACACACCCCACACACCCCGCACACCCCACACACCCCACACACACCCCACACACCTCCACAAACCCCGCACCCCCCGTACACCCCCACTGTCCATCCCCTCCCACATACATATATACACCCACACACTCTCACACACACCACCCACCCCACCCACACCCACACTACACACACACACAAAATGGAAATATAAGCATACATAAATTTCCAGGTTGAAAGTCTGACATTAATTGGGTACGGAATTTTGTGATTTCTCATCTGAACATCTGAACCAGGGGTTATTTTCATCGTTTCCATCATCTGTGACGATAGCCATTTAGCCAATTACGCCTTTTCCTCCTCCGCCGCCCCCATCGTTATGGCGAAATAGTTCGAATCAATTGCATTGTATGTGATTCAACTTTCAACCGGAACTGGTCGATTTAATGGCGAATTGTTCGGAAACCGTTTTGACAAATAGGGACATGGATGAATTGGTTGCTATGTTCCGTTGACCTGAACTCGCCACAACAAGAACGGATTCATTCTTAAGATGCGTTCATTCGATCTGCGCGTTTAGCGATGAAAATGTGATTTCAAACAACGTAAGTGTGACGGTCGGACTGACAGACAAAGTCTCTTATAGTTATGTTTATAAGCATATATATATATATATATATATATATATATATATATATATATATATATATATATATATATAAACGAGATAAATTAAATTTGAAAAACGGACACTCGATTTAATTCATAAGGTGTGCCACGTCACCTCTTTGTCACCATCTGAGTGTGCCTATTTACTTGTTTGCTCATGATGGCGAAGTTGGGCACAAAGTCGGTTTATAATGTGGGGAAAATCCACCCCTCCAAAAATGGTGCTGGATTGGTGCAAAAAAAGGACTAACTCAGTCAGATTTATCTTCTCCTGGCCGAGGACAGAACAGATACGACACTTTGATCCAAGCCTTAATGTTTGTGACGGTTGTAGTTTAATCACCGAAATGCAACGTTGATTTATCAGCGAAGAAAAATAAACATCCAGAAATTCTTTATTCGTTTTCTAGGTTTGAATTTAAACACATTTGGGGGGGGGGGGGCGGTATTAGTTTTTAGCGAATAAGATTTCAATTCTACCAATGGGAAGTAGCGTGGAATGATGCCGTGTTAAAGTCATGTCGATTTCATAGCACCATTTCACTATCAGTATTGGCAACTTACACGTGGTCCCTCATGTGAGTAGATAATTCTGATAGGAATCGAAGAACCAATATCATCAAGGTCATACGAAGTCTGTTGTTAAATTTATTCTACCAATATTCTTCGGACGAAGTAAGAATCATCTCCAGAGTTTTTCTTCTTCTTCTTCTTCTTCTTCTTCATCATCATCATCATCATCATCATCATCATCATCATCATCAAAGAAATTATCTAACGAAGTCGTGAATTCCGACGCAGAAAAGCATAAGGAAGAGATTCGTCGAAGCTCGGATAGCTACATTTGGAAAGTCAAAAACTTAGTATTCATTCAGGGGATTTGTAGCCTTCTTCTTCTTCTTCTTCTTCTTCTTCATCATCATCAGCAGCAGCAGCAGCAGCAGCAGCAGAAATAGCAGCAGCAAGAGCAGGTGTAACATTTAAAAACCCTAAAGTTCAACCCCTCCTCAACGCGACAGGACTAGGGCAACAGATAATGTCAGAGCTATGACGTCGAGAACTTCGATTCCTGGCACGTACACCTAACGCGGATTTGTCCGACACCCAACGCGGATTGGTCCGACACCCAGTGCGGATTGGTCTGACATCCAGCGATATTAGGGCCGCAGCCCGGCTAAAGAGGGTCTGGTGAAATCCAGAGACGTCTGCTCCGGGATCCGACGGCTTTTAGTCGTTCTTACCAATACGCTTGTAGACAATCTACGACAAGCAATGGCGTTCAGTCATCATCTATCGCAGTGAAGGCTGAGGATAATCACGCATGTGAAACCGCCATCCAACGCCACCCAAGATGACGACCTTCCGTCGACAACTTGGAGCAATCGCTGTTCACTGTTGACCTCGGTGTCGGGGCTAAGCTGAAATCCTTCAGAAACGTGCTGTGCTCCTCGTTCAACAGCAGACAATATCGACATCTTCATGTTCAACGTTGCATCTGAGTCCTCCTCCTTCAAAAACAACAACAACAACAACAACAATCATCATCAGAAGCAGCAGCATCGGTTTAACGTCTGTTTTACACGCTGGCATGTGTTGGCAGTATTATGTTTTTTGAAGCTCAGTGTAGATATGATTTGTCAGGTGTGAGTAGGTTACTTGCCTATAATTTACGGGGCTCGACCCCACGTTAACTTATCGCCCATTACGATGGTTTATATCCGACTGGTTGGTTTATTCATGTGACGTTGATAGGATTTGAAGTGAAATGTCAGTTACTGAAGATAACCTAGTGAGGACAGGTACGCATAATGTAAAGTCCGAATAGATAAGGGCGTTTATATCCCTTATGGGGAGGATGCAGTCAGAATCAACCCATACTTAAGGAAAATAATAGCCGCTCGAAAGTCCAGTTTTTCCGGAGGTTGGGGTCATGTGGGGTCATGTGAGGGCCCCACACTTAGAATTCTTAATTTTATCACACCCGACACCTCAATGGTTATTTATGCTAAATTGGGGTAATTCTAACAAATCATTTTGGAGCTAGTAAGTGTCTACAAGAAAATTATTATTATTATTATTATTATTATTATTATTATTATTATTATTATTATTATTATTATTATTATTATTATTATTATCAGTAGTAGTAGTATTGGTGGTGGTAGTAGTAATATTTTTTTTATTTTTACGCATATGATACACCCGACATCACAAGAGTTCTTCATGCTAAATTTAGTTCAGTTCTCTCAATTATTTTGAAGGCTCTAAGTGTTTATTATTATTACTCACTCACTTGGAGTTTTCACACGACTCATTACCAGCGATTTCTCACTGGTAAAAACAAGTGCGGTTCTCTGGGGATCTGAGTAAAAATAAGCGTCCCCAGATTTCCAGGACTCGATCACCATTGAAACTAACTTTGCGTTCTTGCACCAGCCGTTTACCATTCAGTTCTTGTTGATAACGGCCTTTGTCTTTCTCTGGAAATTCAGTGACAGTAAGCCTCGTCGGGATTCCAATACTTTCCTTACCCTACCAGTCGAGGTCCGGATTGCTCTGTCACTCATCGGACTTTCAATACCCTCAGACTTTCCAGGGCAGTACCAACCTATGTGGGTTCCACTGCGTATTATTTGGGGGAGTAAAAGTAAAAGTAGTAGTAGTAACATCTACCATTCTTTATTTCTAGTTATTGGCACCAAATTCCCAATATAACATGGATTCTCTGTTGAAATAATACGCGATACATTTGCACAATTCCCAGTAAAGTATCGTTCATGCTCTGTCATGTCTATTTCTGAAGGTTGTATGAATGTTGCTAGTATTTTGGTAACGTTTAGTACTTACCACCGCTGGTCAACAAGTAATTAGAACTGTTTAGTCAGCGCGAACTTTGCAAAAGAAAAAAAATCAATTAGTTGCATAGCTTTTGTTGTTTGTTCATGCACTGTATATCGTCTGTTATCAGCTCGCTTCATAGCGAGTTTCTGCTACTGTTCCGGTAGCTAGTTTCATTCTGTAGCAGCACTAAAATTGATGATCGTTGCTTTTCTTGTCAGATATCAGAGGCACCGGGTGTCAAAATAATAAATCCACTGACGACATTACGAACGTAGTGCAAGATTAATAATTGATTTCGTGTGTCTGTTGTCCGGCATATACATCTTTTTTTATTGAGACATATTTAATTAAAAAACAGAACACCTATTGGAAACGATTCACTTTATACTATATATTGGAGAATACGTTGCTATCCTAGCCACATATAAAGTGAGTGGTTCATACCTTTCCGAAGAATATTAGCACCTAACTGAAAACACTCAGTACTTATTTGGACAGAGCAGTTTTTAGAAAGGTTGATGTAAGTTTTATATCGTGTCCTGCGTTCCTCTGGTTAGGACAATCGTAATATAAATTAATTATATCCCCGTTGCATTTAAGCAATAAATCTGGGCTAATTTGGTACTGGATGTTGAAGATACGCGACTTCCGGGAAAAATTAGAAACTCTTCAGCGAGCTCCAGTGGAGTGGTTACCAGGAGTAAGTGGTGGCTTAATTTAAAAACTAAGATTAACCGTTTCTTTGCCAGATATGGTCAGCACCTCGCACAAGATAAGGGTAAAACGAAGAAACACTTATAAGATAAACTGGGTCGGGCGGTGGCTTGAGAGGGGGGGGCGATATTCTAACCATAGGACTAGCTAAGGGGGACACGAAACGCGAGGCTAGCGAGTGTTATCAGTACAAAGTATTTTGGGATAGACCAAAGAAAGTATCTAACGAAGTCGTGAATTCCGACGCAGAAAAGCATCAGGAAGAGATTCGTCGAAGGAGATTTGTGGAGGACTTCTGGGACACTTCAAGGGGCGCTTCACCCAACTGCCCAAACTCCATGCCCAGAAATTTGGCAACTATGCTGACTATTCCCGTATTGTTGTGGCTGTAGTAGCTAGTTGTCATGGCAAGATTACGAAGTGTGAGGTTTTGCCTTCGTTGAGGCAGGCCGACTAAAACAAATCTCCAGGACTCGGTGTTCTTGAAGTTGTCACACATATTTATACCATTTCTGGTGGGTGTGTTCAATCATTATCTTTTGTTAGATGGAAATCGCAAAAAAAGCATTTATATATTTAAAGGGAGATAACTGCTTTGTACATTACAATTGTCTCCCTTGTTAAGAGACATTTTGAAGCAAGATAGCCTTGCGCTTGGTGAGAGGCATTGTTGCAGGGTTGTCTGCTGTTGCGAACGGCATTATTATTGGATAGAATTCAAGATAGATACTACCGATCACGGTCTGATAACAGAAATCAAATCCATTATAATCAAAGTTGAATTATGTTTAGTTAATGTTAGGGTTAGGGTTAGGGTTAGGGTTAGGGTTAGGGATCTATTCCTAGTTAATTTACTAGAATGTGATGATATTACTAAAGAAGCAGAACAGATATTGTCTAGGATCAAACGTGATAATTACATGGTTATAAATATGTGTTTAGCACAATTAAAAAAATTTTCAACGGATCCTATCGAACCAGTTGCAGATTGTCGCTGGGGAATTGATCGAACCTGAGAAAACACACACAGAACAATGTGTATCTGATTCGTACGCTAATAGAGAGGATAGAAGATGACACGGAAACCGCGCTGATCAATTTGGATCAGTTCAAAGCTTTCAACGGTGTCGATCATCGATTATTATCATCTTTTTCAGTAACTGCTGGTTTTAATCTGGATTTCCGCAAATGGATCGGCATTCTGTATTGCTGGCCGACGTCAGTGGTGCAGGTAAATTGTCGGGGTCATTAACTGTCTCTCAGTCAGTACGTCAGGGTTGTCCGCTGTCGCCCCTACTTTATTTCCTTATATTGGGCCGCTGCTTCGCCGGCTGAGGGGCAGGGTGGCAAGTGCGGTCCTACGTAGAATCGCCTGAGGGACACGAGCAAATGATTCCGTGTTCATCGATGATATCACTCGTTTGTGTCATGCGTTGGAGACATTGGGACATTGGGACATTGAGACATTGGGACAAACTCGCTTGCACGCTATGAAACGATTACGGGGCAGCAAAATCAACCACACAAGTCGGTTTCGACCCGCGGTTAGGTGTCTGCAGTAGTAATGCTTCACTTTCGGGTCCTTTCTGCTGGATAGATGGTCTCGTTCCAATTCTCGGTGTTTGGTTCAGTCCGAAACTCCAGCTTGAGAAGAATTAGTCAAAGGTCGAAGTGTCAGTTCAGACTTCGTTTCGAAAGAAACTTTCCTTAAAGGGTAGAGCTGAAGCGTGCGCTATATTCGTATTTCCTCTCATCCTTTACCGACTGGCTGTACTTCCTCTGACTGCAAGCCGTGTAACGGTCTTCCATCACTTTCTGCCCTCGTTTCTTTAAATGAGAAGAAAAGCCGTGAATTCACAGTCCAGTTTCTATTCAACGACCCTTTGAAGGAGGCTTGGGAATGGTTGACTTTTGGCAGGTCATCGACATGCTGAGATATTGAGATATTCGATTTCCTGAGTCGAACCTTGATAAAGAGATTTACGTGGGGCCTTGTGGTTGAGCGTCTTTCTCAATGTGATTCTCAGCCCTTTTATGAGAAATCCTGCTAGACAGAGGCATTTTTGTGGAGCTGAATTTTTTCTACATTAAAAACCACGATTGTATCTAACTTTGCCTACGTAGAGAAGCAAGCTAATAATAACAAAGATAGAGTAAAGAAAGAAAGAAAGAAAAAAGAAAGAAAGAACACGAAACAACAAATTAGAAAAAGAAAAAAAACGTATATAGCAAAGAAAGAAGAGAGAAAGAAAGAAAAAAGAAAAAAGAAAGAAAGAAAAGAAAGAAGAAAGAAAAAAGAAAGAAAGAAAAAAGAAAGAAAGAAAGAAAAAAGAAAGAAAGAACACGAAACAACAAATTAGAAAAAGAAAAAAAAAAACGTATATAGCCAAGAAAGAAAAAAACATAAGAAAAAAAGGAAAACATATAAAAAGAAAACAGATTTGGATAAAAATGGGAACCAATTAAGAATTTAACAAAATGATGAAATAATTTAACATTAATTGAAAAGAATTAATTTATGAGTAAAGAAAGAAACAAATGCAGATAAAATCAAAACGAAAAGATGAGATAAAAAAAAGGTCAATTGGAAACAAAAACAAAATATTAAGAGAAATTAATTAATTAATTGATTCATTTATTTAACAGTGAAAGAAGATAATTAAAATGGCGGAAAGTAGTTCAAGTGAAAGTCTCGTCCTTGCCATTAGTTGCAAACGTTAAATTAATATCAGACGAAGAAAAAGGAGACACTCAGGTAGCACCTCCTTCACTGCTCTTAACTATGTGGGCCAAGGTCATGTGACACCTATATAAGTGGGGGGGGGGCAGGGCTAAGGAACCTGCTTTTTATGTTAACATTTTTAGACGTCTTACAGTTTCCGGTGATTTACGTTAAACGGATCAAATTTACTTCTGGGTTTTTAAAATGTTATTTTGATCGATTTGATCTCGTGGCATTATTTAGACTTTCCTTCACGTGTTGGTCGTTTCGGAGCCGTCATATACTTTCATGGTGAGGATCAGTGTAACATATGGTTTAAACTCAAATTCCGTCAAACATACACGTTTTTGAAAATGGCTAATAATTTATTTTTTCGTTTGTGCGAAACAATTTTGATTTTGTTCTGGGATATCGGTGTTACGGCATATCAACCCTATTTGGGTTTTTAGTGCCAAATTCCAATATTTGTTACAAACGATTGATTGGAAAGGAATGAAATAGAGAGAGGGGGAGATAGAGAAGGGGAGAGAAGGGAGAGAAGGGGAGAGAGAATGCTTGAATGTGTATTTATTGATACTCATTAGTCACCGCTTACCAAGGCCAAAGGCCACTTGAGGATAAAGGTTAATGAGATTGTCAGTTGGATGCTGAACAATATTATGAGAGGATTGGTGGAAACGATGGAAGGAAAGGACAACATTTGATTACTTAAGAGAACGGCTCGACAAGTATTTGTTAACATTGGACGACCATGTTGTAATTTGCAGGGAAGCAAAATGGGAGGTTCTTGGAAGGAAACTCTGTTCATGGAAGCTCTGTTTGGTTTTAGGTACAAAGTGGAAGAAAAGAAAGGTTAATTTTTGTAGTGGCGGTAGGAAGTCGAGTTCTTGCTGTGAATGTTTTACAGGAGTGAACCAGAGATCGGAGCGAGTCTAGCACCTATCATGGAAATAGCGTTAGAGTAGAGAAAGACTAGCTGGAGAAAGTGGCTGTAGGAAATAGAAGAGAAAGGGGTTGTAGGAAAGAGAAGAGACCATCGCCCACTAGATTGCGAACTCGATTCTGCACTCTGTCAAAGCAAGAAAGAGTTCCCATGGCGTCACTCTCCAGCTATGGTTGCAATACTCTATCTTAGAATTATCTGACTCTTATACTTGCCGATTACATAGTCTGTATCGGTATCCATTGCGCCAGTAACGCCTTCACCTACGAGAAACGGTGTGTCGGTTAACTTATCAAGTCACCTGGCCAGGTTGAGTAGTAATAGTGGAGGTTTATGCTCTCCGAGTGGTAGTTGTATCGTTATTGTTCTTGTTGTGACGATTTAAAAACTCGTTTGTTATCTATGTCTTTTTGTCATTGTCTTCGTCGTTCTCGAAGTCATTTCAGGTACAATATCTTCTTAATCCGTGCAATACTTGAGCCGCCATCTTTGATTACAGTAACAGTCAGTAAAACTTATTTTTTGCGCATGCGCAAATATAAATCCGATAATCAGCAAGTACGCTATTCACCGGAAGTCATAAAGAATTAAGTTGTCAAAAGAGGAAAGAGAACAATGCAATATCTGCCTGCAAAGCAAAGCCATAAATTCGCATCTAATATTTTCTTACTTCAAATCCATGTCAACTGAGTGAATGGCTTTATTTACACTCATTCACATTCATTGATTACGAATTTCACGTAGAAATCATTTTGTAGTTTTGTTGGTTTTGCTTTTTCTAAAGTTGTCTCTACGTTCGTAGTAGCTTGGATCCTAGCTTGGATAGAATATTGACCGTTGGTCTCGTCTTTGAGATGCGCCAAAGTCTAAGTTGCCGATTAGATTTTAATAAATGCTGAAAATAAATAAGAACATAATATATTTATATATGTACACATTTACAAATTATCAAAGATCATTTCTTGTGAGTAAATTGTTCGTTAGAAAAGTTGAATATTCGGAGTGAGAGAAGGTGGTAAAAGTGTATGTGTCGACATGTTTGTTTTCTGACTTTTTTATATTTATTTTCATTTTCTTTCATTTTCTGGGGACGGGGCATTCTTCCAAATGCCATACGATCACCCGCTATTTACAGACTCACACCGAGAGCTCTTTTCATGATTCTGGCTGTTCCCTTGAGTGAAGTTGTTTGGATTTCTCTTGCACTTGATTCACCGGATATACTTGCCAAATACTTTTTCGAGTTCTTCTTCATGAGTCCAGGTGCTCCTATGATAACTGGAATGATGGAGATCTCTTTGAGGTTCCAGTTTCTTTTCATATCATATATTAGACCTTGATATTTTGTTATTTTCTCCCTTTCAGCTCTGTTTAGGCCCCCATTATTAGGGACACTGACCTCAACCAAAGTTACCCCTCTCTCTCTCTCTCTCTCTCTCTCTCTCTCTTGTTCCATATGACAATAACAGGCTTGACAGCTGCGTTTTCCAGATAGGTAGCTGTGGGGATTTCATGGTCATAATGGATGGTGTATGTTTCATTCCCCACAGTTCTTTCAGGTAGATATTCCCAGGGCCTGCTGCTACACCTGATATTCAGTTTCTTACAGATGGTCCAGTGGAGGTACCTGCACACTCCATTATGTCGTGCTGTATACGAGCCATCTGCCAACATAATTTTGCAACTCGATATCAGGTGGCTCACACTCTCCACTTCAGTGTGGCAAAACCTGCACTTGTTGTCCTGACTGAAACCAGCCATCTTTTTAAACGCATTTGTCATCAGGCCCTGGTCATCAGGCCCAGTCCAATATAGTCCTTAGATAGTTCATCGAGGAAGTATGTGGCACGTTTCTGTCCTGACCACTCATCAATGCACCTGTTCTTAAAAGTTTGGATGTATCTCTTCCGGCTCCTTTGGGCTATCTCTATGGTAGGATTGTTTGGTGTTTCTGCCTCATCTATATGACAGCCCTGTCCAAAATGCTTGGCCAACTTTGTGATGGAGTTTGTTTTGCTGTAAATACGTGTGACAGTGTTAGAGGATTGGGCATTGTGTGTGTGCTGCCTTTGTCAGTGCGTTCATGTGTGTGGCACGATGAGTGAGTGAGTTAAGAATAGCCATTCGCTTCCCCTAACCTCAAAAGGCAGCAGGAACTAGTTGAGCATAATTACGTGTGTTGTCTTGTCTTGACTCGGCTCAACTATGTTAAATGTTGAAATTAGGATCGGTTTATTCTTAGAGACCGGATCAAAAGAGTTAATTTATTTTGGGTGCCAAAAATGATTTCTCGTGCGCAGAGTTACGTGACCGCTATTTTCCGTTTTTTTGTTTTTTTCTTAATATTTCGCTGAAAGCCTCTGTTTGTAGAAAAATGTAATTACTTTTTTCTAGACTGTTTTGTGGGGGGGGGGCG
This sequence comes from Sepiola atlantica, assembly GCA_963556195.1. Classification (NCBI taxonomy): domain Eukaryota; kingdom Metazoa; phylum Mollusca; class Cephalopoda; order Sepiida; family Sepiolidae; genus Sepiola; species Sepiola atlantica. The sequence continues at coordinate 125,851,243 of OY744528.1, read as the reverse complement.
TGCCTTTTAGTGTTTTCGCACACGTTGTTGGTGAATTAATAGATAGGATTGGGATACATGTCAATCACATAGTTTATATTTTTCCTGTTATCACGTCGACAATCAATTCAGTATGTAGCAGTTTTATTGAGTCAAAGTTTTTTTAAGCAAACTTTTTGAATCAGAGTAATTTAATCAAGGTTGTTGCAGCAAAATTGTTGAGTCAAAGTTGTTGAGTCAAAGTTGTTGAGTCAAAGTTGTTGAGTCAAAGTTGAGTCAAAGTTGTTGAGTCAAAGTTGTCGAGTCAAAGTGTTTAAGCAAACTTGTTGAATCGGAGTAATTTAATCAAAGTTGTTAAATCAAAGTTGTTGAAGCAAAGTTGTTGAGTCAAAGTTGTTGAGTCAAAGTTAACAAATGAGTATTTATAAAAAGTATTTTTTTATTTATTTTTAATTATAGATTGTTAGGTCACTTAAATTACTTTACCCCTCCTCCTTCATTTCAAGCACGAAATACGTTTTATTATACCCATAGTTGAAACTCAGTGACCACCTTTACAAAGCCCCTGAATGCATGAATAAAAAAATATTTTAAGACTGTTCGCGGTAGAGAATGGTACTAGAAGATAAACAAATTTAATATCAAAAAGTGCGTTTTCTGAGTTTAATTACAAGAGATAAGAGGAAAAAAGAAAAAAGAGAAAAGAAAAAAGAAAAAAGGAAAGAAAAAAAGAAAGAAAGAAGAACAACAACAATAAAGAGAAGAAGAAGAAGAAGAAGAAGAAGAAGAAGAAGAAGAAGAAGAAGAAGAAGAAGAAGAAGAAGAAGAAGATAGTTTGATTAACACTTAAAAGTGCCAAATTTTTCTAGAGTTTGATTCAAAATTCTGAGAATTTCAAAATGTCTGCGAGGAAGCACGCATACGCGAGCCAGATAAACGCCCATCTTGAATTCCGTAAAGTAAATAGATGAAATAGAAAAAGATTTTACATCTTGTTATTTGGTAGCGTTTTACACAGGGATGCTTTCAACACTGCTACCATTAAACCATTGATGCTATCTACCAGTCGGTGTTCGGGGAAAAGTTGTCCACAGACTTTTGCAGTGTTGCGCAGACGAGCTGCACATTTCAAATAACCACGTAGACTAAGTTTCTCCATTTTAATGTGACAGATTCCAGCATGCTTCTTTTTTTTTTAACGACCGACATTGTATTTGTGTGGGGAAGAATGCACGAGGGGTTAGCAGAACCAAATCGATACATAGAGTGGTCGGGTTAGGGTTAGGGTTAGGGTTGTGTTTCTTTAATTGTGTCTCCTCCGATGTCTTTAAACGGATGTTCGAATGCGGGGGTCACAAAGTTTTGTAGATGAGCGGGGTTTTTTTTTGCTTTGTTTTGGTGACGTATAGATGACGCCTGAAGATGTGTGTGTGTGTGTGTGTGTGCGTGTGTGTCTGTGTGTGTGTGCGTGTGTGGGTGTGTGTGTGTGCGTGTGCGTGTGCGTGCGTGCGTGCGTGTGCGTGTGTGTGCGTGTGTGTGTGGGTGTGTGTGTGTGCGCGTGTGTGTGTGTGTGTGTGTCTGTGTGAGCGTGCCTGTATTTGCTAGTGACAGTATACGTATGAACTATTGTAAGAGCTATGCGTTCGGTGATCGTCTGTGTCTCTCGTTGCGTTTGTCAAAGACCTTTCGCCCAAAAGAGGCTAGGCATGGTTTTTGAATTGCGCACGTATGTTGTCTCTGGAAAAGAAACATAGGGGAAAAATAGGAAAACGCTGTTGGGGTTTTTATAGTACGCGCGAGATTTAGAAGTGAATGTATTCGCTTCTTTAATTGAGTTGAAAGAAACTGTTGATTGAAAATTTTGCCCAAGCGAGAGTGGATACGTAAAACAACATTCACTGCTGCCGCTGCTACAAACAATTTGAAATCCTTATGAAATGTTTACACGTGAGTACAATTATATTTGTCAAGAATATCGCATCATTCTGGTGCATTCTGAACACAAAAAAAAAGTTTTTATTCCAAAAACACAATGGAAAATTTTTTTTTATGATAAAATCGTAATTATTATATTTAATCTCTCTGAATATCTCATTTTACTGTAATATCATCATCATCATCATCATCAGCAGCAGCAGCAGCAGCAGCATCATCATCATCATCAGCAGCAGCAGCAGCAGAAGAAGAAGCAGAAGCAGCAACTGCAGCAGCAGCAACAGCAGCAGCATTTGTTTAACATCCGTTTTAAATGTTGGCATTCGTTGGATGGCTTTACGAAATTGACTTCAAAACTAACCTATATCTGGCCAGGTCTTTTTTATCCCTCTTTCTCTCAAGTCCATTTTTATCACTTCCTCCCATGGTTTCATTGGCCTTCCCCTGTGAACTAGACTTGTCATTTGAACTGTTTCCATCTACTGACCTAAGAACTCTCATCCAATCTTTCAATGCGGCCATACCATCGAAGTCCCAGTGATAATATCATGTGTATATATGTGTATATATGTGTATATGCATATGTATGTATGTGTATATATGTGTATATGCATATGTATGTATGTGTATATATGTGTATATGCATATGTATATATGTGTATATATGTGTATATGCATATGTATGTACTTCCCCTCGCTCTCCTTCTGTTTAATTCTATATACAATACACTAAAAACAAACGCACACGACTTCGCATACACTTAACGACGGCCGAAAGGACACACACACACACCGAGACACTTATCACTGTGATTTTTTCTTTTTTTTTTAACGTAGTTCACCCCAAACAAGGCAGGCCGCCACTGTAGACGTAAGGGGCTACTGAGAAGAAAGAAAAGGGGAGAAGGTTGGGGGGGTCAACCTAAACTGGGATCTGCGCAGCGAGATGTCTGTTTACATTAGTTTTAAATTTCTGCATGTCAGTACTGTCGGGGAAACAGGGGGCAGGGAGGGAGTTCGAGAGGCCAGCAGCACGAGGAAAGAAGCTATTTGAGTAGAAGGCTCTCCGACATCTGGGGACCGCCACAGTGAATGAATGGGATTTAGTTGATTGTCGAGTTGGTCTAGTGAATTTACGTCGAGGGGGCACCAGAGTAGCCAATTCATCGGAGCATAATCCATTGAAGTATTTGTAAAACAAGCACAAGGATGATACATTGCGGCGATAGGACAGAGGCTGGAGCTTGGTTGACAGTCCAAATTTAATTTTCCTCTGAGGTCATCAGAACTAAGCCTCTCCTTAAGAATCACATTACACATCAATCTGGTAATATTTCGGAAAATATGTCTGGTGTTTTATTTACTCCTCCCCAGGAGTTAGGCACAAGGCCAGTTTTATCTTACTCCCACAAGTAAGATGTGACCCAAGATCGGGTCGAGAAAGTGGGGGTTGAAAAGCCAGCGCTCGAGAGGTGAGCACTCTGGCCATTTAAAAATTGCCTGGGCAGCCCCGTCGGCATTCCCCGGTAGGGGCGCCTCAGACAGTTAGCAATAAACTTACTCCTCCCCAAAGAGGGGAGGCAAAGCCTGGGAGGGTGGACCTCCTAGAACTGCACAGGACAGGCGTGCAGTATCCATCGGAACAGATACTACACTTTGATGGTGTAATTGCAAGAGTTGGGAGTGGATGAAGTAAGTTCAGGAAGCTTTACCACCGAAGAGGAACAAGAACAGACTTTACTTACATTAAAATTTGTGGATTGAAGGTATGCACGTATTGGATAGGCCAAGTTCACTCTTGCTAAACGAAAATTATGAAAAGGGCGAAAGGGGAATTGATTAGATTTATAACAATTTCAGCAAAACATTAGTCACGAAAATGATTTGCAGTCGTCGGAAGGTATTTCGCTGGTCGCATGCGAACTGCGACCAGCGTGTTTCAGACAACACATGTAAGAGAAGGAAACGGGCAAATATAAAACAGTCGTCTTCTATAAATCGTTTACAATCGTTATTCTAGTTCGGCATTGCGTAACTCTAGAAAAACGATCATAAAATAATATTTTATTTCATCTTTTCGCACGCGTTATCCAATTGATGGTCCCTGACGGGTGAAGGAGGCAGGCTGACTTGATTTTAGAGGGTTCGTGAATTGTTTAATAGATACGGTCGTGGACGATGGTATAGGTCGATGTCGAGTTTAAATCCAATCGGATCTATTGTGTCTAATTGCGCAATGATATCACTGTGGAAGGCATGAACTCGTAATACCTCTACCCCAGCCGTCGTTAAAAACAAAGAATTTCGTATACAATGAATTGTTTCCAATAAGTATTGTGTTTCGGCATTAAATGACCGAAAACAAAGTTTATTTACCGTAAAACAGATAATCGACACTCATTTGATTGAAGGTTTTGTAGTAAAAGGGATACGCCTGTGTACGATTGGCTCGGTGATTAGGACCGTTAATTGTGTGTTACCTAGAAGGCAGGAGGAGGTTAGCAATCACAGTGATAAGTGTCTCGGTGTATGTGTGTGTGGGTGTGTGTGTGTGTGTGTGTGTGTGTGTGTGTGTGTGTGTGTGTGTGTGTGTGTGTGTGTGTGTGTGTGTCCTTTCGGCCGTCGTTAAGTGTATGCGAAGTCGTGTTCGTTTGTTTGGGTGTACTGTATATAGAATTAAACAGGAGAGAAAGAGATGGAGTACACACATATGCATATACACATATATACACATATATACACACATATACACACATATACACATATATACACACATATACACATATATACACACATACGCATATGCACATATATACACACATATACACATATATACACACATATACACATATATACACATGATATTATCACTGTAACTTGAATATGAATACACTGTACATAACATTTATATATAACTGCATACAGCCTTATTAGCATTAATGACGAAGGCTGCTGCGAGAGGGTCCTGATCGACCTAGGTGAGATAGTATTGATTATTTTCCCTCGCTGATGATTTTTCTAGCACTCGGTTAAAAGTAGAAAAGTGGAATTCCGAGCTTTGCCGCCATTTAACTTTTATTAAGTTAACCTTCAGATTAACCTATAATATAGCTCCTTTGAAATAATGGCAATTCTAAATAATCTTGTGAGACTTAAATGGTATATTTAATACGTATATGTTGATATGTGAAACGTAGAAAATGTCGATTTTTATCAAATACTTGCTGGTTTGTATGGCCCCGAGTGTTGACCGTCTACGAAGGGAGCAGAAAAAAGAGTATCAGTCACGTAGACGAATATATCATTAGTGCTAACAACTTGTTATACGTTAAGTCAGTTATAATAGTAACAAACCTTTATTAGTCTTATAGCCTTGTTCTATGTTATGTGTACTATAGTAACTAAACGTGATTAGTGTTAGCGTCTTGTTTAAAAAGAATGTCTATTATCATAGTTACAAAGACGTGATTAGTGTTAGCGTCTTGTGTAAGATCATGTCTATTAACATACTTACAAAAAGGTGATTAGTGTTAGTGTTTTGTTTAAAAAGAATGTCTATTATAATAGTTACAAAACCGTTATTAATGTTAGTGTCTTGTTTAAAGTCATGTCTATTATCGTAGTTACAAAACCGTTATTAGTGTTAGTGTCTTGTTTAAAGTCATGTTTATTATCATAGTTACAAAACCGTTATTAGTGTTAGTGTCTTGTTTAAAGTCATGTTTATTATCGTAGTTACAAAACCGTTATTAGTGTTAGTGTCTTGTTTAAAGTCATGTGTATTATCATAGTTACAAAACCGTTATTAGTGTTAGTGTCTTGTTTAAAGTCATGTTTATTATAATAGTTACAAAACCGTTATTAGTGTTAGTGTCTTGTTTAAAGTCATGTTCATTATCATAGTTACAAAACCGTTATTAGTGTTAGTGTCTTGTTTAAAGTCATGTTTATTATCGTAGTTACAAAACCGTTATTAGTGTTAGTGTCTTGTTTAAAGTCATGTTTATTATCATAGTTACAAAACCGTTATTAGTGTTAGTGTCTTGTTTAAAGTCATGTTTATTATCATAGTTACAAAACCGTTATTAGTGTTAGTGTCTTGTTTAAAGTCATGTTTATTATCATAGTTACAAAACCGTTATTAGTGTTAGTGTCTTGTTTAAAGTCATGTTTATTATCATAGTTACAAAACCGTTATTAGTGTTAGTGTCTTGTTTAAAGTCATGTTTATTATCATAGTTACAAAACCGTTATTAGTGTTAGTGTCTTGTTTAAAGTCATGTTTATTATAATAGTTACAAAACCGTTATTAGTGTTAGTGTCTTGTTTAAAGTCATGTTTATTATAATAGTTACAAAACCGTTATTAGTGTTAGTGTCTTGTTTAAAGTCATGTTTATTATCATAGTTACAAAACCGTTATTAGTGTTAGTGTCTTGTTTAAAGTCATGTTTATTATCGTAGTTACAAAACCGTTATTAGTGTTAGTGTCTTGTTTAAAGTCATGTGTATTATCATAGTTACAAAACCGTTATTAGTGTTAGTGTCTTGTTTAAAGTCATGTTTATTATAATAGTTACAAAACCGTTATTAGTGTTAGTGTCTTGTTTAAAGTCATGTTTATTATCGTAGTAACAAAACCGTTATTAGTGTTAGTGTCTTGTTTAAAGTCATGTTTATTATCGTAGTTACAAAACCGTTATTAGTGTTAGTGTCTTGTTTAAAGTCATGTGTATTATCATAGTTACAAAACCGTTATTAGTGTTAGTGTCTTGTTTAAAGTCATGTCTATTATCGTAGTTACAAAAACGTGATTAGTGTTAGCGTCTTGTTTAAAGTCATGTTTATTATCATTATAACAAAACGTTATTCGTGTTATAGCCTTCTTTAATGTTTTGTTTATTATCATTGTTCATTGTTCACCACACTATTGTAGACTTTCCAGAAATTGCGAGTAATTTGTAACTGATACGTTGTTTTTGTTACCTCTGTATTCCTGCTTTTTACTTCACTTTTCACTACTTTAGAATTATTTCTTAACTCTATTATCTATTGTCTATTAGAAGTTGATTTATGGCGGTTGAATTATCGGAATGCTTGCGACCTCTCAGTGCAATACAGCTGCACATTCTGAGGTGAACCATTGAGGAGAGTGGGGTTAACTGAAGAATTTTCGCATGGGAACAAACGCTTCAATGCCTACTTTGACCCATTCGGTTAAGTCATTTGCGCACTGATCAGCAGGGAGTGAGAAGGTTGCACTCGATGGGGTATCGCTGATGTGACCTCTGATGGAATCAAAACCAGCCTGCTCGTAGTATCTCGTCGTTTTGAGCAACGGCTCATCAGCTTTAGGACAAGTTTTTAGGATGATATCAGTCATTACCATAATGTGATCGGCGTTCCCTAGCGGGCTATGGGCATTCGTCACACAAGCCTCGGGTAGTGAGGTCAAGAATTGGTCGAGAAGTGAGGTTTGCTGGTCCACACGATTAGGGGGCGGGTCGGAAAAGTGACAATCTGTGAAAGCTAAGGAGAGATTATACGTAGAATTACCAGCTGCGTCAGTAAAGCTGGAGAATCCGAGCCCCAAACACATTCGAGTCAAGTGAGAGTCAAGTGAGAGTCAAGTGAGAGTGCTGTATCTATGCTTTTAGAGACAGCGTTAAGCATGGTACAGTCCTAGGTCGAAGGAGTTGTTGTAAAGTTATTTTTTAGGTCTGTCGCACTTTGAAATATTATGTTCGTCAGTCTGTCAGGCTTGAGTTTTTAAAAGCAGTTTTATCGCTAAAAGCGCAGATTTCATGCAGAATTCCGAAAGTATATCTACGTGTTCCTATTTACTGCTTCTCCATGAGGGCAGAGTTAGGCACAAGGTCGGTTCTTAATGTGGGGGAAATCCAGTTCCCCAAAAAGGGGCATTCTGGATTGGAACAAAATGAAAATTGCCTCAGTCTAGAAGAATCTCTCCTCTTTCGACCGAGGACAGAAAAGATAAAGTGTAATATCAGAACAGATACTACACTTTGCTTCTAGCCAAAACGGTCACGAATATCTGGGGGGGGTCTTTTCTTTTTATCAATTTATGAATTTTTATTGTTAACAAGGATTGACAAGTCGGCAATAATGGGTTAACTGCAAACTGCGCCAACAGTGGATGAAAACGGGCACCTGAGCGTCTGGGTTGTTGTTGTTGTTGTTGCTGTTGTTGTTGCTGTTGTTGTTGTTGTTGTTGCTGTTGTTGCTGCTGCTGCTGTTGTTGTTGTTGTTGTTGTTGCTGCTGCTGTTGTTGTTGTTGTTGTTGTTGTACATGAAAAAAAAGAAACAAAAAAATAAGGAAAAAATAAACACCCAACACCAACGAGAGAGCTCGGACCTTTAACGCCTGTTTGCGGGGGTCGACGTCTTTTCTCCTGGGTTAGGTGTCACCTCTTCTCGCGAACGACAATCCGTCATCCAACTTGGGGAGTGGGGGGGATGTAACAACACAAACGGTCTTTTCATACCTGTTAAAATAGACGAAGGAATGTCCGTTGCCCGCGGGCGAGTACGAAATCGCAACACCCCACCGCCCCCGCCTTCATTCCAGAACAGACCTGCCACTCCGCAATTTTTTTTTTACTTCTTTCTTTCTTTCTTCTTTCTTTCGTTTTTTTTTTCTTTTCCTTCTTCTTTTTTTAATATTTTTATTTCTTTTCTTCTTCTTCTTCTTTGCCGTCGTCGTCGTCAAATGCGCATGTCCGTAGACCTACCTTGCAAATCCATCTGAAACCAGCCGAAAGCAATTTTGCTTCTTTTTTTTTTTTGAAAGATTTATTTGCTTATTTGTTTGTTTTTTTGTTATCATAAATTAGGTGCACGTATGGAAATGGGTGAGTGCAACGCTTTTGTAATAGTAAGAAAAAAAGAGGTAGGTACGTACGTAGGTAGGTAGGTAGGTAGGTAGGTAGGTATGAACCGACGAAGGGAAACCTGAAAACACATTAAAGCAGGCTGAAACGGATAGATATGAATGGATAGCTTGGAATAAACTACCCTAGACTGCAGATACCGATCTACCCACTCATAATATAAGGGGCACGTTCTCTGTCTGTCTGTCTGTCACATTAGTCACATTTTTTAAAGAAATATCTTAACTCCCTTCAGAAACGGAACATATTGCATTAATACTAAATAATAAATTTCCAATAAATAAAGCGAATGCCATGACCGGAAATCGAAACTGAAACCTTAAGATCTCCAATCCGATGAACGAGTTATTAAGATTTTCTTATAAATAGATCTTACAACATTACCTTAACAAAATAAATATAGCTTTGACGTGGCGTCATAGATTTATGATGTACGTCATGTTTCAAAACATGAATTAAAAACATAAGCGAAAGTAAATAAATAAATGAATGGTTAAACATTATCAATAGCGTTGAAAATTATTTTAATATTAAAAAACAATTTATTTTGCTGTAAATATGCTTGGCGTTAAAAACTATTTAATATATGATATAAATACTAAAATTATGGCCCATATATATATATATATATATATATATATATATATATCATCCTTACAGAACAAAAACTCTTGCTTGATTATAGATAACATTTATTTTCATCTCTAACATTAATGACACTCTTCCACTTACTCACACCCTTCCCTTTTCTCCATAAATCTTTACTTTCTCTAACTCATTCCGTTTTTCCCTCACATTTTTAACACTGCAGTCCGATGAAACTTTCTCATTTTCCAAATATTTCAAATATTCCATACCCACCTGTTCTATTACCTCCCTCCTCCCTCTCCTCCACCCTTCCACTCCCTCACTCATTGCCATCATTTTCCAAATATTTCAAATATTTCATACCCTATCACAACAAATCCCCCCTCTCCCCCTCGACCCATTCCCCCTCTCAACTATTTCTTTCGTACCTTCACTCTTCCATACCCCCCTTCTTAAATCCCCTAATTTTCTCAAAACGCTCTCTAAGACCATAACTTTCGCCCATCCACCAAAATCACAGCCCCCCTCCTTCTCTACCCACCCTCCTTTTCTCTGCATACACCCCCCACACAAAACATTCCAACTTACATTTTCCCCTTATCTCTTGACCGCAGCCATCTGTTCAAATATCTCCTTCCTCCCTCTTCTCCACTCCCTCTCTGCCATCCACATTATTCCTGCTCATCCCCCCACCTCTTTCTCTTACTACCAGCCACAGTAGTCCTTGCTCACCCCCATCTTTCCACTTCTTCCCCACTCATTTTCATCAACATTCATTTTTCACTCCTCACCAAGTACGGACGTCCACCCAGTAGTGGCCATTATTTTCTTCCTTTTTTCCCAATATGTCAACCCTACATGTGTTTGTACTTGCATGACATTTTTCTCTATATTATCATCCTGATGAAGTCTTATAAATAAAGACGAAACGTTGATGTACAGATAAAAAACATCCATTTTTTGGTTTTCCTTTTTCATTTTCCCATCACGTCGGATTACCTTTATCCTTCTCTTCCCATATATATATATATATATATATATATATATATATATATATATATATATATATATATATATATATATATATATATATATATATATATATATATATATATATATATGAAAATTTATTACAAAATTCAGAGCATATATATTAAATTAATTCAATTCCAAAGTCCATGAAAAAAGCATTCCAAAGGCACCATTTACATACATTTCCTTCAGTTATTTATCTCCGCAATTCAGTGGAGAATCATCATTTACATTTTCGTACAAAACCATCAGTTGTTCCATATTAATCTATTCGTAGACCTACACGTGTTTCTTGGCGGATGTAGCAAAAATTACAGTTCGAAAGTCTATCCGCCAATCATCAGGGAATAATAGAAATATAGATTGAGTTGTACAAACAACTTATACAATTCAAAGGTAGAAGAGAAAACACAGAAGAAAAAACGATCAGAAGACTTCAAACCCTTTTAGGAGACTCAAAAGGCGAGATCTGATAATGAATATATAATAATATAATAAATATATAATAATATAATAAATATATAATAATATAATAAAATATAATAATATAATAAATATATAATAATATAAAAAATATATAATAATATAAAAATATATAATAATATAATAAATATATAATAATAAAAAATATATAGTAACATAATGAATATATAATAATATATAATAATATAATAAATATATAATAATATAAAAAATATATACTAGTATAATAAATATATAATAATATGATAAATATACAATAATATAATAATATATAATGATAAAAAATATATAATAATATGATAAATATATAATAATATAATAAATATATAATAATATATAAATATATAATAATATAATAAATATATAATAATATAATAAAAATATAATAATATAAAAATATATAATAAAATAATAAATATATAATAATATAAAAATATATAATAATAAAAAATATATAATAATATAATGAATATTCAATAACATATAATAATATAATAAATATATAATAATAACAAATATATAATAATATAATGAATATATAATAGTATAATAAATATACAATAATATAAAAATATATAATAATAAAAACTATATAATAATATGATAAATATATAATAATATAATAAACATATGATAATATAAAAATATATGATAATAAAAAATATATAATAATATGATAAATATATGATAATATAAAAATATATGATAATAAAAAATATATAATAATATAATAAATATATGATAATATAAAAATATATGATAATAAAAACTATATAATAATATGATAAATATATAATAATATAATAAATATATGATAATATAATAAATATATAATAATATAATAAATATATAATAGTAAAAAATATATAATAATATAATAAGAAATGGCTTATGCAGATATCCCCTAAGTTTGTTTTTCGCCTTTCGTATTATTTATTTATTTATTTATGTATTTATGTATTGTTTGCCTAAGGTAAATTTTATTCTGTGCGGGCAGCTGTTTGCTATCTCACTTCTACAGTTTAATAGATTTTATTATAAGCCCCTTCCAAGTAAAACTGAAAGGTGTGTCTGTGAACCGGGTTCGCGCCCTATGCCCGTCTGAGATTTTTATTTCTCAGCGCTGATGAGAGCCATAAGCTCGAAACAACGTCAACCGTAGGTAAAAATATTAAAAAATAATCTTATATATATATATATATATATATATATATATATATATATATATATATATACTGAAAGCGATAGACTAAAACAACAGAGTGGGGATAAGTAATTAAAACAAAAACAAAGGTAGAAAAAGAAATACTTGGGCTTATCTTTACGCATGAATTGAATTAACAAAATATTTAGTTTATATTTTTTGTTGTTGTCATAATGAAGATTCTGATGTAGTTTCTCCTAAATAAACAACAACCAAATAACGGAACAGAGTCACGTCTATTCTCCTCGACGGTGCGACACTTGAGTTTAAATTTAAAAGTTTTGATTTCCCATTCGCTTCAAAGAAATTATTTTCACATTTTTATCAGCATTTATGCAGCGTTAACATAAAAACTCGATGATTTGTCAGTTGGGTTTTTGCCGACATAAAACTGCAATCTAGACACATGAGATGTTGAGATCGCACCATTCCGGTGGAGGTCTGGTTGGTGCTCTCTCTCTCTCTCTTTCTTTCTCTTTCTCTCTTTCTTTCTCTCACTCTTTCTCTCTCTCTCTTTCTCTCTCTTTCTCTCTCTATCTTTCTCTCTCTCTTTCTCTTTCTTTCTCGATCTCTCTCTCTCTCTCTTTCTCTTCTACGACCGACCAAATGTCTTCTACCAGTTTTAGCTTGATTTTTGTAGCATTTTGGGTCTTCCGTACCAACATAAAAACGAACGTACGCTACTATTTCATATCTAACAATCACTTCCAAATCGATTGAGACAGAGAAAGAAAGAGAAAGGGAGAAAGGGAGAGGGGGTGTATTACGACCGATAAAGAGATTTTAGCAGTTTTAACTTGACATTCAACTGTTTCTCTCCATAGCCGATTTCGTATATCTTCCGACTCTTAAACCGGGGGTTAAGGGTTCGATTCTTTTCGAGGATGAGTCATTTGTTTGTTTTCAGCTCCCCCAAAAAAATTCTTATATTTTGGAGGGATAATATTTTTTGTGGCGGTGGGGGATATTATTTAGCCATTTTTTGTTCGTTATTATTTGTAAACTGAATCAGGCGTTACGTTAACATTCACCGTGTATCAAGCGGAAGCGTGACTTCTCTGTGTTCAAAACCCGGCACTGCAACTCCGCTCAAGTCTTTAGATGTTTACCATTAATGAAAACCTTGCGTAGTATAAGGCCCAAAGGTGGGAGCAGGAGTTTTTTGGGTTCTTCAGTGTTCCCGGACAACGCCGGGACATATGCCTCGCTAGTTTATTATATATATATATATATATATATATATATATATATATATATATATATATATATATATATATAACATGTATAATTTTCTTTTCAAAATGTGACTCATTTAAAATGAACATTTTATGAGGAGTGTTAGGTTCTGTCGTCGAGGTTGAATATAATTTTATTTGAATATTCTGTTTTATGGCATATAAACAGTTCTTTAACTAGTGTATCTGCAACGTCAAAATGACGTATCATTTATGACCTCAAGGTCAAATTTAACAACATTCCAACATTCAAGTAACATGCCACAATTAAGTTTGAAATAGCACTTTCATTGGTCTGTCACACTTAAATTTAAAATAGTAGTTTCTTTGGTCTGTCACACTTAAATTTAAAATAGTACTTTCATTTGTGTATACACACACACACATATATATATATATATATAGTCTCGGAAGTTTCTCAACCATTAAAACTATATAAAAAAAAAAAAAAAGAACTTATAGTCTCAAGTCTTCCAGTGGAAAATCACTCATGTAAGTCAATTTATTTTTTACAGTTATTATATTAGTTAGTTTCTAACATTACTTTAAGGGATCATCAGTTGTTTACCATGAAAAACTGTTTCGGGAATTTAATATATATATTATAATATAAAATGAAGTAATAAAATAAGGTGTCAGTCAAATTTTATTAGAATTCAAAGTTGAATTTGAATAACTTCCACAAAATAAAAGTTAAACTCACCAAACTTTATGTGTGTGTAGACTGACCCTTCCGAGATTTTTTGAAATAAACAAAACAAATTTTAGCCGAAAAACACTTCTTAAAACTTACAAAAACTAAAGTATTGTTTTTTACACTGTTTTGAGTTTTTTAAGCAAAAATAATGTTTTCTAAATGAGGCTACGTTCCTTAGGGCTAATACGGCTCATGCTTGCTTCGGAAGGGGTCCTTTACTTATTCTAAAAAAAAAAAAATCAATAAATAAAAAAGTTATGAATTTAGGACCCTTATTTTTGCCCACCCTGTATATATATAATATTAAATTATATTTTTTAAATATTTTACCGACGTACGACGTCGTTTCGAGCTTACGGCTCTCATCAACGCAGGGAAATAACAATCCCAGACGGCCATAGGGCGCGAACGCGGTTCACAGAGACACCTTGAATCTGTAAGCGTTCACTTAGTCTCTGAGGTCACGTGATTACAGAGAAATTAAGTCATATTTACACGTAAAGCGGCGAGTATAAATATCTAGACATACGATAGAACTCAACGATATATATATATATATATGTATATATATATATATATATATATATATATATATATATATATATATATATATGTATATATATATATATATATATACACATATATATACACACACATATATATATATATATATATATATATATATATATATATATATATATATATATATATATATATATATATATATATATATATATATAATAAAAGTTTTTAAAAAGGTTGAAGGCAATGCGACGATCCGGATAGCTGTAAGCTGTGGAGAACAAAAACAAAACAAAACCGAAATAAGTCGGATATAGATCGAAAGGTCTGTTTATTTTTCTAGACAGCAAGGGTGTTAGTTTGTAATATCCGGATTATCAAGAATCAATTTGATATATTTCGAGAGATTTTTTTTTCTTTCTTTTTTCTTATTCCTCTCCTTGTCAAAAATAAATAAAAGAAAAATCCCGGAGACCGAGAAAATGCCAGGAGCGCTGGGGGGGGGGGGTAAACCGGAAGTGTTCAGGGTAAAGTATTAAGAGGAAAATTAAATAGATTCTTTTTTTTTTTTTTTTAACATATATATATATATATATATATATATATATATATATATATATATATATATATATATATATACCTGCTCTATCCTGGATATTGAGCTGTATACTCTTCACAATAGGGTTTTACCTTTCCTAAAAGTTCGCATTTAGTACACCCCTTTATATATATATATATATATATATATATATATATATATATATATATATATATATATATATATATATATATATATATATATATATATATATATATGTAATTGTATGTTGTTTCTATTTATTTAATTTTTATCTTTATTTATATATTTACTATTATTGTTATTGTTTTTTGGCTTTTTTTTTGGGGGGGGGGGTTACGTTGATTTTACTTATAATATATATGTTTGTCAACAGGCTGATTCCGGCATTAGATTTTAAATATGCTGTAGATAGCTGATTATTTGTTGTCGGTGCAGTATATTATAATTTAGTTATGCCTGGTTGAGTTTAATCCTTATTTATTGGTTTTAATTTACCTCTTAAGTGTCTTCTGTTTTAGGTATGGAAACTGACCGGTTTGCTGGTTAAAAGGAGACAAATCTGTTATTATTGGTATTAATTTATAAAGGGAATTCTGTTAATTGGTTTTGTTTGTTGAATTTATTTAACTAATGTAATGGTCAATTCTTAGTATAATGGATATGATTTGTGCAAATAGTGTTTATTATGGGGGGGCGGTATTATCTGGGGGTGGGGTGGGGGGTATTATCTGGGGATTATATGATGAAGGTAGAATTTAATTCGTGTCTCTGGTTCAAAACTGGATTATGTTTGGAAATGAGAATAGCTTCCATCAGTCTTAGGTCGCCTAGGTTCCTGGTCGAGGCTAGAATGGAAACGTTTATGTCTTGTTGTGTAGTATTGCATGAGGAAGTATGTTTGAAGAAGGAAGATATATTTGTATTCATGTGTTCTTTTATACGTTGGTGTAATTGTCTTCTAGTATATCCGATATAGGAGTGGTTACAAATAGTGCATAATATATTGTATACACAGTTGGTGCGGTGGCATAGTCCAGTGGTAGGAATGGGACAATTGGCTAGGGAGCATGGTTCTTGGGTGCGTGTAGTGCGTTTTTGGAAAGGTGTTGACGTAAGGTGGTGCCGGTGTGGGTGAGTTGAATGTCTAGTTTTTCTTTATGTATTGCACTGCGGATGGCATTAGTGATTCTGTCATTAAAGAAAGGTAGTTTTAGGAAGCATGTGTTGGAGAGTGTGTTGTGTCTGCGTGATCTGGTCTTGCTGAGGTGGGTTATTGTGGAAGTGGGGTAGCCGTTGGTAATTAAGGTTTGATGGAAGTCTTTGGTGTGTTTAATTTTATTGGCAGTAGATGAGCATTTATTTTGTATGCGGGTAATTTCATATATATATATATAAGGTTAATACAACAAAAGATATAAGAGGCAACTAATATCTTTAATTAGTGACCATCCGGATAAAAAATGAAGCTCAATATACTGGATAGAGCATTAATAGCAATAGATGAAGTGAAAGAATAAAATAAGGTGCGAATCAAATTTTATTACAATTCAATGTTCAAGCAAAGTTCTTTAAAGCCCTTAACTCATGAGTTTTCAAAGATAATCTTCTCCTCAGAAGACCATTACCGCAATGACATTACTGCAGGTAATAAAAATTAATCTTTGAAAAAATATATATAAAAATATATATATAAATACATAAAGGTATATAAAACATCAAATATATCGACCCAAAACATACTTTTTAGTAAAACTATACAGCTAAAATAGCTTCAGGCAAGA
>OY744528.1:125789297-125826797 GCA_963556195.1 Sepiola atlantica | reverse complement strand
TAATATTTCAGGCACGGATTGTGGGTCGTTTGGTCGAGTATCCACCATAAAAAGGACATTTAATCGAAAAAAAAACAAAAGGAAAAAAGTTTGTTTATTTTTGTTTTTGTGTTGAAAAAAAATGACACAATACTGGTCAACTCTGATGATGGAATATTATTCCGAAATTAATTTTTTAAAAATAGTAAAGTAAACAAAAAATTAATTAATCTTGCATTGATAAAGGCTTCTATTTTCAATTTTATACCCCTAACCCACCAATGCTTTGAAATGAACGACCCATCTGTTTATATATATATATATATATATATATATATATATATATATATATATATATATATATCTTTCTCTCTATCTCTCCCTATCTCTCTCTCTCTCCAAACACACACGTAGGTAAATCCACATGTACTAGCATCCTCCTCGATTGTTAAGGTCACAGAATTACTTCAGATATGCGTAATTATCAGCTGTAATTTTATGTCGTAATTTTTTATTTATATCATTAAAATGTTCGCTTTATATAATTAAACAATTTAAACACTTTCTATTTATAATATTCACATTTTCGGACTGTTGTCTTAATCTTCGTTGTTCAAAAAAATTTCGGCCAATGTACTCTCTGGCCTTCTCCAGGTGCTTATAATTACGAACTGAGCCCTCTATTAGGGTATACTTCTGCCATGCCTTTTTAAATATCTCGTATCAGTTAATTGTTTCTTACGTTCCTTCACTAGAGATTGAACTCACAACCTCCAGGCTAAATTCACGCTAGAATAGGTTGTAGCCAACGCCTTTAACCATTAGGTAATGTGTCCAGTTTGAAACTCTATGAAAGTTAATGACTATGACAAAAAGGCCGGAGCTTGAAATGAGAAAAACTTATGAATATAAAAACAAGCAAGGTGAGGACAACAGTCTGAAATTTGTCAATCATGTAAATAACAAGAAAATTATTGTCAAATAGTTTCGTTTCCCACAATAATTCAGTGAAAATCCGAATATTATAATAGGTGTTGAAGTGCACCCTAACAAATATATGCGTCCTCTAACCCTAACCCTAACCCTAACCCTAACCCTAAACCTAAACCCTTACCCTAACCCTAACTCTTACTCTTGCTCTAACTCTAACCCTAACCCTAACTCTAACCCTAACATTTAACCCTAACCCTAAACCCTTACCCTAACCCTAACTCTTACTCTTGCTCTAACCCTAACCCTAACCCTAACCCTAACCCTAACCCTAACCCTAACTCTTACTCTTGCTCTAACCCTAACTCTAAACCTAAACCCTTACCCTAACCCTAACTCTTACTCTAACCCTAACCCTAAATCCTTATATTAATCCTAACCCTAACCCTAAACCCTAACCCTTAACTCTCTAACCCTAACCCTAACTCTAACCCTAACCCTAACTCTAACCCTAACATTTAACCCTAACCCTAACCCTAAACCCTAACCCTAACTCTAACTCTACACTCGAACCCTACACCTAACCCTGAACTCTAAACCCTAAACCCTAAAACCTAACCCTAACCACGAAAAAACATATGCGTCCTCATGATCCAAATATTTCATATTTTGCGAACGCATATGAAAAACTTAGTTTTTCTTCTGTTGTTTTTATGTATTTCTCATAGAATCTATACACAAATGCGCTCCTTATGTGAAAGAAAGCAATGAAATAAGAAATCCACTTTAACGGGTAATTATGAAAATGTTCTTTTCTGAAATCAGTATATAAACTAAATATCACAGTCATTCGGGCCAGCGCCATTTCTTTCTATATCATCACCAGCCAATGTGTGCCTGCTGACGGACACTGTGTCCCCTTCAGATTTTGTTGCTCAATCTGCTTGGCTTGCAACAGTTTGAACATTCAGATTGCTTGGATCTTGAAAGATGATCTGGGGAGTATCGACGCAATACCATTACCAGTAGAATGTGTTATTTCGGAGTTTCCCTTCAACGAGAGTAGTTCAACACTAAACACGCAGATTGAATCTTAAGAATGGTCTGTTCTTCTTAGATAACCGAAAAATAGTTGCAAATTTTTTTGGTCTGTCACATTTAACTTTGAAATGACATTTTTGGGGTCTGTCATATTTAACTTTGAAATGACATTTTTGGGGTCTATCACATTTAACTTTGAAATGACATTTTTGGGGTCTGTCACATTTAACTTTGAAATGACATTTTTGGGGTCTGTCATATTTAACTTTGAAATGACATTTTTGGGGTCTATCACATTTAACTTTGAAATGACATTTTTGGGGTCTGTCACATTTAACTTTGAAATGATATTTTTGGGGTCTGTCATATTTAACTTTGAAATGACATTTTTGGGGTCTGTCATATTTAACTTTGAAATGACATTTTTGGGGTCTGTCATATTTAACTTTGAAATGATATTTTTGGGGTCTGTCATAACTTTAAAATGACATGTTCATCGAGAAGCGTATCTCCCAAATAGTGGTTTAATTTCAACTAAAAATAACAGAGATGGGAAATCGTCTGAATGCTGACCCGAAAGCTGTAAAACCTGCAGGCGACTAACCTCTTGCAACTTGCATATCAACGCCACATAATCCTACAAATATGTCAATATGAATGCAGCTATGTGCCCAGACAACATAATTATTATACACATACTGCATGCTAATCGCATATGTGTCTCTACAACATTGTTTTCTTATATATAAAAAAAGTTATAGTTCAGATCGATTCTTTATGGGAATCAAAATATATATGGGAATATATATAGGATCAAATATAAACCAAAGTAAAAACTTTTAGTAGATGGAACCTATTGTGAAGAGGATTAGCTCAATATACGAGATAGAGCAATTGTAGAGATAGAAGAAAAAAGAGTGATAAATTTTTTTTCTTCACATTCTACAATTCATCTGACTTCTTTTCAACGGAAATTTACCACCCGGACAATCTGCATATATTTTTCACGGAATCTTTCTTTACATTCACTGCGTTTTTTTAACAAAAATTCATTTAATAATAATTTTCATATTTTTCAAATATTTGAACTTTGGTTTTTTCGAAAGCCAACTTATCCATCTGTATTTCTCCTCTGATGATAAGATTTCGATCTTTGAAAAGCCTTGGCTTAAGGAAAGAATAATAAACACTAGTTTATTACTGAATACACCTTGCATTGAACAATTGAAATTTGAAATAAATTTAGACAATCGTCGCATATTTATCACTCTTTTTTCTTCTATCTCTGGGAATATATATATATATATATATATATATATATATATATATATATATATATATATATATATATATATATATAATATTTTATTCAAGCAAACATGTATAAAACACAGCTACACTGGCATGTCTATGTTTCTACCTTTAGTTATTAGAAACCTTATATATATATATATATATATATATATATATATATATATATATATATATATATATATATATATATATATATATATGGGAAATGAAAAAGGAAAAACCAAAAAAGACGTTTTTTTTATATATTCATCAACGTTTCGTCTTTATTTGTAAGACTTCCTCAGGATGATAATTTAAAGAAAAATGTCATGCAAGTACGTGAAAATATTGGGTTGACATGATGGGTTGATGAGAAAAAGTAGTAGCCACTACTGGGTGCGCAGACCCGAGGTCCAGGCTTAGTGAAATAAATGAGGATGGTTCTGAGTGAAAAAGTGGAGGGGTGGGGGTGAACGGAAAAAATGTGGATGGCTGTTAGCGAAGAAGTGGAGGGGTGGGGGAAAGAGAAGGGGGGCGGCTCTGTGATTTTGGTGTGTGGGGAATGTGATGGTTTTAGAAAAAAATTGAAAAAATGAAGGTGGTTTGAAAGAGGGAGGGGTAGGTGGGTAAGAGTGTGAGAGAAGTAGTCGGATGCGTGAGGGGGGAGCGGGAAGATTTTGTTTATATATATAATTTTATTGTTTTTTGTCAACTAACTTATGCTATATATATATATATATATATATATATATATATATATATATATATAGCATAAGTTAGTTGACAAAAAACAATAAAATTCTCGATTGTAGGTTCTACCAGATCTAATACAAAGATACAATACATTAAAATAAAAAATAATTGATCAAAAGGAAATAGAATGAAAATATCTGAAAAATCTTGGTTATTTTGGGACTCGTTGTAATTAGTCATAAAATTTCCAATATTATCAGTCAAGTAGCAATTAAAGTTCTTTGATGGCGTTCTAATTATTGGCACTTTTTTTTTTTATCTTACTCATATTGGCTGAATGCCGACTGACTTTTCGAATATGAAAAGTACCAGCGAATACATAGATGCATTCTCAAGTTGCTTAATTTATTCTTGATTTTTTTGCCCGAAATTTTTAGATTATAAAAGAAATGTTTTTGAACAAAATTCATTTATAAATTTTTGGAAGGGGGCATGTGATTCAATTTGCCCCGAAAATTGAACATAGAATTATTTTTCATCATCATCATCGGTTTAACGTGCGTTTTACGTGCTGGCATGTGTCGGATGGCTTTTAGAAATTGCCTTCCAAACTAACCTTATTACTGACCAGGTCTTTATTTTTATTTTTATTTTTATCACAGTTCACCCCAAACAAGACAGGCCGCCACTGTAGACGTAAGGGGCTACTGAGAATTAGGGTGGAAGTTTTGGGTGTCATCCTAAGTTGGGAGCTGTGCAGCGAGATGTCTGTTAACATTAGTTTTAAATTTCTGCATGTCGGTGCAGTTGAGGGAAACAGGGAGCAGGGAGGGAGTTCCAGAGGCTGGCAGCCCGAGGAAAGAAGCTATTGGAGTAGAAGTCTCTTCAACATCTGGGGACCTCCACAGTGAACGGATGGGATTTAGCTGATAGTCGTGTTTTTCTGTTGTATTTACGACTTTCTCTCAAATTCATCCTTATCACTTCCTTCCATGTTTTCTTTGACCTTCCCTGAACTGTTTTGCATCTACTAACCCAAGAACTCTCATCCATTCTTTCAATGTGGCCATACCAACGAAGTCTCCTGTTCTGCACAGATATCCCTATACCCTGTAGATGTAATCTTCCTCGAAGGCCATCAGATCAAAGCCTGTCTTTAAGACTCGGATTATATATCCATCGTATCATTCTCATATCATTTCTCTTCATGCAAGGTATGAACCCAACCCTCAATGGCAAGGTTTCATTTTCATACATCATCACATTGTGTACATTTGCTTGATAGACTATTCACTTGGTCGACAGTGGTAACTCTCTGCTGGTTAGTAATGGCAAAGGTTTCCTCAACTTACTCCATCCACTCCTTTCATTTGCAATCACACTGGCATCTGTTCCCCCCTGTGTTCTAATCGTATCACCAAGGTAACAAAACTGCTGAACATCCTCAACAGCTTTGTCATCCACATAAACTTTCTCCACATCTGAGTTCTCATCCGTCTCCATAGTCTTACATTTCTTGCACATAAACTGGTTATCATCTCTTAACCTCAAATTAAGGAAATGTGTTGTAAAGAAATTCTTTAAATATCTTTTTTTTAGGGGGAATCAGTCTGTTATGTAATTTTAATAAAAAACGATCCCACCATTCGAAATTCTGAAAAGACGTTTCTAAGCAGGATGTTTTTGGTTAAAGAGAGATCGACAAATCACATAGAGCAACCATTTTACGTTTTTACGTACATAGCAAACTGAACCCCCTGCTAAACATTTAACAAATTATCTTTTAATTAATATGATTTGACAATTTGGTGCTTAGTTGATAGAATTTTGAAGAATTAAAATAAAATTCAGTGAATAACATTTATAGAGGGAGGGGTCCATCGTATACATCCACTGAAGAATGAAGGGAATAATATCACCTAATATCACATAATATTACATAATATCAGATATGCCATGAATTCATGGTTTGGTTTACAGCATTTCCCTTATTTTATCCTCACATTCCATGAGCGATGTTTCTGACAAAGGGGGGAGAATTGCTGTTTTCTGAGACAGAATCTATCCATAACGTATCGTTGGCTAGTTTTTGACCTTAGAGTAGTATTTTTTTCTTGGCCGGAATAAGTATTTTCATAAGGAAACTGACACTACATAAAAGATATTCGTGTCATTGACAGAATTGAAAGAGGAAACGAAAAACGAGAGTAGAAAGTGTACCACGGGTTTACTTTCGGCAGCCTCGTAACTCTCGCTTCCCTTATTTTGTCCTTTAGTCCTCACATTCCAATAGCGATGTTTCTGATAAAGGAGGAATAATTGCTGTTTTCTGGGTCAGAATTTATCCATCTAACACCTATCGTTGGCTAGTTTTTGATCTTGAAGTGGAAGTATTTTTTAGGCTCCTTACATTAAGTGGCTTCGTCCATTGTATGGATCGATTTCCATTTAAATATATATATATATATATATATATATATATATATATATATATATATATATATATATTTAAATAGATTTTTTGTGGTACAAAATTTTATTATACATTTAAATAAAATAAATGGAGCCATCTTGAATAAAGGGCAATATCACAAGTAAAAAGTAAGAAGAGGGGGAAAAGAAATTTGTTCATGTATAATTATCGAATAAAACAATTAAGAAGTTTCGTTACGAATAAAAGTGGAAAAAAAACCCAACCCAAGGTACCTTTCGTCCGACACATTAAATAAGTAATTAAACTCATAAAAAAAAAAAACAATCAATTATAGTTTTAGTTTTATTACATTTGCTGTGGATATTAATATTTACTGCGTTATATGCAATATTGCCACCCACACGTTTTTTTGAAATTTGAAACACCTACCATTTGATAAAGAGGTCTTCCTCGAAATGGAACACGGTCACACAGATTAGATCAGTGTTGAAGTCTTGCTTAATCAAGTAACATTTGCTATATGAAAAAAAAATTATTAAAAATGTTTTTGAAAAATATATAATTAAAATCACTTGTTTTTGTCTTACTTCTCAACGCCGACACATTTTCAGTTTCTTGCATTGTGATAGCCTTCTAATACTCCTCTATATACGTATAACACACAATGTTTCAAGCAAACTACCTTTCCTTATTATATATATATATATATATATATATATATATATATATATATATATATATATATATATATATATATATATATATATATATATATAGTCTCGGAAGTTTCTCAACCATTAAAACTATATTTTTAAAAAAAACAAAAAAAACTTATAGTCTCAAGTCTTCCAGTGGAAAATCACTCATGTAAGTCAATTTATTTTTTACAGTTATTATATTAGTTAGTTTCTAACACTATTTTAAAGGATCATCAGTTGTTTACCATGAAAAACTGTTTCGGGAATTTAAAAACAAGACAGTATTTAATTTCATGGCTTCCCAGCAGAGTTGATCAGACCCCACTTCCCTTAAAAGACAAAAACATAAACGTTCCTTATACTAAATCTACGTTTTATATATATATAATTTTTTAAATATTTTTTACCTATGTACGACGTCGTTTCGAGCTTATGTCTCTCATCAGCGCAGGGAAATAACAAACTCAGATGGTCATAGGGCGCGAACTCTGTTTACAGATGCACCTTGAATCCGTAACCGTTCACCTAGTCCCGTTATGCCACGAGAGATTGCCACGTAATAACGGAGAAATTAAGTGATATTTATACTGAAAGCGTCCGGCGAGTATAGATATCTAAACATTCGATAGCACTCACCGACAGAGTCGGGGCATTGCACTGAAGTTTTTTTAGGTGAATGTTTATTTTTAATCTTTCCGACACTGCTCAACTTTTATATATATATTCATGCAAACATTGTTAAAAATAACAGAATTCGTCTGTTTAATTATACTTTTTTTTATTTTTTCAATTTTTCTGATGGTCTTTTTTGTATTAAAATAAAAAAAAAATGATAAATGTTTCATAGGTTTCACATGTTTCACGAAAGTTTTCGATTTTTCGTCGAATCATCCTCAGGTGTCAAAAGCAAATGAAAAAAAAGTTGGAGAAAGAAGAGAATTTTAAAAAGACGGTGGAGAAACGCGAACAGAACGTTTTTCGCATTGTTCCAGGAAGTCGTTGGCGATTTTAAATTCATCAACGCTGGATGGTATCGCAGAACAAAATCGCATTACGTTAAGCATTTTAAAATGTTACCACTGGTTTCATATGTGATGTTGTTAATTTTAGGTTTTTATAGTTTTATGTAGATAGCTTCCAGATTTTAGTGTTATTAACTAGAATTTGTCTTAAATCATGTATATATATATATATATATATATATATATATATATATATATATATATATATATATATATATATATATAGCCCCCTTTACTAAGAGTAAATTTTACTCTGAGTAAATTTAATAACAAGCAGTACTACTAGCTTCATTGTAATTAATCTCTCATTTTGAATATTTGAATATTTAAAATGAGAGATTAATTACTTTACTTTATATTAAAATTCTTAAAATACGAAAGAAAAAAAAGTGAAAATAAAACACACTGAAAATAAAAAGTAAATAATCAAAATATAAATTTAATAATATATATATATATATATATATATATATATATATATATATATATATATATATATATATATTATTATTATTATTATTAAAACTAACATACACTTAACCAATATTACACAAATATTTTTGAACACCACATTATATACATAACATAACCTTAAAAATCTTTAATTTCCATTCCCTGCGGGACTGTTTTACCTGCGGTTCTGTCTTTTGGCAGCCATTTTGTTTTGTCAGATTCTCTGCACAATCGGAGAAATTTCTTCTGGTTTAATTATTTTTTGACAAAGGGAAGTTTCTTTTTCACGAAATAGTAAATTAATGATTTAATAATCATCCGGACATCACACAAACAGCTAACAACACTCTTGCTGTTATGTAAGATTTTAGGAAAAAATAAATAGTAAGTCATATTTCGTATTCGATTTATTATGTTTGTTTCTTCAAACTTACATCTTACCCGGAACTTGCATTGCCCACAGCCTTTTAAAAACATACTACTAATGGGAGATGAAAAAGGAAAAAAACAACGTTTCGTCTTTATTTGTAAGACTTCCTCAGGATGATAATTTTAAGAAAAATGTCATGCAAGTACATCGACATATTGGGTTAACATGATGGGTTGATGAGAAAAAGTAGTAGCCGTGGCTACTAAGAGCGCTGGACCAAGGTCCGGGCTCAGATAAATCAGTCAGTGGCAGAGAGTGAAATGAATGTGGATGGCTGTGAGTGAAAAAGTTGGGAGTGTTAGTGAATTTGTCTTAGGGTGGGAGAGAGGGGAGGGGTGCTGAGAATTTTGTCATGTCACCCCAATATGTCGATGTACTTGCATGACATTTTTCTTAAAATTATCATCCTGAGGAAATCTTACAAATAAAGACGAAACGTTGATGAATATATAAAAAATATCTCTTGGTTTTTCCTTTTTCATCTCCTATTACGTCGGATTACACTCATCCTTCCTTTCTCATATATATATATAATTTATTTAGATACTGTATATTACATATTTCAGCAATGTACCGCGGTTTCATCCAAAAGGGCAGATTTAGACATCTTTAGTAAATCTTCGTGCCCAGTGGAATCATCGGCAAGCTGAAAGGATTGTAGGCACGCCTGACAGGGAACCGCGTCAACAATGCATTGTTTACTAAAGATGTCTAAATCTTCCCTTTTGGATGAAACCGCGATACATTGCTGAAATATGTAATATACAGTATCTAAATAAATTATATTAGCTCTCTTATATGATCGAGCACTTTATTTGATTTCTTTTCATATACAACCTGACTCTCTCTCTCTCTCTCTCTCTCTCTCTATATATATATATATATATATATATATATATATATATATATATATATATATATATATAGTATACTTGACATTGTCGATGTGTGTATGCGTGACACATTTCTGCATTAACAGGAGGATGAGGTGGGACACGGTTTGATTCAACATTTTAAACCCACGCATGTTAAGCCATTCAAAAGCAAACTGCTTGGAATTCCATTCGTGATAAGAATGCCGAGAAGAAGATCCAAACAGGTCAAAGGTCGCATATTACGAAATACTTGAAGGAGCAGTTTAGTCAAAAGAAAATGGCGGACCGGGAGTTCCTTCTTACCTATCTTACATTGATATTCAGCCCATGACCAACCAACCCACCAACATCCCTACACGTTTTCTTACAGCTGTGTGTACACCATGACATTTCTTTTTTCTATCTTCCCAGTTTTTCTTGTATTGTAATCGATATTTTCACACCCGTTTCAACATATCAATCAATGTGTCTGATGGCATTTTAGGGCGTGGCCTCTTACACTTATTTCAGAAGTTTGCTATGTTCAAAATTTAAAACAAAAAACATCCTCCACTCTATAATAAGGAACAATGTGTATTTTTGTTGTATATAAATATATAAATAAATATATATCTGTCTCGTCACGCAAAGGTTAGCGTGTAAAAAAACTGCTGAGCGAAACCATTTCAAGTGGGGTTTTTTTTTGGGGGGGGAGAAAGACATTAGCAAGTCAGGCAAATGCCTTCCTGCGAACACTGGCGAAGCATACATTTTTTTCTCGTTATTTCTGACAGAAGATGTGCACTTTTAAATAACTCCGATTATCGGATTTTAAAACCGGCAAAAAATTTCAGGTGTGTATTTGTACAATGGTTTCACGCCCCAAGCGATCGTCAAACGACCTAAAAGATGATCCTTCAGTCGCTTTATAAACTAAACCTATATTTATAAAATAAAGAAAGAAATTGAAATAAATAAAAAATAATAATTGTAAAGAGAAAAACAATTGTTCAAATTATTAACAATCAATACATACATATATACATACATATATATATATATATATATATATATATATATATATATCAGTTGTATATAAAACAACAGAAGAAAACTGCCCATTAGTGAACAACTATTTAGTAAAAAAAATAATAAAAAGCCGATGAAAGGGAAGAAACCCTACAAAAAACACTATTAATGTAAAAAAATAATAACAGAACACATGTAAACAAAAAGCAATGACTAACAAAAGCAAAAATATACGAGCCAAAAGCAAGGAAATCTTTTCAGATTAAAACGATAAGTTCAACTCCTGGCTACGGAATAGTATATCTTCAGTGACCAGAATAGGACAAGCAGTACACATTTGCCGAGTGTTTCTGTAAAACCGAAATCACACAAAACAACTGCAAAATCGTATTTTTAGGTCGTCTGGCGATCAGTGATAGCCTGAAATCATTGGTCATGACCTATTAAAAACACGTCATTTATTCAATTATCTTATATATATATATATATATATATATATATATATATATATATATATATATATATAAGGTAATTGTCATAAATGTATTTTCATAACTTACTACTTACTATATATATATATATAAATACCCGAAACAGTTTTCATGGTAAGCAACTGATGATCCCTTAAATAATGTTAAGACTACTGTAAATTCTTGGAAGCAAACTAATATAGTGACTGTAAAAAGTAAATTGACTTACAAGCAAAGTAGTTTTCCAACGAACGACTTGGGACTAACAAATTTGTTTTTTTTCATGTAGTTTAAATGGTTGAAAAACTTCCAATACAATATATATATATATATATATATATATATATATATATATATATATATATATATATATATATTGTGTATTTATGTAGCATTATTTTATTTAAGTAAACATTGTTAAAAATAACAAAATTCTCTGCTTATTATACCTTTTTTTAATTTTTCTGATGATCTTTTTTTGTGTTATAATAGAAAGGATTAAGGCATGTTCCATATGTATCACGAACGTTTTCGATTCTTCGTCGAATCAGCATCAGCTGAAAAAGGCAAATGAACAAAAAAGATGGAGAAAAGAAGCGAATTTCAAAAGATAGCTGAGAAAAACGCACGTGAAGCCAGTTAGATGCCAAAAGAACGTTCTCACACTGTCCCAGGAAAGATGTTTGCAATTTAAATTCCACGACGCCAGATTTAGTGTCGAAGAATAAAAATTGTATTACGTTAAGCATTTTAAAATGTTGTTACTGGTTTCATACGTGATGTTATTAATTGTAGGTTGTTGTGTTTTAATGAAGATAACTTTGAGTATTACCCTAACCAATGTTTAAATGCCCTTTGAGAGAATGTAACTCCCATAATAAGAAGTTAAAACTAATAGCTACATTGGTCTTACAACCACTACCCTATCCCGCCGTCTCACCATGAATAAACGCAACTAGTTAAAAAAAGGTCGATTTTAATCTTGTTAATGTAATTGTTATTAACACATGGTTTAAATTTAAAAAATTACTTTGATTTTCTGTTTATACAAATTTATGGGAAATAATCTAAATATATAAATATAAAGAAAAACCTTTTTTTCAATGTAAGCATAATTTCATTTGGCATCAGAAAGCTTCTCTGAAAGGTAGCAGATAAGCTTCTAACTGCCATCGTGCACAGCATGCGGCCATTTCAGCTCCATAGGGGGGAGTAAAAGCTCAAACCGCCACCATTTTCCCCTGCCACCATCTATTGGTATCTCATTATTTATTTTAAGACAATCATCTTGAATAAGTCTTGAAATAAAGAGGAAACGTTGATGAATACATAAATAATATTTTGGGGGTTTTCTTTTTTCAATTTCCATTATGTCGGAACACTTTTATATATATATATATATAGAGAGAGAGAGAGAGAGAGAGAGAGAGAAAGAGAGAGAGAGAGCGAAAGAGAGAGAGAGCGAAAGAGAGAGAGAGAGAGAAGTAAACATCTATTAAAAAAAAACAACCATTGAGATGCCTGCCAGTTTCACGAGAAGCAATCAGCATTTGTTTATTTACCTTTTTGTGTATCTAAGTATCACCTTAGACACCTTGTGCCTCACTTCAAGATAGGCCACCTTAGACACCTCGTGCCTCATCTGAAGATAGTCCACCTTAGACACCTCGTGTCTCACCTGAAGATAGTCGACCTTAGACACCTCGTGCCTTACTGAAGATAGTCCACCTTAGAACCCTCGTGCCTCACTTGAAGATAGTAAACCTTAGACACCTCGTGCCTCACCTGAAGATAGTCGACCTTAGACACCTCGTGCCTCACCTGAAGATAGTCCACCTTACACACCTCGTGCCTCACCTGAAGATAGTCCACCTTAGACACCTCATGCCTCACCTGAAGATAGTCCACATTAGACACCTCGTGCCTCACTTGAAGATAGTCCACCTTAGACACCTCGTGCCTAATCTGAAGATAGTCCACCTTACAAACCTCGTGTCTCACCGGAAAATAGTCCACCTTAGACACCTCATGCCTCACCTGAACATAGTCCTCCTTAGACACCTCGTGCCTCACCTGAAAATAGTCCTCCATAGACACCTCGTGCCTCACCCAAAGATAGTCCACCTTAGACACCTCGTGCCTCACTTGAAGATAGTCCACCTTAGACACCTCGTGCCTAATTTGAAGATAGATCACCTTACAAACCTCGTGTCTCACCGGAAGATAGTCCACCTTAGACACCTCATGCCTCACCTGAACATAGTCCACCTTAGACACCTCGTGCCTCACCTGAAAATAGTCCTCCATAGACACCTCGTGCCTCACCTGAAGATAGTCAACCTTAGACACCTCGTACTTATCCTGAATATAGTCCACCTTAGACACCTCGAGCCTCACCTGTAGATAGTCCACCTTAGACACCACGTGCCTCACCTGAAGATAGTCCACCTTAGACACCTTGTGCCTTACCTGAAGATAGTCCACCTAAGACACCTCATGCCTCACCTGAACATAGTCCTTCTTAGGCACCTCGTGCCTCACTTGAACATAGTCCTCCTTAGACACCTCGTGCCTCATCTGAAGATAGTCAACCTTAGAAACCTTGTGGCTCACCTGATAATAGTCAACCTTAGACACCTCGTGCCTCACCTGAAGATAGTCTACCTTAGACACATCGTGCCTAACCCGAAGGTAGTCTACCTTAGACACCTCGTGCTTCACCTGAATATAGTCAACTTTAGACACCTCGTGGCTCACCTGAAGATAGTCTACCTTAGACACCTCGTACCTATCCTGAATATAGTCCACCTTAGACACCTCATGCCTCACCTGAAAATAGTCCACCTTAGACACCTCGTGGCTGACCTGAAGATAGTCAACCTTAGACACCTCGTACCTATCGTGAATATAGTCCACCTTAGACACCTCATGCCTCACCTGAAAATAGTCCACCTTAGACACCTCGTGCCTTACATGAAGATCGTCCACCTTAGACACCTAGTGCCTCCCCTGAATATAGTCTACCTAAGACATCTCGTGCCTCACCTGAAGATAGTCCACCTTAGACACCTCGTGCCTCACCTGAAGATAGTCCACCTTTGACACCTCGTGCCTAACCTGACGATCGTCCACCTTAGACACCTAGTGCATCGCCTGATAATAGTCCACCCTAGACACCTCGTGCTTTACCTGAAGATGGTCCACCTAAGACCCGTTCGTGCCTTTCGTGAAGATCGTCCACCTTAGACACCTCGTGCCTCACCTGAAGATAGTCGACCTTAGACACCTCGTGCCTCACATGAAGATAGTCGACCTTAGACCCCTCGTGCCTAACCTGAAGATAGTCGACCTTAGACACCTCGTGCCTAACCTGAAGATCGTCCACCTTAGACACCTAGTGCATCACCTGATAATAGTCCACCCTAGACACCTCGTGCTTTACCTGAAGATAGTCAACTTAAGACACCTCGTGCCTTTCCTGAAGATCGTCCACCTTAGACACCTTATGCCTCACCTGAAGATAGTCGACCTTAGACACCTCGTGCCTCACCTGAAGATAGTCCACCTTAGACACCTCGTGCCTCACCTGAAGATAGTTAACCTTACAAACCTCGTGTCTCACCGGAAGATAGTCCACCTTAGACACCTCGTGCCTCACTTGAAGATGGTCTACCTTAGACACCTCGTGCCTCACTTGAAGATAGTTCACCTTAGACACCTCGTGCCTAATCTGACGATAGTCCACCTTACAATCCTCGTGCCTCACCGGAAGATAGTCCACCTTAGACACCTCATGCCTAACCTGAACATAGTCCTCCTTAGACACCTCGTGCCTCACTTGAAAATAGTCCTCCATAGACACCTCGTGCCTCACCTGAAGATAATCCACCTTAGACACCTCGTGCCTCACCTGAAGATAGTCCACCTAAGACACCTCATGCCTCACCTGAACATAGCCCTCCTTAGACACCTTGTGCCTCATCTGAAGATAGTCAACCTTAGAAACCTTGTGGCTCACCTGATAATAGTCCACCTTAGACACCTCGTGCCTCACCTGAAGATAGTCCACCTTAGACACCTCGGGCCTCACCCGTAGATAGTCCACATTAGACACCTAGTGCTTCACCTGAATATAGTCAACCTTAGACACCTCGTGGCTCACCTGAAGATAGTCGACCTTAGACACCTCGTGCCTTACCTGAAGATAGTCGACCTTAGACACCTCGAACCTATCCTGAATATAGTCCACCTTAGACACCTCGTGCCTCACCTGTAGATAGTCCACCTTAGACACCACGTGCCTCGACTGAACATAGTCCACCTTAGACACCTGATGCCTCACCTGAAAATAGTCCACCTTAGACACCTCGTGCTTCACCTGAAAATAGTCCACCTTAGACCTTGTGCCTTACCTGAAGATAGTCCACCTTAGACACCTCGTGCCTTACATGAAGATTGTCCACCTTAGACACCTAGTGCCTTACCTGAAGATAGTCCACCTAAGACACCTCGTGCCTTCCCTGAAGATCGTCCACCTTAGACACCTCATGCCTCACCTGAAGATAGTCGACCTTAGACACCTCGTGCCTCACCTGAAGATAGTCCACCTTAGACACCTCATGCCTTACCTGAAGTTAGTCGACCTTAGACACCTTGTGCCTCACCTGAAGTTAGTCCACCTTAGACACCTCGTGCCTATCCTGAAGATAGTCCACCTTAGACACCTTTTGCCTTACCTGAAGATAGTCCACCTTAGACACCTCATGCCTTACCTGAAGGTAGTCCACCTTAGACACCTCGTGCCTATCCTGAAGATAGTCCACCTTAGACACATTGTGCCTTACCTGAAGATAGTCCACCTTAGACACCTCATGCCTTACCTGAAGTTAGTCCACCTTAGACACCTCTTGCCTATCCTGAAGATAGTCCACCTTAGACACCTCATGCCTACCTGAAGTTAGTCCACCTTAGACACCTCGTGCTTCACCTGAAGATAGTTCACCTTAGACACCTTGTGCCTTACCTGAAGATAGTCTACCTAAGACACCTTGTGCCTCACATGAAGATAGTCCACCTTAGACCCCTCGTGGCTCACCTGAAGATAGTCCACCTTAGAACCCTCGTGCCTCACTTGAAGATAGTCAACCTTAGACACCTCGTACCTCACCCGAAGATAGTCCACTTTAGACACCATCGTACCTTACCTGAAGATAGTCCACCTAAGACACCTCGTGCCTTTCCTGAAGATCGTCCACTTTAGACACCTCATGCCTCACCTGAAGATAGTCGACCTTAGACACCTCGTGCCTCACCTGAAGATAGTCCACCTTAGAAACCTCGTGCCTTACCTGAAGTTAGTCCACCTTAGACACCTCGTGCCTATCCTGAAGATAGTGCACCTTAGACACCTCGTGCTTCACCTGAAGATAGTCCACCTTTAACACCTCGTGCCTCACCTGAAGTTAGTCTACCTAAGACACCTTGTGCCTCACCTGAAGATAGTCCACCTTAGACCCCTCGTGGCTCACCTGAAGATAGTCCACCTAAGAACCCTCGTGCCTCACTTGAAGATAGTCAACCTTAGACACCTCGTACCTCACCCGAAGATAGTCAACTTTAGACACCTCGTGCCTTACCTGAAGATAGTCTACCTTAGACACCTCATGCATCACCTGAAGATAGTCGACCTTAGACACCTCGTACCTCACCTGAAGATAGTCCACTTTAGAC
Organism: Sepiola atlantica; assembly: GCA_963556195.1. NCBI lineage: Eukaryota > Metazoa > Mollusca > Cephalopoda > Sepiida > Sepiolidae > Sepiola > Sepiola atlantica. The sequence continues at coordinate 125,809,741 of OY744528.1, read as the reverse complement.
ACCTCGTGCCTTACCTGAAGATAGTCTACCTTAGACACCTCGTGCCTCACCTGAAGATAGTCCACTTTAGACACCTCGTTTCTCACTTGAAGATAGTCCATCTTAGACACCTCATGCCTCACCTGAAGATAGTCCACCTTAGACACCTCGTGCCTCACTTGAAGATAGTCCACCTTAGACACCTCGTGTCTCACTTGAAGATAGTCCACCTTAGACACCTCGTGCCTCACTTGAAGATAGTCCACCTTAGACACCTCGTGCCTAATCTGAAGATAGTCCACCTTACAATCCTCGTGTCTCACCGGAAGATAGTCCACCTTAGACACCTCATGCCTCACCTGAACATAGTCCTCCTTAGACACCTCGTGCCTCACCTGAAAATAGTCCTCCATAGACACCTCGTGCCTCACCTGAAGATAGTCCACCTTAGACACCTTGTGCCTTACCTGAAGATAGTCCACCTAAGACACCTCATGCCTCACCTGAACATAGTCCTTCTTAGGCACCTCGTGCTTCACCTGAAGATAGTCCTCCTTAGACACCTCGTGTCTCATCTGAAGATAGTCAACCTTAGAAACCTTGTGGCTAACCTGATAATAGTCCACCTTAGACACCTCGTGTCTCACCTGAAGATAGTCCACCTTAGACACCTCGGGCCTAACCTGTAGATAGTCCACATTAGACACCTAGTGCTTCACCTGAATATAGTCAACCTTAGACATTGCGTGGCTCACCTGAAAATAGTCAACCTTAGACACCTCGTGCCTTACCTGAAGATAGTCGACCTTAGACACCTCGTACCTATCCTGAATATAGTCCACCTTAGACACCTAGTGCATCACCTGATAATAGTCCACCCTAGACACCTCGTGCCTTACCTGAAGATAGTCCACCTAAGACACCTCGTGCCTTTCCTGAAGATCGTCCACCTTAGACACCTCATGCCTCACCTGAAGATAGTCGACCTTAGACACCTCGTGCCTCACCTGAAGATAGTCGACCTTAGACACCTCGTGTCTCACCTGAAGATAGTCCACCTTAGACACCTCGTGCCTAACCTGAAGATCGTCCACCTTAGACACCTAGTGCATCACCTGAAGATCGTCCACCTTAGACACCTCGTGCCTAACCTGAAGATAGTCCACCTTAGACACCTCATGCCTTACCTGAAATTAGTCCACCTTGGACACCTCGTGCCTATCCTGAAGATAGTCCACCTTAGACATCTTGTGCCTCACCTGAAGATAGTCCACCTTAGACACCTCGTGCCTATCCTGAAGATAGTCCACCTTAGACACCTCATGCCTTACCTGAAGTTAGTCCACCTTAGACACCTCGTGCTTCACTTGAAGATAGTCCACCTTAGACACCTAGTGCCTTACCTGAAGATAGTCCACCTTAGACACCTCGTGCCTCACCTGAAGATAGTCTACCTAAGAGACCTTGTGCCTCACCTTAAGATAGTCCACCTTAGACCCCTCGTGGCTCACCTGAAGATAGTCCACCTTAGAACCCTCGTGCTTCACTTGAAGATAGTCAACCTTAGACACCTCGTACCTCACCCGAAGATAGTCCACTTTAGACACCTCGTGCCTTACCTGAAGATAGTCCACCTAAGACACCTCGTGCCTTTTCTGAAGATCGTCCACCTTAGACACCTCATGTCTCACCTGAAGATAGTCGACCTTAGACACCCTGTGCCTCACCTGAAGATAGTCCACCTTAGACACCTCGTGCCTTACCTGAAGTTAGTCCACCTTAGACACCTCGTGCCTATCCTGAAGATAGTCCACCTTAGACACCTCGTGCTTCACCTGAAGATAGTCCCCCTTAGACACCTCGTACCTCACCTGAAGATAGTCTAACTAAGACACCTTGTGCCTCACCTGAAGATAGTCCACCTTAGACCCCTCGTGGCTCACCTGAAGATAGTCCACCTTAGAACCCTCGTGCCTCACTTGAAGATAGTCAACCTTAGACACCTCGTACCTCACCCGAAGATAGTCCACTTTAGACACCTCGTGCCTTACCTGAAGATAGTCTACCTTAGACACCTCATGCATCACCTGAAGATAGTCGACCTTAGACACCTCGTACCTCACCCGAAGATAGTCCACTTTAGACACCTCGTGCCTTACCTGAAGATAGTCTACCTTAGACACCTCGTGCCTCACCTGAAGATAGTCCACTTTAGACACCTCGTGTCTCACTTAGAAGATAGTCCACCTTAGACACCTCATGCCTCACCTGAAGATAGTCCACCTTAGACCCCTCGTGGCTCACCTGAAGATAGTCCACCTTAGAACCCTCGTGCCTCACTTGAAGATAGTCAACCTTAGACACCTCGTACCTCACCCGAAGATAGTCCACTTTAGACACCTCGTGCCTTACCTGAAGATAGTCTACCTTAGACACCTCATGCATCACCTGAAGATAGTCGACCTTAGACACCTCGTACCTCACCCGAAGATAGTCCACTTTAGACACCTCGTGCCTTACCTGAAGATAGTCTACCTTAGACACCTCGTGCCTCACCTGAAGATAGTCCACCTTAGACACCTCGTGCCTCACCTGAAGATAGTTCAGAAGCAGCTCTTCCTTATGCAGATGGATTTTCATTCGCATAAGTTTAATCAAATATGTTTTATGTTTAAATGGTTGGTTTCTCCTTCTTCATGAATGTAGTAGACATTTGGACACGTAACATGAACTTTGAACTTTATCTATTGTTAATATTCATCTATTTATTATTATATATTTATATAAATCTTTCTGTTCAGTGAATACGTCTTATTAAGATTGCTTTATTTGCTATTCATATTTCATTATAAGATGAGTCTTGTAAGTCATACCAAGATTCATAGACGAACCTAGCGACTGACCAACGGACAGACATCCCTTATAGATAAACAAATTTATCTAAAAATGGTATTTCAAAATCTAAGCGTTGCAGTATGATGAAAAAAAATTTTTTTCAGGTGTAAGCGTGACAGATCAACGGAATGACGGACAAAGCCACTTACAGAATTGCATGGACGTATCTAAAAGCGAAAACACTCCCAACTTTTTGCATCAAGATGGAATTTTTATTTCTTAACCCAATTGTTGTTTCTTCTCCGACGAAGCAGAAAGAAAGCAACAACAAACAAAACCTCTTCAGTGACTAAAAAGAATAAAAAGAAATAATTTCAAAAGAAAATTTAGGTTTTCTTCTTGATTTATATATATATATATATATATATATATATATATATATAGAGAGAGAGAGAGAGAGAGAGAGAGAGAGAGAGATAATATACATAATAGTTATTATATATATATATATATATATATATATATATATATATATATAATTATTTATAAATAAATATATCTATCTATCTATATATATATATATATAAATATATATATATAATATACATAATAGTAATAATATATATATATATATAATTATTTATATATATATATATATATATATATATATATATATATATATATAGAGAGAGAGAGAGAGAGAGAGAGAGAGAGAAGAGAGAGAGAGAGAGATGAAAGGATAAAATAATCCGACGGTATGAAATTAAAATGGAATAAGCGGAAGACCTAAAAAGATCAACGTTTCGCCCAAATGTTATATGGGCTTTGTCAAGAGCGAACGAAAATTTTTTTAAAAATGACAAAAGACGAGAAAGTCTATAAATTCTGAGAAATATATATAGTTGTAGGGTTCATGTAGAGAGGGAAGATATGTAAATATGTATAGAACCCTACCACTATATATATTTCTCATAATTTATAGACTTTCTCGTCTTTTGTCATTTTTTGCATTGTTTGTTCACTCTTGACAAAGCCCATATAACATTTGGGTGAAACGTTGAGCTTTTTAGGTCTTCCGCTTATTCCATTTTAATTTCATACCGTCGGATTATTTTATCCTTTCATCTATTCATATATATATATATATATATATATATATATATATATATATATATATATATATATATATATATATATTATTACTATTATGTATATTATATATACATATATATACTTGTAAAAAAAGTTTCATTCATACAAACATAATTTGGTTACACATTTAAAAACATGTTTCAATCACAGTTTTAAGAAGCCTGACACCCTAGAGTCAGCATGTCCTTTCGTTATGCTTTCATTTTGTGCAATGAAGAAAATTCTATATTTAAAAGTCACGTGACTAATTCAAAATATTTAAAAGTCACGTGACTAATTCAAAATATTTAAAAGTCACATGACTAATTCAAAATATTTAAAAGTCACATGACTAATTCAAAATATTTAAAAGTCACGTGACTAATTCAAAATATTTAAAAGTCACGTGACTAATTCAAAATATTTAAAAGTCACGTGACTAATTCAAAATATTTAAAAGTCACGTGACTAATTCAAAATATTTAAAAGTCACGTGACTAATTCAAAATATTTTTGGATCATACTTACTGTTACATTTTTTTTAAATATTTAAATTTACATCTAGAAATCCGTCAAATCGAGATAAGACAAGTTAACATGGGATCATTACATTTTGAACGCATTAAATTTTTGAATCCTTAATCAATCTAGCGATAGTCCGGCACCTCGTTAATGATAAACTTCTTGTTGACCATCAGTATGGATTTAGGCAAGCACGGTCTACTGCGGATATCCTAACGGTCATCTCTGAACGCACATATCATACACTGGAAAAGACAGGGCGGTAGCCTTTGATATATCCAAAGCCTTTGACAAGGTCTGGCATAAAGGTCTTCTCATAAAAATTACTTCATATGATATTACTGGACGGATATTTAATATAATTAAATCCTTCCAATCCAAAAGAAAGATCCAGGTTGTTCTCGATGGCCGTTCATCTAAGCAACATGATATAAATGAGGATGTACCCCAGGGATCGATCCTTGGACTTTTATTGCTCCTTATTTTTATAAACGACCTGATGGTATTGTGTCTGAGATAGGTATATTTTCTGATGACATCACACTCTACTCTCGACATGTACGTAAAACAGCTGCGTATATATCTAAGGCAATGGCTGAATCCGTAGAAAATGACCTCCAGTCAGTAATGAAATGGGGACATGAATCGATGATAACATTTAATGCCACTAAGACAAAGTTCCTTTTCTTTTAACAACTACGAAAAACACTTTTAACCACCGATTACCATGGCTGAGAGTCCAATATTCAAACTGGTCGGCCTAATATTCAGAGGTAACATGAATTGGAACAAATATATAGAAGATTTCTGCAAGGAAAGTAGGCTCCCTTTACCGTGCTAGAAAACTTCTCACAACTGCCAGTATTCTATATCTCTACAAAGCCACCATCCGCCCATGCTGTCACATCTGGACTGGTGCACCATCCACTAGTCTTTCCCTCTTAGACAGAGTCCAAAAAAGTAAGTTGAATGTTCCCATCTGATTTCAATTTAATTTAACAGAAATAGCACAAATAAACTTTACCAGAAATGCTACTTACGAAAAAAATACATTGTTTTACGATTTAAAACGCTGTTGCTGCTGCTGCTGTTGTTGTTGTTGTTGTTGATGATGATGATGATGATGATGATGATCATCATCATCATCATCATCATCATCATCATCATGAGGAGAAAATCGGATTGTCTGGGTTGCATGAAGTCCTCTTTGTTGGTCGCTGTTATTCTTGCAGCTTCTTACCACCTGCATCGAAAGGCTCTGTAGTTGTATGCGAAGTCGGGGAAGGTTTGACGCAGAACACACGAAGGAATTGCAATTACACATGCACCACAGCAATGCTGCAACCATCGCTCCATTGATTTGCTGTGCTGCGCCTGATACATCTTTGTCTGCCACACAGAGAAACAAAGACGACCAGAGGACGACAGATCCTGATGGCGACTCCACCTGGATTTTCACAAGAACACTGTTAGCCCTGTTGCGGCTTTAATACCGCTGGGTGCTAGCCAGCCTTGCCTGCCGTGGGTGGCCCTGCCAGGAACCGGAATTCCAGACGCCGCAGCTCTGACACTACCAGGGTGAGAAAGGGTTGGACTTTAAGGGGAGCTGCTGCTATGGCGAGTTTCTATTTATTTTTCTCCCCACGAGGGCAAAGTTAGACACAAGGTCGGTTTTAATATGAAGAAAATCCAGCTCCTCAAAAAGGGGCACTTCGAGACCGAGGACAGAAAAGGCCAAGTGAAGCATCAGAACAGATACTACACTTTGTGTTTATCTTCCTTCCACAGAACAGATACTACACTTTGTGTTTATCTTCCTTCCACAGAACATATACTACACTTTGATCTTTGTATTTATCTTCCTTTCACAGAACATATACTACACTTTGATCTTTGTATTTATCTTCCTTTCACGGCGGTAAGATGTGACACAAGGTCGGGAAAGTGGGATTTGAAAAGTCAGCACCTTAGAGAAAGAACAGCACTCGAGTGGTTTGCGTTTAACAGGGATCCGGTAGGAAGTAGAGACGTTTACCCTTCGCTCACTTCCAGATATGACTGCCCGTCTTATATACGTACTTTCGTATATAGTCAATACCTGATTATTTCCCTTTATGTTAGTTTCGTATTCATGCCAATCATGACCTTTACAACAGAGAAAGAACAGCACTCTGGCCGTCAAAAAATGCCGGGGCACCTCTGTTACAGTTAAACGGCGACTTCATGAAATCTGTGGATAACATTGTATTCAGGCTGAGGTTGTTTCAGTGCAACACGGATCACGGATTCAGCATCAGCATAAAATCATTCTTTTCTATTTCACCCGGGCAACGCCACGACCTGGGTCCTGCTAGTTTTGTAATAAAAGAATCGTCAAATGAAAGAAAACTAAGCTCTTCCATAAATAACAATTTATATATTTATTTAAGTGACCTACACTGTTGGGTGTAGGTTGCCAGAAGTTTATACAGTGAAGAAAAGAATTAAAGTAATAAACTTCAGCTGCCAAAAGTATTTTCTTAGAGCTGCAGGAGAGAAGATGTTTTTCTTCGTTGGTGCCTGGAATCTCTCTGTGACTGCCGTGTAAATCTCAAAGGGTCTGGATGTAGTCCTTTAAAATTCCCCAGTAGGAGCGCCTCAGGTGATTAGCAATAAACTGACCCCTTCTCAATGGGTGAGAAGGCAAAGCCTGGGAGGGTAGACCTCATAGAACTGCACAGAACAGTATCTGAGACCGGCGGAACCAAGGTCCGAATACCAAGACGGTACCGGTCTACAGAATGAGCATCCGTCAGAACAGATACTACACTTGGTTCCTAGCCAAAAGACCAAGGAACTACTATGTCGAGTTATTGTATATTTTTATATAATTTTACATATATCTATTAATCCAATTGTTTCATTTTATTTAATAAAATTGTTTCATTTTAATTTAATCAAATTGTTGCATATTTATTTAATCAAATTGTTTCATTTTAATTTAATCAAATTGTTGCATATTTATTTAATCAAATTGTTTCATTTTTATCTAATCAAATTGTTTAATTTTATTTAATCAAATTGTTTCATTTTATTTAATCAAATTGTTTCATTTTTATTTAATCAAATTGTTTCATTTTTATTTAATCAAATTGTTTCATTTTATTTAATCAAATTGTTTCATTTTTATTTAATAAAATTGTTTAATTATATTTAATCAAATTGTTTAATTTTATTTAATCAAATTGTTTCATTTTTATTTAATCAAATTGTTTCATTTTATTTAATAAAATTGTTTCATTTTAATTTAATCAAATTGTTGCATATTTATTTAATCAAATTGTTTCATTTTAATTTAATCAAATTGTTGCATATTTATTTAATCAAATTGTTTCATTTTTATCTAATCAAATTGTTTAATTTTATTTAATCAAATTGTTTCATTTTTATTTAATCAAATTGTTTCATTTTTATTTAATCAAATTGTTTCATTTTATTTAATCAAATTGTTTCATTTTTATTTAATCAAATTGTTTCATTTTATTTAATCAAATTGTTTCATTTTTATTTAATCAAATTGTTTCATTTTTATTTAATCAAATTTTTATTGCTTAATTTTATATCTTTTAAAATGTTTTTTTTAGATTTTTTTTAATATTAATAGTTTTAGTTTTTTTGTTAATTTTCTGAATGTAAATCCATGTTTCATTGAATGCATTCATTCATTGAGAGATTTAAACTAATTTACTATGAAAGATAGACAACCGCGTGGAGCGTATGTTTGCTAGTATGAATGCAGATTGACGCAGACGAACTTATGTATAGGGTGTTATGATTTGTGTTGTTTTTGTTTTGTGTTTTTTGCTGGTGATATTTTCTTCTTATCATAAATCTAAGAAACTAGGGCAGCGAGTAGACTTGATTCATTATCAGCCAAGAAAAGCAATGACCCCCTTTTACATAATACACATCTGCTTTTTATTCAACCTTCTGAGATTTCGGTTTGAAAACAACAACAACAACAAAAGTATCCTTTAAGCTTTCACCTTTAGACCTACAACATAAGCAAGGTCTTATCGAAATACAATTAAACACTAACGCATTAATGATGCAATAATTAAGCGTCTGCCTCTCCCAATTTATTAATCAGCCTTTTGAGGTCACACGGCCAAATTGTTTTAAGGCAGTGGTCATCGTTGAATAAAGAAGTTAAACAACGTTAACTCTAGTTAATACTTAGGATAAGTTGTTCACACTAGAAAAGGATATGTCCTCAACAATCATGTTGAAGCTGGTTCCCTTGTTTTTGTCGAGTTGGGGTATCGTTCTGTGCAGTCTTAGGAGCTACACCCTCCTAGGCTTTACCGTCTCTCTCTGAGAACAGGTTAGTTTATTGCTAATCACCTGAGGAACTCCATACCTGAGAATGCCGACGGGGCTGCTCAGGCATTTATGTAGGCCAGAATACATTTCCTCTAGTGCGCTGGCTTTTCAATTCCCCACCTGACCTTGTGTCTAACTTGCTGAGAAGGTAAATTACCATAGATGCTTGGTAATAACAGGGGACACAAGCAAACATTCCACCCATGTGTGTAAATAAGTACCTTCTTAGTCTGAAGCAGAACTAGTAACTGACTAGTATCTTGTCACAAAACAACCAAAGTTAAGCAACTTTGCGCCTGGTCACTACTTACATGGATGACTGCTTGGAAAGACTAGGTACATGAGCAAACGCTCCACTCATCTGTAGAAATAAATATCGGCCTAGTTGGAAACTGAACTGACGACAGATTTACACCCTGTCATAGAAAGGTCTGAAACCATTTTAAAATTTGAGCCTGGTTAGGGTTAGGGTTAGGGTTTAAGGTTAGGGTTAGAGTTAGTGCTATGGTTTAGGGTTAGGGTTAGGGTTTAGGGTTAGGGTTAGGGTTTAGAGTTTAGGGTTAGGGTAAGGTTTAGGGTTAGGGTTTAGGGTTAGGGTTTAGAGTCAGGGTTAGAGTTTAGGGTTTAGGGTTTAGGGTTAGGGTTAGGGTACAGGTTTAAGGTTTAGGGTTAGGGTTAAGGTTTAGGGTTTAGGGATTAGGGTTAGGGTTAAGGTTTAAGGTTTAAGGTTTAAGGTTTAGGTTAGGGTTAAGGTTTAGGGTTAGGGTCAGGGTTAGGGTTTAGAGTTTAGGGTTTAGGGATTAGGGTTAGTGTTAAGGTTTAAGGTTCAAGGTTTAGGGTTAGGTTCAAGGTTTAGGGTTAGGGTTAGGGTTAAGTCAACTTTGAGCCTGATTAATGCAGAAATGGAATACCAGATAACACAAGCATGTATATAAATAACTTGCAGGCTAATTGGAGGCATAACTGGTGACAGACTGGTGGCCGTACATGTAAATTTTTCTAGCAAAACAAAGATAAGCAACTTTGAGCATGGTTAGTACTTAGATGGGTGACTGCTTGGGAATATCAGATGGCATAAACAAAAACACCACCCACATGGATAAATAAGTATCAGCCTAGTGTGTGGCAAAACTGGTTACAGACTAGTGTCCTGTCATAAGAATTAATCCAGCCATTTTGAACCTGATTAGTACTTAAATAGGTTACTGTTTGGAAATACCAGATGATATAAGTCAAATAATTCAATAAAAAAAAACATTGATGTGTATAAATAAGTACCAGAAGGTGCTTGTACAGATTAGCGTGCATATGAAAAAACGCTGAAAATCGCAGTTCTAATTAAATTAACCGGAAAACTCTTTGCATCAAGCAAAAATAGGTTTGTACACCAAAAATTAGCAAAAACTATCGAGTAGAATTGTAATAAAAATAAAAATTTGTTATATTGTTTAATCGGGTTCGGCCATTGATTCGAGCGAAAAACACGAAATTAAGGGGGAGATAACTCAGTCTGTCGTATTAACAAGTAATAAAACAATTGCATTCACCAAAATATGATGAAACTGATTTTTATTTTTATTAAAATTCTACTTGATCATTTTTCCTACTCTTTGGTGAGAATACTTACTTAAATCTGCTGCGTAAGTATATAATACTGCTTTTTGTGGTATTGTTAATTTAATACGGACACTTCTCTGTAGAAGCACCTACCAGCCTAGTTAGAGGCAAAACTGGTGACAGATTAGCATCTTGTAATAGAAATGGTTTAAGTCAACCAAAGATAAGCAACTTAGAACTTGGTCAGTACTTGGATGGGTGACTGCATTGGAATACCAGGTGAGATCTGTAGACATTTCATTCTGGTGTATAAATAGGTACCAGCCTAATAGGTGGCCAAACTGGTGACACACTATCTACAGTCATTAAGGGGGCTACGAGCCAGCGTAAATTAAGCAACGTTAAGCCTGGTTAGTACTTAGATGGGTGACTGCTTGGGAATACCAGGCGACATAAATAAAAATAACCAACACGATGTTAGGATTAGAGTTAGAGTTAGGGTTATGAATATATGTATGAATGGGTTAGGGTTAGGGTTAGGGTTATGAATATATGTATGAATGGGTTAGGGTTAGGGTTAGGGTTATGAATATATGTATGAATAGGTTAGGGTTAGGGTTATGAATATATGTATGAATGGGTTAGGGTTAGGGTTATGAATATATGTATGAATGGGTTAGGGTTAGGGTTAGGGTTATGAATATATGTATGAATAGGTTAGGGTTAGGGTTATGAATATATGTATGAATGGGTTAGGGTTAGGGTTAGGGTTATGAATATATGTATGAATGGGTTAGGGTTAGGATTAGGGTTATGAATATATGTATGAATGGGATAGGGTTAGGGTTATGAATATATGTATGAATAGGTTAGGGTTAGGGTTATGAATATATGTATGAATAGGTTAGGGTTAGGGTTAGGGTTATGAATATATGTATGAATAGGTTAGGGTTAGGGTTATGAATATATGTATGAATGGGTATCAGCATAGTTAGAGGCAAAACTGGTGACAAATAAGTGTCCTATCACAGAGATAGTTAAAGTCTGCCAAAGTTAAGCAACTTAGAACTTGGTCAGTACTTAGATGGGTGACTGCATTGGAATACAAGTTGTCACTAGCAAATACTCCGCCCAGTAATGGCATACCAACAAACGGACTTATAGCAATGGCCGGACGCATCTAGAAAGAAAGAGACAAATTCTTCTTATTAATCTTAATCTTCTTGGGTGGTAAATTTGAAACATTGAAAGAATATGATCTGTTTTTTCATTTCGGATTAGATCATATGTTTTATCTAATTTGTTTTAATCAACATCTCGACACTTTTTATTTACATTCTGTGCTGATAACATTCGACCTACGCCTACACACAACTATGTAATATCTCGAACTATCTGTGTGTGCACAAACACACCAATGCGCCATCTTTATTTTTATGACGAGCCAGTATTCGTAGACGATACAGTAACGTGTATGAGTATTTATTTACTCCTCTCCAGGAGTTAGGCACAAGGCCAGTTTTATCTTACTCCCACAAGTAAGATGTGACCCAAGGTCGGGTCGGAAAAGTGGGGTTTGAGCACTCTGGCCATTAAAAATTGCCTGGGCAGCTCCGTCGGCATTCAGGCAGTAAGCAATAAACTTACTCCTCCCCAAACAAGGGAGGCGATGCCTGGGAGGGTGGACCTCCTAGAACTGCACAGGACAGACCCATCGACCGGCGTAAATCAAGCCCCGAAGGCCAAGACAATATCAGTCTATGGGGTGCAGTATCCATTGGAACAGATACTGCACTTTGATCTTAGCCAAAAGGCCAAGTATGTAACGTGTATGAGTAGATTGTCTGAAAAGCTGTATGAGTTTGTGGTTATTGGTGTGTGCGTAGTTGTAGATCAAATGGAGTTTGTTAATCTACATATAGAATGTCCTTTGTAATTCGCTTGCCTTCCTTCCTCCGGGTATTATCCAACCAGTGGAAAGATCGCTGCTTCGCAATGGGGCTCATCAACTCCAGCAGTGTATTGTGATTGCTGGTTATCTTGCCCCTGCTTGTATGTGGCGCATAATCATAATCACTGTGATCATAGGACTGAAGTATGTATGATTTGGCCCCCTCCCCGTGATGCCCAGTATGCATCTTAATAATGAAAGAAGTGGTGAGAGGAATAGAATGATGCAAATAATTAAAAGAGAAAGACAGAATGAACACAGAGAGAAGAGAGAGAGAAAAAAAGCAGACATGGCGGAGAGGAATAGAGAACGAATGGAGAAGAGAGATGGGAAGAAAGAGAAGGGGTCTCTTATGACATCACAATGTATTCTAAAATTGTGATATCCTTTGACATTATAATTCTGATAAAAACATGATTATCAAAGCTGAGAAAGTATATATTTAATAATATATATAACGAATACTGACTCAACGGTCGTCTAGTATCAAATGAAAATAACTTTTAAATTTGCATTTTTTCCTAACGTACCGATGCAGAATCATTCGATTTTTATTCCCCGCGAGAGAATTACGTTGTACGCACCAGCTTGCCGCATCGCTACAAAACCTCACAAGCTGTTAAATTCTCTGCCGCAATCACATGTGGTTGCCGGGTACAAATCTCAGTCGTTTTCATTTCAATCAGTGTGACCAGTGATATATTCTCGCTCCCTGCTACAGTCACCGAGAGCGCATTCTTTGTTTGTTTCAAATAAAATGGCTGTCTTTCTAAGATGTCACTTCGACTTTCCAGAGAGTCATTTCGTCTTCAGTAAGCGTATAGATTGACGTCGGAAAACGATTCGATCAAAAATTATGCATAAGTGATAAAAATAAGAAAGCGAAATTGTGAACTAACACTTTGAAAATGCTGTATAGCAGCGAAAGTCTCGGAGATAGATTTATGAAAAAAAAATGATTTTATTCACTTAAAAAAAAAGTAACGTTTCTTGTTTTTTTTTCAAAATTCTATAATAAAATAATTCAAAAAACGTTTTCCAAGGGATGTGTGACCCCCCTTTTTCAATTCAAATCTGTGTAACCGTGCCTAGCACATCCACAATTTCACTTTCTTCAAATCCGTCAACAAGAACAAACGAGAATAATTTTTTGGGACCCACGAGGGGATTTACTTGCGATTACATCTCATTTATGCTCTCATACCATTGTGAAAGGTATGAACCCACACCTCTCAAACTATCTCGACTTTTACAGCTGTTAAAATCGAGATCACACATCTGAAGTTATGGGCTGAGAAAAGTTTACATTTTGTGGAATAAAGAGTCTATTAAAGCTTTCAATGGTGGAAATTGGCCCAAATCTTTAGAATGTGTATATATATATATATATATATATATATATATATATAGTAGTAAGTCATGAAAATATATTTATGCCAATTTAGCTGCACAGAGGCTTCCGTGTTTTATCCCTGGAGGGAATCGTCAGGCTAAGGCGATTCCCTCCAGGAATAAAAACGCGGAAGCCTCTGTGTAGCTTAAATGCCATAAATATATTTTCATGACTTACTATGTAGCTCTACTCACGTATCGGGCACTGTTGAAGTAAATACTGAAAATTGATATCCCCTTATAACATATTATGTGGATACATGAAATAATATATATATATATATATATATATATATATATATATGTGCGTGTGTGTGTGTGTGTGTGTGTTTTATTATTCTTTGCTACCCTGAGCGGTTTGTTTATTTTTAAGAATAAGCAAAGGATCGAATTTTTTTAATTCGCCCTTAATCGGACGAGTTATCAATTTTTTGTATATATAGATTTTTTAAATAAATTAATCTATAAATTAATGTTTGTATACAATTTTTTTAATTAATTTACAAAAGATAGGCATGAACGCGCGTTTCTGGCTATGACCTGTCGTTAACACGACTTAGCAGCAGGGATCAAACCTTGGATGTTAATATTTACCCCTAGACCAGAATAACCTGCCACATTTTGTGCTCGACTTTTTATCGCCTATAATGTTACGTTGATTTTTTGTTATTGTGTTTTTGGCAGTATTCGACCGGTATATATATATATATATATATATATATATATATATATATATATATATATATATATAGAGAGAGAGAGAGAGAGAGAGAGAGAGAGAGATTCTAAAGATTTGAACCAATTAAATGAATAAAATAGTAATGTATTCAATTAGTCGTTAGCAATAGATAGTTGGAGAGGTATGGTTGCATATTTCCCTAATATTATTCGCGCATAAATGAAGTGTGATGTTTGTATCAAACAAGATGGGAGGCCTCTAATGAATTATTAGCACTTTTGCCGCATCAGCTATCCTGTTTTTGTTTTTCGTTTTAAAACCTTTTTGTACTTATAATCGCACATCCCTAAGCTGATTTCATCGAGTTGCAACTAAATCAGCAGAACATACTGACAAGCAATTAGCAGTCGATACTAATCTCAATCTCAATCACTTTGACATTCATTACAAAATTGACACGCATTAAAAAATTGACATTCATTACAAAATTGACATGATTTACAAAATTGACATGCATTACAAAATTGACATTCATTACAAAATTGACATGCATTACAAAATTGGCATGATTTACAAAATTGACATTCATTAAAAAATTGACATGCATTACAAAATTGACATTCATTACAAAATTGGCATGATTTACAAAATTGACATTCATTACAAAATTGGCATGATGTACAAAATTGACATTCATTACACAATTGACATGCATTAAAAAATTGACATGATTTACAAAATTGACAGTCATTACACAATTGACATGCATTAAAAAATTGACATGATTTACAAAATTGACATTCATTAAAAAATTGACATGCATTACAAAATTGACATTCATTACAAAATTGGCATGATTTACAAAATTGACATTCATTACAAAATTGGCATGATGTACAAAATTGACATTCATTACACAATTGACATGCATTAAAAAATTGACATGATTTACAAAATTGACAGTCATTACACAATTGACATGCATTAAAAAATTGACATGATTTACAAAATTGACATTCATTACAAAATTGACATGAGTTACAAAATTGACATGCATTAAAAAATTGACATTCATTACACAATTGGCATGCATTACAAAATTGACATTCATTACAAAATGAATGCTGGCATACAGAAACCATTGAAAATGTTCTTATTTATTTTGAATCTATTCATTTTGGGATATATTTTCACAAGATTTACTTTGGCGCTTACACTGAAATCTACTCCTTTCTAAATGGCCCATTTGGTACAATAGTTAGAGGGTCCCTTAATGGACTGAGAGACTGGGGTTCAATTCTCGGTCGAATTATACCAAAGACTAAAAAAATAATAATTGATGCCCCCTTGCTAAAAACTTATAATCATAATGTAAGGATCAAGAGTAAGTGGAGCAATCCAAGACAATAAGTGGCGCTCTCCCTTACATCTTGGTGTAATATGATCACTATGATTACTCTATATACTATTAAATAGTTATGGCGTTTTTGGAGTTTGTCTGTTTATACGCAAATAGAAACATACGTTTGATTGACAAAAAAAGAATAGGCAGAATACACATTACTAAGGTAGTAGTTTTCATTATGTCAATGCCCGAGTTTGAATCTCACATAAGTTTAAAGGAGATTTTAAGTCGATACATGTTTTATACATGTAAAGAAACTAACATAACATTTTCTTTTAAAACATTAAAAAAACATTGCATAAATATTTTTTAAGTAAGTGACCTTTCTTTAGATAATCTGTAAAAGAAAAGACATAAAAGATATTCAAAAACGTAAGGAAAACGTAAAATATTTTAACAATAACAAAGACAAAACAGATATTCGAACCATAAACAAAACGTAAAATATTTGAAAAAATAAAAAAGATATAAAAGATATTCAAAACGTAGAAATAACTTAAAATATTTGAACAAAATAAAAAAGACAAAAAAGATATTCAAAACGTAAACAAAACGTAAAATTTTTTTTTTAAATAATTTAAAAAAGACATAAAATATATTCAAAACGTAAACAAAACGTAAAATATTTTTTAATAAAAAAGACATATTTTATGTCTTTTTTATTTAAAATATTCAAAACGTAAACAAAACGTAAAATATTTTTTTTAAATAATTTTAAAAAGACATAAAATATATTCAAAACGTAAACAAAACGTAAAATATTTTTAAATAAAAAAGACATAAAATATATTCAAAACGTAAACAAAACGTAAAATATTTGAACAAAATAAAAAAGACAAAAAATATATTCAAAACGTAAACAAAACGTAAAATATTTTTTAAAAATAATTTAAAAAAGACATAAAATATATTCAAAACGTAAACAAAACGTAAAATATTTGAAAAAAAATATAAAAGACAAAAAAGATATTCAAAACGTAAACAAAACGTAGAATATTTTTAAACAATAAAAAGACAAAAAAGATATTCAAAACGTAAACTAAACGTAAAATATTTTTTTTTAAATATAAAAGACAAAACTTTGCAAACATTTCTTTTTACTCTTCTTTCTCTTTCGCATTAATGCCGAGCTACGGTGGAATCCCCAATCGTGGATTTTTGTCTCCAGTTGCAACGATCACAGGCTATGGCTTAGTTAACGTCGGTTTTACAAAGATCATTATGTAAGATGTCTCCCCATCTCATCATCGGCCTTCCTCTCGGTCGCTTCCTGGCGATTTCTAATATAAAAACCAGTTTCACAACGCTGTCGTCGTCAACCTTCAACACATCTGAGCCGCCATTCCCTCATCTTGTCCTCGATCGGTGCGATGCTGTAGTGCCACTAATTTATTTTTACTACTACTACTACTACTACTACTACTAATAATAATAATAATAATAATAATAATAATAATAATAATAATAATAATAATAATAATAAATTATTATTTTAAAAAATAATAAATTAATTAATTAATTTAAAAAAAAATATATATATATATATTTATTTAATAATTTCCAAATACAAATATATACAGACGTGGATACTTTTTCAGATTAGGACCCGAGGTAACTTTGACCACAACCCTAACCCTAACTCTTACTCTAACCCTAACGACGGGGTCAAAGTTAGCTCGAGTCCTAATCTAGAGAAGCACCCAAAAGTGACTTACCTATGCGGTGCTGGTCAACCCAACTCCCTAACATAGAAGTTAAATTACCTATTACGATCAAAGCAAGAGTCAGTGAAGAAAAAAGAAATGTCGAAAATTAGCTGAAGACTCTCAAAGATTAGAAAACTGTCATCTCAAAGATTATTATATCCCCTTAATTTCTTTTATACACATTCACTAAACCGAATGTTTTTAAATCCATTATAAAAACTTAGTTAATAAACATTTGTTTCCTCAAGGCGTTTCCCTTATTTTAATCACACAAAATACATATTAAAATAGTCCTTGGTTTGGGGATTGAGTTATGTTTTAAAAAGTCCATTTTAATTGTCTTAATTTGCAAGTTACTCATCGAGTTATCATTTCTTACTAATTTTCTATTTATTACTCTCACCCTCTGTCTGTCGGTCTGTCTGTCTGTCTGTCTGTCTATCTGTCTGTCTCTCTCTCTCTCTCTCTCTCTCTCTCTCTCTCTATATATATATATATATATATATATATATATATATATATATATATATATATATATATATATATATATATATATATATATAGTCTAAAGAAGCTTTAAGACATTTTAACAAAAAAAAAAAAGTTTAAATTCCCAGTGCAACTAACTAAATCCAAGATATTGCAGACTTAACATTCGTTGGAAAATTCATAGACAGATAAAAAAATATACATAAGTAAATAAAATAAAAATAAAAAAAATAAAGGGGGGGGGTTAAAGTATCTAACAGTGAAACAAAAACAGGAGGCCTTAAGCGGCTAATATTAACATATATATATATATATAGAATACTTAAAACTTGAACGAAAAACACACACATTACTCGACAGCGTGCCAACGCATCTCTCGTTCGTCACCGGTTTTGAATCCTACCGCCATTTCATAACATCAAGGCGATGACGTCGTACCATCAAAGACGTTTATCAAATTAACAAAGAAATAAGTTTCTTTATTCTTGTTTTTTGATGAGAGAAAAAAAAAAAAATGACTCAATACTGGTCACCCCTGAAGAAGGAATTTTATTCCGTAATCGATAGGATTAATGTAAGAAAAAAAAAAAAATTAATCTTGTATTGCCTATTTGGCTTTTATTTCAATTTTATAAACTTTCCATGCAATACTTAAAACTTGAACGAAAAACACACACATTACTCGACAGCGTGCCAACGCATCTCTCGTTCGTCACCGGTTTTGAATCCTACCGCCATTTCATAACATCAAGGCGATGACGTCGTACCATCAAAGACGTTTATCAAATTAACAAAGAAATAAGTTTCTTTATTCTTGTTTTTTGATGAGAGAAAAAAAAAAAAAATGACTCAATACTGGTCACCCCTGAAGAAGGAATTTTATTCCGTAATCGATAGGATTAATGTAAGAAAAAAAAAAAACAAATTAATCTTGTATTGCCTATTTGGCTTTTATTTCAATTTTATAAACTTTCCATGCAATACTTAAAACTTGAACGAAAAACACACACATTACTCGACAGCGTGCCAACGCATCTCTCGTTCGTCACCGGTTTTGAATCCTACCGCCATTTCATAACATCAAGGCGATGACGTCGTACCATCAAAGACGTTTATCAAATTAACAAAGAAATAAGTTTCTTTATTCTTGTTTTTTGATGAGAGAAAAAAAAAAAAAATGACTCAATACTGGTCACCCCTGAAGAAGGAATTTTATTCCGTAATCGATAGGATTAATGTAAGAAAAGAAAAAAAAATTAATCTTGTATTGCCTATTTGGCTTTTATTTCAATTTTATAAACTTTCCATGCAATACTTAAAACTTGAACGAAAAACACACACATTACTCGACAGCGTGCCAACGCATCTCTCGTTCGTCACCGGTTTTGAATCCTACCGCCATTTCATAACATCAAGGCGATGACGTCGTACCATCAAAGACGTTTATCAAATTAACAAAGAAATAAGTTTCTTTATTCTTGTTTTTTGATGAGAGAAAAAAAAAAAAATGACTCAATACTGGTCACCCCTGAAGAAGGAATTTTATTCCGTAATCGATAGGATTAATGTAAGAAAAAAAAAAACAAATTAATCTTGTATTGCCTATTTGGCTTTTATTTCAATTTTATATATATATATATATATATAAATATAGAGGCTAACAAGCCTTCAAAAACCATGTATTAGATGCGAGTAATTAAATCAAAAGAAAAATAAAAATATTTCGAAACATTTAATAAAATATTTCGAAATACCTTCCGTTTTTTTTTTTTTCTTCATCTTGATTTTTTTTTTTTTTTGGCTAATATTTCGCTTGACAAAAACAAGCTTCATCAGAGCCAAGACAAACAAAGGTATAACCTTTTTTTTTTCCATAATTTACTTCCTGGTGTTGGTGAAGTGTCACGTCCGGTGTTGTGGACTATTGTTGAAAATGTCTTGTTTTAAATAGAATAGAACTTGAATGCGCATGGTCGCTGCGAGTAATAAATTAGGAAAGTTCATTTTATAAAGCATCTTATGTAAGTTAATATAAATATAGAGGCTAACAAGCCTTCAAAAACCATGTATTAGATGCGAGTAATTAAATCAAAAGAAAAATAAAAATATTTCGAAACATTTAATAAAATATTTCGAAATACCTTCCGTTTTTTTGTTTTTTTTCATCTTGATTTTTTTTTTTTTTGGCTAATATTTCGCTTGACAAAAACAAGCTTCATCAGAGCCAAGACAAACAAAGGTATATGTGTGTGTGTGTGTGTGTGTTGTTTGCTCCCCTCCTTGTTCTTATTTCATACAGTTTTTATCACGTTCACTTCCCTAACTCTCTCTCTCTCTCTCTCTCTCTCTCTTTCTTGCTTTCTATTCTTAACAATCAAAATTAATATAACTAACTATAGAACAAAAGATTGGAAGAGTCCATTATAAACAATAGGG